>CM077086.1:54824985-55424985 GCA_039513925.1 Platanthera zijinensis
AAAGAAAAAAACCAAAAAAAAAGAAAAAAAAAAAAAAAAAAAAAAAAAAAAACAAAAAAAAAAAAAAAATAAAATAAAAAAAAAAAAAAAAAATAAAAAAAAAAAAAAAAAAAAAAAAAAAAAAAAAAAAAAAAACCAAAATAAAACTATATATAAAAAAATAAAAAAAATAAGCTAAAAACAAAAAAAACAAATAAAAATAAAAAATAAAATAAAATAATACAAAAAATAAAATAATCAAATAAAAAAAAAACAAAACTTAAGGAGGTGGGAAAAAATGCGGCGCAAAATAATTAGGGGGGTGCTGCGCGTTGTTCGCATTGCTCCAAGAGAAATTGGGATGATTTCTCTAATCCTGTTATAGTTGTTACTATAATTGTTATTGTGGGGGTTGAAGGAAGGACGACCCGAATTTCCCATGAGGTTTACGAACTCTTCGGCCATGTAGACGTTAGGGGTAATAAAACAAGGCAGAGTGGAGGAGGCATTAGACATCTCCGCCACCTGCTTTGTTAACCTTTCAACTTGAAGGGTTAAGAGGGCTGTGGGATCCACTTCAAAAAGGTCGGCCGCCTGCTTAGTGCGTCCCTGTGGGACATTCCACTGGTAGGCATTCATAGCCATTTCTTTGATAAGCGCTTGGGCAGCCTCGGAGTTTTTTTTATTTAAAGTGCCCCCGACAGCTGCGTCAATCATTTGATGGTCTATTAGTTAAGCCATTATAAAAGATTTGGACCTGCAACCACACTGGCAGCGCGTGGTGCGAACACTTGTGGAGGAATTCTTTAAACCTCTCCCAAGTATCAAATAGAGACTCGAGATCGTTCTGCACAAATGAAGAAGTATCCGCCCGCAATTTTGCAATTTTTGCGGGCGGAAAATATTTCGTTAAGAACGTTCCGCAAGCTCGGCTAAGTGGTGATACATACTCGCGGGAGGGAATTCAACCACGCCTTAGCTTGGGATTTAAGGGAAAAAGGAAATAAGCGCAAGAGAATGGCATCATCAGTTACACCATTAATCTTAAATGTGTCACATATTTCTAAAAAATTAGATAAGTGAACATTCGGGTCCTCATCTGGCAGTCCATCGAACTGCACGGCGTTTTGGATCATTTGAATAACACTCGATTTATTTCAAAATTATTATTTGCCACTGTAGAGCGAACAATGCTAGACCCAGTATCATCCAGGTTAGGTTGGGCATAATATAGACATAGTACGCTCGGCGCTTGGGCACGGTTAGGGTCGACATAACTACGACAGAGGTTCTCCGATAGATTCTTCGAGGTCTAGAAAAGGATTTCGGCATTGAGAACAAATACGCGCAGGGAGCATTCGATCTCAGGATCAATAAAAATTTTCAAACTCTGAGGGTTGTCTACGGGTCAACACCCTAAAATATATACTAAATAATAAAAAAAATGGGTTTTAAGTAGAGTTTTTAAGTTTTGTTCTTTTTTTGGAAAATAGGTAAAATTAATAGACTCCAGAATTCAAAAAAGCAATACGAAAGATTTCCCGGTAATGATACAAAAAACATGATGCGCGCGGAGCCCGGCTCTCGATTCAGACGATGAGTGCGTTGAGTTCGAATCCCGCGCTGCGCGAAGGAGGCAAGTGCACCTGTTTCAAGTAGTATAGGATATTCTATTTGGGAATATCGAGGTCGTATATTTCCTAGGGCCGGTTGAATATTTCTACTCCTTCTTGAGGACTATTATTTTCCCGAAAAATACTTTGTCGGGTTTTAGTTAACTAAAGCGATTATAAAAGAGAGTTGTAAAAAAAATAAGAAAAATTTGATGAAGGGTTAAATCTCGGCATCGAATCGGATCAAAACTAAAATGACTCTTAATAATTATAGAACTTAGTTTTCAAAATAATTTAATGCAACTTGGCCGTGGAGGTTCCACAAACAAGAGCTCTCCTATCTCTAGGAATATCACTCACCTAAACATTAAGACTATTCGACCGAACTCTTGTTTGACGAAGGATTCTCTTAATATCCACTTTACGCTAAAAAACCCGCTATGGGTGGGGAACCAATCCGGTTGAATTATGCTTCTCCTCTCTCGAGGTTATGCACACAACTCTTTTTTACCCAAGGGTGATCAGTCCATACGCACGGCCTCTCTGCTAGCTAGCGTATGGATAATAGAAATAGACCCCACACATCGATATGTGGTTCTAGCGTCGTAAACCTGGGGCAAACCTTAAGCCATTTAATTAAGTGAGAAAAAGATTCTTTAATTATTTAGAGTGATTTTATATGTACCAATGCTCTTCTATATCGAGGGCTAAGAACGATTAGCCACTCATCGGTATGGGGACGACTTATGAGATTGTTGAGGCACAAGTTCAAAACTAAACGCTGAATGGTTATAAAAAGAGGACATAAAAATAATGTAACGTTAGGAACAAATGGCTAAAAACTTTAGTTGCTAACAAAGAACTCACATGCACATCGCACCCATAATTAAGAAAAACTAAGTTATATAAAAGTAAAACATAATTGAATTACAAGTCTACTCAAACGAGTAGGCGGGAAATTGTAAGTCCTACCCAAACGAGTAGGCAGGAAATTGCAAGTCCTACTCAAACGAGTAGGCAGAAAATGACAAGTCCTACTCAAACGAGTAGGTGGGAAATGAAAGCGAGTCCTACTCGAATGAGTAGGCGGGAAGTAAATGCACACACACACACACACACTCTACATAATTAAAAGAAAGCAATAAAAATTATCTCATACACACACACACTCTACAAGAAATTGAGAAAACGATAAAGAAAGCAAGAAAAATTATCTCATACACTTACAAACTCTACATGAAGTTGAAAGATCAAAATGAAAATTAATTTCATACACTCTCACACACACAATTTAAAAAGAAAAACAAAGTAATCGAAAAATTAAACAAATACAGTCCTACTCCTAGAACGTGCTAAAAATCAAGAAAAGATGAAATAAAAATAAAAGGAGCAAACATTTTTAGAAATAAAAGTTAAATATCAAAGTGTTTCAATATATTAAAATGATAACGTTTTCATTCTTATAATTTTATAAAAGTGCATAAAAAGTGGGAGAAGTCAAAAAAATAAAAAGTTTTTCAAACACAAAAAAGTGGAAATAAGTAAGATAAAAAGATAAAAACCACATTGAAAACACTTTTACAAAATCATGAAAATGAATATAAATCACTAAAAAACTAAACCTAAACAAACCTAAGGGACATGATAAATAAATAAACTATAATAACAACTAGTGCAATTGAGAAAATCTAAAACTAAGCTAAGAAAGTTGATGATTTGAAACATAAAAAAATGACAAATCGAACTCATACACACAGACACCCTTATATAAAAGAAAAATGAAGATACATAAGATTGCGAAAAAAGAGGAACTCATAGGCATTCTAGTAAAATATAAGGATGAAAAGACTAACATATTTTATTAAGTAAAAAGTTTGATTACAAAAGTTAAGACAAATACAAAGAGGAGGAGGGAAGTTATCCTTACATAGCACAAAAAGCAACTAAGTAGCAGTCCAACAGCAAAATGGCCCAAAATTTTGAACCCTTGGACCTTACAGAGAAGTTCTATTTATAAGCAAAAAAATCAGAGGTGACATGCCCTGGTCACGGGCGTGACAACGGGGCGTGTCATGTTGGTGTGCTGGGGAAGTCAAAATCCCGGTGATTGGTCGAATTCTGGAAGCTTCTAGAACGGTGCATGTGTTGGTCATAGGCGTGTAGGGGGCGTTACTAGACTCTAGCTTTGAACGCCGAGTGTCGAACGGTGAATGTCGAGCGGCAATTGACGAACGTCGAACCGGATTGACACGAGCATGTCGGATGGTCACGAGCATGTTCAAGGCATTGAGTGGTTGCTGGCATTGATTGGTTGCTGGCGTTGAGTAATTGTTGGCATTGAGTCGAGTTCAACGAATGTCGAGCATCTAACGTCGAGCTGGAGGCATTGAGTGGTTGGACACAGGCGTGTTGGGCTGGATACTGGCATGGCGGGCAAAGCATCGAGCGACAATCGACGAACATCGAATGGAGATCGATGAATGACGATTGATGAACATTGAATCAGGAATGACATGAGTGTGTCGCTTGGGACCGGCGGCTGACATGTTCTTTTTTTTGCTAGCATCGCTTTTTCACTGGAATCAAAGTAGCACGCCCAGGTCACAGGCATGACCAATTTGATACAGGCGTGTACTTTGAAATTTTTGTCTTTTCTGCAAAAAATTTGGAAAACAAAATAAACTTAAGTTAGAAGGGTATTTACAAAAAGGAACAATTTATTGGAGAAAAATAAAAAAATACAACAATAACATAAAAACTCCTAATATAAAGTACTGAAAAATATGAATATTTACAACTTATCAGTGAGTCTGGCCAATCTCTGTCTGCTGGAAGGGAGTCTCATCTATTAGAGGGGTACTATAGCCCTCGGTTATAATATTACGATGGTCAAAAATTGTTGGCATAATAGCATTTAAAGTGGACAATGATATTTGATTCCACACATGAGCACACTTGTAACACCCCAAAAAGGCCCAAAAGACTCAACTTGAAGTTTGAGTAGCAGGTCAGGTTACACGGCCTGGGACACGGGCGTGTCCCAGGGCGTGTCGGGTGACACGGCCTGGGGGACACGGGCGTGTCCCAGGGCGTGTTCTATTTATTTTGCAAGATTGGCCTATTCCGGGCAGAGCCGGACACGGCCTTGAACACGGCCGGGAACACGGGCGTGTCAGGCTGGACACGGGCGTGTCAGCTGCCGTGTTCCGACCCGTGTTCTGGTTGCAGCTCGATGGAGCAGGAGACACGGGCGTGTCTCAGGTTTGACACGGGCGTGTCAGGTCCGACACGGGCGTGTCGTTGACCCGTGTTGTTCAGTCGGTTCAAGCTGTGTGCACCGCTTCAGGGGTACACGGCCTGTGACACGGGCGTGTCACAGGCCGTGTCGGCCAAAAAGTGAATTCTGGGGAAATCTTGGCCGTTCAATTTCCTCTCTTTTGATCCAAAGGCTCAGGTGGTTTCTTGGGCTGGATAAGTCGTGAGAAGAGGATGAAGATTCATTCTTCATTATTCTTAAGGAAGAGAGAGGAAGAGAGGAAGAAGGAGGAGGAGAGCAAGCCACCGACGGAGCTCCCGTGGTTCGATTCGTGATCCGAAGCCGGCGTTGTGACGGCAAGGCTGCTGCGGTCCTTTCTCACCGGCTAGTTTTCGATGGCACCGAAGAGATCGACAAGGGTAACGATCTCCCTCCTTGGACATGTGAAGTCCTTCTTTTCTGCATTGCATAGGAAAGCCCTTCCCCGCGAGTGTGCGGTGGTTGTGGTGTCCCTTGGGGTAGATATGTGAAGTCCCCCTTGTTAGAGGCCGGAATTAGAGTACGGCTCTAGGCATGCTGTGTGAAGCCCATCTGGATGGAATCTGGATTGGTGATGCTTGTTTGCATATCGGAGAAGGCTCCGTGATAATGGCTTGTGATGCCTATGGCTTGTGATGCCTTGTTCCTACCTGTTGCTTGGTGCGGCAGGAAGTACTGGACGATGTCCAGGAAATGAAGAGGGTTGGCGGCAACTCTTGTGGCCGTGTGTTGCCACTTTGTGAGTAGTTGAGCCGTTGGGCTGCAACTCGTTGAAAAGGCTGAGTGCCGAACAGGAAAGGTGAAACCGACCCGCGCCTATAAAATGCCATGGATACTTCCGTATTCGAGGTGGCTCGGCGACTTGAGCAACGGGGGGTGGCTGATCCGTACCTGCGTTAGGTCCGTCCGACATGGAAGCCTGGTATAGGTTTTGTTGGAGCGCCTAATGAGAGTCTTAGGCCCGCGCGCCGGAAAGACTAGAAATGCTCAAATACCGTGTAGACGGTGGTGTTGACCCTGGTATTCCGGTACACCGAAAATGTGCCCTGAGTGCACGGACTGTCGGGCGGGTGGCCGACGGTTGTGATGGCTTGAATGTGCCTGCGCGCACATAGTTGCTATTGATGATGCCATGCTTGCAGGGAAAGAATGCTCATGCCCCGAGAAAGGGGTAGGATTGTTATAATTGGGTCAGCTGAATGCTGACCGTTGCATTGTTTGCCACCGGTTGGGTGGATTGTTCCCGTGCAGGTGCTGGAGAGCCAAGTGGTAAGTGATGGGCGGGAGAGCCCTACTGCTGTTGCTGCTGCTGCTGCTGTGGCTAGCCTGGAAGGCTAAGCCATTGTTGTGTTTTCTCGTTTTACTCATGTATGGCCGGCCTGCGCGCCGAGGTTTGTAAAACATGATGTATGTTCAGAGGAACTGTAAGGCCTTAAGGCCAAACTCTTGTGGTTGTGTACATTCCGTGGTATTTATATATAAAGGTGGTTTTATATATTTTGGACATTCCGGTTAAGAGTTCAAAGTTGTAACTTAAAGCTTCCGCTAGAATGCTCTGAGTTAGGATTCGTATTTGGTTTGGTATTATCCTGTGACCTCACCGTCTGTTTGTGGCATATAGTGTGGGGCCCCGGCCGGACCTTCTACTATACGTCATTTAACGGATGGGGTCATTACATTTTGGTATCAGCTTTTCGTCGGTCTTCCTCTTTCGTCGAATTCGTGGTCGAATTCTTTTGTGGGGTGGCGAGCACGTGTTTGTGCGACCTGCTGTAACGCTAATGAACTCTGGAATGTCCATTAGGGAATGTACAATCTCTTGTTTGAGGAATCTGCGCGTTCCTTTTTGTGTTGTTTTGCTTGCATACGTTCGCTAATGTGTGTCTTGTCCACCTATAGGTGACACGTAGTGGTGCTGGGCAGTCTGAGCCCCAGCGTTCTGATGAGTGCGGCAGTGCGGCACCAGCTGAGGTGCCAACACTTCCTCCATCTGCGGAAACTGTTCGCTTAGTGGCTGAGGCGCTATTTGCCATGATTCAGCCGACCGGGCAAGCGCAGCCGGCGGTAGTGCCAGTTCGTGTTGATGTAAGACCCGAGCCGGTTGAGGCTGTAGATCCACGAGCAGCTGACCGACAGTTGAAGCAATTTATGAGCTTCAGTCCTCCGACGTTTGCGGGAATGGGATCCCCAACGCAGGCGGAAGATTGGTTATCGCGTGTCAAGAGGATAATGACAGCGATTAGGGCGGAGGAAACTCTCAAGGTCACCTTAGCCACCTTCATGCTTGAAGGGGAGGCGCGGTTGTGGTGGGACGAGGTTGAGTTACACCACTTGGCGGGCAGGCAATTAACACAAGTATCGATTGAGGAGTTCTCTCGGATCTTTCTGGCGAAACATGTCCCAGCGGCGCAACGTATTGCTATGGAAAATGAGTTCCAACGGTTAAAGCAAGGGGACGATAGTGTGGATATCTACTTGCACGAGTTTACCAGGTTGGGACGATATGCGGGAACAATCTTCGCGGATGACCAAAGGAAAACGAATCGGTTCTATGAAGGATTGCGGGATGAGTTACGATTCCTGCTTTCGAGTTCTGTGAGCCAAGGGTTTCAGGCGTTGGTTGATACTGCGTGCGCGTTGGAAAAGGACATGAGGCGAGTGCAAGGGAATAAGGGCTTGGTGGTGTCTAAGCCAGAGTTTCAAGCACCTCGCCCAGGCAAGTCGTTTTACCAGAAGAAAGGGCAGCAAGAGGTCCAAGCCATCTGGGCAAGTGACTACGACCGTTGTGTCGGGAGCGACATCAAGGCCGGATGCTCGTACGTGCTATAACTGTGGCCGGGTGGGGCATATTGCTCGTGACTGTCGAGTTGTGCAGCCCAAAGGGGAAAAGAAGACGGGTGCGTCATATGCTGAGAAGGGCAAAGCGGTGGTGGATTCCTCTGCTTCCCAAGCGCAGCCCCGAATCTATCAACTTGGCCAACAGGAAGCAATTAAGCAAAGTGACGTCGTCACAGGTACGAGTTGAGTTACTTGTTAGTTTTGTTTTTTGCTGTGCTTTTGGTTTTGGTTTTGTTTAGCTTGTGCATGATGTGTGTGTGCTGCAGGCTTTGTCCTGATTCGGAATAACTTAGCGAGAGCCCTGTTTGATACGGGTGCTTCGCATTCTTTTCTGTCCGAGGATTTCGTATCTCGCATTGGGGTACCGAGTCATGTGACGGTGGATAGTACAAGGGTGCTATTGCCGAATGGCTGTGTGATGCTTGCGGATCGGGCTTGCGACGTGGATGTGCAAATAGGAAGTCGGGACTTCGGTTTGAGTGCAGCTGTGCTACCGTTATCGGAGTTTGATGTGATCTTTGGTATGGACTGGCTCTCGGAGCAGCGTGCCTTTATTGATTGCAACTCCAAAGAGATTACACTGGGCCAGAATACCGGACTTGTGACGAAGTTCGCTGGTATGCGAGGAGTTGGCGGAACGTTGTTGTCTGCACTCCAAGTCGTCAATGCTGTGCGGAAGGGCGCGGAGTTATTCTTCACGCTAATTCAGGCTGTTGAGCCAAAGGCCAGTGTCGGTGAAGTGCCAGTTGTGTCAGAGTTTGCCGATGTGTTTCCTAAAGATCTTCCTGGGTTACCACCCCAGCGGGAGATTGACTTCTCTATTGAGTTGGTGCCAGGTGCGAAACCTGTGGCCCTCTCTCCATATCGCGTTGCGCCAAAGGAGATGGCTGAGTTGAAAGTCCAACTGCAAGAGTTGTTGGAGCAGGGATATATACGCCCAAGTATGTCACCTTGGAGCGCGCCTGTTCTCTTTGTGAAAAAGAAAGATGGTAGCTTACGGTTGTGTATTGACTACCGCGAGTTGAATAAGCTGACGGAGAAAAACAAATATCCGATTCCGAGGATAGATGACCTCTTTGATCAGCTGGCGGGATCAATGGTCTATTCCAAGTTGGATTTGAAATCGGGATATTATCAGCTAAGGATTCGGGAAGGTGACATTCCCAAGACGGCATTTGGAACACGCTACGGGCATTATGAGTTCACGGTAATGCCGTTTGGCCTATGTAATGCGCCTTCGGTATTTATGGACCTAATGCATCGAACGTTCCGAGAGTACTTGGATTTGTTTGTTATTGTGTTTATCGATGACATCTTAGTATACTCTCAGTCGGAAGAGGATCACGCAAACCATTTGCGGTTGGTCTTGCATACCCTGCGGAGGAATAAGCTTTTTGCCAAGTTCTCAAAGTGTGAGTTCTGGCTCTCTTCAGTAGCCTTTTTAGGCCATGTGGTAAGCGGAGAGGGTATCGCGGTGGATCCGTTGAAGATAAGTGCCATCCGAGATTGGCCAGTGATGTCTTCAGTGGCCGAGGTCAGGAGCTTCCTTGGACTTGCGGGCTACTATAGACGGTTTGTGGAAAACTTCTCACGGATTGCTTTACCTCTGACCACGCTGACGAGAAAAGATCAAAAGTTCATATGGACGCCGGAGTGCGCGCGAGCTTTTGAAGACTTGAAGAGTCGTTTGACCACGGCGCCTGTGTTGACATCGCCATGTGGTACCGATGGGTATGAGATCTATAGTGATGCATCTGGGAGCGGTTTAGGCTGCGTTCTTCTGCAGTTTGGGAGAGTGATTGCTTATGGCTCGCGTCAGTTGAAAGTGCATGAGCGGAATTACCCCGTCCATGATTTGGAGTTGGCGGCGGTAATCTTTGCGCTCAAGTTGTGGCGGCACTATCTATATGGCGTCAAAGTGGATATCTATACGGATCACAAGAGCCTAAAGTATTTGTTGGATCAGAAGGATTTGAATATGCGACAACGAAGATGGATGGAGTTCCTCGGGGACTACACCTTCGAGATTCACTATACCCCCGGGAAGGGAAATGTGGTCGCTGATGCTTTGAGTCGACAGACTCCGGTACGGGCAAGCTGGTTGCAGAGGCATGATCAGCGTTTGATCATCAAGAATTGGAAGCAATGGAGATATCGTGTGTTGACAAGGGTGCGTCAACCGATGCGTGTTTGAACTGGACGGAGGTACAGTATGACCTTACGGACAGAGTTCGGCGAGCAACGGAGCTTGATGAAGGTCTCCAGCGCTATGCTAAAGATGGGCCGGATGATCAATTCTCTTGGGATAACGGGTTGTTACGGAGAAATGGTCGAGTATGCGTCCCAAGTGGGGGTAAACTGAGGGAAGAGTTGATGTACGAAGCTCACTTTGCAAAGTACTCAGTTCACCCAGGGAGCACAAAGATGTACAGGGACATGAAAAAGCTGTTCTGGTGGCCCGGACTAAAGAAAGATGTGGCTCGTTATGTGGCGAAATGCAACACCTGTGCGTTGGTGAAAGCAGAATGCCAGAAGCCTGGCGGGTTTCTGAAGTCGTTACCTATTCCGGAGTGGAAGTTCGATGATATTTCGATGGATTTCGTGCACGGGTTGCCGAGATCTCAACGCGGTCATGATTCCATCTGGGTGATTGTGGACCGGTTGACGAAAGTGGCGCACTTCCTTCCAAACAGAAGAGACGATTCAGTGGAAACCTTGGCCAAGCTGTATGTGGAGCAGGTTGTTCGACTACACGGTGTTCCTCGGAGCATCGTTAGTGACCGTGATGGGCGGTTCACATCGAATGATTGGCGCCTCGTTCATCAAATGTTGGGTACAAAGTTAGCGCTTAGTACGGCCTTTCATCCCCAAACGGATGGCCAGACTGAACGAACCAACAGGACGATGGAGGATATGCTCCGCATGTGCGCCCTAGACTTTGGTAAGAGATGGGAAGATTATATATTTCTCGTCGAATTTGCCTATAATAATAGCTACCAAGCGAGTATTGGTATGGCACCATTCGAGGCGTTGTATGGTCGGAAATGCCGTACACCGTTAGCTTGGGCAGAAGCAGGCGAATCGAAGCTGAATGGGAAAAAGGAAGTCGAAGAAGCTACTTCGCTCATACGCTCTATTCGGGAGAGGCTATTGATAGCCCAAGATCGTCAAGCCAAGTACTACAATGCCAAACACCGGAACGTGGAGTTCGCGGTGGGTGATTGGGTATATTTGAAGATCAAACCCTTCAAAGGTGTGTCCAGGATTCGGCGTTTGAAAAAGCTAAGTCCGAGGTATCTTGGTCCGTTTGAGGTGGTGGAGCGAGTTGGGGAAGCTGCTTATCGACTAGCACTTTCAGCGGACTTGGGTGGATTACATGATGTGTTTCACATCTCAGTCCTTCGTAAGGCGGTAAAGGATCCAGCTCAAGTCGTGGAGGCTGATCGGGTACCGGTCGAGTATGGGCTAACGACGAGGGTTAGACCCATTCGGATCGAGGATCGAGCCGAAAAACAGTTGCGGAACAAAGTGATCGGGATGGTCAAGGTCCGATGGGACAATTGTGGCCGTGAAGAGCTAACATGGGAGCGAGAGCAGACCATGCGAGCTGAGTTTCCCGAGTTATTTGTATAAACTGTAGACCGTGTACTTTTTGTTATAACAGAGTTATAGCTGCTGAGTTTTATTTCCTTACCGTGCAAATTTCGGGACGAAATTTTGATAAGGGGGAGAGGGTTGTAACACCCCAAAAAGGCCCAAAAGACTCAACTTGAAGTTTGAGTAGCAGGTCAGGTTACACGGCCTGGGACACGGGCGTGTCCCAGGGCGTGTCGGGTGACACGGCCTGGGACACGGGCGTGTCCCAGGGCGTGTTCTATTTATTTTGCAAGATTGGCCTATTCCGGGCAGAGCCGGACACGGCCTTGAACACGGCCGGGAACACGGGCGTGTCAGGCTGGACACGGGCGTGTCAGCTGCCGTGTTCCGACCCGTGTTCTGGTTGCAGCTCGATGGAGCAGGAGACACGGGCGTGTCTCAGGTTTGACACGGGCGTGTCAGGTCCGACACGGGCGTGTCGTTGACCCGTGTTGTTCAGTCGGTTCAAGCTGTGTGCACCGCTTCAGGGGTACACGGCCTGTGACACGGGCGTGTCACAGGCCGTGTCGGCCAAAAAGTGAAATTCTGGGGAAATCTTGGCCGTTCAATTTCCTCTCTTTTGATCCAAAGGCTCAGGTGGTTTCTTGGGCTGGATAAGTCGTGAGAAGAGGATGAAGATTCATTCTTCATTATTCTTAAGGAAGAGAGAGGAAGAGAGGAAGAAGGAGGAGGAGAGCAAGCCACCGGCGGAGCTCCCGTGGTTCGATTCGTGATCCGAAGCCGGCGTTGTGACGGCAAGGCTGCTGCGGTCCTTTCTCACCGGCTAGTTTTCGATGGCACCGAAGAGATCGACAAGGGTAACGATCTCCCTCCTTGGACATGTGAAGTCCTTCTTTTCTGCATTGCATAGGGAAAGCCCTTCCCCGCGAGTGTGCGGTGGGTTGTGGTGTCCCTTGGGGTAGATATGTGAAGTCCCCCTTGTTAGAGGCCGGAATTGGAGTACGGCTCTAGGCATGCTGTGTGAAGCCCATCTGGATGGAATCTGGATTGGTGATGCTTGTTTGCATATCGGAGAACGCTCCGTGATAATGGCTTGTGATGCCTATGGCTTGTGATGCCTTGTTCCTACCCCTGTTGCTTGGTGCGGCAGGAAGTACTGGACGATGTCCAGGAAATGAAGAGGGTTGGCGGCAACTCTTGTGGCCGTGTGTTGCCACTTTGTGAGTAGTTGAGCCGTTGGGCTGCAACTCGTTGAAAAGGCTGAGTGCCGAACAGGAAAGGTGAAACCGACCCGCGCCTATAAAATGCCATGGATACTTCCGTATTCGAGGTGGCTCGGCGACTTGAGCAACGGGGGGTGGCTGATCCGTACCTGCGTTAGGTCCGTCCGACTTGGAAGCCTGGTATAGGTTTTGTTGGAGCGCCTAATGAGAGTCTTAGGCCCGCGCGCCGGAAAGACTAGAAATGCTCAAATACCGTGTAGACGGTGGTGTTGACCCTGGTATTCCGGTACACCGAAAATGTGCCCTGAGTGCACGGACTGTCGGGCGGGTGGCCGACGGTTGTGATGGCTTGAATGTGCCTGCGCGCACATAGTTGCTATTGATGATGCCATGCTTGCAGGGAAAGAATGCTCATGCCCCGAGAAAGGGGTAGGATTGTTATAATTGGGTCAGCTGAATGCTGACCGTTGCATTGTTTGCCACCGGTTGGGTGGATTGTTCCCGTGCAGGTGCTGGAGAGCCAAGTGGTAAGTGATGGGCGGGAGAGCCCTACTGCTGTTGCTGCTGCTGCTGCTGTGGCTAGCCTGGAAGGCTAAGCCATTGTTGTGTTTTCTCGTTTTACTCATGTATGGCCGGCCTGCGCGCCGAGGTTTGTAAAACATGATGTATGTTCAGAGGAACTGTAAGGCCTTAAGGCCAAACTCTTGTGGTTGTGTACATTCCGTGGTATTTATATATAAAGGTGGTTTTATATATTTTGGACATTCCGGTTAAGAGTTCAAAGTTGTAACTTAAAGCTTCCGCTAGAATGCTCTGAGTTAGGATTCGTATTTGGTTTGGTATTATCCTGTGACCTCACCGTCTGTTTGTGGCATATAGTGTGGGGCCCCGGCCGGACCTTCTACTATACGTCATTTAACGGATGGGGTCGTTACAACACTAATGCTTCCGCTGCTTTAGTTTGTCTGCAAACTAATGCTGGAGCGGGGTAGCTCGGTGCTTTTGTGGACTTCTTTCTCTTATGATTATTTGTTCAAGTGATACCAATTGTAAAATTCGTCCCTCCCAGTAATTGAGCATGATCGAGGGAAGATTTTATGTCCATAACCTTTGCCTTACGGTAACACTAACACAAGAGTTAGTCATCACCACAACACACCAATAATGTCAGCTAGTACAATCATATCACATTGCCAACGAGAAAAGAAGTAAAGGAAATCAAGTCCACAATCACATTATATATATATATCAAAAGATAGATAAAAGTTCATAATTAGAAAATAGATGAAAGACTAATAAGGGCTTAAGCCCGATACATGTCCAAATATAAAAGTATATACTCTCTCTAGTACATTTAGCGGAAGCTAATAAAAAGATCACACATTAACCTGTCGTCTGGTAGTAGTAGTAGTGCACGACAACTACTCCTCAAGACTTGTCTCCTTGTGTTGTTGGTCCTCCGGGACGTGTTATTATCGATGCGTCACCATGCGCTCCTAAAATAATATGGTCCACCGACCGTTGATCAAAATACTAAGCAATTATCATCCTCGCCTCACCCCCATGACTCTTAGGCACCGCGCAGGAGGAAGAAAGTGGAGGACAACAAAACAAAATGAAAAAGCAGGTGACATGACACTATCTAACAGTTTATATATTATGTAGAAAACAACAGAAGTAGTGACAGTAGAAGCAGTAAATAAGTAAATAGTATGCAGAAAGAAAAGTAAACAAGAACAACTATACTACCATCATAGAAGTGTACCTTAACTTATATGAATGCTCATACAAAATTATAAGTTAAGATTTCTAATTAAAATAACTCATCATATAAAAAAGCTCATACTAATTTATTTGATGAGGATCTGCAAGGAATTAATGTTTATATATACATTGCAATTCTTATTATTTATGCAAGTTCCACTCACCCACACAAGTCGAATCTGTGTGCACAGACCTTTTGTTCCCACTCTTTGGAGGAAGCTAACCTCTCGGGAATTCCCAGCATAGTCAAACAGTAGCTGGGGATCAGGCACCTCCCCACTCTTAGACGGGTATACACAGTACCAGGCCTAAGCCCTATATATGCCTCTGTACCCATCTCTAGTATACTGTAGAGTCTCTGCATACCCATTGCTGGAATATATTAGTATTAATGGCCAAGTGATAAGTCTTTAGGAAAGTTTCACACTCTAGACTAAGCTGGCCCTCTTGACCTTATCGACTTGCCATGTCCACGTACTATCATTGGTGTGACGACTAGGCTAGTATCGAGGACAAACCACATCAAATGCACAAGCAAAGTATCACTCGCATCCATCTGAGGCTCCAGCTCACAGGACTAACCAGTCCTCGAATAACAACCTTCCTGAGCCTCCAACTCGCATGACTAATGAAGTACGATGTTCATTATATCTTTACTCTCCTACTTAGACTACTCTTGTCTATTGTTAAATATACCTAGGACTTAAGATAAATCTTGTAGTTCTTGAGGTCTACCAGGTGAAGGGCTCGCAGCGGTATTAGGAAATATGATGGGTTGAATCCAATATCTCCCTTTCTCAAGATATATACTATATTTAGTGACTTCCCTTTATCAAACTCTCTCTCATTGTGACTCTTGATCTATCTTATGGTGGGTTATACCTCTTATATGGGAGCGATGATCTTTTATCAATCTCCGAGTTTAACTACTCCCCTTATTGTCCATGCACACTAACTCACATCACCTCTTGGTAAATAACTTAGGACTCTAACCAGCATCATATCATGATCCTAACCATACCTCAAACCTATATAGATGATATTTTATATCGCTACGAACCGTCATCCCATGAATTTGTTATATGTAGACCAAAAGTGTGAAATGAGCATAAGAATTATAACCAACAAATATTTTTATCCAAATGTCATACAATTAATTTCAAGTGCCTAAATACTCATTTATGGAATGAATCCAGAGTTTCACTAATATTCTAACTTTTTTTACATAATTGAATTTTCCTACAATACTTGTCACTAGAAGATTTGTATATGAAGTATCACTATCATGGGTCTAAATAATACAAATTACTTTTTATAGGTCCATAATGGTAAATAATTGATATGGACCAGATTTCATTATTTTCCAGAAATATTTACTATTTAATTTTTAATTATTAAAATCTGATTGACTAGGTCACATTATATAGGGAGTAATGTAAATACTCATTCAATACTTTCAGAAAAGTTACTAGAAGTCGAAAATGTTAAATGATTAGTTATTCCAGATATTCATAATTTTTTAACTCAATTTGAACATGAGTATTTCCATAATATGAAGGGGTACAAAATGGTAATTTTAATAGCAACCCTAGATCTTAACATCCAAAAAATTCAAATAATTTACCAAGGGTGTACAATGCTAAAATAATGCCACTAACAAGTTTCATGATATTTTCAACTATTCATGTCACATTAATTTCATTAATACATAAGCGTAACAATATAAAAATAATTAAATTGCCAAGCAGATTCAACTACAAATGTTCTAAAACTCTCTGAGAATGTGTGTTTTCACTAAATTTTTGCATGTCCAAAGTTTTACATAAATTGATCAAGGGATTCTTGCTAAAATCACAAAATATTATTTTTGGCTAAACACACACCAACATCCTTAAGCCTTAGCTCCATGCCAGTTGAATTCACCAATATGTAGAGGTCCAATTAGCCCTAAAGTTTTACCAATGTCTTATAATGAGCTAATGGACCTCCTAACTAAAACTTGGGTCAATATGAGTTGTCTATCAACTTATATTCTAATTATTCAATAAATAAAATATTGAACAAAACTTTAGAAAAATGTGCCCCAAAGATTCTGATTTTTGGGAAAACGGTGTATCTAGGGTACGTACAAGTTTGGTCAAAATTTCAGCTCTATGCATACAACTATGTGAAAGTTATTCACAATCAAAGTTCTATCCTTCCTAAGGACAAGTCCCACTAAAACTTACCTATAGGAATGTGTAGGGCTCCAAATGAGTTGATTTTAATTCATACAGAAAGTAGACATTCAGGGCTAAAAAAGTTATCTCTTGAAACTTTTCTTGATTTGGCCAACGATCCCAATAGCCCCGACCTGGGCTATATTCAATCTTAATTTCCCAACCATCTGGCCACATCCCCTGAGGGCCACCACCACCTCCATTGAGTTGGTGGTTATCGATTGGCGATGGTTTGGCTGCCAGAGGTGGCAGTTTCTAGCGAACCCAACACCCATTATTTTTTCGAAAATCTCCATGTTTATCACATTGGATCAAATTCAATTGAGCCTGATTTATCTCCTAATGGATCTAGGATGCAAGCATAAGGGGAGAGGAGGAGAAACAGACCTTTAAGCGGGCTTGGCGGTGGGTGTTGTGATGGCGAGCCATGAAAGAGCTATTTTTCGACAAGCTTGCTCCAACCCATGATGCTGAGCCCAATTTCTCCGAGTAAATACTCTGCTCGACTACTTATGAGGTGGGGAAGCGATGAAAGGGTCCAATGGGGCTTAGGAGTATTTATGAAAAAGCCATGAGAGGGGGGTTCGACCATGGACATTGAATGCTCCCCTTGATGGTGGCCGACTGGGAGTAATGTGGAATTAGTACCAAAATACTTGGGGAGTCCAATGATGGCTTTGGGAAGATTAAAAGAGTGACTTATGGCCTCCCACCATTAATTCTTCTTTGAACCATTAATATTTGGGGAAATTTTCCGATTTACCCAATTAAATATTATGGAATTCACTTAATCATAATATTTTAGATGAAAAAATGTTAGTGGCCTACAAGATGGGCCTTGGTTCATGGCCTTATCCCATTAGAATTAGTTGAGCCTTTATTTTTCTCTTTTAGGCTCAATTATGACCATGGTTGACTTGGGGTGTTGACTTGGTCAGCTAATGGTTGACTAGTCACATGAGTTGGTCTTGAGTCATATGATACCACCCCATGTTGGTTGTGCCATGGTGGGACCCCAATTGGGTCAATTTATCCAAAAGGTGTAGGTTTGACTCAAATTGTCCTAGGTTTCAATTTGGTCAAATTGGGGAAATTGGTTTCCACTTGATGGGTTTTTGGGTCCATTGGGACCCTAATGATATTATAAGGCTAGGGGTGAGGTCAATTTGACCATGTGAAGTCTAATTGAGCCAATTAGGGTTTAATTGTCTTATGTTGACCTTAAGTTGACTTTAATCAAATCCATGTAATTGGCCTACCAATTCATGAATTGACTGGTCAATTGTCTCCTACTTAGGGTAAGGCATGTATTGGTGTGTTCAATTTGAGTTGGTGAACCCTATTTGAGGTGAATTAATCTAGGTAATTTGTGCTCCTTTGTGTGCACTTAGTGATTTATCTATGTTCAAGGTAACCTAGGGTTACCTCCTTGCCCTAACTCACCTCTCATACCCTAACACTACCAAGGGGTCTAGAAGGAATAGGGATGTTACAATACCTATTCAAAGTAGAGAATCATTTGGCAAAACAATGATGTGATATTATTGTTATAAAATTGTGATAGTGCTACAAATATAAAATTTATCAACTCAAAAAATACACACTTACACAAACAAAATAGAGAACATATATACATCAACGCTTGCATAAACTTAAAATACATATAATCATCAAAAACTCGAAAAACATTTGTTTACTATACAGATACTCCAAATATGTTCAAGCTTTGTGTAGTTGTTTGGTAATAGAGTCACGTAATGACGACATCTCATCAATATCTACTCGAATCCCCCTAACATTATCTCAAATTGAGCTTTCATTAATTTGCCATGTTCTTCTTTGAAGGCCCAATAGGTAAATTAAATGTTTGTCATCATCACAAGCCCGAAAATGAGTGTCTGAGCAGATGTATGCCTACGAATATAATTATGCAAAATAAGTGTTGCAATCACAATGTCTCATTGCTTTGTCAAACTATATGGCGGCATATCCCTATGTATCTTCCACTATTTTTCTACACTCCGAAGGACCGTTCTAAAATTTGGTAAATGATATCTTATATTGACATACTGCCCCTTCTAAAATTTGGAAAATGATACCGTGCTCCTGAATATGGTTTTAAAAAACCACATTAGACTGGATATCCGACATCAAATACATAATATTTACCTGCAAAATTAAATATTATTTAAGTGATAATAGTGAGAGTATAAAAAAATTGGATTAAAAACTGCTGAAATCTCAAGATATAAAAGCCTTATCTAGTGGCAGATACAGGAAATTATAACTCGGGTGCATAAGGGCACACTGAAATATATGGTTGTCATAAGTAAAACTCTCTCAACGCACTATTACAATTATGAAACACATATTTAAATAACAACCCGCCATAAAATTCTATGTTGTTGTGTCATGCCGACCAATGTAGGAAACATGTTGATCAGCAGGAACTTGAGCATCCACTTGTGTTCCATCAATAACTCTTATATAGTTCTTAAAGAATAACATATATCAAACATAATTCAATATTTATGGGGAATATCACTGAAAAGATTATCTACATGTGTGATGACATCATAAGATTATCTCTTAATTACAGTGATACCCTTTACAAAAAATCTACTTATAGTTTATGTATAGTGTTGGAATCATTCTTCTACAAGTTGCATTGGTACATTATGACCTAAAATATGTAATGTAATTAAAGGACTTCTCGTGGTAGAAATCTCCTAGATCCTTACAATCCATATTATTATATGAGGAGTAGTAGCAAGTCTCAAAATATTATTTTCGACATTCTAAAAGAAGAAACTATGAGGGTGTGCATCGAGAAGTTCACCAACCCATCTAACCTCAGTTTGGCTTAATTTCATGCAAGCTATATTTGATGATCCACTAGCCCCGATTGATGTCATGCAAACTAAATTTGTTGCCCACGGAGGACTCTATTATAATAAAACCAGCCAGCAACTTATTATTGAGTATCCTTAATAGAAATATCAGTACGATCTAAGGAAGACATTGTAAATCTGCTACAATTTTAAATTGAATGAAATATTAACAATAGATGATATTATAATATTCCATAAACGATATAAATTACACATATTAAAACATAAAATCCAATATTGCATCGAACATAACATAGTTCATCACAAAATAAACATAAATCACCCAGAACAAATATCTAAAAAATAGTAACATAATGCATCATAGGATAAACATAAAGTGCAACTACTCCGATTTTCTTCATAACGAGCTTACAACCACAAAGCCTTCAGTTCCCTGGAATGCTCATAAAAGTTTCTCAATTATGTTTCTCCCTCAGAAAATGGTGTAGTAGTCATAGAAGTAATAACTGGAATCATCCATAACCTCCGGATCATAAGTTTTGCAATAGCCTCAAGAATTTTGTATAAAGAAGAAGATATCTGGATGCGAGGGAGGAGGCTGCACCATGCAATGCCCAATTATGCACGATGTTTCAACTATCTCATCCATCGTCAAAATCATTGGCTTCTTATTTGTCATCTTACTTTTTCCCTTACCCTTTGTTTTTTTACTTGCTTCAGCAGAATTCAATAACTCATCCATGTTTTGTGTATCATCTCCAGCTAACAAGTCATGTTTGCCACTCGATTTGTGCTCAAAATTTCTAGAATTTGGAGCTCATGCAAGATCTCCAGTTGCTACGACCTAGCTAAACATCTTATATAGCTTCTCATCTAATACAGGGGATATGACAAAGAACTGAAACTTTCTTGCACTTGGAAGAATCCAACATGAAAATGAATATGTATTAGATGAAATGAACACAATTTTAGTATAGTAGAAATAAGAAAAATAAAAACAATTTAATTACTTTGAGTTGTTATTTCCACCAATCTTCTGAAACAGCAATAATTTTGCAAATAGGATCCCAACCCAAGCCTCTCTCACAGCCCTTAAGCTCTCGTCATAACTTCCAATCTTTCTTTAACTTATCTCACTTGTTCTTCATTTGATTTCAATCAGACGACTTTCCCATACGAGCTAAGAAATTAGTGGGCTTTGTTGGTGCTCGCAAAGAAATTCTCGTACGAGCAGCTCTGCACGTTCAAGCAAAGAAATTCCCATACAAGCAGCTCCGTATTGGCTTCTCTGGTGCTCATTAACTCTTAGAAGGCTTTTCTTACATTCAAGCATGTCGCGCCCGCATATGAGCACTTACTTTTACTCAAAACATATACTTATGAGTACTTAAAATGACCGGAAAAAATATGAATCAACATTCATATTTTTATTTTGTGAAAAAATGTTCATTTTTACCTAAAAATCAATTTTTCTCTTTCTCTCTCTCTCTCTCTCTATCACTCCCTCATGTAGGGATAGGAGGCTATAAACATTCCCTCTCCCTACCTCCTCCTATCCCTTCTCTCCAAAATACTTCTTTAAGGTAATTAAAGATATACATACTATATATAAATATATTTATAATTGTGAATAGTGCATGTCTGTCAGGTGCGTGATGGTTGTTGCTTTATAAAATAAAAAATTTACCTCTTATGAAGGATGGTATGAAAGATATCACTTGAGGGGTTAGATCTATTTAACTCTAGAGAGGGGGTGAATAGAGTATTTTAAAATCTTAGTAGATATCTATTTGCAGAATTAAAATAGTAATACTTATATGTGTAATTAGTTAGTGCAGAAATAAAAATAAGCTATTCAGCAAGCAGTACATAATAAAAATAAGAGAGCATCACAGACGACAGAAGAATTTTATAGTGGTTCCCCTAAACTTGGGTACATCAACTCCTCTACCACCCTGGTAGGAATCCACTAAGGTTTTTGATCAGGTGCCCTGCCACCAATCAAGTTTTTGTTCAGGTGACCTGTCACCACAATATCTATTTGCAGGGAGATATTGCAACCCTTTAGGCTTTTGATCAGGTGCCCAAAAACCAAATTAAGTCTTTTGATTAGCAGACTTGCAACCAAATGTTTAACTTTTGAAGGGAGTTAGAACCTTGTGTATAGTGGGGTGAAAGAAATAAAAATTATATGTTGTCTTCTCTTTTCTCAAAACAACTGAGAAGACTTGTGGATCCTTGATGGTGTCAAAGCTCCCCCTAAGATGAAGTTCTGTCTAGGAAGATTGAGAGCTTTGCAGGGTATATAGGTCTTCTTGAAAAAATTCTCCAGAAAACTATAGATAGATGAAGTTGAGTGTCTCTTGAAAGCTTGCTGGAAGAAGAACACTAGATGAAGACAGTGCAAAACTCTTTTTCTTGAATAATTTCTTGTGTCCTGTGTTTTCAAAAACTTGACTATATCATTTGCAACAAATTGTTCTTTGAATTCGATTGCCTTGATTGACTACTTAAATCTTGGAACTTGGACAACGGCTAGAAGAGCAATAAAGTAATTCCTTAACTGCCCCAAGAATTAGCTGTATATTAACTCTGTGAAAACTAGTAATTAATGCTGCCATATGAATGACTATATTCTGAGAATCTAAGCATTAATTACTCAGAGTAATATAAGCAATAAAATAAGCCTAATCAATTCAGAAAATAACTGCAGAGAAAAGAAATGTTGAACTGGCAATTTTCGTTGATCTGAGATCCTGGATCATCGAACTCAACCTCTCTTTCGTCGAGCTGAGCCATGAAAGCTTTTAACTGAAATACAACTTTCGATACTAGGCTCTAAGATTGTCGAACATAGATAGAAGATCGTCGAACTAAAAATCTAATAAAAGATCAGAGTTTGTCGAACTCAGTTCAACTTTCCTTGATCTCAATTCAGAGAAGTGACTCTATGATCATCGAACTGAGAACGAAGATCGTCGATCTCACTTTAGAGTTCGTCGAATGACTTCTTCAACATGAAATTTCTGCCTTGTTCTGGTTTCCGTAATCTTCTAAGTCTTCTAAGGGCTTGGTCTGATCAATATGACTTGTTGACCTACCCTATAATCTAATGAAGACCTATGACCCTAGACTATACAAGGAGGGTCAATCTATGCAACCCTAATAGTGAACTTTAGCCCAAATCCCAAACACAGGTGGGGTTCCAACAATCTCCCCCTATTTGGGTGAGGTCACTATGTACAATGCATAAGTAAAGAAAATACAATCATTCAACATGAAAGTAAATATCTGACGGAATGAAAAATAATTCAGCAGATAAAAAATATATACACAGAATAAAATTGTTTTAGGGCATGCCTGAAGGAGCTGAAGAAGGTTTAGTTAACACAATTGTTCTAAGAGGATCTTCTGCTTCTTGCTTGGACATCTTCAGGTCTTGAACTCCAAGAAGTATTATAGATGATACTCTAGGCACAACAGCTTCTGGGTGAACCTGCATATAAGCATTAGGATCAAATAAATCTTTGTCTACCTCAAACTTTTTAAGCTCTTTTTGTCTGTAAGTAGACATAGTAGTAAACTGAGAGGGATCAGTTCCTTCTTTCTTTGCTTTATTCATGTGGGATAAGCCTATCAGCTGATGGAATCTTGCCATTCTTAAATTAGGATCTAACTCAGGTTCATATAATGGAAATGGAGGTCTCTCTATATCAGTTGAAACATCCTGAGCAGTCCTTTGTGGCTTATTGAAAATAACAGACTATTGCTGAAAATTTGTTGAAGGATAATTCTTCTCAGATTTTCCCGCATAATAAAAACTTGGAGGTCTGCATTCACTGTATTATCTGGCAAGAATGGAAGAATGTCTTTGAGCTGGCCTGGAAGACTGTCTTGACTGAGAAGGAGCTGGCTTTGAAGATTGAAAATCACTGGAAGCAGGCCTTTGGGATCTGGCAAGATTGATTGATGCTCCTACAGGAGGAGGAGGAGGAGGTGGTGGATCTTTCCCGAATATCTTCACTGGAGAAGATCTGAACCTCTTCTTCTTCTTCTGTGCTTTTGCCTAGTTCCTTGACAACTTCATCCAATGAGGAGTATTAGCAGTAAGGGGAATATTGTGTAGGATATAGTATGGAATATCATTGTATGGAATGGGCTTGGGAGCAGCCTTTCCTGAAGCTTTCCTCTTCTTTGATTTAGATCTCTTGGAACTGTCAGAATCAGAATCATCCTCAGAATCCTTATAATCCTCAGATGATCCAGGAGGATTATCATACAAATCATCAATCTATAATAAGTTGCTCAGCTGAAATGGGTTGAGCTAGAACAATTGGAGATGGAACTACTGCAACTGGAACTACTACAACTTCCTTGGACATTTCTTCAGCAAGAACTTCATCCATATAAGGTAATGGAGAAGTGGAGATTGCATAGGTTGGAGGAGAGAGAGCCTTGGGCTCAGAAGACTCATCCTCAGCAATTTTAATAGATTCAGCCTCTGGAGCTAGAACAAGCTCAGTCTCTGGAGCTATAAAGCTGCTCTGAATAAGCTATAAGATTTTTGTGCTCACTAGAGCAGTATAACAGATAATATTTGTGCATAATCGATTGGAAACAAATATAAGAATTGTTGGGTACATTGGAAAATGTGTACCTGATTTGAAGAAGCCTAACTTAGCTCAATGATATACATCAAGGTGTATTTGATGTTATTTTGAGTTGACATGTGCAGGTTAAGAATGTACTAAAATACAAGAAAAATATTCTAAGTCCATATGTCGACACCAGAAGAAGCTGTGTCGACACTTCAAGATAATTGTGTCGACACATGAAGAAGGCTGTGTCGACATAGAGAAAAAGTGTCGACAACATTTGTGTCGACACCGGGAAGCAGTGTCGACCCACAGAAGTTTAGTCGACATCAACTGTATCGACACTGAGAGGCTGTGTCGACACACAGAATTGCTAGTCGACAACATTTGTGTAGACACCAGAAGACTGAGTCGACACACAGAGGCAGAGTCGACAACATCTGTGTCGACACATTCTCAAGATACAGTGTCAAGAAGCTAAGTCGACATCAAGACAGCTTTGTCGACATCACCAGAGGCAGTGTCGACACTTAAGTCACTTGTGTCGACACATCTTGACAGATGGTCTCGACACTTTCTGACAGGCAGTCTCGACACTTTGTTGACAAAGACAATGGTAGTAGATCTGTTTGAAGACTTGACAGCTGTGGGTTACTAACGGTTTACTGAAGCTGTCAGACTTGTAAGAAGTTAGTTAGAAACCGGATCAGCCGGTTTCCAAGGAGGAAGTCTATATATATAGACAGATTCAGAAGAAGAAGAGACACACGACGACACATTAATCATCTATTGGGAGATAAGATCTCTGATCAAGAAAGTGCAAGGCACAGAAGAAGATCTTCATGAGAAGATCTAAGAAGACATTCTGACGTGAACATCCACTCAGATTCAGTCTAAGTAGAATTCTTTCAATAATTCTGAAGTATCATCAAAGGTGTTGGATAGAGAGGGATCCAGCCATTTGAAGACAAGAAGGAAGCTATCACAGGTTTCTTAAGTTCAGATTCAAGAAGCTTTGAAGAAAGCTAAGATCCAGTTAATTTCATCCATCAGGTTTTTCAAGAAGCTGATTAAGAACAATCTTGTCCCTTCTCTCTCAACAGGGGCAAGATATTATATAACTTCAATTTCAATTTCTGTAGGATCTATTTGTATAGATCTGAGTTGTAAGCCTAGATTATAAAGGCTGAGTGTAGGAGAGGTATTCTCTGAGTGGTAGGGCTGTTTATGCCTGAGTTGTAGGAGAAGGTTTTCTCTGAGTTGTAGGCCTTGTGGCAAGGCTGAGGTAGGGCTGGTTAGCCTGAGCTGTAGGAACCATATAGGTTTTTAAGTTGTAGGAATCTTTCAGGGTTCTGAGGTATAGGATCTGAGGATCTGAGATAAAGAAGGAAGTTAGGCTGAATCTAGCACACTACTAGATAGGTGAAGGGGAAAGTGGATGTACCCAGATCTTGGGGAACCACTATAAATCTGTGTGCAATCTATGATGTGTGCATATTTGTGATTGATGTGTTGTGTTTGCTGCAGTGTTTTCTAAATTCTCTTATAGTCATTAATTATATTCTGCCTTAAGTTAAAACAAGCATTAGAACCTATTCACCCCCCCCCCTCTAGGTGTTTAGGTGGTCTTGAAAGTATAACTATCAAGTGGTATCAAAGCGAGGTTCCTCAAAGAAGGACTTAACAGTCTGAGTTAGATCCCTAAGGCAGAATCAAGAATCAAGAAAATGGGTTCTGGAGAGAATCACAAGGAACTAGGGTCAATGAAATTACCCATCTGCAGGAAAGAGATTTTTGGAATCTGGAAAGAAAGGGTTAGGTTGTTTATGGAGGCTTCTGATCCAAGGATATATATCACAGTACAGGAAGGCCCCTTCATTCCAATGAAGGTATCAGTTCTTGATGCAAATATTCAAACTCCAAAGAGTTATTCTGAAATGACCAAGGATGAGATCATCCTTGCAACACTAGACAAAAGCGCACAGAACATTATGGTAAGGGTTATAGATGATGCCATATTTCAAAATCTGATTCACTACAAAACCTCCTAGGAAATGTGGGACACTTTGATTGTCTACATGGAGGGTTCTGAAGAAGTTAGACAAGATAGAAAGTCTATGCTCAACCAAGAATATGAGAGTTTCAGACAAGGGAAGTCTGATAGCATAACTGAATGCTACAAGAAATTCTACAGGATAGTGAATGAACTAATGTCCTATGGAAGGGTCTTCAGTACCTATGAACTGAATGACAAATTCCTAAGATCCTTGACAAAGGATTGGGATACCAAGATTTGTGCCATAAGAGAAGTGGCCAAACTGGCAGACATTTCTCCTCCAACCTTGTTTGGAAAGTTGTTATCATATGAAATGCAACTAATGGCTAGGAAGGAGGAAGAAAAGAATTCAAAAGGAGAACATAAAGAAAGTTCTGTGGCCTTCAAGGCTGAAGCCACTAGAAAGAATAGGAGGATATCTCCATCACCTCCTAAGGAAGTTGCTGAAGTTAACTCAGAAAATTCAGATAATAAGAACTCAAAAAGCAGTGATTCAGATGCAGATTTTACTGCCTTTACAAGACAGTTTCAGAGGTTCTTGAAGAAGAAGCAGTGGAAGTCAAGTCCCTCCATATCACAGCTAATTGATGATTACTATCAGAGGAGGAGCAGAACCAAGCCCAGCAAAGCTACTACATCAAAGATTGTTTGCTATTGCTGTAATAGGCCTGGACATGTGGTGGCTGAGTGTCCAGAAAAGAGGAAGGAGTCAATAGACAGAAAGAAGACTATACAAAAGGGCAAGAAGGAGAAATCCTTTGTTGCTAAGAAGGAGAAAAGTCTTACAGATCAATCCTCCTTAGAGTCAGAATCTAAAGCTGAAGCATACATTGGACTGTATGCAGCTAATGAAGAAGATGAGTTTATGCAATTACTAAACTCCATCTATGAACAAGAAGATCATCAATGTATAGGACTGATGGTTGGATCATAAGAAGATATGTGCCAGAATCAGTCTGATCCTAGGAAGGTACATTGTCCTTCTATGAAATCAGTTTGTAGTACTAGTGCAGAATCAGCTACATCTGCATCAAGTGATGTAGATGGATCTGAATCTGAAGGAGATGTTCATCAGTTAATAAATAAGTATGGGGACTTATTGTAGGCTCTTAAGAAAAGCAAGAACCTAGTCAAAACTCAGGCTCAGGAAATTGCTGATCTTAAGGTGGCTGCATCTGAGTTTGAAAAAATATTGGATCAAAAGTTAAATGAGATTGCTAAACTTAAAAATATAACTATTATTCAGATGGGCACAATCAAATATAACAATGATCAAGTTAAAAGTCTGGAGGCCAGACTGAGAATAGAGAAAGATTTAGTGACTAGTTACTCTAAGCCAAAATCTGTCTTACCTATAATAGATGAGTTTGTGGCTCAAAAGGGTAAGGCAGGATTAGGCTTCAAAGGTAACACCAGGGCTGCCCAATTCAAGAGAGAAGGCAAAGCTCCTGTCCAGCCACTAAACCTTAAAGTCCATGTTATGTTTAGAAAGGTACAAGTGCCTTCTAACAAATATGTTCTTGAAAATATTCATGGTCATATTAAGACTGATGTTCTGAAAAACCAGGGTGTTAATGCCAATAGGTCTTCCCATGTTCATAAACCCAATGGTTATAAGAAATCAGTGGGTGAAGCTGCAGCAGCACTAGCACTGGACATAAATTTTTCTGCCAAGGGTATATCTAGACCTAGATACAACAAATATGAATGTTGGTGTTGTGGCAAGAGAGGCCATTTTTCCTTAGACTGCTAGCATAACACAAGTGTAAGGAAGAACAATAGTCTACCAGTTAGAAGAGCTGCTGGTATTTTTGATGTGAATGGTGCTAACCTGAACCAAGGACCCAAGACTTACTTGGGTTCTAAGGGAAAGTAATTATGTATTGCAGGAAAGTCCACGTTGCCATGCCCCTATATGGTACTTGGACAGTGGTTGTTCCAGGCACATGACTGGAACAAAGGGGCTGCTGAAGGAGTACACATCTATCAAGGATGGGCCTAAAGTTATCTTTGGTGGATCTGAAAGAGGGATCATCAAAGGATTTGGTAACATTTCTTCAAACCAAATTACCATCACTCAAGTGGCTTATGTAAAAGGTTTGAAACATAATCGGATAAGCATAAGTCAGCTGAGTGATCTTGGATATGACATTTAAGTTGTTAAGGATGGATGTCATATCAAAAGGTCAAGTGATCAAAAGGTCATATTGACTGGGTATAGAAAGAGAAATGTTTATTGTCTTGATTTTGTATGTGAGAACAAGGTTTCTCCTATCTGTCTTGTAGCTGATGATAATGCATCTCATTGTGTCAAATGTCACAAGAGGTTGACCCATCTTAACTACAAGACAATTGGCCAACTCTTTAGCAAAGAGTTAGTGAGGAATGGTCCTCAAGTTAAGTGTATAAAGGAAGGGATATGCTCAGCTTGTCAAAAGGGCAAGCAGACAAAATCCTCCTTTCATAGCCTTGAAAACAAGGATTCAGTGAGGTGTTTATACCTCTTACATATGGATCTTTTTGGTCCTATGCCAGTTCATAGTCTAGGTAGGAAGGTCTATACTTTTGTGGTTGTAGATGACTATTCTAGATATACATGAGTGTTCTTTCTGAGACAAAAATCAGAAACTCCAAGTGTCTTTCTTAGTTTTGTGAAACAAATTCAGAATGAACTGAACAGTACAGTGGTCAAAATCAGAAGTGACCATGACACTAAATTTCAATCTGAAAGTATGACAAAATTATGTGAAGACTTTGGGATTTTCCAATAATTCTCCTCACCTAGAACACCATAGCAAAATGGTATTGCTGAAAGAAAGAATAGGACATTGATTGAAGCTGGTAGAACTCTATTGAGTGACACTTCTCTTCCAGAATATTTCTGGGCTGAGGCAGTAAACACTGCATGTCATGTGATCAATAGGGCTTCTATCACCAAGAGCCACAAAAAGACTCCCTATGAAATTATGAAAGGTAGAAAACCAAATTTATCCTACTTTAGGATCTTTGGTTGCAAATGCTATATACTTAACAATGGCAGGTCTTATCTAACTAAGTTTGCTGCCAAATCCCAAGATGGGATATTTGTTGGGTACAGCCTTCAATAGTAAGGCTTATATAGTCTATAACTTGACTACTCAAGTTGTAGAAGAATCTGTACATATTGTATTTGATGAAATAAGATTAATCAACAGTGAGTTGCCTTATAGATCAAATAATCCAATAGGTATAAGCAAAAGGATGGAAAAGCTTTCCATTGCAGAAGCATCAAATGCAGATGAAATATTGGAAAATGAAGGCTACTGTCCAGGGGGAGTACAAGACTCAATAGAAGCTAATGACAACCAAGAGGTGCAGCATAATAAAGGAGCTGGAGATGTTCAACCTGAAGGAAATCTACCTCCAGCTACAAGACATCTAAAATACCATCCAGCAAATCAAATTATAGGTGATCCAAGACAAGGAGTGCAGACTAGAAGCAGAAATCTGAGCACAGTCCTGCATTCAAGTTTTATATCTCAACTGGAGCCTAAGAAATTTGAAGAAGCCATCCAAGACCAACACTGGAATAATGTTATGCAAGAGGAGCTTAATCAATTCAGAAGGTGCAAAGTCTGGGAGTTAGTTCCTAAACCAAGAGACCAAAACATCATTGGCACAAAGTGGATCTTTAGGAACAAGTTGGATGAGAGTGGAGTAATTGTGAAGAATAAAGCAAGATTGGTTGCTAAAGGATACAGGCAGGAAGAAGGGATTGACTTTGATCAAACATTTGCCCCAGTAGCAAGACTTGAGGCAATCAGAATGTTCCTGAATGGTGATCTAAAAGAAGAAGTCTATGTAGAGCAGCCATCAGGTTTTGTAGATTCTCTTATACCTGGTTATGTCTATAGACTTAGTAAAGCATTGTATGGGTTAAAGCAAGCCCCAAGGGCTTGGTATAAAACCCTGTCTACTTTCCTTATTGAGAACAAATTCTCAAGAGGTAAAATAGACAAAACTCTATTCCTAAGGGAATCAAAAGGTAAGATAATCTTAGTCCAGATCTATGTAGATGACATAATTTTTGGGTCTACAGAGAACAACCTTTGCAAAAAGTTTGCCAAACTTATGCAAGGGAAGTTTGAAATGAGCAGTATGGGGGAACTTAAGTTCTTCTTGGGACTCCAAGTAAGACAGACTGAAGATGGCTTGTCCATATCCCAGTCTAAGTTCACCAAGGAATTAATTAAGAAGTATGGTATGGAATCATCCTCCACCATGAGAACTCCTATGGGAACAAATATTTCAATATGCAAAGATAATGCAGGTAAGCCTGTAGATGAGTCTTTGTATAGAGGAATAATTGGCTCTCTATTATATCTCACTGCTAGTAGACCAGACATTATGTATGCTATATGTGTCTGTGTTAGGTACCAAACTTGCCCTAAAGAATCACATTATACTGCAGTCAAAAGGATCTTGAGATATCTTAAGGGCACACCTAATCTAGGCCTTTGGTACCCTAGGAATAGAGATTTTCTACTAATAGGTTATTCAGATGCAGATTTTGCAGGCTGTAGAGAAGATAGAAAGAGTACTACAAGTACATGTCAATTCTTTGGAGGAAGGTTGATATCCTGGAGCAGTAAGAAGCAGACTAGTGTGGCAATATCCACTACTGAGTCTGAATATGTGGCTGTAGGAAGCTGCTGTGCACAGCTATTGTGGATTCAGCATCAGCTAAAGGACTATGGTATTCAAGTAAGTAGAACATCTTGATTATGTGATTCTAAGAGTGTTATATCTATTGCAAACAATCCTGTTTCACATAGTAGAACTAAGCACATAGAGATTAGATACCATTTTCTTAGAGAACATGTAGAAAAAGGGGACATCTCATTGGAATTTGTTAAAACAGATTATCAAATTGCAGATGTATTTACTAAGCCACTGGATGAAACTAAATTCAATAAATTTAAAATTGAATTAGGAATGATGGCCATAGGTTAATTTACCATAAAATTAACTAAGTAAAATGGTGTCGACACATTCAGTGATAAAGTGTCGACACAGAGAAGTCATGTCGACTAGTCAGGGAAATTGTGTCGACACATGAGAAAAGGTGTCGACACCTAGGGGTCAAGAGTCGACTCATCCAGAAATGTAATGTCGACACATCCAGTATAATGGTGTCGACACTTACAGATTTTGTGTCGACTCTTATACTAAGAGTCGACACATAATTTCTGATGCACTACTAAGTATCTCCCGTGTCGACATATCATCAATTTGTGTCGACACAAAGTAGTCAACATTGATGTCGAGTCAATAGAAGTTTGTGTCGACACATTCCGACTGGTCGACACATTTAGACTGTTTTTGCCCGACTTTTGACCTTCTTTCATTAGAGGGTATAAATAGGTCGAGAACGTATTCTGTCGACACGCTCACAAGGTTTTCGAGACTAAAACCCTGTGTCTATAATCTCTCTTCTCTTCTCTCAAGCTTTCTCATCTTTCCAATGGAGCCAAAGGTTGAAGACAACATCAATGAGGGATATGAGTTGGTTAGGGCTGCATTCGACAATGCCGCGCCAGAAATCAAACAGGTGATTTCTCTTCTTGCTGACAATGGATTGGAATACCTTGTTTCTGAACCTTCAAAGATCTGGAAGAAAGAGGTATTGGAATTTTATACTTCTGCAACAATGGACACTTCTGGCCTCAAAATCAAATTCACAGTTCATGGAACTTAAGGTGAAACTTACTCTAAAGAGTTTAAGGAAGATTCTTCACATACCCTACATTCAAGATGAAGAAGAGGTCCCAGCCTCAAAGACAAGGGAGGCCCTCCAGTGGTGTGGATTGAATCCAACCATAATAATCGGAGCAGCCATTAACCGAAAGGGAATGAATCCACAAGGGAAGTTCCTATCTGAAGTAGTAGAAAAGGTGATTTTATGTAAACCAGGAGGCCATGATAGGATATCTGCCATGATGTTCTCTCTCATGACAAGAATAATCTACAAGATTAACACGGACTGGTCTGCAGTTCTGTTTGATAAAATCAGAGAAGGAATCAAGAAGCCAAATTTGGCTAGAATTTTGAGTCTATACCTGGATGGACTCATTCTAGAGGTCATGCAACAAATTCCTGGGTCCAAAATCAATCACATGACGAAAATGGACATGAGATTATTCTCTAGGTGGGATAGGGTTCTGTCCAAAGAGATTCCTGATGTGGACAGGCAGGACACTACTGAGACATCACCAAGACATGTTCTTGGCACTGAACAAATTCAAGGAGAACAAGTTAGAGAACAGGCTGAGGACCAGACTGGGTCTACTCAAGTCCAAGAAGAACCAATACCTGTACAGGTGCAGGGGGAGCCAGCTCACACTCCTGCCCAGAACATTTCTAATCCTGACCAGTTGTAGGGGGAGCCCAATTTTAACCAAGTACAAGTAGAAGAGAGACTAAACTTATCAGAAGATTTGAACTTTGCTGATATTGATATATCATCACCTACACCAGCACAAAAGGAATACACTCTAGAAGAGTTGTTTCATGACATTGGACAGGCAGCTGATAAGGATGACACCCTAAGGGTTGAGGAGGAGAAAGGTGTTGTTGAGGGGGAGCAAGTTAATGTTGAGGAAGAACAACAAGACACTGAGAAAGAAATTCCTCCATCTCCTCAAGAAAGAGTTCAGATTGACAGTTCTTTAGAATCTGAGGCAGAAGAAGTCAGGGAGGCTAAGAAAAGGAAGCTAATGGTCTTCAAGAGAAGAAGCCATAACTATAAGCATGCTCTCTAGACACCAACTCACCAATCTCCTACTAAGTTTGATTACAACAAGTTCTTGGTAGATATACAGGTGAAGATGGATGAGCAGAGAAGAGCCTTGGAGAAATATGTAGATGCGAATAATAAGACACTTCAGTTTGATCTAGCCCAAGACATAAAGTCCATCAGATTTGAGGTAAATCTGAATAAAATGGAGATGACAGATTGCTTCCATAAGGGAGGTAATGCTGTGGTTTTTCTAGCTCAACAACAGCAAACTATCCTTACTAAGGTGGATGACATTGCATTGAAACAAGGATATGTTCTAGAAAATCAGCTGAGAATGAATGACAATCTGACTGAATCTCACAATGAAATTCTCACTGAGTTAAAAGATACTACAACAAAGCTGACTGCTGCAAGGACTAAAGATATGGAAGACTTTGATCAAAAGCTCAAAGATGCCCTAGATTTAGTTCAAACTGCTATCACCACCTCACAAAAAGAAATATCTGACAAGCTTCTCAAATTAAAATCATTCTTTAAAGAGGGTGTGAATTTTCTTGATGGACAAATAAGGTTTCAGAAGGATGATCTTAGGGATCATGTTGCCAGAGAAGTCCTAAAGGGGGAGAGGGTACTTATCCATGCTGGCTCAGAACATGCCAAGTGGGTAACCAATAGTGTTAGAGCCACATTGGGATATCCACCATTGTGTGATGATGATGCAATTGCTGAGTCAGGAATACAACAAAGTTTACTTGAAGGCAATCAACCTGAGGTTGCCCAAGTCATATACCCACCTGCTGATTTTGAAATGATTCATCAGCAAGTGCAGGCAATGTACAGTCCTCCACAGGAGGTTACAAATGTAATTATTGAAAAAGTAGATCAGCCAAAAGCCAATTTGAAAGATCAACAAGATGCTCAATTATCCAAGAAGAGATTTAGAGAGCAAGCTGAACTAAGACCTGATTTTGAGCAGTGGAGCCCCACCTCAAGGAACATTATACTAACTGCCTGGAAGGCTGTGAAGGATCAAGTGCATGAAAGAGGAAAATGGTATAATATAATTGAATGGCAAAAGTATGAGGCCAGACAGGAGGCCATAGTACAGTTCAGAAGAAAGGCTAAGATGGGGAGGCTACCACCTGATGCTCAGGAGCCGAGCAAGTATTTTCCCAAGCTCTTTCATTACTTTGAAAGGCAAAGGCTCAAGGAGGAAGCTCAAAAGAAAGCTGAACTGAAAGGCAAAAAGCCTGCTGATGTTGCTGAACCTACTGTGAAGGCTCAGATTCAATCAGGAAAAGGAATTGTCATCCAGGAGCCTGATCAGTCTTAGTTTTAGTTTATCAGTTCTTTCAAATGTTTTGTAATGATCTGTTTGTTAATCCAAGCTGTAACAAACATTTCTAAATGAATAAACAAAACCTTGTTCTGTAATCATTTCTTCATGTTCATCTTTATTCTGTGATGAATCTGTGGTTAATGTTTTGTTTATAAAAGATTCCTGTTATATTATGCTTTGGTACATCATCATATTAAATTTTCATAAATGGTGTATATCATTAGCTAAAAGGGTTATGACTTCTCCAAATAGGGGGAGATTGTTGGGTACATTGGAAAATGTGTACCTGATTTGATGAAGCCTAACTTAGCTCAATGATATACATCAAGGTGTATTTGATGTTATTTTGAGTTGACATGTGCAGGTTAAGAATGTACTAAAATACAGGAAAAATATTCTATGTCCACATGTCGACACCAGAAGAAGTTGTGTCGACACTTCAGAATAATTGTGTCGACACTTGAAGAAGGCTGTGTCGACATAGAGAAAAAGAGTCGACAACATTTGTGTCGACACCGGGAAGCAGTGTCGACTCACAGAAGTTTAGTCGACATCAACTGTGTCGACACTGAGAGGCTGTGTCGACACACAGAATTGCTAGTCGACAACATTTGTGTAGACACCAGAAGACTGAGTCGACACACAGAGGCAGAGTCGACAACATCTATGTCGACACATTCTCAAGATACAGTGTCAAGAAGCTAAGTCGACATCAAGACAGCTTTGTCGACATCACCAGAGGCAGTGTCGACACTTAAGTCACTTGTGTCGACACATCTTGACAGATGGTCTCGACACTTTCTGACAGACAGTCTCGACGCATTGCTGACAAAGACAAAGGTAGTAGATCTGTTTGAAGACTTGACAGCTGTGGGTTACTAACAGTTTACTGAAGCTGTCAGACTTGTCAGAAGTTAGTTAGAAACCGGATCAGCCGGTTTCCAAGGAGGAAGTCTATATATATAGATATATTCAGAAGAAGAAGAGACACACGACGACACATTAATCATCTATTGGGAGATAAGATCTCTGATCAAGAAAGTGCAAGGCACAGAAGAAGATCTTCGTGAGAAGATCTAAGAAGACATTCTGACGTGAACATCCACTCAGATTCAGTCTAAGTAGAATTCTTTCAAGAATTCTGAAGTATCATCAAAGGTGTTGGATAGAGGGGGATCCAGCCATTTGAAGACAAGAAGGAAGCTATCACAGGTTTCTTAAGTTCAGATTCAAGAAGCTTTGAAGAAAGCTAAGATCCAGTTGATTTCATCCATCTGGTTTTTCAAGAAGCTGATCAAGAATATTCTTGTCCCTTCTCTCTCAACAGGGGCAAGATATTATATAACTTCAATTTCAATTTCTATAGGATCTATTTGTATAGATCTGAGTTGTAAGCCTAGATTATAAAGGTTGAGTGTAGGAGAGGTATTCTCTGAGTGGTAGGGCTGTTTATGCCTCAGTTGTAGGAGAAGGTTTTCTCTGAGTTGTAGGCCTTGTGGCAAGGCTGAGGTAGGGCTGGTTAGCCTGAGCTGTAGGAACCCTATAGGGTTCTGAGTTGTAGGAATCTTTCTGGGTTCTGAGGTGTAGGATCTGGGGATCTGAGATAAAGAAGGAAGTTAGGCCGAATCTAGCACACTGCTAGATAGGTGAAGGGGGAAAGTGGATGTACCTAGATCTTGGGGAACCACTATAAATCTGTGTGCAATCTGTGATGTGTGCATATTTGTGATTGATGTGTTGTGTTTGCTGCAGTGTTTGCTGAATTCTCTTATAGTCATTAATTATATTCTGCCTTAAGTTAAAACAAGCATTAGGATCTATTCACCCCCCCCCCCTCTAGGTATTTAGGTGGTCTTGAAAGTATAACTATCAAAAATGTTATTGTGAGTCAAGTCAAAAGAATCTAGAATAGCTGTCAGTTCAACTGAAGAAGAGATGGTAACTTCTCCAACATAAAGAACATCCAAAGAATAAACTGAATTATCTGTCTCTGAATCTGTAGCCAGAAATTCTGCTAGCTCTGTTTCTTGTGCATCTGGTATCTCAATATCTCAAATAACTTTATCTACAAGAACTACTGCTTTTACTGCTGCTACTGCTAGAGGAGGAGGTACTTCTACATAGAACATCTCCCCCTGCCTGGTATCAGGAAGACCTGATGCCAAGCCCCTAAGTGAAGAAGGCTAGAGAAAGAAACAATCTGAGTAAATAAGGAATTGATGGAAAGAATAAGAGGTGCAATGACATCCTCTATGAGAGATTTGATGGTTAGAGTGAGAAGAGAGATGATGGTAGATGAATCAGATGAGGATGATGGAAGAGAAGAAGTGGTGATACCATAAGAAGTACAAACATTTAAGGAAGTGGATGGAGGTGAAGGTAGAATTGGAGGGATGATGGTAGATGTTGAGGGGATGACTAGAGGAATGAGTGGAGGTATGTCAGATGTGATATTCATAGAGGTGTCAATAGCAAGTGGATATTGTGGAGGAGTATGTATTAGTGATTATATTGGTGATGGGGATGATGTTGGTGTTGTGAGGAGATTGAAGGAGGGAGACATTTGTGTAAATATAAAAGTGGTGAATGGAATGTCCTGTAGGTAGTGAGGTAGAGGAGATTGAGGTAGTGATGTATGAGGTGGAGATGGAGTGTAAATGACTGAGGAGATATCAGGGTTAGAAGTTTGTTGATGGGTTGGTGATGGAGGAAGTCAGGAGGAAGGTGGAGAAGGAGGAATTTCTTGTGCTTTTTCATCAGTAGGTTGGGGATTAACTCCTGGAGTCCTAGTGTCCCCTGAAGTCCTTAAGGAAGAGGAGTCCTTGGATGGCTTTGAGATAGTCCTCTCCCATTTTCCAAAGAGAGTTGTGGTCAGTCTCTTGGAAGCATTGATGAAAACTGTTGGAGAGACCAACAGTTGGGGGCATTTCTCCTGGAGGAAGATGCCCAGAATCCTCCCAAAAAAGACTTCTCTTTTATTATTTTTCTTCTTAATCAAATCAAACGGAATATTACCCCAATTCACTGATTTCTTATTTACCAGGGCACTCATCAGAAGGAATTGGTGTCTGGTAATATAGTCATGGGCGGTGTGCTTCCCAAGAAGCACCTTACCTACTATGTCAGCCAGAAACTTATACTCAACAAACAAGTTCTTTTTCAGTAACTTACTAGGGTTTCCCTCAGAGTGACCCATTCGTGTAAGCATTTCACCAAACTCATTACTATACAGTTCTATATCGTCATTGCTATTAACAAAAATAAATATCTTAGAAAGAATATCAGGAGTTAGAATCACCTCTTGTCCAGTAATGGTGCCGACTAGGGTTTGTCCGTCTGGAGAAGACAACAAGAAAATCCATTTTTTATCTCTGTCACAGGCACCTTCATCCTGGTAGTCATCACTTTGAGAATTTATGGCTCATCGAACAACTTCAAGATATCTTGGAAGATTTGGTCTATATGCTTGAAAGAGTCCACATCTATATAAAATCCAGCATCAAACTTCATCCCGGAGAGGTTCGCCGCAAAAATAGCCATGAGAGCCCTGCAAGGAAAAATAAGAGATTAAGTGCAAAGGGAATTGAAAGTGCGGGACGGATTTCGTCTAAAACATAGATTATAAGGTCTTTAGAAGACAAAAAGACGATCTCAGTCCAACAAAAAAGAAAAGATCTTCGATTTGAGTTCGACGAAGTATTTTAATAGAAAATGAGTTCGTAGATCTCAGTCTAAAGAAGACAAATAAATCATCGATCTCCATTCGACGATAAATTCGCGGAAGCAGGGATTATCAATCTCCGTACGACGAAAATTGTTTCACTAAGAAGTTATCGTCGAACTCCGTTCGACGAAATCTTCACAAGGAGTTCACAGATGGTCGATCTCCGTTCGACGAACTGTCAACAAATCGTCGACCTCAGACAGAAAGTTAAATTAATTCTTCTCCATTAATCATACCCAGCTGTTTAAGAACAACAGATGCTTCTTCTGATCCAATGGCTTGGTGAAGATGTCTGCTCTTTGTAAATCAATGGAGATAAAGACAAGATTAATTTTCTTTTTGTCTACAGAATCTCTAATGAAATGATGTCTAAACTCTATATGCTTGGTCCTACTATGATGCACTGGATTTTTTGCTATTGAAATAGCACTGGTACTATCACAATATATAGTTGAATTATTTAAGTTGTATCTATAATCTAGTAGCTGATTCTGAATCCACAAAATCTTTGAGCAACAGGTGCTAGCTGCTATATATTCAGCTTCTATAGTTGATGTGGACACATAAGTTTGCTTCTTACAAAACAAAGACACAAACCTATCACCAAAGAACTGACATGTTCCTAATGTGCTTTTTCTGTCCATTCTGCATCCAGCAAAATCAGCATCTGAGAATCCAGTTAATTCAAATTCTGATTCAGTTGGATAATAGAGTCCTAGATTTAGGCAACCCTTTATATATCTTAAAATCCTTTTTAACAAAATATAGTGGGATTCTTTAGGGTTCACCTGGAACCTAGCACAAATACATGTAGCAAACATAATATTTGGCCTACTTGTAGTGAGATATAGTAGAGACCTAACAATGGCCCTATATATTTTCTGATCAACAGGCTTCCCATGTTCATCAGAATCTATCATAGCATTACAGCCATAGGTGTTTTCATAGTTGAGGCATCACACATCCCAAACCTTTTTATAAGATCTTTAGCATACTTAGATTGGGAGATGAAGATACCATCAGGAGATTGCTTCATTTGGAGACCAAGGAAGTATGAAAGTTCACTCATACTACTCATCTCAAACTTGGAATGCATAAGGTCAGAAAACCTTTTACATAGTTTGGGATCAGTAGAGCCAAAAATTATGTCATCTACATATATTTGAACTAACAAAATTTTCTTTTTATGATGCCTAATAAAAAGAGTCCTATCTACAATGCCCATGGAAAAGTTATGCTCTAAGAGAAAGCTAGCTAGGGTCTTATACCAAGCTCTTGGAGCTTGCTTTAAACAATAGAGAGCTTTATGTAATCTAAAGACAAAGGAGGGATGAGTTGGAGAGATAAAACCTAGTGGTTGCTCCACATACACTTCTTCTTTAAGTTCTTCATTCAGAAATGCACTCTTCACATCCATTTGGTAGACCTTGAACTTTTTTTAGACAGCATAAGCTAAGAAAATCCTTATAGCCTCAATCCTTGCCAATGGAGCAAAGGTTTGATCATAGTCTATTCCTTCCTCCTGTGAATAGCCTTGTGCTACAAGTCTTGCCTTATTCCTTATCATGTTACCTTCAGCATCCAATTTGTTCCTGAAGACCCATTTTGTTCTAATGATTGGTTATTCTTCAGGTCTAAGAACAAATTCCCAAACTCTACATCTCTCAAATTGATTGAGCTCCTCTTGCATTGTTATGGTCCAGTGGGGATCTTGCTCTGCATCTTTGATGGAGTGGGGCTCAAGTTGAGAAATGAATCAAGCATGCATCACATCATTGTTGAGTTGATGCCTTGTTTGCACACCAACTTAAATGTCACCAATCACATGAGATCTAGGATGATCTCTAAGTGTTACAAAATCGGTGGGAGGATCGTGTTGGGCAATAGCTTGGGGAATAAATTCCTCCTGTGGAATTTAATTAGCTGTTGGATAGGTTTCAGCAACCTCTAAGCTTTCTTCTTTACTTTCTTATTCAACTTGTGGAGAGGGATGTATTGGAACCTTTTGGGTGAGGCTTAGACCATCCAATCTCTCACACAAGTGAGGTACCTGCAATGTGCTATTGGTAGACATTTCTTTATCCTTATAAGACATGTTAGCTTCATCAAAAGTTACATGAATAGATTTCTCAATTTTCAAAGTGGATTTAATAAATACCCTATAAGCTTTGCTGACTTGGGAATATCCAAGAAAAATTCCTGTTGAAGCCAAAAATTGATCTCAACGAGAGTTCGAAAATAGAGGTACAGCCAACACTTACTTCTCTCAAGCCCCGACCCTTGACTGGTTGCAAAGGACCTAGAACTGACCCAAAGCCTCGGCAAGGAGGTCCCCCCTCTTACCCGAAAGATCTTTGAGAGCTTCCCCTCCAAAGTCAAAAGCTAGGCTGGTAGGTCCTCAGAAAGCACTAGAGAGTCTTAGAGAAAAATGAAAGCTTGCTTTCTAAGGATCCCTTGTAGGTATATTTATAGCCTTCGCATACCTGAAATTACTTAATTACCCCTAGCTGGCCTGCCGATAGCCAAATCCCGCTGTTATGAAATACTAAATGCAAACCCTGGGGGCATATAGGTATTTTTACCCGAGGGCAACTAGGTCATTTTACCCTGGGCTCTGGGCCCAACCCGGCGAGAACCGTATGTCGAGAACCCTCCCGCCTTCACTCGGCAAAAGCTAAAAAAAGAGTGTCGAAGAATGCCTCGGACCGAGCCAACTCTCGCCTTCCGCGAGGCGCGAGCCTTCTCGCCCGCCTCTGGGAAGAAGTGGGTCTCGGCCGGGGTTTGATGCGAATGTTCTAGCCTGCTCCTAGGCGGGAGCTCTTCTGGTCTGAAGCCCAAAGCTAGACCGAGGCTAGTCAAAACCTGGCCATTGATGCCTCTGGGTCCCACTCAGCGAATATGAGGTTATACACAATCCTCGCTCTTTTTGAGCTAGCCCTGCGCTCGAAAAGACACATCTAACCCATAAATATTTGCTGAGCACGTGTCATCCTAAAAAGAGAATCTTTCGGTGGGCCATCCCGTGGCTATATATGTGCGCGGATAGACGGCCATAAATCCACCCTGGAAATTGCTGCCCCTTGTCTGAGCTCTCGCATGGTCTCGCGATGCGTTCCAAACGGGTTGACAAGCCTCTCTCGCAGAGCCTTCAAGACCGCATTGATGCGGTGCAAGTGCAAGCCCTCGCGAACAGCTCCTTGGTAGCCCCCTGGCTGGCGAAAAGGCACTAGCCGTTGAGCCCTCATAGCCGAAGAATAAGAAGAATAGGGAGAAATCGGCCAAACGGAACCTTCTGTGCGAGAACCGGGGCTCACCTACCCCATACCCAAGCTGCACGGATAATCCATCCCCATGCAGAAGGTACATCTCTCCGGCTTGCTGATAACAAAAATTATGAGCTGATTAAGCAAAAGGATCGACAATTGACGTAACACTTCTCGCAGGAGATGGCTCAAGACGACGGCGCCGGGTCCCCGCTAGTGCTCCCCGACTCGTCATCTCCTCTTCTCGGGGATCCACCACGGGTCCCGGAGGCCACTCCCCCATCTGACCCTTCGAGAACTCCAGGTAACCTTCTCTCCCTATTACCCCTTTCTAATCATTCTAATCACAGCATTCCAAATTGTTGAACTGACTTCCCGCAGCCCCAGCTTCCGCCAGCCCGGGTCTCGCCACCCAGGAAAACGAAACAGTAGCTGCTAACTTGGTCGCCCAAGCGGCTAATCTCGCCCTACAGGTGGGAGGTGTGGCTACCAAACCCTTTGTAACCCCAAAGGAGGACAGCCAGCCTGCGAGAGAGGACGACTCCCCTCCTGCTCCTGGCCAGGTCGGGATCACCTCACGTAAGACCTTCCGCCCGAGGTGACGAAAGTCGCTCCGCCTTCTCTTTGGAAGGAAACTTAGGGGGAGTACGGGCCTTCTCTCCTGCCGTCGGCTGGTGGCTCTCGCCATACTACAGGTATGCGAGGTATTATCATAGTCTTTACTTAGCTCTCGCTGTAACCATAGAACTCTTTTACCAGGGAATCCAGACCCGTGGGCGGGAGCCGACTAAGAAGATGAAGACGAAGATGAAGATAGAGAGGAAGGGGAGGACTTCGAGAGCTCCCCCTTCCCCTCTCATGATGAGATAGAGGAAATTATGGACGGCGCCAGGAACGTCAAGAAGCGGCGGAAGAAGATAGCGACCATCCTGTCAAAGCTCGTGTGGTGGGAGTGGGTACACGCCTCTGCGGCAAAGGAACACTGCAAGATGGTGGAGCAAAGGCTGGAGGTCCTCGAGCAAGACTACTTCCCGGGCGAGATGGAGCGGCCGGATATGCCTACCACCGAGTCGTCCCCTGGACAATGTATCGCGCGGATTCGAGACCAGGCGCGCTTGATCAACCTCAGGTGCACAACCTTATCCTCCTACATCAACCCGCGGGCTCCTCCGAGGACTAGACGGCAAGAGAGAGGATGATGGCACTAGGAACCGTACTGAATAATGCAGTCTCGCATCCCCCATCTCCTTGTCTAGCCTTCTTGCAATGTACCCTTTTTCTATTTTGAATGACTTCTTAAAACTTTATTATTATTTGTTATGCGGCTTTCGCACGACGAGATCCCCACCCTTATTTTTGTCTCTATTTAATGTTGTCATTTTAGTGTTTGCGCGAACCCCAATCGCTTGTCAGTCGCTGTCATCCATGGGCTGGAACCTTACCGTTGTCTTAGACTCTTGAGGCGTGTCAGAGTGGAAAACAAGGCATCATTTCCTTGGGACGTAATGACTATACCCCTGCTGCCTTTTTGGGAAAGCCATCATTACCAGAGTTTTCTATAAATAGGCCGATCCACCCACCGCATTTATTTCTACGATCCAAAACTTTTCCCTCCTTCTTGATGCTCTCGCGACTTGACGAGAACATCCCTTTCTTCCGCCACCTTCTATCGTTCTCACCTTTCTCCTCGAGGTTTCGCCTCCAACCTCTTGACCACGATGCCGGGCGAGAACAAAGGACACTCCAACTGTGCGCAAGCCTTCTGGAGGCACCAGTTCCCTCCTTACCATCTGACCATGGATGAGTACCATCTGATCACCTCCCGCTACATCCCCTCCGGCCTCACCACGAGAAACCCAGGCAACGATGATAGGCTAAATCATGCGGGATAGGGAGAGCTCACCATCCCCCTCGAGCATTTCGAGGCGGGCTTCCGCCTTCCCCTTTGGCCCGAGATGCGCCAGGCCCTCCACTACTATGGAGTGGTTCCCGCTCAGCTCAATCCTAACTCGGTCGCCGACCTGGTAGCGTTCATATGCTACATGCAATCCGAGAGGATTGAGTTCAGCCTACCCATCTTCCGGAAGCTTTTCGTATTCCGGGCGAAGAGCGGTGTAGTCTTCTTCTCCGGGCAATTTCTCAAAACCTCTAGTCTCGCCAATAAGCAACACCACTGGGGCGATAAGTTTGTCTACGTCTCCGGAGACTTCGACAACATGCCTCTCGCGCCTGTTCAGTATGACGACGCCGCCTACAAGCCGCCCACCCTGGGGTCGCGCGAGAGCGCCCTCATGGAATTTTTTGGGACCAAGGACTTCGATGTCAAATTTCTCAGGCGGGATGTCGACTCTCTCCTGCCTATGCCTCCTAGAGAAGGTATGGTCTCGCCTTTAGCGTGGTATTCCATGCTCTAAAACATAGCACTTAATGTTGTCAATCTTGCAGGAGAGCAAGAAATCCCCCTGCGCCAGCCATTTACCGAGACCCGAGCTTCCGAGACCCGGGCTGCGAGAGATCCACCGGCTCTCGCGAAATCTGCGGCTCTTTCCTGCCGGGATGAGCCGGCTCTGCCCCCTCGGTCCGGTGCTGGGAAGCGAAAGCCCGGCGCCTTTTCGTCCAAACTGCTTAAAATACTAAAGCCAACTGCCGCAGACAAGGGGAAATCCATAGCGGCCTCTCCCTCCCGGCCTGCCGCCGAGGGTTGATCCTTTGCCAAGATCCTGTCAGCAGCCGGGGAGGCGACCATTGCCGCCGGTGTAACACCCCTATCCATCACATAGTATATAACAGTAGGTTCGGCCGGGGCCCGACGCCATATACTACGGACAGACCGGTTGGTTACGCGTTGAAACCATTCAACCAATCACAACGTCCTACACAACACCTAGCGGAAGCAATTTATTAGAGTTACAAAGAATAAAGAACCCTGCCAAGCATGAATGTCCACTACTCAAACCCATAGGAATGTATAATACACAAAACGGAAATAGCCTTATGGCCTTACAATAGTTTGCTTAATAAGAGCGTCTTCCAAACCTCGGCACGTAGGCGGGCCACACATGAGTACAAAAAGAAAAATACTCAAAACTTGGCCTTCGAGGGCCAGTACAGCAACTTGGGATTTAGCCCGCTAATTACCTCTCGGCTCCGCAGTACCTGTAAGCAACAATCCACCGCACGATGGTAAACAAAGGCAACGGTCAGCTATGCTGACCAAATTATAATGATTCTGCCCCCAAACCGGGGCGGCAAAGCTTCTTCCCTGCACTTGTTAGCAAAACAAGCAACACAGTAAAACAAGCATCTCATCATAGGTGCACGCTCTCACGGCCGTACACCCCGTGCTCTCAGGGCACTTACTCGGCGAAGCCAGTCCGAACCCCGTTCGGTCCTCGACTCCACCACCACCCCCAGGGTGGCAATCTTTGTGAGCATTTAGTCTTCTCAGCCGCAGCCTAGACTCGATCTCCAAACCTCGGTAAGTCCCACGTAAAACTTTAGGTCGCTTTAACCGAGAAGGTGGAGCGGTTAGGGGTACACTAGCCCGTTGCTCACCCCGCCATTGCCATTTGGCCACTGACGCGGACTAAGCTTCCCAGTCCCAAATAACGATCAAACATGGTACATAGCCCCGCTATGTACCCGGTTGGCTCTCAGGCCACCGATATGACAGAAATGCGTTTCCGTCCAGATTTCCGGGTGCACCTCGGGGTTAATCCCCCAGATTCCCTGATGTATTCTACCGCATAGCAACCCAAAAACAATCACAACGCTCGGAGTCTTCTCCGGCTAGAATATGCATAGCAAAACATCACCGATCCGGAAAACACGTCCGGGTAGGCTTCACACAGCATGCCTATGTCCGTACTACGATTCCGGACTCTAACAAGGGGGACTTTACATATCTACCCCAAGGAATACCACAATCTCGCCGCACACTCGCCGGAGAGGGGTTTTCCCATGCAAAGGAAGAAGAGCTTCACATGCTCAAGAAGAGAATCGTTACCCTTTCGCTTTTCCTCGGCACCATGACGATCTAGTCGGATGGAAAGCACCGTATCGGCCTCGCCTTCACGGATCCGGACTCGGATCGCGATTTGGAGCTCCAAAGCTCCGCCGGTGACCGGATCTAGCTTCTTCTTCCTCCTCCAAGCTCTCTCCTCTCTCTAACTCTTAGAGAGAGAACCAACCAAAGGGAATGAGGGTTTCTAAACCCTATTCCCGGATATAACATCCCAGCAACAGCCCCCCACCGTTGGATCCAAATCCAAGGGAACAAACGGCCACGATTAGGCCTAAAATACAAAATCTGGGGCCGAACACGGGTTGCAACACGGCCGTGTGCCTGGCCGTGTCACCCATTCGCCGTCTCGACCGACTCGAAAACCAACACACGGCATTCGACACGGCCTCCGACACGCCCGTGTCACATGTGACACGCCCGTGTCGAGACCCGTGTCACGCCCCCCCCCCCCCCCCCCGTGTGCAATCGGCCAGCTTTCCCAACCTGAGAACTACACGGCCATCGACACGCCCGTGTCGACACCCGTGTCACTACCCGTGTCGGATGACACACTAGTGTCGACACCCGTGTCACTACCCGTGTCGGATGACACACCCGTGTCACTACCCGTGTCGGATGACACACCCGTGTCGACACCCGTGTCACTACCCGTGTCGGATGACACACCCGTGTCAACTCCCGTGTCACTACCCGTGTGCCAAAAATGGCACAGGACCAGAAATGTACCGAGGAGGACATGACCATATGACACGCCCGTGTCACATGCCGTGTGCCTGACACGCCCTGGGACATGCCCGTGTCCCAGGCCGTGTTACAGCCTTCTACGATCGTCGACCTCGTCTCGACGACCAGAATCATGACACGCCCTGGGACACGCCCGGGTCCCAGGCCGTGTGCCTCCTACCAAGTCCCAGACTGGGCTCAAATGTTGTCCGTCCCTCTTTTGAGTTTCGGGGCGTTACAACTCTCTCCCTCTTAAAAGAATTTCGCCCACGAAATTACTAAAGGAAAAGAAAACAGAAAACCAAGAGCGATACATGAGCGAAATAACTCCGGGTACTCCTCCAGCATGGTCTGCTCCCGTTCCCAAGAGATATCCTTGCTATCGCAATAGTCCCACCGGACCATGACTATCCAAAAATCCTTGAGACAAAGTCGCTCGACTTCACGGTCTCCAAAATGAACGGGTTTGACCCTAGTCGTCAACCTTTCGTCCACCAATGCTTGACCACTCACGATCAAGTTCGAAGGCTCTTGCGCCGCCTCACCAAACCTCTCTAGGAATCTCAAGCGGTCCAAGGTATACCGGGCTCAGCTTCCCCAAGCGTCGCTCCCGTGAAACACTCTTGAACGACTTTAACTTCCAACACGCCATCCGATAACTCATCAGTCCGTTACGTAGCGTTAAAACACTTAGTCTGCCTTTCCTGAGCGATTAGTAAAAGTTCTCACATGGTTCACACCAAAAAGGGTAGTGTTTACCACCTCTTACTTTAAATATAACTTCGTGTCATCAGTTTCTAGCCTCGACAACAACAAGCGACGACTTCTACCAAAAAGGGACTCGAAGGGCGCCATTTGTGTGCTCGCTTAGTAGCTAGGGTTGTACACCAACTTTACCAAAATAGATGACCTTCTACTGCTTCCCGAAGTCCAGAACGCACATGCGAAGCACGTCCTCCAACATCCTGTTGACCCACTCGGTCTGCTCATCCGTCCGCAGATGTAAGACTGGACTAAACTTCAACTTAATCTCCAGCACTTTCTGCAACCACTTCCAATCATTGGATGTAGAACGCCCACCTCGATTGCTCGCAAAGTTGCGGGGCACACCGTGCCGTCTAATGATGTTATCCATAACCATTTACCAGTTACTCCACCGAATTATCCTTCCTATGCGGAATGAAGTGCGATGCTAGTGTCAACACAACTACGATCACCCAAACGACATCGTTACTTCACTGTGACTTTGGCAAACCATGTCCACAGTCCAGTCGAACTTCTATTCCGAACTAGGCAAGGATTCAAGAATCCCCGGCACTTGGCACTCTGCCTTCACTAAGGCGGAAGGCTGATACTTAGCCACAAACAACGCTACGACTCTCTTGAGCCCCGGCCACCAAAGCAATTTCTTAGGTATCGGCACAACTTGTGCCTCCTAAGCGAGTTGAGTACTTGGTAAGACGTATCACAACTCCACCCATAAATTACCCATGCTTGGGCTGCACAAACGATTGTCTTTCCTTGGTAGCCTACCCACCACCGTTGACCTGGGATTTTGACCCACCGAGCCGCACCCATGATTTCCTTTATGCAGCTACACAAACCATAGTCTGCCAACTACGATCAGCCAGGTCATACTGGACTTCCGACAAGTTCAGTTATGCTTCGATGCTAGTCTACTTGTCAACGCAAGAGATAGCTAACATCTCCAAATCCCGGGTCAAACCCTCAACATGAAACTACAACTAGTTGGCTTGGGCGGAAGCCCTGCGTCTCAACGCATCCGCAACAGATTGTCTTACAACGAGCACAAAATAACTTTCGAACGTATGGTCCCCCAGGAACTCCATCCATTTTTGCTGCCTCAATTTCAGATCCTTTCGATCCCACCGATGTATCAGGCTCATAGGATCGGTACAGACACCGACTTTGTCACCATACACATAAGGCCTCCCTAGCTTTGGTGCAAAACACACGGCCACGAACTCCAGATGATGGACTGGACAATACCCCTCGTTCTCTTGCAACTAATGCGAGCCATAGGCCACAACATTACCACGCTGCAGCAGCACGCAGTCTAATCCGCTGCCTAAGGCAGCGCTATAGATCTCACAGCTTCTGGTTCCACTCGGCGAACTTAACACTGGCACCGCGGTTGACCAACTCTTTAACCCTTCACCGCTTGGGTGTACTCGCGCATCTAAGCAATCCTTTCAAGCTTTTCCTTGACAACGACGCGAGGGGTAATACTATCCGCGGGAAGTCCTCTACGAAGCGCCTGTAGTAGCCGTCCACACCAGAAACTCTGGATTTCCGCTACCGAGACAACACAGGCCACCCTCGTATTGCGACTAACAACGCTGGACCCACACACCCTCACTCTACCAACTAAAGGACCAAGAAGCGCTATGAGGATAACCCAAGACTCGAGTTCGGAGAACTTGGTGTATACATAGTTCCTTCTTAACGTCCACAAAACCAAGAGCAGATATTCAGAAACGATACCCTTCGCACTAAAATTACCCCCAATGTGTTGTCGATGAAGACGATCACAAACTGGACTAGGTACTCCATGAACGTTCTGTTCATCAGATCCATAAACACCGATGGCGCATTAGTCAGCTCGAACGACATGACCATAAACTCAAAATGCCCATGTCTTGCGTTGAATACTGTCTTTGGGATATCGCTTTCCCTGATTCTCAGCTGATAGTAACCAGACCTAAGATCCAACTTTAAGTACACCGATGACCCATCCAACTGATCAAACAGATCGCCAATTCTTGGGATCAGGTATTTGCTCTCTTTTATCAACTTGTTCAGTTCTCCATAACCGATTCAGAGCCGCAAACTCCCGTCCTTATACCCGAAAAGGACCGGTGTGCTCCAAGACGACAAACTTGGACGCACATACCCTTGCTCCATCAACTTTTCTAGTTGAACCTTTACTCCACTATCACCTTAGGCATCAGCCTATAAGGAGAGCGTGACACAGGTTTAGCACCTGGAACAACTCAATCGTGAAATCGATCTCTCGCTACGGTGGGGCTCTAGGGAGATTGTTCGGGAACACATCGAGATGCTCAAAAACCCACTGGGATACTACCCAGAGTGGACTTAGGCATTACAACCTCCACTAACGTGAAGAACAGCTTTGTACCGACACAAAACTATCTTGACCACCGGGAGGGCAGACGTCGGTGTCCTGCTCGATCCCTTCAGTTCCACAAACGTTGTCTCCTGCCCAACCCCCAGCTAGGTCTCCTTGCGGTTGCAAACGATAAAAGCCTTCTGCCCCAAAAGCTAGCCCAATAAAGATGACGTCAAACTCTACTAACGGCAACAGCGACGCTAGCAAGTCGAATCCTTAACTTTCAATAAGACTCTTACTGCACAGACTATATCTCCGCACGCACTGGACGACTACTGGGTAATAACCCATCCGGATTGCCAAGATTCCAAAATAAAGCCTAGAACTTCAAGTTCTATGTAATCACACATAAGGCAAGAAGCAAGGTTGCTAACAATTAAACCATACCTGACGACCCGACGGTAGGCCACATGACCTCCTGCTGGCCAAGGATGTTCACTCCCGGTTGGGCCAGAGTAAACAGCGATGCAGCGGACGCCACCGCCTTGCCTTTCTCTTCAGATATCGACCCCGACTTCTTTTTGGACATTGGGCGTCCACTCCAACAATCCCGGGCATAGTGCCCCAGCTTTCCACAAACAAAGCATGCATCCGGGGTTTGAACCGTAGTCGCTCCAGATGTGCTAGAGGAAGGGACTAGACCCAACCTCCTCGCCTTCTTATGCCACCTACGGTACCCAGATTTTGAGGTTGGCATTTTGAACATCGTTTCCTTTACACCAGAGGCTTCAACTGCTCCTGCCAAAACTTTCCTTGTCTTCGGAGCACTCTCCCAACACTCTCTGGCGAGATGCCCTTTCTTGCCATAAGAATAATAATTGAGGGTAGTTCGGGTAGTGGATAACCCAGCCTCCTTTCTCGGCATCTTTCGATAGACAGTCCTTATAGGATCAGTAGGGTTTGGTACCCTATCCACTGGTACTTGGTGAGTTTTCCCCAACTCCACCTCCAAAGCTCTAGCCGACTCCACTAAAGCTCGGAATCCCAATAACTTTGGTCCTAGCAGTAGAATACGCAACTCGCTGCGCAGACCGTTATAAAATCTATCCACTATAGATTGCTCGCTTTCCCATTCAGAGCCTGGGTGGCGCCTTAACATAAGGAACGTCTGTAAATATGCGTCAACTGAATGCTCTCCCTGCACCACAGTCATGCTCATCTGCTGCTCTAAAAGACCTCCAAATGCCCTTTGCTCCAACATACCGCCCGATGTTGGGGCCATCTCAGGGACAAAGGGTTGTACATTACTTCCATGTTGTGCGTTGGTCACAGCGAACACCGCTTCAACCACCCTTCTTATGGTTTCCCAAGACGTAGGGGTCTCAGGGACGTTACTTAGTGCATTACTTTGCTCAGCAAACGTGTGTTCTGACTGCCACGCTCCACTTCCGGACACCTATAGTCGTTCAAAACACAATAAGTGACTGAACAAAATTACAAAAAGCAATTATAGGAACACGCAGGTTCCTTAAATATGTGTATTTTCATTCCTAAGTGGACATTCATGGGTTCTTTTCATGTTATAACGATGACGCACACACATGTGCTCACCACCCCTTAAAGTGAATTCGCCCACGAATTCATTTAAGCTTGACCGAAACCAGTAGTCTGATACCAATTTGTAACACCCCTATCCGTCACATAGTATATAACAGTAGGTCCGGCCGGGGCCCGACGCCATATACTACGGACAGACCGGTTGGTTACGCGTTGAAACCATTCAACCAATCACAACGTCCTACACAACACCTAGCGGAAGCAATTTATTATAGTTGCAAAGAATAAAGAACCCTGCCAAGCATGAATGTCCACTACTCAAACCCATAGGAATGTATAATACACAAAACGGAAATAGCCTTATGGCCTTACAATAGTTTGCTTAATAAGAGCGTCTTCCAAACCTCGGCACGCAGGCCGGCCACACATGAGTACAAAAGGAAAAACACTCAAAACTTGGCCTTCAAGGGCCAGTACAGCAACTTGGGCTTTAGCCCGCTAATTACCTCTCGGCTCCGCAGTACCTGCAAGCAACAATCCACCACACGGTGGTAAACAAAGGCAACGGTCAGCTATGCTGACCAAATTATAACGATTCCGCCCCCAAACCGGGGCGACAAAGCTTCTTCCCTGCACTTGTTAGCAAAACAAGTAACACAGTAAAACAAGCATCTCATCATAGGTGCACGCTCTCACGGCCGTACACCCCGTGCTCTCAAGGCACTTACTCGGCGATGCCAGTCCGAACCCCATCCGGTCCTCGACTCCACCACCACCCCCAGGGTGGCAATCTTTGTGAGCATTTAGTCTTCTCAGCCGCAGCCTAGACTCGATCTCCAAACCTCGGTAAGTCCCACGTAAAACTTTTGGTTGCTTTAACCGAGTAGGTGGAGCGGTTAGGGGTACACTAGCCCGTTGCTCACCCCGCCATTGCCATTTGGCCACAGACGCGGACTAAGCTTCCCCAGTCCCAAATAACGATCAAACATGGTACATAGCCCTGCTATGTACCCGGTTGGCTCTCAGGCCACCGATATGACAGAAATGCGTTTCCGTCCAGATTTCCGAGTGCACCTCGGGGTTAATCCCCCAGATTCCCTGATGTATTATACCGCATAGCAACCCGAAAACAATCACAACGCTCGGAGTCTTCTCCGGCTAGAATATGCATAGCAAAACATCACCGATACGGAAAACACGTCCGGGTAGGCTTCACACAGCATGCCTATGTCCGTACTACGATTTCGGACTCTAACAAGGGGGACTTTACATATCTACCCCAAGGAATACCACAATCTCTCCGCACACTCGCGGGAGAGGGGTTTTCCCATGCAAAGGAAGAAGAGCTTCACATGCTCAAGAAGAGAATCATTACCCTTTCGCTTTTCCTCGGCGCCATGACGATCTAGTCGGATGGAAAGCACCGTATTAGCCTCGCCTTCGCGGATCCGGACTCGGATCGCGATTTGGAGCTCCAAAGCTCCGCCGGTGACCGGATCTAGCTTCTTCTTCCTCCTCCAAGCTCTCTCCTCTCTCTAACTCTTAGAGAGAGAACCAACCAAAGGGAATGAGGGTTTCTAAACCCTATTCTCGGATATAACATCCCAGCAACAGCCCCCCACCGTTGGATCCAAATCCAAGGGAACGAACGGCCACGATTAGGCCTAAAATACAAAATCTGGGGCCGAACACGGGTTGCAACACGGCCGTGTGCCTGGCCGTGTCACCCATTCGCCGTCTCGACCGACTCGAAAACCAGCACACGGCATTCGACACGGCCTCCGACACGCCCGTGTCACATGTGACACGCCCGTGTCGAGACCCGTGTCACGCCCCCCTGTGTGCAATCGGCCAGCTTTCCCAACCCGAGAACTACACGGCCATCGACACGCCCGTGTTGACACCCGTGTCACTACCCGTGTCGGATGACACACCCGTGTCGACACCCGTGTCACTACCCGTGTCGGATGACACACCCGTGTCACTACCCGTGTCGGATGACACACCCGTGTCGACACCCGTGTCACTACCCGTGTCGGATGACACACCCGTGTCGACACCCGTGTCACTACCCGTGTGCCAAAAATGGCACAGGACCAGAAATGTACCGAGGAGGACACAACCATGTGACACGCCCGTGTCACATGTCGTGTGCCTGACACGCCCTGGGACACGCCCGTGTCCCAGGCCGTGTTCCAGCCTTCTACGATCGTTGACCTCGTCTCGACGACCAGAATCATGACACGCCCTGGGACACGCCCGGGTCCCAGGCCGTGTGCCTCCTACCAAGTCCCAGACTGGGCTCAAATGCTGTCCGTCCCTCTTTTGAGTTTCGGGGCGTTACAGCCGGCACCACCATTGGGGCCCGTGCCGAGAGCCTTCCAGCTGTAGGCGGGGCTGGTGATGAGGGGGTAGCCGCAGGAACCTCCGCTCAGTCCCCTCCCAAGCAGGCGCCAAAGGGGCACCGGAACTTCGGTCTCGACGTGAAGTGTCTAGATGCGGAAGGGAAGCCTATGGTTCAGTGGGATCCCGTGACCAACCGGGTCTCTGTCTATACCATTCTCCTTAGTTGGGCGGAGCGCAACGAGGTCACCGGAGATGCTTTCGCGCTGGGCTATGGCCTTTACAGTCGGGAGGATGTCAGCGTCTTCGACCAAATGCCCACTCGGCTCCTGGCCCTTGACTCCACCTGGGCCTTGCTGTGTGGGTTCGAGCTTGCGCATATGTGTGTGCGCCGGAGTATCACCATCGACTGCAACTTTGGCGAGATGCTAAAAGCGAGGAACCAGGCAGTGGCCTACGCGGCAGCGCAAAAGGCCGAGCTAACGAATGCTCAACGACTTCTGTCCTTGCACCCGGTGGAAGAGGTAAGCGAAACCTTTCGAGATACACGCTCTCGCCCCTTAAATCTACAGCCCGTTTATCCCCTGTGTTGACTGATTTTTACAACACACAGGATTCTGCCCAGAGCATGGTGCATCGTGCGCAGCTGGTCAGGTTGGAATGCGAGAACGTCCTGCTGAAGGGCCAGCTCTAGCGCATGGAGGCGGATGCGACTGCGCTCTCGCCTCCTCCTTTGCTTGACGAGAGGCTGAGGAGCCTCCACTTCTCGGAATATGACATCGATTAGCTCCTGCAGACCAACGCCCAAGAGACAGCCAGGCTAACCATAGAGATGCTGCGGGACGTGGGGTGTTTGAATGAGGGCGGCGAAACCATCGTCGTCCGCCAGCTTCTCCCATGGCTCTTCTAGCCCATCCCAAATCCCCCGGGTGCACCTGACTCCCTGCCTTCGGATGTCTAGAAATCTACCACTGCTGCTGGTGAGACATCCGGGGAGGGTTCTGGTTAGAGCTCCAGCGGGAGCTCTAGCGAGAAATCGAGTGAGGGGTATAGCGCGTCCCCTTGATGGGTTTCTCCCCCCTCATTTTGTCCTTGTAATGGGCGAGATATTCTTCGTCTATAATTTCATTTTGAAAAATACATTATAGATGTTTGTATATTATTATTGATTTTTACCTTTTTATAACTGTATAGTGTCGAATGCATCTCAAGCACGCTTCCGTCGAGGGCCTTGGCCCCCCTAGGATAGTCGTCTCCCTTAGCGATCAACAGGTGGGGACCTGCCGAGATCTCAAGGCCTAACGTGTCGTTTTAGTGCTTTATGCCAAGAACCTTTTGCCGGAAACGTTGTCTGTAGGTCTTAAAGGGGAGGGATCCACCCCCCCCCCCCCCCTTTCACCTTTGTGCGGGCGAACGGAGCTTTTCACCTAGGGTTTCCCGCCATCGGGCCAAGGACCCCTTGCCAAAAGCCTTCCTGCCGAGAGCTCCTTTTGTCGAAATCCTCTTAGCCGAGACCTCCTGGTCAAGACTTCTCTTGCCTGAGGAGGTTCTCAACCTCTTTGTTCTTCCTTCTAGGTGTGCCTCCTGTCCTTCCCAGAAGGCCCGGTCAGCGAGTCCACCCGGGTCCGAGCCTCGTTTGGGGTATTGCAAATATCCAAGCTGAAGTATCTCCAAGAACCTTTCCAAGAAACAATCCTTTCCACCAAGTGTGCCTACCGCCCCGCCCAGCTAATGTGAGCCTGAGCAGCGAGTCTACCCAGGGCCAAGCAGCACTCGGGGTCCCTTACCCCATCAGGCGAGCCTTCGGACCTGCCAGCTAGATGAGAGACTGTGCAGCGGGTCTACCTGGGGCCGAGCTAGGCTCGGGGTAGTGCAAGTTTTTTTAAACTAAATTATCACCAAGAACCCTTCCAAGAACAAATCATTTCCCCCAGGTATGCCTACCGCCCTACCCAGCTAATGAGAGCCTAAGCAGCGAGTCTACTTGGGGTTGAGAAGCACTCGAGGTCCCTTACCCCCAAAGGCGAGTCTTCGGACCTGCCAGCTAGATGAGAGCCTGCGCTGCGGGTCTACCTGGGGCTGAGCTAGGCTCGGGGTAGTGCAAGTTTTTCTGAACTTAAGTATCACCAAGAACCTTTCCAAGAACCATTCCTTTCTCCCCAGGTATGCCAACCACCCTGCCCAGCTAATGAGAGCCTGAGCAGTGTGTCTACCCGAGGCCGACCAGCACTCGGGGTCCCTTACCCCCACAGGCGAGCCTTCAGACCTGCCAGCTAGATGAGAGTCTACGCATCGGGTCTACTTGGGGCCGAGCTAGGCTCGGGGTAGTGCAAATATCCAAGCTGAAGTATCTCCAAGAACCTTTCCAAGAACCAATCCTTTCCCCCCAGGTGTGCCTACCGCCCCGCCCAGCTAATGAGAGCCTGATCTGCGAGTCTACCCGGGGTCGAGCAGCACTCGGGGTCCCTTACCCCTATAGGAGAGCCTTCGAACCTGCCAGCTAGATGAGAGCCTGTAGAGCGGATCAACCTGGGGCTAAGCTAGGCTCGGGGTAGTACAAGTTTTTCTGTACTAAAGTATCACCAAGAACCCTTCCAAGAATTAATCCTTCCCCCCCCCAGGTGTGCCTACCGCCCTACCTAGCTAATTAGAGCCTTAGCAGCGAGTCTACTCGGGGCCGAGCAGCACTCGGGGTCCCTTACCATCACAGGCGAGCCTTCAGACCTGCCAGCTAGATGAGATACTATGCAACAGGTCTACCTGGGGCCGAGCTAGGCTCGGGGTAGTGCAAGTTTTTTTGAACTGAAGTATCACCAAGAACCTTTCCAAGAACCAATCCTTTCCCCCAAGGTGTGCCTACCGCCCCGCCCAGCTAATGAGAGCCTGAGAAGCGAGTATACCAAGGGTCGAGCAGCACTCGGGGTCCTTTACCCCCACAAGCTAGCCTTCGGACCTGCCAGCTAGATAAGAGCCTGTGCAGCGGGTATTCCTGAGGCCGAGCCAGGCTCGGGGTATTGCAAGTTTTTCTGAACTAAAGTATCACCAAGAACCCTTCTAAGAACAAATCCTTTCGCCCCAGGTGTGCCTACCACCCTGCCCAGCTAATGAGAGCCTGAGCAGCGAGTCTACTGGGGGCCGAGCAGCACTCGGGGTCCCTTACCCCCTACAGGCGAGCCTTCGTACCTGCCAGCTAGATGAGAGCCTGCACAAATGGTCTACCTGGTGCCGAGCCAGGCTCGGGGTAGTGCAAGTTTTTCCGAACTGAAGTATCACCAAGAACCTTTCAAAGAAACAATCCTTTCCCCCCAGGTGTTCCAATCGCCCTGCCCAGCTAATGAGAGCCTGAGCAGCGAGTCTACCTGAGACCGAGCAGAACTCGGGGTCCCTTACCCCCATAGGCGAGCCTTTGGACCTGCTAGCAAGATGAGAGCCTGCGCAGCGGGTCTATATGGGGCCGAGCCAGGATCGGGGTAGTGCAAATATCCAAGCTAAAGTATCTCCGAGAACCTTTCCAAGAACCAATCCTCCCCCCCCCCGGTGTGCCTACCGCCCTGCCCAGCTAATGAGAGCCTGAGTAGCGAGTCTACCCGGTGCCGAGCAGCAATCGGGGTACCTTACCCCCACAGGTGAGCCTTTGGACCTTCCAGCAAGATGAGATCCTGCAAAGCAGGTCTACCTAGGGCCAAGCCAGGCTCGGAGTAGTGCAAGTATTTATAAACTAAAGTATAACCAAGAACCAATCCTTTCCCCCAGGTGTGCCTACCGCCCTGCCCTACTAATAAGATCCTGAGCAGCGAGTCTACTCGGGTCCGAGCAGTACTCGGGGTCCCTTACCCCCACAGGTGATCCTTCAGACCTGCCAGCTAGATGAGAGCCTACGCAGCGGGTCTACCTGGGGCCGAGCCAGGCTCTGGGTGGTGCAAGATTTTCTGAACTGAAGTATCACCAAGAACCTTTCCAAGAACCAATCCTTACTCCCAAGTGTTCATACCGCCCTGCCCAGCTAATGAGAGCCTGAGTAGCGAGTCTACCCGGGGCCGAGCAGCACTCGGAGTCCCTTACCCCCATAGGCGAGCCTTAGGACATGCCAGCTAGATGAGAGCCTGCTGGGCCGAGTCAGGCTCGAGGTAGTACAAGTTTTTCTGAACTGAAGTATCACCAAGAACCTTTCCAAGAACCAATCCTTTCCCCCCTGGTGTGCCTACCTCCCTGCCCAGCAGATGAGAGCCTAAGCAGCGTGTCTACCTGGGGTCGAGCAGCACTCGGGGTCCCTTACCCCCACAGGCGAGCCTTCGGACCTGCCAGCTAGATGAGAGCTTGTGCAGCGGGTCTACCTGGGGTCGAGCAAGGCTCGGGGTAGTGTAAGTTTTTCTGAACTGAAGTATCACCAAGAACCCTTCCAAGAACCAATCCTTTCCCCCAAGGCGTGCCTACCGCTCTGCCCAGCTAATGAGAGCCTGAGTTGTGAGTCTACCTGTGGTCTAGCAGCACTTGGGGTCCCTTACCCCCCACAAGCGAGCCTTCGGACCTGCCAGCTAGATGAGAGCCTCCGTAGCGGGTCTACCTGGGGTCGAGCCAGGCTCGGGGTAGTGCAAGTTTTTCTAAACTGAAGTATTACCAAGAACCCTTTTAAGAACCAATCCTTTCCCCCAGGCGTGCCTACCGCCCTGCCAAACTAATGAGAGCCTGAGCAGTGAGTCTACCCAGGGCCGAGTAGCACTCGGGATCCCTTACCCACACAGGCAAGCCTTTGGACCTACCAGCTAGATGAGATCCTATGCAGCGGGTCTACCTGGGGTCGAGCCAGGCTCAGGGTAGTGTAAGTTTTTCTAAGCAGAAGTATCACCAAGAACCTTTCCAAGAACCAATCCTTTCCCCCCAGGTGTGCCTACCGCAATGCCCAGTTAATGAAGGGCTGAGCAGCAAGTCTACCCGAGGCCAAGCAGCACTCGGTTTCCCTTACCCCCACAGGCGAGCCTTCAGAACTGCCAGCTAGATGAGAGCCTGCGCAGCGGGTCTACATGGGGCCGAGCAAGGCTCGGGGTAGTGCAAGTTTGCAAGCTCTACTCCAGCTTCAAGATAGGCAAGCAAATAATGGATTAATTAAAACATTATAATAGAACTTGGATTTGAATATACAATTTCACCTTCCCCTCTCTCACGGGTAGAAGCGCTTTAAGTCATCGTCATTCCAGGTGTGGCTCATGGACCTACCTTCTACGTCCTAGAGGATATAACTTCCTGTTCTAAGGACCCTCTCCACAATGTAAGGCCCTTCCCAATTTGAGTTGAGCTTGCCCACGGGGGCTTACCTCCCAGCTGCATCGACCTTCTTTAGTACCAGATCTCCTTCAGCGAATTGCTTGATCCTGATATGCTTGTCTAAATATTTAGCCATCCTCTGTTTGATCTCTTCCTTCCTGATGGCTGAGACATCGCGCAGCTCTTCCACTATGTCCAATGAGAGGCGTAACCCCCATTCATTCTCCAACCACCAAGCCTCATCTCCTTCACCCGCGGCTGTGACCCGTGGGGATCAAACCTCAAACTCCACTGGCAGGACCGCCTCACAGCACTGAGAAATATTGAAGGGGTTCTCGCCGGTGGCCATGTTCGGGGTCGTTCGCAAGGCCCACAGAACTGAGGAGAGCTGCTCCACCCAATTCCCCCTCAAGTTATCCACCTTCTTGAGCAATTTCACAATGATCTTGTTTGCCGCCTCCACCTAGTCGTTTCTCCTTGGGTGGTGGACGTAGGCAAATCTGAGGTCTATCGAAAATTGGGTGCAGAAGCTGATGAACTCTTCGTTGGCAAACTGGGCACCATTATCTGTTACTATTGCTTGGGGTAGCCCATTCCTACATATGATCTCCCCCCAGACGAAATTCCTGATGACTTGTGAGGTGACCTTGGCCAACGCCTTGACCTCTAGCCACTTCGAAAATTAATCAACCATGACCAGGAGAAACCTCCTCTGCCCACTGGCCGGAGGAAAAGGCCCGACCAGATCCATCCCCCAGATGGCGAAAGGCCATGGTGACGTAATGCTCCGGAGACTTTGACCGGGCAAGAGCTTGAGGGGGGCGTACAGCTGACACTTTCGGCACCTCCTCGCAAATTCCACCACATCCTTCCTCAGGGTCTACCAGAAGTACCCCTGCCTTACCACCCTTTCTTCCAACGTTCTTCCTCCTGAGTGGCCGCCGCACTCACCCGAATGTACCTCCTCCAGGATCCTCGGGATCTCCTCTTCGGTCACACAACTCGCTAGGAGCCCTGAAACCATCTTCTAGTGCAACCCCCCTTTGATCATTATGTAACGACTCCACCCGTTAAATAACATATAATAGAAGGTCCAGCCGGGGCCCCACATTATATGTCACAAACAGACGATGAGGTCATAGGTTAATACCAAAATACCATTGCACCCTAACCCAGAGCATTCTAGCGAAAGCTTATTAATTGCAAGAACCCAACCAATGAATGTCCATTACTATATAAATATCACATTTATATAAAACAGCAGGAATGTATACAAGCACACACTGCTCACGTCCTTAAGGCCTAACAAGTTTCTCTTTACAAAAGGTGGTTTCAAACATCGGCACGCAGGCTGGCCACAAATTAAATCTGAAAGTGAAGGGATAGATACTACTCTAGAGGGGGGGTGAATAGAGTTATCAAATTTTGCACAGACAAAACTTAATAGTCTACCCAACTCCCTTGGAGTGAAGTGCGGAATGAAAGGATTATAGATATAAAGTTAACCCTATAGCCTAACACAAGTGATGTGTACAAACTCAAGCTAACTGTGATTACAGTTAAGGCTTGGAAAACCTAATCAGCAACTAGCAACCTAGTTATATCTAATCACAGCCACAGTGCATGAATTAAACAAGAGAATCCAGACGACACAAGGAAATTTATAGTGGTTCCCCAAACAACTTGGGTACGTCCACTCTTCTACCCACACAGTAGGAATCCACTAAGGTTTTTGATCAGGTGCCCTGCCACCAACAGGATCTGCTTCAAGTAGATCCAGAAACCCTTTAGACTTTTGATCAGGTGTCTAAAAACCAAGCACAGGTTTTTGATCAGGTGCCCTGCTACCAAGGGATACTTTTGAAGGGAGTAATAACCCTGTATAGGAGGGGGAAGAAAGTTAAGATGTCTTCTCTATTTTACAAAGATTAGAGAAGCACAAAAACTTGCACTGAGCTAGAATGCTCTAAAGAATCAAGGCTCCCCCTGGCTCAAAGATGTCCAGGTGAAGTCTTGCTTCAGTGCAGAAAACTCTTCAGAAAGTTCTGAAGGAAAAGCTACAGGAAGAAAATAAATAATAAAATCAAAGATCTTCGAGCAGCTATCTTCTTCTTCTTCTTCAAAGGAACTCTGAGTTTGAACTTCCTGAAAGCAGGAGAACTCAGGTGAAGAAGAGATGAAGATCTTAACACTTCTCAGTTAGATGGAAATTGCTGAGAGCAGAAGGCTTTTTCTTGATGAAGGCTTGAAAGCTTGAATGAACAACTGGTTAGCTATTAGCTAGCTTGAATCCTTCTTCAAAGGGTCCTTTATATAACATCAGCAAGCAACGGCTCTCTTCCATTTGAATTATTTGTCTTCTTCTGAGCCTTGAGACCTGGGCTGTAAATATCAAGAAGACAAAAACATCTCTGCAGCAAAACATTCTATAAAAGGAGTAACCTTCTTTCTAAGAAGCTGCAGGCTCAAATCAAATAACAGAAGGACTAAATAAAGTCACATCAGAAATAATCTCTTTATAGCAAAAAGAAGACTTTTCAGTCTAACGGCTATAAAGGGCTGTCAGCAGATAAAGTAATTTACAAAGACAGCTAATAAGACAAACAACTTTATCTTAAAAAGATTTGACTCAGGCAAAAGAGATGGAGCAAATATTGCCTGGTAATTTTATCATACAGCTTAAAACAATGTGCCAGAAAATGTATTAATTAATTAAATATAATAAATAAATACAAAATATAAAGGCAGACAGAAAACGTCGAACGACCCTCGAAGATCGTCGAACGACGCACGGAGATCGTCGAACTATCGGGCAGATAGTCGAACGATCCAGATAGTCGACCTATCGAAGAAGATAGTCGAACTACCCCGGCAGATAGTCGAACTATCAGAGCAGATAGTCGAACTATCAGATAGTCGAACTATCAAGCGCACAGAGATAGTCGACCTATCAAGCAGATAGTCGACCTACCTCAGAAAACAGATAGTCGATCTATCAACAGATAGTCGAACTATCAAAACAAACCAGATAGTCGATCTATCAGCAGATAGTCGAACTATCAGATAGTCGAACTATCAGGACAAATAGTCGAACTATCAAAGACAACAGATAGTCGAACTATCAACAGATAGTCGAACTATCAAGACGAAACAGATAGTCGATCTATCAACAGATAGTCGAACTATCAAAGCGGAACAGATAGTCGACCTATCAACAGATAGTCGAACTATCAGATAGTCGATCTTTCAGAATAGATAGTCGAACTACCTCGCCAAACAGATAGTCGAACTATCAACAGATAGTCGAACTATCAATGCAGACAAAGCGTCGACCAACTGATAGACGATCGTCGATCAGCCGATAGACGATAGTCGAGCGGCGTTCGACTATAGTCGAGCGGCGTTCGACTATAGTCGAACGAAAAAACTACTTAACCAAATTCTCAATCTGGAAAAGTGCGGACTCTACAGCTAGACTTCTAACCATTGACCATAGATAATTCTTGGGTCAAGGAGCACAAAGGAGAGGACTAAACTCAAATCAAACTAGGGTACCAACAATCTCCCCCTATTTGAGTTAAGTCTCTCAACATCTAAAACATAAAGCTAGCTAAAGAGCAATAAAATAATACAGTAAATGGTTAACAATTAACTAGCAGATTATCAAACAGATAAACAAATATAGCACAGCAGTTAATCAAACTATGGATCAACAGAGTCAGGCTTAGATACAGAAGAGCTAGAAACAAAAGAGATTTTCCTTTGAGGATCATCAGATTCTTTCTTTGACAGCTTTAAGTCCTGCGCACCAATGATCTTCAATTCTGCAGCTCTTGGGACTACTACTTCAGGATGCTTTTCCATATATTTTGATGGATCAAAAATCTCAGGATTAACCTGGAACTTTTCAAACTCTTTCTTTCTGTAAGCAGACATGGTAGTTAGACCAGTCATATCTTTTCCTTCTGCTCTAGCTTTTCTTATTTGAGCTGCTCCAACTAGTTCTTGAAAGCGAGCCATCCTAAAGTTAGGATCAAGCTCAGGATTTTCATAAACAGGCTCAGGAGGAGCAGCATCAGATACTTTATCTTGAATAACTAGATAAGACATTGGAGCAAACTTAGCAAAAGGATTCTTGCTAGAAATTTTAAAATAAAGTAAACTATTTACCTTTTGAGACAGTTTTCTCAGACTGAACTGGTGCAGCAGTTGAAACCTTTCTCTTAGGAGAGGGAGGAGGTGAAAAAGTTGGCTTTAGATGCACACCCTCCTTAACTTGTTCTTTCACTTCTGCTTCATGCATTTGACTGCCAGAATGAGATTTTCCATAAGAGCTGTGAGAGCTTTTCCTTGATTGATGCTGAAAAGAGGCAGATCTTGCAGAAGAGGCAGCAGGATTGGCAGAAAGATTACTAGACGCTCCTGCACCTGGAGGAGGAGGAGGAGGACCACTGGGAGTCCATCTTGAGACAGGACTATCATATCTTTTGGATCTTTTCCTCTCTTTCTGCTGATTCTTTGAAAATCACATCCAGTGCTGAAATTCCTTTGACTTAGGGTCAATGCCCTTCAAAATATAATAAGGAGTATCATTATCTTTACTGGGAGGAGGAGGAGCAATTGCTTTCCTTTTCTTTGAAGCAGCTTTCTTTTTCCTTGACTTCTCAGATACATCAGAATCCTCTTCATCATCAGAATGAGATGAGGGAGGATTTTCATAAGGATCATAGGCTTCTGAAACAGCCTTTTCTTTAAGCTTCAGATCTGATTTTTCTCTTTCCTCTTCCATGGCATCCAGAGCCAGAAGGGAATCTAAGTCCAACCCTGGTGAGTCATCCCAGATGGTTGACTTTTCAACTTGCAGTTCCTTTTCTTTCTCTTTCAACAAGGACTGTTCTCTTAAATCCCAGGCAGCTCTTGCTTGAACTTCTTCCATACTCAGACCAGGAGTGTCATCTTTGGCTTTATCTTGATTCTCAGATTCCTCTTCTCTATCATCTAAGAAAGATTCCAATTCAGGATCTACTTGGATATCAGAAATACTTGGGACAGCCTCTGAGACAATTTCTATTATCTGAGCAAATAAATCTTCTCTAATAACATCTGTAGAATTATGAATACAGATCTGCTAAATAAACAGAAATCATTCCTTGCAGGAATTCACAAACTATCAAATTAATCGACTCATCAACAAAACGGATGAAAGAATTACCTTCATACTTGACCATCTCCCATGATTCATCTAGATATGAAGTAATAATATCTTCCAGGAATCTAGCAACCACAGGAGTGGTGAGATCTTCTAGGCAGACTTTTACTGCGATTTCAGATAGCATGATTCCATCAGCTATTTCCTTATCTGATAACACTGGAACTATTTCTTTCTCAGCTGGAGCAGACTCTTCCAGGGCTGTCATGACTGTATCTGTTATAGCTGGAAGGGAGGCAGGAGGTTCTGAGGCATCTTCATGGAACATCTCCCCCTGCCTGATTTCAGTGGAGACTGAAACCAGGCCCCTTGAGGAAGATGGCTCAGCAGATTTTGAGAGAGATTTGATGGAGGCAGTTAAGATATCAATGGAGGATACAAGGGGAGCGATTGCCTCTTCAATCATGGTTTTGATTGACGGGGTAATCAACTCCACAATGCGGGAGATGAGTTCAGGAGTAATCTCAAAAGATGATGGATGAGAAGTGGATGGAGCTGCAGCAGATATGGTAGTAGTGCTGTGATGAAGAATGTGGACAGGGGATGGAACAGGAGATGGAGCTGGAGAGTTAATTGGAGAATTAACTGGGGAAAGAACGGGAGACAGGGGAGGAGTAGGAATCCTCTCAGATCCTAACAAATCAAAGCTAGGAGCAGATATCCTAGCCAGATGAGCAGGTAGAGGAGATGCTGGAGGGGAAAGAGGAACAACCGTGGTTGTTTCTGGAGCAGAAGAGGGAGAAGGTCGTACTTCAGCTGAAGTTGATGGAACTTCAACTGAAGCAGACAGTAAAGCAGAAGAGGAAGAGGGAAGAGCTGAGCCAGCTTCGACAAGGTGAGGAGTGACTGATTCAGTCCTGGTCTCCTCAGATGTTGCTGGAGCAGGTTTCACAAAAGTTCTCTTCCATTTAGAGAACAGGTTGGGGTCCATCTTCTTGCTTGCGTTGATTGTTGTTGCGGTTGAACTCAGCAGCTGGGGGTACTTTTCCTTCAGGAAAATACCAATGACCCTTCCTAGGGTGACTTCCTTCTTACCAGTCTTTTTCCTTATTAAATCAAACACAACTGCTGCCCAATCTATCCTTTTCCGATTAACAATCGCACACATTAGTGCGAATTATTGCCTTGTGATATTGTCGTGAGCAGAGTGCTTACCGAGGAGCACTTTTCCTACCAGCTCAGCAAGAAACTTGATCTTGAAGGGAAAATTTACTTTGAGCAGCTTGGTGGGAATGCCCTCAGCATGTCCCAGCTCAACTAACAATCTTCCGAATTCCTGAGCATCTTGCTCATAATCCTCTTCACCATTAACTAAACCGAAAACATCAAACAAAACAGCCGGAGTTAGGATTACCTCTTCTCCGCCGATGGTACCAGTCATCGAATCGTCTGTGGAAGACGACGTGAAAGCCCATTCCTTGATTTCTGGGATGTTTATCTTAATCCCTGAAGACATTAACCTTTCGAGTCCTTGATCCCGGCAAAGCTGAAGAACTTCTACGATTCCAGCATCGCAGCTGCTGAACGCGTCGAAATCAACACTAAATCCTGCATCAAACTTCACAACTGCTAGAACTGCGGAAGAAATCGCCATGGATTCGCTGGAGAAAGCTCGAGAAGGACGGAGAAGACGAAGGGGACGAAGCGGCAGAAAATCGCAAGCGGGAAGGCAGAATGCGAAAAGACACGCTCCGTCGACGATAAAACAAAAGATCTTTTAACCTAGGTCGACTATCGGCTTTATATTAGACCGGAAATAGTCGATCTATTAAAAAGATACTAGACCCGATAGTCGAACGGCCGTTCGACGATCGGCTCAGAAGCAGAGTAGTCGAGCCATCGTTCGACTATTTCTGGCTTCTCAAACAGCAAGCTGTCGTCGTTCAGAGATCAACGATAAGCTCAACCTGTTCGACGATCTTCGAACGCCGGTCGACGATCTTCAAACAGATAAGCTATCATTAACCAGAGGTCGACGATAAGCTCAACCTGTTCGACGATCTTCGAACGCCGGTCGACGATCTTCAAACAGATAAGCTATCATTAACCAGAGGTCGACGATAGGCTTAATCCGTTCGACGATCTTCGATCATCGTTCGACGATCTTCAAGCAGATTTCAACATAGGCAGATATAGTCACACTTAGTCTCGTCCATTAATCATGCCTAGTTGAACTAAAAAGAACAGATGCTTCTGTTCATCTAAAGGCTTGGTGAATATATCACCTCTCTGAAACTCAATGGATATGAACTCAAGACAAATCTTGTTCTTTTCCACACAATCTCTCAGGAAATGGTGCCGAATCTCAATGTGCTTCGTTCTAGAGTGGTGCACTAGATTTTGTGCAATAGAGATAGCACTGGTACTATCACACATGATTTTGGTGTTCTTGTGTGAGTAACCATAATCCACAAGCTGGTTTTGAATCCACAGGATCTGTAAACAACAACTGGCAGCAGCTATATATTCAGCCTCTGCAGTTGAAGTTGAGACAGAAGCCTGCTTCTTACAGAACCAAGAGACCAATCTCTCTCCCAGGAACTGGCAAGTTCCTGAGGTGCTCTTCCTGTCAACTCTGCAACCAGCATAATCAGAATCAGAATATCCAATTAATTCAAATTCTGACTCAGCTGGGTACCAAAGTCCTAGATTTGGACATCCCTTCAGGTATCTCAGGATTCTCTTTAGAAGAATCAGATGAGATTCCTTGGGGTTGACCTGGAATCTAGCACAAAGGCATGTAGCAAACATTATATCTGGCCTACTTGCAGTTAGATATAATAGGGAACCAACAATGGCCCTATAATTCTTTTGATCAACTGGCTTGCCGTGATCATCAGAATCAATAACTACATTAGTAGCCATGGGTGTAGGCATTGCTGAAGCATCAGCCATCCCAAATTTCTTTACCAATTCCTTGGCATATTTGGATTAGGAGATGAAGATACCATCAGCATCTTGCTTAACTTGGAGACCAAGAAAGTAAGACAGCACACCCATGCTACTCATCTCAAACTTAGAGTGCATCAGGTCAGAGAACCTTTTGCAAAGTTTGGGTTCAGTGGAGCCAAAAATAATATCATCTACATACACCTGAACTAACAGGATTGTGTCCTTGTGATGCTTGACGAAAAGGGTTCTATCAACTACTCCCCTAGTAAAGTTGTGCTCTAACAGGAAACTAGCTAAGGTCTCATACCAGGCCCTAGGAGCTTGCTTTAGTCCATAAAGAGCTTTCTGCAACTTAAACACATGTGAGGGCTGAGTTGAAGAAACAAACCCTGGTGGTTGTTCAACAAACACCTCTTCCTTAAGCTCACCATTCAGGAATGCACTTTTGACATCCATTTGGAACACCTTAAACTTCATGTAGGCTGCATAGGCCAAGAAGATCCTTATTACTTCTAGCCTTGCAACAGGAGCAAAGGTTTGGTCATAGTCTATAACTTCCTCCTGTCTGTAGCCCTGAGCTACAAGCCTAGCTTTATTCCTTACTATAATTCCATTTGCATCCAGCTTGTTTCTATACACCCACTTGGTGCCTATGATCAGTTGGCCTTTAGGTCTTGGAACCAAAGTCCAAACTTTACATCTCTCAAACTGATTGAGCTCCTCTTGCATTGCAATGATCCAGTGGGGATCTAGCTCTGCATCTTTAAAGGTGAGGGGCTCAACCTGTGAGAGGAAACAAGCGTGTATCACATCCTATCTTAATTGATGTCTTGTTTGCACACCAGCTGACATGTCTCCAATCACTTGAGATGTGGGGTGATCTCTAAGTGTGACAATATCAGCAGGTGGGATGTGATCTTCAGCAACAGTTGGGATTAATTCCTCAAGAGGAATTTGATCTACTGTTGGTGGAACAACAACAGCTTCAACAGCTTCAGCAATGTCTTCATCACTGTCTGATTCAGTGATCTGAAGAGTTGATAGTTGAAGAATTTCTTGAGGGGCATCATGTACCTGCAAAGAACTTGAGGAAGGAGAATTTTCCTTCTCCTTGTAAAACATCTGAGACTCATCAAAAGTCACATGCACAGATTCTTCAATTTTTCAGGTTGATTTGTTATAGACCCTATAAGCTTTGCTTACTTGGGAATATCCAAGCATGATTCCCATTGAAGCTTTTGCTTCAAATTTTCTAATATATTCTTTATTATTATTATGAATATAGACAATACAGCCAAAAACTCTAAAGTAATTAATTTTTGGTTTCTTTCCTTTAAGCAACTCATAAGGAGTTTTACACTTAAGTTTGTGTATCAAACTTCTATTCAAGACATAGTTGACTGTACTAACAGCTTCTGCCCAATAGGAGAGAGGCATGTTAGCATCTGCCAACAATGTGCTAGCAGCTTCAATAAGTGTTCTATTCTTCCTTTCAACTACCCCATTTTGTTGGGGAGTTCTAGGAGCTGAGAAGCTATGTTTGATACCTTCTCTCTCACAGAATTCTTGCATGAGAAGAGAGTCAAACTCAGTACCATGATCACTTCTGATCAAGGCCACATGAGTAGAGTACTCAGTCTGCACACATATTAGAAAGTCTGTAAGGGCTTTGAAGTTATCAGACTTAGTTCTCAAAAAGAAAACCCATCTGAACCTAGAGAAGTCATCTACAATTACTAATGTGTAATACTTCCCTCCTAAACTCTGTACATTTATTGGGCCAAAAAGATCCAAATGTAATAAATACAAGATTCTAGGAGAATCACTTTTATTTACAGATTTAAAAGAGTTTTTGGTTTGCTTGCCTAGCTGACAAGCCTTGCATAGGCTCTCCTTCTTGTAGGGGCAAGAAGGTAAACCTCTAACAAGGTTGTGCTTAGATAACCTAGATATATTTTTAAGGTTTACATGGCTAAGCCTCTTATGCCATATGGAATTATTATTAAGGGTTACTTCATTAAACAGGCAGATTTCAGAATGAGATGAGTTAAAATCTACTAAATAAATATTACCTATTCTAATACCCACTAAAACAATATTATTATTTAAAGTAATGTTACAAGAGGAGTTAGAAAATGAAACCTGGTAGCCAGCATCACATAGCTGGCTGACTGAAATCAAATTATGCTTCAGTCCATTGACATATGCAACTCTTTTGAAAGTAACTGCTCCAATTGTGATCTTGCCATAGCCTTCTGTCTGACCACAGCTGGAGTCTCCAAAGATAACCTTTGGGCCGAGCTTAGCTTTGAACTTTGACAGAAGATCTTTATTTCCTGTCATATGCTTAGAGCATCCACTATCCAAATACCACTTATTTTGAGTGATTGGATAGGCCTTCACCTGCAAGATAATTATTTAGATAGTGTGGACCCAGGTAACCTTGGGTCCCTTGTTTTTCACATAAGAAAAACTGGAAATATATGAAAATGCAGGCTGAGGGTGATAACCTAGTGGGTGAGATCTCCTAGGTGGGATTCTCCATGCAGATGATGGGTCAACGAACCTAGGGTTTCTATTCTCATTTTGGTTTCTATGGAATTGATTATGATTTTGAAAATCATATTGAAATCGTCGATCGACGTTCGACGATGGGCGCTCAGATCGTCGAGCTTCGTTCGACCATGGAGCTTCCGATCGTCGAGCGGCGTTCGACGCTCTTTGCATTTCTTTAAAGAACTTCTTTCTCTTTTCTCTCTTAGCTTTATTTAGGGTTTTATTAACAAGGTTTACTTGCTCAGTGTTCTTCTTTCCACTAGCTGAAATGAAGTTCACTGGAGTTGAAAGATTATTTTTAAGAAGGACTGGGGGTTCACTGGGAGAAGCTCCTAAGCCTAGTTTATCATTACCTGACCTAGTGTTAGTAATGCTGGTAATTTCTAACAACTTAAGGCTTCTACCATTAAGGGATTCTTCAAATCTCTTAGACTTAGCTAACTCTATTTTAAGAAATTTAATTTCTTCACTACAAGTAGTGAGATCTTCCTTTAACCTAATGTTTTCAGTAGCTATTGATTCTGAGTCAGCTAACCTATTTCTAAGTTCTTTTATTTCCTTTTCAGAGCTAATCAAATCTAAGCATAAAGATTTAAATTCTAATTTAAATTCTTCTGAAGTAAAATCATAAGAAGAAAGTACCTCATCTTCTGTAGGCATCTCTTCATCAGAATCAGAACTCTCTGCAGCAGAGTGGTTGCTGCAGGCATCTATTGCCATTAGGCAAACTTCTTTTGCCTTTTTCTCTTCCTCATCTTCACTGGAGCTTGATGAGGAGGATTCTTCATCAGAATCACTCCAGGTTTCAGCAATGAAACCTCTCTCCTTCTTCTTGTTTTTGTAGGAGGATGGCTTGGAGTGCTTCCTGTGTTGTTCTTTTTCTTTTCTCTTTTCTTTGTTCTTCTCCTCTGGACATTCTGGCAAGATATGTCCAGGCTTCCTGCAACCATAACAAATAATTTCTTTAGCAGGAGAGCGATCATACCTTGGTTTGTCTTCATAGCGTGAAGACTTCTTTCTGAACTCCTTTCTCCCCATCTTGAGAAACCTTTTGGCAAATAATGCCATGAGTTCCTCATTAGATTGGCTGCCTTCAGAAACATCTGCAGCCTTAAGAGCTAGAGATTGCTCTTTTCTTATTGGAGTGGGGGTCTTGGCTTCAGCTTCTGCTTCTCTGGTCTTCAGCACTTGCTCAAAAGACTTGAGCTTGCCGAGGAGAGCTTCAGTTGAGATCTCATTAGTACTTCTGGCTTCCTTGATGGGCCAGATTCTTAGATCCCATGTGCTAGGGAAGCACATAAGGATCTTATCATTGACCTCTGTCAATGATATGTCCTTGTCCAGGGTCCTCAGCTCATTGATGATTGAGCTGAGCCTGGTGTACATTGCTTCAACTGATTAAGCATCAGTTTTCTTGAAGTTCTCGTACTGAGAGATCAGGTTGGACCTTCTGTCCTTCCTTTCATCAGCTGAACCAACTACAATCTGGTTCAGTGTGTCCCACATGGCCTTTGCTGAGGAGCAGTCAGCCACCTTCTGGAACACCTCATCAGACATTGTCTGAGCCAGTATGTTCATTGCCTTGGCATCTGCTATTTTGGCCTTCTTGTATTCATCATTGTAATCTAGAGGAGGCACTGCACTCATATCAGATGATGAGGCAGAAGCAGCAGCAGGTGCTCTTGGGGGACCTGACAAAATAGAAGCAAAGATGCTTTCATCAATAGAATTCATATATAATTTAATCCTTGCCTTCCAGATGCCAAACTTAGCTAAGTTGCATGCTGGAGGTCTGGTGCTAGAATAATCCTTGGACTGGGCCATGATAGTGAATATCTATAAGCTCTTGGTATCTATCAGGATCTTGTGACTTAGGTGTTAGCCTATACAGTCAGTCAACCTCCCTCTGATACCAATTGAAAGTGAAGGGATAGATACTACTCTAGAGGGGGGGTGAATAGAGTTATCAAATTTTGCACAGACAAAACTTAATAGTCTACCCAACTCCCTTGGAGTGAAGTGCGGAATGAAAGGATTATAGATATAAAGTTAACCCTATAGCCTAACACAAGTGATGTGTACAAACTCAAGCTAACTGTGATTACAGTTAAGGCTTGGAAAACCTAATCAGCAACTAGCAACCTAGTTATATCTAATCACAGCCACAGTGCATGAATTAAACAAGAGAATCTAGACGACACAAGGAAATTTATAGTGGTTCCCCAAACAACTTGGGTACGTCCACTCTTCTACCCACACAGTAGGAATCCACTCAAGTTTTTGATCAGGTGCCCTGCCACCAACAGGATCTGCTTCAGGTAGATCCAGAAACCCTTTAGACTTTTGATCAGGTGTCTAAAAACCAAGCACATGTTTTTGATCAGGTGCCCTGCCACCAAGGGATACTTTTGAAGGGAGTAATAACCCTGTACAGGAGGGGGAAGAAAGTTAAGATGTCTTCTCTATTTTACAAAGATTAGAGAAGCACAAAAACTTGCACTGAGCTAGAATGCTCTAAAGAATCAAGGCTCCCCCTGGCTCAAAGATGTCCAGGTGAAGTCTTGCTTCAGTGCAGAAAACTCTTCAGAAAGTTCTGAAGGAAAAGCTACAGGAAGAAAATAAATAATAAAATCAAAGATCTTCGAGCAGCTATCTTCTTCTTCTTCTTCTTCTTCAAAGGAACTCTGAGTTTGAACTTCCTGAAAGCAGGAGAACTCAGGTGAAGAAGAGATGAAGATCTTAACACTTCTCAGTTAGATGGAAATTGCTGAGAGCATAAGGTTTTTTCTTGATGAAGGCTTGAAAGCTTGAATGAACAACTGGTTAGCTATTAGCTAGCTTGAATCCTTCTTCAAAGGGTCCTTTATATAACATCAGCAAGCAACGGCTCTCTTCCATTTGAATTATTTGTCTTCTTCTGAGCCTTGAGACCTGGGCTGTAAATATCAAGAAGACAAAAACATCTCTGCAGCAAAACATTCTATAAAAGGAGTAACCCTCTTTCTAAGAAGCTGCAGGCTCAAATCAAATAACAGAAGGACTAAATAAAGTCACATCAGAAATAATCTCTTTATAGCAAAAAGAAGACTTTTCAGTCCAACGGCTATAAAGGGCTGTCAGCAGATAAAGTAATTTACAAAGACAGCTAATAAGACAAACAACTTTATCTTAAAAAGATTTGACTCAGGCAAAAGAGATGGAGCAAATATTGCCTGGTAATTTTATCATACAGCTTAAAAAATGTGCCAGAAAATGTATTAATTAATTAAATATAATAAATAAATACAAAATATAAAGGCAGACAGAAAACGTCGAACGACCCTCGAAGATCGTCGAACGACGCACGGAGATCGTCGAACTATCGGGCAGATAGTCGAACGATCCAGATAGTCGACCTATCGAAGAAGATAGTCGAACTACCCCGGCAGATAGTCGAACTATCAGAGCAGATAGTCGAACTATCAGATAGTCGATCTATCTTGGACAGATAGTCGAACTATCAAGCGCACAGAGATAGTCGACCTATCAAGCAGATAGTCGACCTACCTCAGAAAACAGATAGTCGATCTATCAACAGATAGTCGAACTATCAAAACAAACCAGATAGTCGATCTATCAGCAGATAGTCGAACTATCAGATAGTCGAACTATCAGGACAGATAGTCGAACTATCAAAGACAACAGATAGTCGAACTATCAACAGATAGTCGAACTATCAAGACGAAACAAATAGTCGATCTATCAACAGATAGTCAAACTATCAAAGCGGAACAGATAGTCGACCTATCAACAGATAGTCGAACTATCAGATAGTCGATCTTTCAGAACAGATAGTCGAACTACCTCGCCAAACAGATAGTCGAACTATCAACAGATAGTCGAACTATCAACACAGACAAAGCGTCGACCAACTGATAGACGATCGTCGATCAGCCGATAGATGATAGTCGAGCGGTGTTCGACTATAGTCGAACGAAAAAACTACTTAACCAAATTCTCAATCTGGAAAAGTGCGGACTCTACAGCTAGACTTCTAACCATTGACCATAGATAATTCTTGGGTCAAGGAGCACAAAGGAGAGGACTAAACACAAATCAAACTAGGGTACCAACAAAATCCATTTCTTTGCATGGCCTTCGAGGGCCTATAAACAGCAGCAGCGAGGTCTTTAGCCATCTCAATACAATCAGCCCGCAACACCTGTATATGGGCGTCCACCCCAAGGGTGATAAACAAAGCAACGGTCAGCATTCAGCTGACCAGTTATAACGACCCTACCCCTTACCCGAGGTAGTGGTTCCTTCCCTGCATGCACTGCAATCTCAACACATACATATATATCACAATCACAACACAAACCCTGGCCTTCGTGCCAGACGCTCCGTGCACTCAGGGCATGCTTACGGTTTACCGAACTCCTCAAGGTCCCACCACCGATTCGAGGTTATTAGCTTGTTGGTCAGGCATAAGCCACCAAACCCTCGTTTGAGACCACTCGCACCCACCCCACTCAGAGGCGTTCACCTCACAGAAACTATGAGCACTATAGATCGACCTACGCACGTAGTGCAACACGCCTGGAAGGTCCGCAACTCCCCATTTGCAGATCTTCCAATCAACAGCTCACCAGATCCTACAACTGAACTTGTTGGGTGGTTCATCTCGCCCATCCCACTCAAAGGTTCTTAACTTATTGGCCATAGGCATCAGCCTCCAAACCCCTGTTGAAGACCTCTCAAAACCATACACTCAGAGGTATCCGCAATCCATCGAATAACACAATCACACAGTACCACTTTCTCATCCATCAACCAGCTCATGTCGAGCATACAACCAAAGGAGCTATGCTAAGATTTCTCATCACAATTCACAAGCGTCCTCACCATCTCCGCAAGCTAAACGTTTTACACTCGGAGTCTTCTCCGGTTCGCAGCATAACCAATCCAGACTACCCGTCCAGATGGGCTTCACACAGCATGCCTATTCCGTACTACACAGTTCCAAATCTAGATGCAGACTCAACCGCTGGAATTGCTTACGCTTTCCACCTCTTGGTGGAGGATCCCATGCACATGCATAAAGTAGGACTTCACTTGTCCAAGAAGGAGATCGTTACCCTTGACCATCGCTTCGGAGTCAGACAACTGTAGCTCCACCGGCAGCCGGAAGACTTCTCCTTCTTCCTCCTCTAAGCTCTCCCTTCTATCTTCTCTTTAGAAAGAGAATGGCCAAAGTGGAAATGAGAAAGGCTCTCATTCCTTGGTCTTATCCAAGCAGGAAGCAGCTTGGACAAGCAGATCCAAATAGAAGGAACTGAACGGCCAGGATCTGCCCTACAATATCTAATTTTGGGCTGACACACCCTGTGACGCGCCCGTGTCACAGGTCGTGTACTGCAAGCTGTACACGAACCGACTCGCCCAAACCAGAACACGGGCTGAGACACGCCTGTGTCAAGCCCTTGACACGCCCGTGCTAGTAAGTACACGCCCGTGTTGAGGGGCGTGTCCCTCACTCAACAAAGGATCAACTCTCTTAAGAGGGACATGACTAAGGAACACGCCCGTGTCCTTGGCCGTGTGCCAAACATGCCCCTGTGGCAGGCCTGTGTCACAAGCCGTGTGCCACACTAAACGCTGCCCGGTTACTAACTCGAGCAGAGCACGCCCTAGGACACACCCGTGTCCCAGGCCGTGTCGCCTCTCAACGATCATCGACTTAATTTTCATCGATCTCTCGCGACACACTCAAGTACCCAGATCTGGACACGCCCGTGTCCCAGGCCGTGTCACCCAGCTTGAACTTCAAATTGAAATTTGGGGTGTTACAACCCTTCCTTTCTTATAAAAATTTCGTCCCGAAATTTAGCACAACGTAAATACCAATACAACCACTCTATTGCAATAGAAACAAAGATTATCTGGGTTTAGAGATCAGAGGCCGCAGCTTGTATCGCCCCACGACATCGCACCAACACAAGTGTTTCCAAAAACACACATACATACAATATGTACATAGTACAACATAAAAGTAATAAAGTGCACACTCCACTTTATTTCCGCTCATCCGCGTCTCTCAGAATCCGCTTGGCGGCCTTTGTTAATTCCAAATTATGCACGTGATTTTGCTGCTCTTCACGATTTGAGCCTTGCGGCTCCTGCAACTCGAGAGTGTACATTCATGGTTGCGCCCGAGATTCAGACGATTCTGCCACAGCTTTGCCCTTTTCCTCATAGGACGCACCTGTCTTTTTCTCACCCTTTGAAGCGCCACTCCAACAATATTGGTCGATATTCCCCTGCTTCCCACAAGTGAAAAAGGTAGGTGGCTCAACACGTCCTTGCCCAAACATCGCTCCCGAAGCAACATCCAAAGAAGTTTGTTCAACAGGCCTGAACCGCTTCTTATCACGTTTCCTAAACTCTGATTGCTCCGACTGCAGAAGTTTGAACTCTGACTTGTCTACCGCCAAGTTTTTCTTGTCCTGCACTCATTTCAAATCTTTCTCCAGCGCACAGGCTGTATCTACTAAGGCTTGGAAGCCTTGGTTCACTTAACTCGGGAGAGCCAACCGCAGCTCATCTCGGAGTCCCTCATAGAACCGATTCGTTTTCCACGCTTCTTCTGCAAAATTCGACCCCGCATAACGCCCCAGCCTGGTGATTTCATGCAGGTAATCATCCACAGTCCGCTCACCCTGTACTAGACGTTGAATCTCATTCTCCATCGCAATTTGCCGCGATACGGGCATATACTTTGTCCAAAACAATTTGGAGAACTCCTCCATCGATATCTCTTCCATACCTCTGCCTGCCAACTAGTGCAACTCGACTTCATCCCACCAAAGTCTTGCCTCTCCTTCTAGTAGGAAAGTGGCTAAAGTGAATTTCTGCCCCTCATCAATCCTAAGCGCTGTCAGGATCCGCTTCACTCTGGAGAGCTAGTCCTCCGCCTGCGTTGGGGAATTCATTCCGAAAAATGTAGGTGGATGAAAATCCATAAACCGCTTTAGTTGCTCATCAGCTGCTTTCTCATCCATCTGAGCTTCCACACGCTCTTGCCTTGCACCAACCTGTACTGGCTCCACGGCAGGCCTTGCCTACCCAATAGGCTGTGCTTGAACCATGACAAATATCGCCTCCGCAACTAAGCGTACGGTTTCCGCATAAGGGGGAGGTGTGGGCACCTCAGCTGGTGTCACACTCTCATCCGAACGATGGGGCTCAGACTACCCAGCTCCATTCCTTGTCACCTATACGTGAAAAGGGCATCATTAACCTCCGTACCAAGATGGCAAACATACCGAATACACACGCTCACATTCCTAGTGGACATTCTTGAGTTCAATTATGTTAAAACGGTTTGCACGTACACGTGCTCGCGACCCGACAATCGAATTCGACCACGAATTCGAAAGCAGAAGACCAAAACAAGATGATACCAAAATGTAATGACTCCACCCATTAAATAACATATATTAGAAGGTCCGGCCGGGGCCCCACACTATATGCCACAAACAGACGACGAGGTCATAGGTTAATACCAAAATACCATCGCACCCTAACCCAGAGCATTCTAGCAGAAGCTTATTAATTGTAAGAACCCAACCAATGAATGTCCACTACTATATAAATATCACATTTATATAAAACACCAAGAATGTATACAAGCACACACCGCTCACGGCCTTAAGGCCTTACAAGTTTCTCTTTATAAAAGGTGGTTTCATACATCGGTACGCAGGTTTGCCACACATGAAATCCAATTCTTCGCACGGCCTTCGAGGGCCTACAAACAACAGCAGCAGCGAGGTCTTCAGCCCGCTCAATCCAATCAGCCCGCAACACCTGCATATGGACGTCCACCCCAAGAGTGATAAACAAAGAAACAGTCAGCATTCAGCTGACCAATTATAATGACCCTACCCCTTACCCGGGGCTGTGGTTCATTCCTAGCATGCAGTGCAATCTCAACACATGCATATATATCACAACTATAACACAAATGCCAGCCTTCGTGCCAGACGCTCCATGCACTCATGGCATGCTTACGGTGTACAAAACTCCTCAAGGTCCCACTACCGATTCGAGGTTATTAGCTTGTTGGCCCGGCATAAGCCTCCAAACTCCCGTTGGAGACCTCTCGCACCAACCCCACTCAGTGGCATTCACCTCACAGTAATTATGAGCACTATAGATCGACCTACACATGTAGTGCAACACGCTGAGAAGGTCCACAACCCCCCATTTACAGTGCTACCAATCGAGCGCTCACCTTATCCTACAACTGAACTTGTTGGGTGGTTCATCTCGCCCATCCCACTCAGAGGTTCTTAACTTGTTGTTCATGGGCATTAGCCTTCAAACCCCTGTTGAAGACCTCTCGCGCCCATCCACTCAAAGGTATCCGCAATCCATCGCATAACATAGGCACACAGTGCCACTTTCCCATCCATCAGCCAGCTCATGCCGAGCATACAACCAAAGTAGGAATGCAAAGCTTCCTCACAACAATTCACAAGCATCCTCACCATCTCTGCAAGCTAAACGTTTTACACTCTGAGTCTTCTCCGGTTCGCAGCATCACCAATCCATACTACCCGTTTAGACGGGCTCCACACAACATGCCTATTCCGTACTACACAGTTCCGGATCTAGATGCAGACTCAGCCGCTGGAATCGCTTACGCTTTCTAAATCTTGGTGGAGGATCCCATACACAAGCATAAAGTAGGACTTCACTTGTCCAAGAAAGAGATCGTTACCCTTGTCGATCGCTTCGGAGCCATGGAAAACTAGCCGGTTGGAAAGCACTACAACGGCCTTGCCTCCAAAATGCTGGCCTCGGATCTTGAGTCGGACCGCTGTAGCTTCACCGGCAGCCGAAAGACTTCTCCTTCTTCCTCCTCCAAGCTCTCCTCTCTCTCTTCTCTTTAGAAAGAGAATGGACAAAGTTAAAATGAGAAAGGCTCTCATTCCTTGGTCTTATCCAAGCAGGAAGCAGCTTGGACCACAGGATCCAAATAGAAGGAACTGAATGGCCAGGATCTGCCCTCAAATATCTTATTTTGGGCTGACACGGCCTGTGACACGCCCGTATCACAGGTCGTGTACTGCAAGCCGTACACGAACCGACTCACCCAGACCAGAATACGAGCTGAGACACGCCTGTGTCAAGCCCCTTACACGCCCGTGCTAGTAAGTACACGCCTGTGTTGAGGGGTGTGTCCCTCACTCAACACAGGATCAACTCTCCTAAGAGGGACACGACTAAGGCACACGCCTGTGTGCTTGGCCGTGTGCTAAACACGCCCCTGTGACAGGCCTGTGTCATAAGCCGTGTGCCACACTCAACGCTGGCCGGTTACCAACTCGAGCAGAACACGCCCTAAGACATGCCCGTGTCCCAGGCCGTGTCGCCTCTCAATGATCGTCGACTTCATTTTCATCAAGCTCTCGCGACACACCCGAGTACCCAGAGCTGGACATGCCTTGGGACACGCCCGTGTCCCAGGCCGTGTCACCCAGCCTAAACTCCAAATTGAATTTGGGGTGTTACAACCCTCCCCTCCTTATAGAAATTTCGTCCCGAAATTTAGCGCAACGTAAATACCAATACAACCACTCCATTGCAATAGAAATAAAGACGATCCGGGTTTATAGCTTAGAGGTTGCAGCTTGTATCGCCCCACGACATTGCACCAACACAAGTGTTTCCACAAACACACATACATACAATATGTACATAGTACAACATAAAAGTAATAAAGTGCACACTCCACTTTATTTTCGCTCATCCGCGTCTCTCAGAATCCGCTTGGCGGCCTCCGTTAATTCCAAATTATGCACATGATTTTGCTGTTTTTCACGATTTGAGCCTCCGGCTCCTACAACTCGAGAGTGTACATTCGTGGTTGCGCCCGAGATGCAGACGATTCTGCCACGGCTTTGCCCTTTTCCTCATAGGACGCACCTGTCTTTTTCTCACCCTTTAAAGGGCCACTCCAACAATATCGGTCGATATGCCCCTGCTTCCCACAAGTGAAAAAGGTACGTGGATAAACACGTCCTTGCCCAAACATCGCTCCTGAAGCAACATCCAAAGAAGTTTGTTCAGCAGGCCTGAACCGCTTCTTATCACGTTTCTTAAACTCCGATTGCTCCGACTGCAGAAGTTTGAACTCTGACTTGTCCACCACCAAATTTTTCTTGTCCTGCACTCATTTCAAATCTTTCTCAAACGCACAGGTTGTATATACTAAGGCTTGGAAGCCTTGGTTCACTGAACTCGGGATAGCCAATTGCAGCTCATCTCGGAGTCCCTCATAGAACTGATTCGTTTTCCGCGCTTCTTCCGCAAAAGTTGACCCCGCATAATGCCCCATCCTAGTGATTTTATGCAGGTAATCATCCACAGTCCGCTCACCTTGCACCAGATGTTGAAACTCATTCTCCATCGCAATTCGCCGCGATACGGGCAGATACTTTGCCCAAAACAATCTGGAGAACTCCTCCATAGATATCTCTTCCAGACCTCTACCTGCCAACTGGTGCAACTCGACTTCATCCCACCAAAGTCTTGCCTCTCCTTCCAGTAAGAAAGAGGCTAATGTGACTTTCTGCCCCTCATCAATCCTAAGCGCTGTCAGGATCCACTTCACTCTGGAGAGCCAGTCCTCCGCCTGCGTTGGGGAATTCGCCCCGACAAACGTAGGTGGATGAAAATCCATAAATCGCTTTAGTTGCTCGTCAGCTGCTTTCTCATCCATCCGAGCTTCCACACGCTCTTGCCTCGCACCAACCTATACTGGCTCCATGGCAGGCCTTGCCTACCCAATAGGCTGTGCTTGAATCATGGATAATACCGCCTCCGCAACTAAGCGTACGGTTTCCGCAGAAGGGGGAGGTGTGGGCACCTCAGTTGGTGTCGCACTCTCATCCGAACACTGGGGCTCAAACTGCCCAGCTCCACTCCTTGTCACCTATACGTGAACAAGACATCATTAACCTCCGAACCAAGACGGTAAACATACTGAATACACACGCTCACATTCCTAGTGGATAATCTTGAGTTCAATTATGTTAAAATGGTTCGCACGTACACATTCTCATGACCCGACAAAAGAATTCGACCACGAATTCGAAAGCGGAAGACCGAAACAAGCTGATACCAAAATGTAACGACTCCACCCGTTAAATAACATATAATAGAAGGTCCGGCCGGGCCCCCAAACTATATGCCATAAACAAACGATGAGGTCACAGGTTAATACCAAAATACTATCGCACCCTTACCCAGAGAATTCTAGCAGAAGCTTATTAATTGCAAGAACCCAACCAATGAATGTCCACCACTATATAAATATCACATTTATATAAAACACCAGGAATGTATATAAGCACACACCGCTCACGGCCTTAAGTCCTTACAAGTTTCTCTTTACAAAAGGTGGTTTCATACATCGGCACGCAGGTCGGCCACACATGAAATCCAATTCTTCGCACGACCTACAAATAGCAGCAGCAGCGAGGTCCAGATTTTCAGAAAAATTCGCTAAGTCCAGAATCGAACGGATTTTCAAATGACATGACGTGATTGGTCCACATATCGTCATTAATGATAATTATAACCGTTAGGGGAGATCTTATATAAGGTCTTATCAAATCGATTAACCCTAAGAGAAAAAGAAATATACAGAAGAAGAATCCTGTCATAATTATTTCCAAGTCTTCTGAATCTCAATCTCTCTCTCCAAATCGGAAGCCGCTACCACTGATCGCCGTCATCCCGTGCTAGGGTTTTTCGACCTCAAGATTCAGATCAAGTGTTGAATTCCTGATCGTGATTGCTACTCGATTATTCATCTTCTTTCTCAGATCGGGTGAAGTCAAATATTTTCTCAGATCTAGATCTTGCCGAACTTTCTTCTTCAACAAACCTGATAAAGCCGCAAAGTTTAAAGAGGAAGATCGAGGCCGAGAGATTCAAGATCTATAGAAGAATTGTTTGTGTTTTCTTTACATAACTAATTTCTTGTAGTAGATTTCTCTCCCAGATTGTAGGAAGGTTTGTCTTCCGAGTGTAGATCCTTTTTGAGGATCGAGTCTGTAGGAACGTTGTTCCTAGGCGTAGGAATTGTTTTCAATCCGAGAATAGTGGAGTAGATGAGTCTAATTCTTTGCTAGATAGGAGAGGGAAAATGGACGTACCCAAGATTGGGGAACCACTATAAATCTTTGTCGTCTGTGATTTCTTGGTAGATTAGTGTGCAAAGCTCTTTAATTTTTTTTATTCCGCAAAAAGACGCGCATCTCACCTATTCACACCCCCCCTCTAGGTGATTTAGGTAGACAACTAAACATTTTCAATTGGTATCAGAGGGAGGTTGATCACTAAAAGGTTAACACCTTGATCAGTCTCATCCCTAGTTATCTTTCGAGAATTTGCCAAGCATGGATAAGGGTAAAGATTTTGCTAAGCTTCCGCTGTGCACCAAGAACAACTTTCCCATTTGGAAAGAAAGGATTAAATTTTTCATGGAAGCTGTGGATCCCTGGATCTTCATGATTATTGAAGAAGGTCCTTACGTTCCCATGACCATCTCCGCTATAGATCTAACTAAGCAAGTACCTAAGAAATTATAGGATCTAGACAAGGACGAGATTGCACTTGTCTCCCTGGACAAGAAAGCTAAAAATATAATAGCAAATGCAGTCGATGGCTCAATGCTGCAGAACCTGATCCATTGCTAGTCTGTAAAAGAGATGTGGCAGCCCCTCGTCACTTTGATGGAAGGCATAGAAGAAGTGAGGGATGATAAAAGATCCCTTCTAAATCAAAAATACGAAGCCTTCCGACAAGGTCACAAGGATACTATTGCTGATACTTTTGAGAACTTTTTTGATATAGTCAACGGCCTAAGGGTATATGGCCGGGTCTTCACCAACGGAGAATTGAATGACAAGTTCCTAAGATCCTTAACCAAGGAATGGGACAACAAAGTCTGTGATATCAGGGAATTTGGAAAGCTAGCTGAGACAGATCCTTAGAATCTCTTCGGGAAGCTGATGTCGTATGAGCTTCAACTCAACACAAGGAAAGCTGAAGAAGAGAAGAGCAGGTCTGCATCCAAAGAGAAGTCTGTTACTCTAAAGGCAGACACCTCAAGGAAGTTAAAGGCTACTTCTCCTATCCCAGCACTAGAAGTTAGTGAAGAAGAAACCTCGGAGCCAAGTACCTCGGGCTCAGAGCTATCTGAAGGAGAGTTCTCCTTACTCTCACGACAGTTCAAGAAATTCTTGAACAAGAAGAAGCAATGGAAAGGCAAGGATGCCTCTCATAGAAGATCCCGACATGACAGTGATCGGTATAGAAGAGGGTCAAGCAGCCACGATAGGTATTGTTCTAAACAGAATAAACATATTTCGACTAACATAGTTTGTTATTATTGTAACAAGCTAGGTCATGTCATTGTTGATTGCCCCCACAAGAAGGAGGGTGGCAAGAGAGAAGAAAATAAGCCCTCCTACAATAATAAGAGGACAAAGAAGAGCCTCATAGCCAAGAAGGGCAAGACTCTTAGTGACTCCGACTCATCTGAGTCGAGTGAAGAAGAGGAAGCCTACTTTGGGCTTATGGCTCAGACAGACGATGAACAAGAACGCCAGTTCACTGGGAAGGTTAACTCTCACACTCCTCTCTCTAAATCTGAAGCTTCTGAGCATGATAATGAGAACAGCTTTTCTGACGATGAGTCTGAACTCATGGCCCAGTACAAGGAGTTAATCATGGCTTACGATAAATGTTGTCGAGTCGTGAAAACTCAGGCTAAAGAGATTAGGTCTCTGAAAGCCGTAGAAAGCTCTTTGAGAGAAGAAGTCATAAAGACGGACTCATTCAAAGAAGATCTATATACTGTAGTTGATGAATTCAACAAGGCTCTTGAGCACCTTAATCTAAAGGAGGAAATCATCAAAGAGCTGAAAGGATAACTTACTGCTGAAAAGAAACTTTTTGAAAGTTTCTCGAAGCCCAAGACTACTTCCACTCGTTGCTGAATTCTCAGCTAAGGTCAAGGGTGCTGGGCTAGGCCATGAAAAAGCTCCTAGTAAATATTCTAGGAGAAACAAGGCTCAGGGGAAGAATAAGGCCGCCAAGAAGGCCTTTGCCAAAGACAAAGAGAAAGCCCATCAAGATCATACTTCTTTTAAGAAAGTCATATTTCCAACGAATGAGTTTGATCTTGACTCATCCTATGGTCACCTGACCAGGCCTACTTATGTATAGCCAAAGTCTCGTCACAAAGGATGGACTCTCCCCAGAAACTTTGATTAGAGTGTCTTTAAGGAACCTTATGAAGAAGTCATTCTTCAGAGATATGGCCCTTATGATCATGGTCATAACTTCAAGAAAGCACCAAAGGTAAAGCCTATTGTGGAAAGGCCTCAGAAGGAGAAGAAGTCATGTGATAGCCATCACCATGAAGCTTCTTCCTCAAAGAATGTTGCCCCTGCTAGACCACTGCCTCAAAAGGTCAAGCAGGAGAAACTAAGGCAAAGATACAATAGGTTCGACTGTTGGTGCAGTGGCAGAATTGGTCCTTTTGCCATTGATTGCTGGTTTAATCCCAGAAATTTTGCAACTCCTCAAGTTAGCAACATGAGAATGACCACTCATAATGCTAATCCTCGTAGGGGGAGTGTTCTAACACGAGACCAAGGACCCAAACGTGTTTGGATTCCTAAGGCAAACTGATTATGATTGCAAGCAAGTCAAAAGTCCACCAAAACGCTAATGTAGTATTTGGAAAGTGGATGCTCTCGGAACATGACCGGGACAATAAGCCTACTCCGGAAATTCTCTTCAGTGTTGAACAGACCAAAGGTCATCTTTGGAGGTTCAAACCGAGGAATAACCAAAGGCTACAGTATGATTACTAACGATAGTGTATCCTTTTCGGATGTGGCTTATGTTGAAGGATTGGAACACAATCTTATAAGCTTAAGTCAACTATGTGATAAAGGATACATAGTTGAATTCCATGCCGACAAGTGCTTGATAAAGTCTGTTGACAATATGGAAATGATTCTATCAGGCACTTGGTGCAGGAATATATTTTGTTTAAATTTCATATGTATAGACTCTTCTACACTAGTGTGTCTTTTGGCAAAAGATAGTGCGTCTCTTGGTGACCAATGGCACAAGAGATTAACACATATTAATTACAAAACTATTAATAAATTATTTTCTCTAAACTTAGTACGTGATGCCCCGAATGTCAAGTATGTCAAAGATAGACCTTGTCATGCATTCGTAAAAGGCAAGCAAACAAGGGCCACCTTTAAAAGTATTATAGGCAAAGACTTTAATAGGTGTTTACACCTACTTCATATGGATTTGTTCGGTCCACTGCAAATTAGAAGTTTAGGATGTAAGGATTATACGCTGGTTATTGTTGATGACTACTCGCGCTTTGCATGGGTGTTCTTTATGAAACACAAGTCAGGTACCTTTAATATCTTTACAAATTTTGTTAGGCAGATCCAGAATGAATACAACTGTTCCGAAGTCAAAATAAGAAGTGACAATGGAACTGAATTCAAGTCTGGGGCCATGAAAGAATTTTGTGAAAGCCTAGGTATCTTTAGTGAGTTTTCCTCTCCTCGCACTCCAAACCAAAATGGAGTAGCTTAGAGAAGGAATAGAACACTCATAGAGGCATGCAGGACTATGTTGATTGATGCTTCATTACTAGAGTATTTTTTGGCTGAAGCCGTCAACACTGCATGCCACGTGCAAAATTGAGCACTCATAAATAAGAACCATGATAAGACACCTTACAAACTTCAAAAGGGCAGAAAACCGACTGTCTCATACTTTAGAATTTCTGGCTGCAAATGCTTCGTGCTTAACAATGGTAAGTATCATACAACCAAGTTTAGAGAAAAGAGTTTTGAAAGTATTTTTGTAGATTATAGTAGCCATAGTAAGGCATATAGGATATTTAATAGAAAAACACTGGTTGTAGAAGAATCGATGTACAACCCATATTCGACGAGGGAGGGCCCTACCACCGCCAGGTCATCAAAAGTTAAAGTCAACAAGACAAGGTGGGGATCCAGACCAGCACCCCGGGCCGCGGAAGGTTCGGGCGAGTATGGCGAGTTCCCCAGGCCAACTCGCCAGGTGGCGACTATGGCCAGATGCTCGCCTCTTCAAGGCGAGCTCCCCGGGAAAGTCGCCAACTCGCCAGGGGGGGTATAAGTAAGACCCCCCCCCCCCTCTTTGGTTTTCCCTATAAATAGGACCCCAGGGGTACGAAGGAGGGACAAGCAATTCTCGGCCTGAGCCCTCGCGAGTTCCAGCAACTGCCCTTGACTCGTTATTGCTCAGCTCGCCTCCGTCGTACCTAGCTCGGCCAATCTGGTTGAGAAGGGGTTGCTTCTCCAAAGCAACTGGGTACGTGGTGGGACCTTCCCGCCGTAGCAACCTGGGGTCTTGTTTGCGCAATTCGTTCCTGTTTCCTGACCAGAGATCATCTTCCCGACTGGTCGACCAGTAACTTCAGGATGCCTAGTCCGATTTCTGAGGTTGAGAATTTCTCGGCTTCAACACTTGGTGCGGTGAGCGTGGATAGCGACCGAAGAAGAAAGTCGTGGTTGGAAGATGGCCGATGGTGGAGATCGGGGCGAGTTGGGAGGTAACTCGGCGGGAGCTGGAGTCCCGGGGCAAGGTAGCGAGTATGTGACGGTGGCGGCTTTTGAAGAGTTCGCAAGAAGAGTGGAGAAGGCAATACTCGTCGGGTTGTCCAATCCGCCTGAGGTGACGGCGACTTCCCCCCGCCGCCGGACACCCCCGGGCGAGGAGATACCAACTCGGCGAGCAGGGAAGGAGCCTGCTTGGGCGAGTGGAGAACAGGTGATCCCGCCGCGACATCACCCGGCGAGTAGTCAAGGAATCCGGTTTCGAGATCCAGAACTCTCGGCGAGGTATGGAGATACTCGCCGATGGAGCGAGTATGACTACTCGAGCGGAGAGGATACTCGCCGCCGCCAGGAAGGGAGGAGCCCCTTTTGCGACGAGATTCTCGCGGCCCTCGTCCCCGACAACTTCAGAGAGCCGGTCCTCTCGTACTACTCCGGCAAGGACGACCCGGTGGGACATCTTCAGTGGTTTGAGGATGTGGTCTCCATTCGCAACATGTCTGATGCTCTCAAGTGCCGGCTCTTCTCCATTACCTTTAAGGGTAGCACGAGAGATTGGTTCCACCAGCTGCCAGCCGGGTCAGTTTACTGCTTCTCAGATCTGCGAAGGGGCCTTTTAGCAAGGTTTGCGACGTCCAAACGGAGGAAGAAGGAGGCGACCGCCCTCTTCAAGATCGTGCAGGGGCAGCACGAGAGTTTGGGCCGGTACATCGATCGATTCCAGGAGGAGGTGCTGGAGGTGGAAGAGGTAGACGGGTTCACCTTGATGATAGCCCTCAAGTTCGGGCTGAAGCAGGGTCTGTTCAACATGGAGTTGGGGCACAGGCCGCCCAAATCGTTCGAGGAGATGGTGGAGAGAGCCAATGTGTTCATCCAGGGAGAGGAAAGGAACAAGGAGTTCCTGGCACGGCTTGATGGAGACCGACCGCTTGGGCAAGACAAGGGAAGACTGCTGGAGAGGGAGAGGGCGCCGGAGGGGCGCAACGACAGGAAGCAGGAGAGGCCGCAGGAGAAAGAGGAGAAGAGAGAAAGGGGAAGGGAGATCGGAAGGGGGGAGAGGCAGGAGAGGCGGGAGAGGCCTCGAAAGCAGGAGGATAGGAGGCCCGTCGGAGGTCGAGAGGCGAGGAGCGAGGAGAGAAGATTCCAGTACCCGAGGGATCGCCCCCAGTGGAGGCGGCCCATCCGTCAGGAGGAAAGGAGGGCTTACAACCCTCGGGAGCAGGGAGGAGGAAGAAGGGAAACCATGGCCATCACGCAGCGAGCCGCTAAGCGCCGGCGGAAGGAGAGGCAGCAGGAGAGGAGGCAGGAAAGGTAGCAGGAAGCGGCGATTCCCCTCTACTGCGATATCCATCGAGTGGAGGGGCACGGAACCTTAGCTTGCCCTGAGTTCTGGGAAGCAAGGAGGAGGATGGAAGCAACGGCGGCCGAGAGGGAGCAGCCGCAGCAGGAGGCCCAGGTTGGGCAGGTGGCCTACCAGGCACCGCAGAGAAGGAGGAACGAAGACAGGATCGACCAAGGAGGAAGGGGGAATGTCATTCCCGGTCCGGGAGGCGGGCACGTCGGAGTAATCAACGGAGGGGCGGGGCTAGGGGCTTCCCGCAAGGGAAGTCTCCACCAAATCTACAAAAGGAGCGTCGCTTCGACGTCTCAGACCCCCCCTCCCTTGAACGAGATCACCTTCTCGGAGGAAGACATGCTCTGGAACGAGAACCCCTTCCATGACGCCCTGGTGATTCAAGCAGCAATCGAGGACTTCACCGTCGACCGAATCCTTGCGGATAACGGGAGTTCGGTGAATGTCATCTTCAAGAGAACCTTCGTCGGCCTTCAGGTGAAAGCGTCCCGGGTTCAAGCAGCAGATGGGCCTCTCTTCGGCTTCTCCGGGGAGAAGAAAGAGGTGGAAGGAGGAGTTGAGTTGCTGGTCACCCTCGGGGGAACTTCGATCCGATGCCGCTTCGTCATCGTCGACGCACCCAGCGGCTACAACGCCATCTTCGGACGGCCCCTCATCAACTACTTCAAGGCCGTCCCTTCATCATATCATCAATGCCTGAAGTACTGCAGGGACGACGTCCAAGTCAGGATCAGGGGAGATCTCAGGGCCTCCAGGGAATGCTACCTGAATGCGGTCAGCACCATCAGCTGGATGGGCGACGCAGAAAGGTTGGAAAGGATGATGGAGCAGGAAGAGGGCCTGCAAGCTGCCGAGGAGCTGGAGGAAGTGGAGGTGATCTCCCTGAGAGGAAAGCCGGAGCTGCTGAAGATCGGAGGAGCCTTTCCCCCGGAAGGGAAGGTGGAGATAGCTGCCTGCCTACAGGAAAACGCAGACGTTTTCGCATGGAGCGCCGCCGAGATGCCAGGGATTGATGCTGATGTTGCCTGTCATCGCCTCAACCTGGATCCAGCGACGACCCCCGTCCGTCAGAAGCAAAGGAAGAGCGCCGCCACTCTAGCGGGACCCATCCGGGAGGAAGTAGGGAAGCTGCTGGAAGCAGGTTTTGTTTCGGAGATCCAGTATCCAGGCTGGGTCTCCAATGTTGTAATGGTGAAGAAGTCCGGAGGGGCTGGAGGTTATGTATCGACTTTTCATTGTTGAATAAAGCTTGCCCGAAGGATTGTTATCCCCTGCCTCAGATCGACGCGCTGGTTGATTCCGCCATCGGATTTCCTGTGATGAGTTTCCTTGATGCTTTTTCAGGATACCATCAGATCCGGATGCATCCCCCCCGATTGTCGCGATGTTTCATTCATCACCAGCGACGGGTGCTATAGCTACAAGATGATGCCCTTCGGGCTCAAGAACGCTGGCGCGACATATCAAAGAATGATGGATCACGTCTTCAGGGAGCAAAAGGGGCGGAATCTGGAAGTCTACGTGGATGACCTGCTCGTTAAGAGCAAGAGCGCCGCGGAGCACGTAGCGGATCTGACAGAGACCTTCGCCACCCTGAGGAGGTACAAGATGCGGCTCAACCCGGCCAAGTGTGTTTTCGGCGCGGGAAGGGGGAAGTTTCTAGGGCACCTCCTTACTCCCCTAGGGGTGGAGCCTAACCCCGACAAGGTGAAAGCCATCGTGGAGATGGCGTCCCCGAGGGATTCCAAGGAAGTTCAAAGGTTGACCGGAAGGCTGGCAGGTCTTAGCCGGTTTCTCTCCAGGGCCGGAGAAAAGTGTTCCCCTTTCTTCAAAGCCCTTCGGGGGAACCAGAAGTTCGAGTGGACCCCGGAGTGCGAGGAGGCCTTCGTAAAGCTCAAACAACAGTTGACTCGAGCTCCTCTCCTTCAGGGTCCGCAGGGCGGCAAGGACCTCTTGCTCTACCTAGGGGTAGGGGCTGAAGCAGTCAGCTTGGTGTTGGTCCGAGAGGAGGGAAAGAAGCAGCTTCCAATCTACTACGTGAGCCGGGTGCTAAGGCAAGCTGAAACGCGGTACCCCATCCTGGAGAAGTTAGTCTTTGCCCTGGTAGTTTCGGCCAGACGACTCCGTCCATATTTTCAAGCCCACTCTATCAAGGTAGTCTCCGACCACCCCTTGAGGAGTATCTTCGATGGAGTGGAGCACTCCGGCAGGCTCGCCAAGTGGGCTGTGGAACTGAGCGAGTTCGACATCTCCTACCCACCAAGGGTCGCGATCAAAGCACAAGTCGTGGCGGATTTCCTGGCCGACTTCTCGGCCGAGGTCGAGGCAGACACGGATGTCTCTCGGCCGGTCCCCTGGAAGATGTTCGTAGATGGCGCGTCAGGGAGACACTCCGTGGGAGCCGGTGTGGTGCTGGTTAGTCCTTAGGGGACCAGGATTGAGCAAGCCGTCAAGATCCATTTTCCGGTCACTAACAATCAGGCAGAGTACGAAGCCATGGTGGCTGGCTTGCGACTCGCCAAGGAACTGGCAATCAGAGATATCAGGGCTTTTACCGATTCCATGGTGGCGGCATCTCAGATTCGGGGAGAGTTCGAAGTCCGAGATCCCATCTTGCAGCAATATCTGGTTAAGGTCAAAGGCTTGATCGGGGGTTCCGATCCTTTCACGTCGAGCACGTGCCCCGAGAACGCAACTCCGAGGCAGACAATCTTGCGAAATACGGCCCTCGGGCTGGGGGAACCGCCATCGAGTTGTTCCGACCATCCATCGAAGAAGGCGAGTTGATGGAGATCGATCAGCGGGCCTCGTGGAGAGATCCGTTCATCACGTTCCTGGCGACAGGCCGACTACCATCTGACGGGCAAGATCAAAGAAAGTTCCGGTATAAGGCCGCGTACTACTTGCTGCAGGACGGCGAACTCTATCGCAAAACCATTTCAGGCCCTCTGGCCCGATGCTTGTCAGAACTCGAGATCCCCCGGGTCCTCGAGGAGATACACTCAGGAGAGTGCGGCAGTCACTCCGGGACCCGCACCCTGGAGCAAAGGATTCTGAGGCACGGTTACTTCTGGCCGACCATCCGAAAGGACGCAGAGGCCTACTCCAGAAAATGCTCCCAATGTCAACTCTTCGCGCCCCTCGCGCTCCAGCCGGCTCAGCAACTTCGCTCGATTACCGCTCCGTGGCCCTTCGCAATTTGGGGAATGGATTTGATCGGCCCGTTCCCTCAAGCTAGCGGGCAAAGGAAGTTTGTTCTGGTATTGGTTGACTACTTCACGAAGTGGATCGAGGCTAAGGCTCTGGCCAGGACCACGTCTCAAATCGTCAAAAACTTCATCTGGGGGAGATCGCATGCAGGTTTGGGATCCCTCTGGCCATCATCACCGACAATGGGCCGCAGTTCGCCAGCCTGGAACTGGGGGACTTTTGTAAACAGTTGGGAACCGACCTTCGGTTCACCTCGGTACATCACCCTCGTAGCAATGGGCAGGTAGAAGCCGCGAACAAGCTCATCATCAACTTGCTGAAGAAGAAGATCACCAATCTCAAGGGGAATTGGGCCGAACAGCTCCCTTCCGTCCTCTGGGCCCTCAGGACCACCCCGAACTCAGCCACAGGGGAAACACCCTTCAAGCTGTCACACGGGTCCGAGGCGCTCATCCCGGTCGAATTTGAGGTGCATAGTCCAAGGGTCATCGCAGCCGAAGACGGAAGCGAGGAATGGCGGTTAGAGAATGAAGAGGCTCAGAGGCTCTCCCTAGATTATGTGGAAGAGCTTCGGGACTTGGCCTCCATGCGCCAGGAGGAAACCAAGAGGCGCATGGCAAGACACTTCGACAAAAACGTCCGCTTGAAGAACTTCCTCGCGGGGGACTTGGTCATGAAGAAGGTGGACGCCGCTGGGCGGGGAGCCGCCGTAGGCAAGCTCCATCCCAACTGGGAAGGACCTTTCATCGTCCAAGAAGCCTTGACCGCAGGAGGCTATTACCTACAAGACCAAGCGGGAGAGCAGCTGCCTGGAACCTGGAGCGGGGATGATTTGAAAAGATTTTACCCGTAGCGGTAACTCATGTATCAATTTCTGTAAAAACTCTTAAATGAACAAAGAATGCGGGATTCCATCTTTTTGTGTTAAATATACCTCAAGGTTTCTGAGTGTTTCCATGGTCCGCCTCGTAGTCGACCTCGGGAGACAACGGTCGGTTTGTTCCTCATATATAGCCCAGTACGGATGATGGGACGATGCTTCGGGATTTTAAGCGCTCTTGTAAGACCGAGCCTCTGTATTGTCGGCCGAGATCAGCTCCCCCCTTGCATGTCGGCCTATGTCTCCCCGAGTGCATCTCTCTTCCGTCTGGAGGACCTGCGAGGAACAGATCTGCACCCTGATCTCCCGGACTCGAGGAGAGGCCGGCCTCGTAAAACACCCGGAAGAAGAACCTGCCAAAGACAGGGTATGGACGAGCCCGGAGGGAGGTGTGTGAATTCCGAGCGCGTTCGAAAAGGACCCTCGATGAACACCACCCCCATCCTGATCGTACCTGTAAGCGACCTTCACTGCCGAATCGGGATGCGGGACTCCAACCCGTTCTCACTAAATAGCCTAGTTCGGACGATAGGATGAGGCTTCGGAACTTTAAGCGCTCTTGTAAGACCGAGCCTCTGCATTGTTGGCCGAGATCAGCTCCCCCTTGCATGTCGGCCTAGGTCTCCCCGAATGCATCTCTCTTCCGACTAGAGGAATTCTGAGGGACGGGTCTGGACACCAATCCCCCGATTCGGCAGGATCAAGAGCGTCCCTTCAGGGGGAGTTTCTTTCTTGCCAAGATGTCTCTGGGATTAATCTCCAAAATGTGTAAGGACGCAGGATTTAATTCAAGACTTCGAGTTGAGCAGCGTCGTAAGACCGGTATCCCCACGAGCTCCTCTCCTCGGGAATCGGCCGATCTCCTCGATTGTAATCCAAGGCCTCGAGTTGAGCAGCGTCGTAAGACCGGTATCCCCACGAGCTCCTCTCCTCGGGAATCGGCCGATCTCCTCGATCGTAATACAAGACTTCGAGTCGAGCAGCGTCGTAAGACCGGTATCCCCACGAGCTCCTCTCCTTGGGAATCGGCCGATCTCCTCGATTGTAATCCAAGGCCTCGAGTTGAGCAGCGTCGTAAGACCGGTATCCCCACGAGCTCCTCTCCTCGGGAATCGGCCGATCTCCTCGATTGTAATACAAGACTTCGAGTCGAGCAGCGTCGTAAGACCGGTATCCCCACGAGCTCCTCTCCTCGGGAATCGGCCGATCTCCTCGATTGTAATCCAAGGCCTCGAGTTGAGCAGCGTCGTAAGACCGGTATCCCCACGAGCTCCTCTCCTCGGGAATCGGCCGATCTCCTCGATTGTAATTCAAGACTTCGAGTTGAGCAGCGTCGTAAGACCGGTATCCCCACGAGCTCCTCTCCTCGGGAATCGGCCGATCTCCTCGATTGAAATTCAAGACTTCGAGTTGAGCAGCGTCGTAAGACCGGTATCCCCACGAGCTCCTCTCCTCGGGAATCGGCCGATCTCCTCGATTGTAATTCAAGACTTCGAGTTGAGCAGCGTCGTAAGACCGGTATCCCCACGAGCTCCTCTCCTCGGGAATCGGCCGATCTCCTCGATTGTAATTCAAGACTTCGAGTTGAGCAGCGTCGTAAGACCGGTATCCCCACGAGCTCCTCTCCTCGGGAATCGGCCGATCTCCTCGATTGTAATCCAAGGCCTCGAGTTGAGCAGCATCGTAAGACCGGTATCCCCACGAGCTCCTCTCGGGAATCGGCCGATCTCCTCGATGACGAGAATGAGGGGCCCGCAGGCTATGTTCGACGACTATGCCCGGTTCAATTTTCGTCGCGCGCGAGCAGACGAGCGGATCTCGCGCGAGTAGGCGAGCAGACCCCATGCGGGGAGGCGAACTGGAATCGCGCGAGTAAGCGACCCCCGGGGGGTGCGAGTATGTCCCACACGCCACCCGCGCGGTTCTCAGCAGGTCCACGAGTATCCAGGTGCAGGGGCGAGTAGGTCCCGGCGAGCGGATGGGTGATGTCGGGACCCTCCCCCTGCGACCTAGCGAGCGTCCCTCTCCGAGCCTGTGAGCCTAGCGAGTAATATCCAGTCAGAGGAAAAACCAAAACTTTGTATAAATCGTTAAGTCAAAAATTTGATTTACAAAAAGAATATTGGCGAGCAACTAGGACTCGTCGTCGCCAGTATCAGGCCGATATTCATCATCCCCAACATCGCCGATATCCGCAAAGTCGTCGCTCTCTGCGGTCTCGCCGTTGCTGCTTCCGCTGCCGCTGCTGCTTCCGCTACCGCTGCTGCTTCCGCTGCCGCCGCTGTCAGAATCACCGGAGCTGGTCGCCGACGACGCGCCATACGGCGGGACAGTCCCCTCGGCGAGCAGCTCGGGAATGAGCTCGTCGACAGTGAGCGGTTTCTCCCCCTCGACGAGCTGGCCCCCGAGCCTAAGGCGCGCGAGTATGACGTTCCCCGCCGCCCGCGTGATCTCGCGGCGAACGGAGGATCTCTCCTCCCAGAGGACGCGCGATTGCTTCACCACTCGCGCCGGGTCCTCGGGTAGCGAGGTTGAGGAGTTCGGCCGTCCTTCAGCAGCGATCAACCTAGTCTCCATCACCGCAGCGCGAGTTTGGGCCGCCTCCAGCTCGGCCTGGGAGGCGGCGAGCTTCTCCTCGCACTCGGAGAGCTTCTTCGCCGCTTCTATCTCGGCAGCCTACGAGATGACCAACGTCAGAACCTATCAACGACACAAATCGAGCAACCCACCCAAGGACAGCTCACCTCGAAGTCCTTCCAACGGACTGACTGCATGCCGAGGTCGATGGCCTTCTTGGAGACGACCTTGAGGGCGTCGGTCACCTCCAACAGCTTCCTCGCCGAGTAATGCCCCAGCTCGGCAGACCGCGCGAGTGCGCAGGCCGACTGATGGGCGAGCTCCGTCGGGGTCAGCTCCATGACGGACTCCGCGTCGGCCCGACCGTAGATGGCGTAGAGGACGGCGAACGCCTCCCCATTGTCCTCCCAGTCAGTCGACCAGGACGGGAGGTTGGTGCTCAGCGACACCGAGTTTTCCCCCGCCGACCAGGTCACGAGCGGGCGACCGAAGGCGTCCACCACCCCCTGCCCGAGGCCGTAGTTGGGGTGGAAATGGGGCGACTGGGCGCCCGTCGGCGACCGGCAATCGACGGATCGCGGCGACGAGGTCTTCGCCCTCTTCCTCGCGGGACCCTGCGAGCTGGCCCGCGACTTTCCCTTAACCGCCTTCTTCTCCCCAACGTCGGCAGGAGGGCGAGAATCCGACTGCGTGGCGGCGACTTCCTTCGCCAAAGGAAGCGGCTTCTCCGGAAGCTCGTTGGAAACTGCAAAAACACGCGACAAGGTTAGCTTCAGCGGCAAAAGGGCGAGCGAGTAAACAGGGCGCATTTCGAGTTCAGCATACTTTCGTTAGGGTGGACTGGCTCGAGCACGTTGACGTTTAGTCGCCAGAAAATGACGTCAAAACGCCGACCGCGAAAGTATTCGAAGAGCTGCTCGCGAGCTCCTTCGAGGATGGGGGGAAGGAAGGCGTCATCGGCTGGTTGATGCGGCCTGCCGAGAATATCGCCGAAGTCGCCATGGACGACAATCAGCTGCTCGCTCCAGCGATGGACCTTGTTCGCGGTCCCGACCAGGGTGCAGACATGGCTGCTAAAAAAGATGACCCCATCCGAGGTCGCCGCAAAGGCGAAGATGCGGCGGAAGACGGAGAGGTCGAAAGCGATCCTCTCTTCCCGAAGGAAGCATAGGAATCCCATGATGATCGCCACGCCGTTGGGATTGATCTGCGCAGGGACAATCCCGAAGTAACGCAGGATCTTGCAGAATTCCGGCCAGAAGGGCAGCCGCAGGCCTGCGTCGAAGTGACGCAGCGACATTACAAGCGAACCCTCAATATGGGTATTGAGGCGCTCGCTGCGAGTGGGGAGTCTTGCCGAGTATTCGTCAGGCAGGGAGCGTTCCTTGAAGGTCGCCAGTTCCTTCTCGGTGGTTATGGATCTCTTAAAAGCCGCATCTGCGAAGTTAATTGCATGGGCCTGTCGGCGAGCGCTGGCGTCGTCACCGACCATGATGGCGAGATCTGAAAGCAACGAGAGCGGCGAGTTGATTGTTCAGATACTCGGCAGGAGGAAAGAAGGTCGCTACAGCAATACGCTTTATGACCCACCTACCCCTCCTATTTATAGATATGACAAGTCCAAAAGGGGGGGGGGGGTCAGCCGTCCCAGCGAGTATCTAACGAACTCGCACGATGAAGATAAACCTGCGACATTATCAAGTGAACTAAAGCTCGGCACGTCAAAAAATAACAGCGCGCACACAGAGGCAGGAATATTCGCACACATGAATTAATAAAATTAGAAATAGATGTCCGGAAGTACAAGTCGCACAAGGCGAGTTACATTCGAAAAATAAAAAACTATGGCGCCCTCGGCCGCTCAGGAGGGTGCGGATGTCGCCCGGCCCAGCCGATCTCGCGTGCACGCCGGTAATGCTCCGTCGCCAGCGCTGTCGCATCATCGCCGAGCCTGAGCTGCTCCTCCATCCTCGCCAGACGTCCAGCGGACCCCATGCTCGCCCAGATGCCGGCCAGCTCGTCAAGCACCAGCTGCAGACGGTGGTTGTTCAGTTGCAGCTGGCGGTCGTTCTCTTTGACCACGTGAAAGCGAGCTTCATAGCTTTCCAAGGTCGACTGGAGCCCTTCGACCTTGGCCATCCTCGCCTCCAGAGCCGAGATACGTCGGTGAGAATCGCAGATAGCGAGCTGGTCAAACTTGCTCTCCAGCTCCATGTGGGCGCGAATGGCGGCCTGGCGATACTCGCTCCCAGACAGCCCGATAGCGTCGAGGAAAGTCGCCCCAGAGGTCGCCGGGCGATCTGACAAGGTAGGAAGATGGATCGTCAGGTCAGAAAAAGCAAAAAGCAGAGCGGTATTCAGTGGTAGGAGGCTCACCACGGCGAGGAGATCGGGATCGGCGCGGTGAAGGAGGTCGCCCGGAGGAATCTCGCCTCCCCGAAGAGCTGCTCGGAAGATCAGCAGGCCTACCCTGTCCGCGCTCTCCAGACCCTCGACCGACGTAATCGGGGTCTCCAACCCGCGGAGGAAAGTAGGGTGGCCGAGGCCTCGCCGGCTTCTTCGCCGGCGGCGAAGCTTGAGGTGAGCTCACCGAGTGGTGCGGAGCCCTCGGCACAGGAGGAGGAGGTCGCGGATAGTCCGACTTCGACAGAGGCGGCGGAGGGGGCAAGCCGGTGCTCGGCGTCTGGCCAGGGGTGGCAACCGCGGGCGGCGGCGGCGGCAGTGGAGCGCTCACCGGGGGTACCTTCTCGCCGCTCGCAACAGCAGAGGCCGCCATACTCGCCGGAGGGACCTCGCGCACCGGCCCAAACGACCCGGCAGGGGTGGCCTTCGCCGGCAGTTACTTGCTCGCAGGCGGGGGGTCCTTCGCCAACGCCGCCCCAGACGCCTTCCCCGAGCTGAGGCCTATCCTGACCGTGCGGGCGATCTTGAACGGCCTGTCGGCCGCCAGGGCGAGTAAGGGCGCCGAGCTGAGGGGGACGACATCAAGTGCCGCGTCCACGGCAATCGGAGAATCTGCATAAGGAAAGAAGTCAGCAAAGTGGCGGCGACAACCCAGCAGGGAAGAGTTCGAGGTAGCGACCTGTCAGGGTGACGACCTCGGCCTGAGACACCACGGGCTCCTTCACGACCGCGGGCTCCTCGGTCGCTCCCGCGTTCTCCAGCGGGCTGCCCCGGGTCGACCCGGGGAGGTCGTCGAGCCCTAGGTCGTTCAACACCCCTGGGTGGTGGACGACACTACAGGATTGTCGGTCGCCGCGGCGACCTGGTGCGCCAGTGGAGGCGAGCCGACCACCGTAGTGGCGGGCTGCTTGACCTTTTTCGTCTTCTTCTTCTTCTTCGGCGGGAGCAACGAAGTAGGGTCGTCCTCGCACGGTCTTTTCGACCTGGCTATGCCGAGGAGGCCCGACAGAGCAGCGAGATTGTCCTTCAACAGCTGTTCAGCATCCGACATCTTCGGCGAGCTCTAGGGATCGTCTCAAAAACGAACCCCCCCCCCCCCCTATTTATAGACTACTCTACCAGCAGGCGACGATGCGAGCTGTCCAGATACTCGGCATAGGTCCTCGCCGAATAAGCGTTGGATGATTCTTTCCGGGCTCCTGCGTCGCCCAAAAAGAGCGGGGATTGTGTACAACCCATATTCGACGAGGGAGGGCCCTACCACCGCCAGGTCATCAAAAGTCAAAGTCAACAAGACAAGGTGGGGATCCAGACCAGCACCCCGGGCCGCGGAAGGTTCGGGCGAGTATGGCGAGTTCCCCAGGCCAACTCGCCAGGTGGCGACTATGGCCAGATGCTCGCCTCTTCAAGGCGAGCTCCCCGGGAAAGTTGCCAACTCGCCAGGGGGGGTATAAGTAAGACCCCCCCCCCCCTCTTTGGTTTTCCCTATAAATAGGACCCCAGGGGTACGAAGGAGGGACAAGCAATTCTCGGCCTGAGCCCTCGCGAGTTCCAGCAACTGCCCTTGACTCGTTATTGCTCAGCTCGCCTCCGTCGTACCTAGCTCGGCCAATCTGGTTGAGAAGGGGTTGCTTCTCCAAAGCAACTGGGTACGTGGTGGGACCTTCCCGCCGTAGCAACCTGGGGTCTTGTTTGCGCAATTCGTTCCTGTTTCCTGACCAGAGATCATCTTCCCGACTGGTCGACCAGTAACTTCAGGTTGCCTAGTCCGATTTCTGAGGTTGAGAATTTCTCGGCTTCAACAATCGATACATATTGTATTTGATGAGGCAAGTTTGCTGCAAAGCAAATCGTCTAGTGTGCTCGTTGAAGATGCAGGTACAAAGTTGAAAGATATTATCTTGGATGAACCGACTGAAGACAAAAGTGAAAGGTTCATCAAGATCACCACTCCAACCCCTATTGGAGAGGTAGAGGATCAAGATGATGAAGTCGCCCAAGTTGATGAAGTCACTCAAGTGGCTGAAGAAGTTCCAGATGCAAAGACTCTAGAGCTCAGACATCTGAAGGAACACCCAATAGACCAAATCATAAGAGATCCCCAGGATAATGTCAGAACTCGTCGAGGTACAACTAACGAGAATTTATATTTAAGTTTTCTCTCTCAGGTTGAACCAAAGAAGTTTGAAAAAGCAAACTCAGACGCATCATGGATCTTGGCCATGGAAGAAGAACTGAACCAGTTCAAGCGCTGTAAAGTTTGGAAGCTTGTCCCAAGACCCAAAGGTAAGAATGTCATCGGGACGAAGTGGGTCTACAGGAACAAGATGGACGAAGATAAGATGATCATAAAGAATAAGGCCAAACTCGTCGCCAAAGGATATCGTCAAGAAGAAGGAATCAACTTCGACCAAACATATGCTCCAGTGGTAAGGCTGGAGGCCATCAGGTTGTTCCCAGCATATACTACACTGAAGGGCTTCACTGTCTATCAAATGGACGAGAAGTCCAACTTCCTTAATGGTGATATAAAGGAAGAAGTGAATGTGGAACAACCCCCAGGTTTCGTTGATGTTAACTCTCCTGATTCTATTTATTTATTATCTAAAACGCTGTATGGTTTGAAACAAGCTCCTCGAGCTTGGTACGAAACGCTATCTAGCTTTCTCCTTGAGAACAAGTTCATGAGAGGAAATATAGATAAGACATTATTTCTTAGGGAAATTAAAGGCAAGATTTTTCTAGTGCAAATCTATGCCGACGACATCATTTTTGGCTCTACAGACGACAACCTCTGCAAAAAGTTTTCTAAACTTATGCAAGGGAAGTTTGAAATGAGTAGTGTGGGAGAGCTGAAGTTTTTCTTAGGACTTCAGGTGAAATAATCTGAAGATGGAATTTTCATCTCGCAGACTAAGTTCACCAAGGAGCTGATTAAGAAATTCGGAATGGAGAGTGCAACCTCTATGAGGACTCCAATGGGTTCAGCCATGTCTCTGGACAAGGATTAGAAAGGGGAATCTTTTAATAAAACAAAGTACAGAAGCATAGTTGGATCCTTGCTCTACCTTACTGTCAGTAGACTAGACATAATGTTTTCTACATGTTTTTGTACTAGATTCCAAGTGAACTGTAAGGAATTTCACTATGCTGTTACAAAGCAGATTTTGAGATACCTTAAAGGTACACTGAATCTTGGCTTATGGTACCCAAGAAGTAATGACAGCGAACTAATTGGTTTTTCAGATGCTGACTTTACAGGTAGCAAGGATGATAGAAAAAGCACTTCTGGGACGTGTCAGTTCTTAGGAAGGAGACTAATCTCATGGAGCAGAAAATATCAAAACTGTGTCGCAATCTCAACGGCCGATTCATAATATATCTCTACCGGCAGTGGTTGTGCACAGTTGCTTTGGCTAAAGAATCAGCTCGAAGAATAAATCATGAAGGTCAAGGACATCCCACTATTTTGCGACTCCTCCAGCGCAATATCAATTGCCAACAACCCAGTCTCGCACAGCCGAACAAAGAAAATCGAGCTCAGATATCACTTCATCCGGGAGCATGTGGAGCAAGGGGATGTAGATCTTCAATGCGTGCCAACAGATCGGCAAGTTGCATACATTTTTACGAAGCTGCTGGACCAGACCAAGTTCAATTTCTTCAAAACTGAACTTGGGATGCTCAACAAAGAAGGATAGACCAAGTGGGATCATGTCAAGGCTCAGAAATCGAGGATGCGTCAAAAAGGTTCGAAATTTCTCTAAGTGGATGTCACTTCTCGAGAAATAGAGTTACTACTCGAGAACTTCACTCTTACTTCTCAAGTACTTCGACACTTCTTGGGAGCTAAAATGAACTACTCGAGTACCATTACTCGAGAAGTCGACTTTCGCTCGAGAAGTACTGTGAGTACTCGAGTACTAAGACCTTACTTCTCGAGTACTATAACTCCGCTTCTCAAGAATTATTCATCCACTCGAGAAATTACCCGTTTCTTTTCGAATTTAATTCTACTTCTTAATTTTCGTAAATCTCTTGATTTTCGCCTTAATCAAAGGCTTGATTTAGATTAATTAGACACTTAATCATAATTACTAGGTTTATATCAATAGAAAACCTTTAGATTTCATAAATCACTCGACATTTCAAATCCACTATCTCGAAAACTCTTTGCCTTTCGCCGACATAGAGCAACCCCATCGTCATTCTTCCGTCTTCCGCTCATCAATTTCTGAAGAATCCATGGCGCCGCAGTCCAAGATTTGTGTGGGCAGTGAGCAAATAGTTGCCGGAATCACAGAGCTCTCAGATGATTTCCAAAACCTTTTGATTCTCCTGGAAACCGCCAGTTTGTCGTTCGTACTTCAAGAACCTTGCAAGATCCTATTCCCAGAGGTATAAGAATTCTTCAGAAATGTCAAGGTCAGAGGGAACAGTAATGCGTAAAAATCAAAAGTGAAGGGGATTAAGATAAAGTTAAACAAGACCATTGTCTCTAAACTTCTGAGAATGCCAATTGTGGATGAAGAGGATGACTTCACTCCTTAAGATTATGACAAAACACTCTGCTTTTGTGGAGTTCCTACTGAGATTACCTCTCTGGGAAGGCCAGCCCTGAATGCTTAAAGAAAGCAGTTGGTTGACATCATTGGAAATATTCTCTAGTACAAGACTGCCTCCATCAGCTTCACTCCAATGACTTGTTTGATGTGATGACTGTTATAGTATGCAGGAAGAAATTTCAGTTTGGAGTGATGATCTTTGATAAGATAAGGGAGAGCATTAAGGCTCCTAACTTTGCAAGGATAATTTCATTGATGTTGCATGAAATTGATCCACTAGTCTTTGACACTTCCAAAGGAACACCCATTCACCACTTGAAGAAGGTTTCCATAACTTCTATTCAAAGATGGGAGTTGAAATTGAAAAATCCCACTCAAGTTGCTAAAGATCATGAACACCCTGCTGTAGAGGACAGGACCCCATCTCCCTCCTCTCATGAAGTTGCTAGCACATCTTGTGCAGAGATTGAGTGGGAGCATGCTTCCTATGTTCAAGAAGACAGAATTCCCTCTCCTCCTCCTCAAGTCAGATCTCCAGAGCCAACCAGATCAGATGAGACAGCTACAGATGAGCAAGTTCAGGACACCCTCAACTCCACTACTGAAGATATAGAGAAAATGATAGAAGAGCTCACCTCTGATGAGCCCCTTCCTCCCCTCCATCAAGACACTGCTGAATAAGCCCCAAGGGTACAGACTCATATTCCATCTCCATCTTCAGCACCATCTCCAATATCTACTCCTCCTCCATCCCAACTGTAGGGAAAAATGAACCAGAAAATATCCTTCTTTCAAAAGAAGATGAGCAAACCCAAGAACCTGCTGAAGTTCCTCTAAGGAATCTTGACTTCACTCTTCCCACAATCCTTAGTGAGGAAGGAGATTTGGTCATTCATACATCAAGAGCTGAAATCTCTGTAGTTGTTGAAGAAATACCTCCATAAGAAGCCCCTCCTCTGCATCCAGTTATTCTAACTCCTGCTGCTGCTGCTGCCCCTATAACATCAGACATCCAAAGTAAGATTGAACTAATGTTAAGTGATCAAAGGAAGTATTTTGATGAATCTCTGAAGATAGTCCAAGATAAAGTATCTGCTCTAGAAAAATAGATGAGCAGAAGTTTTGCAGAGATACAGCATAATACTGATACTCTAAAACATCTATTTCAAATTGGTGTAAAAGCTCTCGACCACAATATTACTAGTGTTGCTGAAGTAATGAACCAATCAGTAACTCTAGCGGAAAACCAAATACAATTGGAAAAGAACGTGTTGGAACACCCTATTACTAATTTGGGTAAGGATCACTATGTTTGTCTTAGGAAACCAGTTTGACCTAGTTGTATAGTTTTAAAGGTCAATATTAGAATGTGTCTAGGGCTTAGAATTTAGGTTTGAGCTGACCCCAGGACCATTCAAGGTATCAGACTTCAAGCTGAGGCAAAGAAAATTATTGTCGAGCTTAGGTCGACGGAACGTCGAACTCCGTTCGACGCTCTCTGAGCTCAACCTTTGCTAAAGTCGTCGAGCTTCGGTCGATGATCTTCGAGCTCAGGTCGACGATCTCTCCTCAGTTTATTCTCCAGGTCGCTGAGCTCAGTTCGACGATCTTCGAGCTTAGTTCGACGTTTTCTGTCTGTTGATCTTATTCCATCTCTGAGCTCAGATCGACGATCGTAGAGCTTAGATCGACGATCTTCTGAGAGATCAGTGTTTTTACGGATTCAAATTTTGTCAGTCTTTGGAATGTTTTTGAATTCTCTCAGCATTTATCTCAAGAGATCTGCCAACCGTTTTTCTTTATTTTGGAGCAAGTTTCAAGAAATTCTTTTTGGAACATGAGACTTTCCTCTAGAAGACAAGACTTTTATAGAAGACATTTATGACTGCCAACGGCTATCTTTGACAAGGAATTTTTTAGAGAATAAGATCCTCCTTTTTTGTCTTCAGTCAAGAATATAGAGAATACCACAGACAGCACAACAACAAGATTTTTAACAGTGACAGACACAAGTGATCATTTTTCTGAAGAACTAGTAGAACAATCCTTTTGACTTACTGAAAAGTGATCATAGCTTCAACATCAAGGACTCCAGACACCAAACTTTTCAGCATCTGCTGGAATCATCTTCTGCTGGAGATCTGAAGCTTCTGAAGACCTATCACCCTGAAGCAAAGCTCTCACTCCTGAACCATTCTACATCTTAGGGGGAGCTTTGACATCATCAACAATCCACTAGTCATCTCTCATTTGATTTGAGAATAGAGAAGATAACTTCACCTCTTTACTTTTTCTTTTCCTGCTGTAAAAGGGTTATCAAAACTCCCTTCAAAAGTTCTGAGATTGGTTCTGAGAGCCTTGTCAAAACTCAGTGGTGGCAAGACACCTGATCAAAAAATCTAGTTTGGTTTTTGAGCACCTTATCAAAAGCTCATTGGTGTCAGGACACCTGATCAACTCATCCTGAGTGGATTCCTAAAAAGGGTGGTAGAAGAGTGGATGTACCCAGGTTTTGGGGAACCACTATAGTTCCTTGTGTCTTCTGGTTGCTTGAGTACTTTCTTTATTGTGTGCTGTGATTCTTCTTTTTGCTGTCTTAGTTCTGATTTATCTAGTAAGACACCTTACACCTATACATAAATTAAATCTTAATTGCTTTATTTGTTTAAATTGTAAAGCTATTTTAAAAAATACTCTATTCACCCCCCCCCCCCCTCTAGAGTTTAGATAGATCTTTATCTCACTTTCAATTGGTATCAGAGGAAGGTTGGTTGCTCATATAGGCTAACACATGAACCAAAAGATCCTTGATAAGATCAATCTCTTAAGAGGGTTATTTTCACTATATCTATCTATTTATATAGACATGGCAAAGAATAAAGATTATGCAAGCACCAGACCTCCAGCGTGCAACCTTTCCAAGTTTGCACTCTGGAAGGCAAGGATTAAACTTTATATGAATTCTATTGATGAGGATATATTTAATTCTGTTTTGACAGTGTGCCCAACACCTCCAGAGACCACAAGTACAAGTACTGTTCCACCTCCCTCAGGAACAGATGCAGACATAAAGAAATGGAAAACTGCAGATGCAAAGGCCATGAATATCTTAGCTCAGACAATGTCTGATGAGATATTTCAGAAGGTAGCTGACTGCAACTCAGCCAAAGGAATTTGAGACAAGCTCTCTGAAATTGTCTCAGGGTCTGCTGATGAAAGGAAAAATAGGAGATCCCATCTAATAAGTCAATATGAGAACTTCAAAAAGGGAGAAGCTGAATCAGTGGCTGACATGTACAATAGACTAAGTCTGATTGTCAATGAGTTAAAGACTTTGGATAAAGAAATCTCATTGACTGAGCTCAATGACAAAATCTTAATGTGCTTCCCCAGCACTTGGGATTCAAGAATCTGGCCAATCAAAGATGCTAGAAGTCTAAATGAGATTACCACTGAAGCTCTCCTGGGCAAGCTCAAATCCTATGAGCTGCTCATTAAAAATAGAGAAGAAGAATAAAAGGCTACTTCTCCAGTCACAAGGAAAGAAAAGACCATAGCCTTCAAAGCTGCAGAAGAGGAGCCTGAAGATAAAGCTATAGGAAATGATGAGCTCCTAAGTCTACTGGCCAAAAGATTCTACAAGATGGCCAGAAAAGACTTCAGAAAGAGATCATACAAGGGTCATGATAAACCAAGGTATGATAAATCAAATAACAATAAAGAAATCATATGTTTTGGTTGCAGGAAACCAGGCCATATTGTGCCTGACTGTCCAGAAAACAAGAACAAGGACAAGAAAGATAGAAGAGAAAGAAGAAAGGAAAAAGACTTCAGAAAGAACAGCTCAGACAAACCCTCCTTCAGCAAGAACAAACATACAAGGAAGGGATTTGTTGCTGAGACATGGAGTGAAACTGAAGAGGACTTTGAAGCCTCATCCAGCTCTAGTGATGATGAGGATGATGCTGATGAAAAGGAATTCTGCATGATGGCTATCAATGCCTCTCAAACAGACTCAGAAGCAGAAGAGTCAGAATCAGATTCAGAAGCTCAACTAGAAGAAGATCAGGTAATCAATTCATTTGATTTCAGTTCTGAGGATTTTAAACATGAGTTTAAGGTACTATGCCTAGATCTGTTGGAGTTTAAGAAGGAAATCACTTCCCTCAGAAAACAACTATCTGAGTATAACACTATAAAATCAGAGAACCTCAAACTCTCTGAAGAGTTGGAATGCTATAGAGAGGAGATAGCTTCACTAAAAAGTGAACTATCCAAGGCCAAGCAATTTGAAGAATCCCTTAATGGGAGAAGTATCAAATTAATGGACATCACAAGCACAGTAAACTCAAGATTAAATAGTACACTGGGCTTGGGTGCCTCATCTAGCCAACCCATAGTATTAACAACCACAATCAAATTTATTTCTGACAAAGGAAAGGGTATTGTAGAGGTAGCTAGGAAAAATTCAGATCTACCTAATAAAAAGAAAGTTCAACAGAAAACGTCGAGCAGAGGTCGACGATCGTCGAGCAGAGGTCGACGATCGTCGAACAGATGTCGACGATCTCAGGCTGAAACGTCAAACTCAGCTCAACGTTTCCTAAACTCTGAACTCCCTCATAGTCGATCTTCGAACGGAGCTCGACGATTTTACCCAAGATCGTCGAACCCAGCTCGACGATCGTCGAACGAAGTTCTGAGCTTTGAACCTTCTTTCAGAGGCAAATCTTAAATCAATCCTAGAAGTGCTTCATCCCAATGCTTTAAGCCCTATACTGAATGGATAGTACCTCCTAGGAGATACCATCCTGAAGGTTATAAGGATCAACCTGGGATGTCTTCTATTTCTGAATTTAAGGGATATCAACCTAGGCCCAAGGTTAACTGGGTCAAAAACATATAAGCTGATTTTGTGCAGGTGAAGACCTATCCATCATCAAACCAGTTATGGTATCTGGATAGTGGGTGCTCAAAGCACATGACAGGGTATAAGGACAACTTCACATCCTTTAAAGCCAAGCTTGGACCCAAAGTAATTTTTGGTGATGCAAACTTTGGAACTACAAAAGGGTATGGTGCAGTCCAAATTGGGACAGTCACCTTCAAGAAGGTAGCCTATGTTGAAGGACTCAAGCACAACCTGATAAGCATTAGTCAGTTGTGTGATGAAGGATATCAAGTGACTTTCAACAAAGAAATATGCAAGGTCAAGTCAGAAAAGAACACAACTGTGTTGACAGGTAACAGGAAAGATAATATTTACTTAGTAGACTTTCATTCATCTAAGGTAGATATTTGCCTGTTTAATTCCATATCTAGACCTAATATTCTATGGCATAAGAGACTAGGACATGTTAACCTTAGAACCATTGCTAGGCTATCCAAGGACAACCTTGTCAGAGGATTGCCTTTTGGCCCCTACAAGAAGGAAGGACTCTGCAAGGCTTGTCAATTAGGCAAGCAAACTAAAAGTAGTTTTAAATCAATTAATAAGAGTGATTCACCTAGGATCTTGTATCTGTTACACATGGATCTTTTTGGACCCATTACAGTACAAAGCTTAGGAGGGAAGTCCTATACTTTAGTAGTTGTAGATGACTTCTCAAGATTCACATGGGTATTCTTTCTGAGGAAGAAGTCTGATAACTTTAAGTGTTTGACAGATTTTCTCAAATGCATTCAGATTGAGTTCAACACTCACATTGCCCTGATCAGAAGTGATCATGGGACAGAGTTTGATTTTCTTCTCATGCAAGAGTTCTGTCAAAGTGAAGGGATAAGGCGTACTTTCTTAGCTCCTAAAACTCCTCAACAAAATGGGGTAGCTGAAAGGAAAAATAGAACACTCATTGAATCTGCAACTACATTATTGGTAGATGCTCACCTACCTCTATCCTTTTGGGCTAAGGCAGTGAACACCTCCAACTATGTGTTGAATAGAATCCTAATACATAAACTAAAGGGTAAGACTCCCTATGAATTACTCAAAGGGAAGAAACCTAAAATAGGTTATTTTAAAGTTTTTGGTTGCACTTGTTTTATTCATAATAATGACAAGAAATATCTAGCAAAATTCCAAGCTAAAGCTGATGAAGGAATGTTTCTGGGATACTCCATGATCAGTAAAGCTTATAGGGTTTATAATAAAACTACTCAAAAAATAGAAGAATCTGTCCATATTACTTTTGATGAAGCTAACATGTCTTTCAAGGAGAAGAATGCTTTTACCATAGAACATTTGCAGGTGCACTCTCTAGCTGAAGACATGAACAGATTACAAGTTACACAAAAGGATGACAGTAGTGAAGATGAAGAAGCTGCTCACCATCAGGAAGAAAATCTTCTTGAAGAACCAGTTGTTGTTCCACAAGAGGACATAACAACACAGGTTGGTGAACCATCAACACCTCCTGTTGATCTAAAAACAACAAGAGATCATCCAATTTCTCAAGTAATTGGAGACATCTCAGCTGGTGTGCAAAATAGAAATCAGGTCAACCAGAACCTGATGCACACTTACTTCCTCTCTCAAATTGAACCTCAAACCATTCAAGATGCAGAACAAGATCCACACTGGATTATTGCAATGCAAGAGGAGTTGCATCAATTTGAAAGAAATAAAGTTTGGGAACTAGTGCATAAGCCAAAAGATCATCCCATTGTTGGAACCAAATGGGTGTTCAGAAATAAGCTGGATGATCAAGGAATCATTGTAAGGAATAAGGCAAGGCTAGTTGCTCAAGGGTACTCTCAGGAAGAAGGGATAGACTATGACCAGACCTTTACACCTGTTGCAAGATTAGAAGCCATAAGAATCTTTCTGGCTTATGCTGCACACAAGGGATTCAAAGTCTATCAAATGGATGTCAAGAGTGCTTTTCTCAATGGGGAGATCAAAGAAGAAGTCTATGTCAGACAACCTCCAGGTTTTATCTCTCTAACACATCCTGATTATGTTTTTAAACTACACAAAGCATTATATGGTCTCAAGCAAGCTCCTAGAGCATGGTATGAGACCCTAGCATGTTTTCTGCTGAAAAATGATTTTGTTAGGGGGAGAGTAGACCAAACTCTTTTTATTAGAACCCATAAGTCCTATACCCTACTAGTACAAATCTATGTAGATGATATTATATTTGGCTCTACTGATTCAAACTTGTGCAAAAAGTTTTCCAAGCTTATGCACTCTAAATTTGAAATGAGTAGCATGGGTGAGCTATCCGTCTTCTTAGGATTGCAAGTCAAACAACATGCTGAAGGCATATTTATTTCTCAAACCAAGTATGCAAAAGAGCTGGTTAAGAAATTTGGTATGTCTGATGCATCATGCATGAAAACACCCATGCCTACCAATGCTGTACTGGATGCTGATGAACATGGGAAACCAGTTGATCAGACAACATATAGAGCAATGATTGGCTCTCTATTGTACCTTACAGCCAGTAGGCCTGACATAATGTTTGCTATATGTATATGTGCTAGATTTCAAGTTAGCCCAAGAGAGTCACACTTAACCTTAGTTAAGAGGATTCTTAGGTATGTTAAAAGCTGTCCAAATCTAGGACTCTGGTATCCAAAAGACTCAGCATTTGACTTAACTGGATTCTCAGATGCTGATTATGCTGGATGCAGAATAGACAGGAAAAGCACCAGTGGAACTTGTCAGTTCCTTGGTGATAGACTAGTCTCTTGTTATTGTAAGAAACAAACATCTGTGTCAACCTCAACTGTTGAAGCTGAATATATGGCTGCAGGCAGTTGTTGTTCACAAATATTGTGGATACAAAACCAACTCCTAGACTATGGTTACAACTTAGAGAAGTCAAAAATATTTTGTGACAACACTAGTGCTATTTCCATTGCACAAAATCCAGTCCTCCATAGTAGGACAAAACACATAGAGATTAGGCATCATTTTCTAAGGGATAATGTAGAGAAGAACAAAATTGAACTTCAATATATCCCTACTGATTTGCAAAGGGGAGATATTTTCACCAAGCCTCTGGATGAAAAGAAACACAATTTCTTCCTAAATCAGTTAGGCATGTTAGATGGAGGAAGCCTAAACTAAATTACAAGATTTTGAAAAGCTAAAAATAGACCAAGATTAGGCTAAAAAAATCATCTCCTTTTGTGTCTGTAGGATAGCTTCTGTCTCTGAACTGAGCTCGACATTTTTCCCAGAAATCGTCGAACGGAGTTCGACGTTTTCACTGAACGTCGACCTAAGTTTAGAGCTTGCCAGATAGTTGTATACTATCTCTTTCAGGTCTTTGATCGTCGACCTGAGCTCGACGCTCTCTTGATCGTTGAACTAAGATCTACGATGTTGAAGACCTTTCAGCTTCCCTTAGGAGTCCTGATCGTCGATCTGAGGTCGACGATCCTTCCTTTTTCGCGTCGAACCCTAATATAAAATCATTATTCGGCCGCCGCTCGTCGTTTACGCCTTCATACTCTCTGCAATTTTTTTTCCCTCCAAACCTTCTACACTTGGTCGTGTTTGTTCAATTTTTGCAGGTACAGATGGCTCTGAATGTTGCTGCCCTTTCAAAAATGAAATTTGACACAGGATTCGACATCGACATGAACTCCTTCGATGGAAGCGACCAGAGATTCAAGGACATTTTAAATCTGCTTCGAGAATAACAGTTAGTTCAGATAATGTCCATCAGGATGAAGATCGCCGTAGACGAGATAAAGGAATGGTGTTTTTCTGCTTCAACTGAGAATGAGAATTCTGTAGTCAGCTCTATCAAAGGGACTCAGGTACCATTGTCCCCCGCCCTTCTAACGGAAGTGTTCAACCTCAGCACTGGAAATGACTCTATTAAATTATCTGAAGAAGAGTCTGATGCAATGCTAGATAGAATGGGTCACTCTACTGAGAACCCTAAAAAATTGCTGAAAAAGAATTTGCCAATTGAATATCAATTTCTGGCTGATGTTGTGGGAAAGGTGCTTCTGGCAAAGCACTCAGCCCATGACACCATTTCCAGACATCAGTTCTGTCTAATGGGAGCTGTGGTTGACAAGAAACATCTGGACTGGGGGTCCATCTTCTTCAATTTGATCAAAAAGAAGCTGAGCAAAAGCTGTGTAAGCTTTGGGAGGATCTTGGGGGTTTACATGCACTCTAGGTGCCCTGAGCTGCTGACCTCAAGTGGGATGCACATCAATGCATCCAAGAGACTTACCTGTGCCCTCTTACACAGGTGGGACAGGCAAATTATTAACCCCAACAGGGCTACTGCATCAACTCCTACTTCAGGCACAAGGACTGTCTTAGTCACTCCTCCTCAGGTTTCTTCCCCTGTAGAAGTTTTGCCTGCCTCTTCTCCTCCTCCAGCTGTCTCTACCCCAGCCATCTCATCCTCACCACCAATCACCACCATATCCATCTCATTACCCATTACAATCTCATCCCCAATCTCACCTTCTCCAGCATCTACCTCAGAGCAATTCCATCCCTTATACTACTATCCTCCTGCCACCACTTCATCATATTCTCTCTTAGATGACTCCTTCATGGATGATTCTCCTTCAACTCCTCCTGAGCTTCCCTCTACTTCCTCATTCCAACAAATTCTTCAAGACATCCTCTCTCAACCATCTTTTTCCCCTACCATCTCATCCTTCCCCAACCAAATTACATCAATCTCAACACTTCCTACCCCTAGACCATCCATTTCTTCACCTCCTACCTCCACATTCTCCATTCCATCAGCTCCAGTCAACATCATTCCAGCACCCTTCTCTCCTACCTCTACTCAAGCCCCTCTTGAGCATGTAGATCTCTCAGCCCTGGCAGACAGGTTATATGAGCTGCTAGCTCCCAAGCTAACCTCATTACTGGAGACCACCCTGGCTCCACTCCTAACACATGTTCAGGAGCTGTCTACCAAGCTCTCCTCCTTCATCTCCTCTCAGGCAATTACTTCTTCTGGGTGCCTTGATCCAGCTGCCACTGAATCCAGGCAGGGGGAGATGCCTTATGAAACATTTCCTGCTCCAACATTTGCAGTGGATCTCCAGAAATTGCTTTCAGTGTTTGATCTTGCTTTCTTCAGTCCTCTACCAGTTGAACAAGTTGAAGATTTGACTAAGGCCATTGTGCCTATCTCTGTTTGTGATCCCAGCCTAATTGCCTCATATATAAATTCTTTCAAGGCTGTGGATGTTGCTGTTTCCATCCCTGCTGCTACTGATGTTTCTACAAGTGTATCAGAAGATATTGACATGGTTTCTGTTATTGAGGTTACTGCTGCTCAAGAACTTGCCTCTTATCTGAAAGAACCTGCTGCTGTTTCTGATCCAACTCCTGATGCTTCTTCTGCTCAAATTTCTGATGTTGCTGCTCCTACCCTAACTCCAGATCAATTGAAATTACAAGAGAAATATATTAAGAGCATTGATGATTTATATGATAGACCCCAAAGCTCAGAAAGTGATCAGTTTCACACTGATTCTGATGACTCTTCTGGTACCATTATCAAGAAAAGGAAGGCCAGAAGCAAGGCCATGATGAAAGTTCCTCCTGCTCAAGCCAAGGATGCAAATGATATTCCATATTATATTTTGCATGATTGCCCAATCTCTGAGCCATGGATGCAATTCTCTAAAAATCAATTGAAAGCTATGAAGAAAAGAAGAAAATTGGCTAGATATGAAAAAGGATCTTCTAAATTTCCTCCTCCTCCTCCTCCAGATTCAGGATCTGGTGGAGGCTCAGATCTTCCATCCTCTGCTTCAAAGCAAAGCTCTTCCCAACCTTCTCAGGAACATCAACCAAGAGAACAATTTCAAAGAGGATATCAATCTAAGAGATATCAGTCTAGAGGAAGGCAAAGAGATTACAGAACATATTCTAGACAACAAAGGGAAGGACAAGGTCATATTGAATCCACTTCAGGTCCTTTCCCTTATAGGCTAAAAGATACAGTTGTCTCCAGGACTCCTAATACTGATTCTGAGTCTATCAACAGATATGAACCTCCTGTTCCATTTGAGGATCTTGAGAACAACCCTTTGTCATGGACTGCCAGAATGAAAGATCTTGCTGCTCTAGATCAAATAAAAAAGTCCAGAGAGCAAGGCAAAGACATTTCCAACATTTCAACCCTATCAGATCAAAGAAAGAAAGAACTAGAGAGATATGCTTCAAGGAAATTCTTTAATCCAGAAGATTATATGAAGCTGCACCCTGAGGCTATAGTACCATGGCCTAGATCTCAAACTTCCTTAGGTGCAGAAGATGACAGAAGATCAAAGAAAGAAGCCCTCAATCCTAACAGGGAAATTTTGTTTAAAAGGAAACTGAGAAGAAGTGATTTGTGTAAGCTGAACAAACATCCTCCTCTGAACATTTGCTGATATTTTATCTGTGATCTGCAATGCTGCTATGACATTTTCTTGCTTTGATTGGTTTAGTTCTTGTTTTGTCTGTATGCTTATTTATTTCCTATTTTTGTCTGTAAATAGTAATCCTAACCCAAATAGGGGGAGATTGTTAGAACACCCTATTACTAATTTGGGTAAGGATCACTATGTTTGTCTTAGGAAACCAGTTTGACCTAGTTGTATAGTTTTAAAGGTCAACATTAGAATGTGTCTAGGGCTTAGAATTTAGGTTTGAGCTGCCCCTAGGACCATTCAAGGAATCAAACTTCAAGCTGAGGCAAAGACAATTATCGTCGAGCTTAGGTCGACGGAACGTCGAACTCTGTTCGATGCTCTCTGAGCTCAACCTTTGCTAAAGTCGTCGAGCTTCGGTCGACGATCTTCGAGCTCGGGTCGACGATCTCTCCTCATTTTATTCTCCAGGTCGCTGAGCTCAGTTCGACGATCTTCGAGCTTAGTTCGACGTTTTCTGTCTGTTGATCTTATTCCATCTCTGAGCTCAGATCGACGATCGTAGAGCTCAGATCGACGATCTTCTGAGAGATCGATGTTTTTACGGATTCAAATTTTGTCAGTCTTTGGAATGTTTTTGAATTCTCTCAGCATTTATCTCAAGAGATCTGCCAGCCGTTTTTCTTTATTCTGGAGCAAGTTTCAAGGAATTCTTTTTGGAACATGAGACTTTCCTCTAGAAGACAAGACTTTTATAGAAGACATTTATGACTGCCAACGGCTATCTTTGACAAGGAATTTTTCAGAGAATAAGATCCTCCTTTTTTGTCTTCAGTCAAGAATATAGAGAATACCACAGACAGCACAACAACAAGTTTTTTAACAGTGACAGACACAAGTGATCATTTTTCTGAAGAACTAGTAGAACAATCTTTTTGACTTACTAAAAATTGATCATAGCTTCAACATCAAGGACTCCAGACACCAAACTTTTCAGCATCTGTAGGAATCATCTTCTGCTGGAGATCTGAAGCTTCTGAATACCTATCACCCTGAAGCAAAGCTCTCACTCCTGAACCATTCTACATCTCAGGGGGAGCTTTGACATCATCAACAATCCACTAGTCTTCTCTCATTTGATTTGAGAACAGAGAAGACAACTTCACCTCTTTACTTTTTCTTTTCCTGCTGTAAAAGGGTTATCAAAACTCCCTTCAAAAGTTCTGAGATTGGTTCTGAGAGCCTTGTCAAAACTCAGTGGTGGCAAGACACCTGATCAAAAAATCTAGTTTGGTTTTTGAGCACCTTATCAAAAGCTCATTGGTGTCAGGACACCTGATCAACTCATCCTGAGTGGATTCCTACCAAGGGTGGTAGAAGAGTGGATGTACCCAGGTTTTGGGGAACCACTATAGTTCCTTGTGTCTTCTGGTTGCTTGAGTACTTTCTTTATTGTGTGCTGTGATTCTTCTTTTTGCTGTCTTAGTTCTGATTTATCTAGTAAGACACCTTACACCTATACATAAATTAAATCTTAATTGCTTTATTTGTTTAAATTGTAAAGCTATTTTAAAAAATACTCTATTCACCCCCCCTCTAGAGTTTAGATAGATCTTTATCTCACTTTCAGAATGCCCAAGAACACCTCTAGAAGATCTGTGAAGAGGTTGGTACCTTCAAAGAGATGTTATAGCCCAGTTATCTGTAGAATTCAGAAAGGGGGAGACATTAGTGAAAGAACAAGTGGATAAGCTTGCTGCAAATTCCAACACTATCTGGACTGAGCAATTAGCTGAAATCAACAAGAATGTTTTGGCTCAGATCCAGTCAGTGAAATTCTATACTTATGACACTGCAGTCTAGTCTTTTAACCTGATATTCCCAGATTTTCAAGTTGACCCAAGTGTCATTCCTCATCACTTGAATCCTCTTGCTGAAGGTCAATCAAGTCAGATGCCTTCTCAGATGCAAACTCATATGCCATCCTTCTCTCCTAGGCAAGAGGATCAAATTCCTCCTCCTGCTTCTTATACTCAGGTTTGGGAAGAAGATATTCCTAAAGACTTACCTGAAGTCCATATTCCTAAGAAAGGAAGTATGGTGAAGGTCCTTCTGCTAGCAAGATAGTTCCAAAGCCAGATTCAGAAAAGAGGAAAGCACAGGAATTTGCTGAGGTCTGGAGCACTACCTCAAAGTCTTTGATTCTAGATACTCTAAAGCTAGTAATGGACTACAATGAAAGAAGAGATCTCCACTACAGTTATTCTGAATGGGAACTCTATGAAAAGTCCATGACTAAAAGGAGAATCTATGACAGAGAGTATGAAAAGAATAATCCCAAGGCTCCTCCTAAACCTCCAAGATATTATCCAAAGCCTTTCAGTTACCAGAGAAGACAGCAAGAGAAATATGACAAGCAGCATCAGGCCAAGGACTAAATTTTTGGATTTAAGATTGAGGATTGAAATGCATGTATAAATGATTTCTAAAACATTCTAATTATATAATCCTTAGTTTTAATGATTATGTGTTTAATTATCTATTTCTTACATTTGATTCTATTTTTACTTTTCCATATAGTTCTTTCTCTTGTGATATAATTCACCTTAGTGTAGAGGGTTCTGACTTCTACAAATAGGGGGAGATTGTTGGGTATTGCATTCATAATGACTCATATTTGCATGAAGTCACCCTTGAAATAAAATGAATTAAGTTGTATTTGATCTCTCTATTTAGTTATGTGTTTGCAGGATCTTATTGCTAAGTATAGACCAATGTCAGTCTATAATGGGTCATTAACACAGGACCATACAATGTAATCCCTCATTGTATGATCAAAGGTGTTGACTCATATGTAGCCTCTCTTTTGGGATACACTTCACATTCAAGCACTTGGACATTGGATGAAGATTGGTGATGATTGGATTCAAGAAGAAAAATCTTCTAACTTTCAGAAATTTTTCTAAGTCCATTTCTCGAGTAGTCTATAAGTACTCGAGTAGAAGAGTTAGCAGAACTCGAGTAGTCAGTATAGTACTCGAGTACAAGTCTTAATTCTCGAGAAGCCTAGACTAGTTCTCGAGTAGACTCAGCTTCTACTTCTCGAGTAGCCAGAATGCTAAGTACTTTACTCGAATAGTTATAGATTACTCGAGTAGTTGTCTGGTTGTCTCGAGAGACAGATATTTTAACTCAGAATTTCTTCTAAGTCCACTTCTCGAGTATCTCATATTTACTCGAGAAGTAAACCTCTAGTTCTCGAGACAATCCCTGACCTCTCGAGAAATTCTATTCCTTGTACTCGAGTAGTTTGCCTTTACTCAAGTAATCATTCTATAGTTCTCGAGTAACAATGTTCTTGATCCAGAATTTTTCTAAGTATTTGTTCTCGAGAAGTAATACTCTACTTCTCGAGTAGATCTCTTGTTCTCGATTAACATTATTCCACTCGATAAATATTTCTACCCGTCTCGAGAAATTTTGCTAAAGCCTCTTCTCGAGAAATCTAAGTCCTGTTCTTGAGAAGTAATCTTATACTCGAGTACAACTTTCTTCTTCTCGAGAAACTTTGAACCTTCTCCTTCTCGAGTACTTCTATCTTTCTTCTCGAGTAACAGCTTTGTTGTCGAGTAATTATATTTCTCTCGAGAACTCAGGTCCAGATTTTCAGAAAAAATCGCTAAGTCCAGAATCGACAGGATTTTCAAATGACATGACGTGATTGGTCCACGTGTCATCATTAATGATAATTATAACCGTTAGGGGAGATCTTATATAAGGTCTTGTCAAATCGACTAACCGTAAGAGAAAAAGAAATATACAGAAGAAGAATCCTTCCGTAATTATTTCCAAGTATTGTGAATCTCGATCTCTCTCTCCAAATCGGAAGCCGCCGTCGCCGATTGCCATCGTCCCATGCTAGGGTTTTTTGACCTCAAGATTCAGATCAAGTGTTGACTTCCTGATCGTGATTGCTACTCGATTATTCATCTTCTTTCTCAGATTGGGTGAAGTCAAAGATTTTCTCAGATCTAGATCTAACCGAACTTTCTTCTTCAACAAACCTGATAAATCCGCAAAGTTTAAAGAGGAAGATCGAGGCTGATAAATTCAAGATCTGTAGAAGAATTTTTTGTATTTTCTTTACACAACTTATTTCTTATAAGAGATTTCTCTCCGAGATTGTAGGAATGTTTGTCTTCCGAGTGTAAATCCTTGTTGAGGATCGAGTCTGTAAGAACATTGTTCCGAGGCATAGGATTGGTTTTCAATCCGAGAATAGTGGAGTAGCCGAGTCTAATTCTTTGCTAGATCGGTGAGGAAAAGTGGATGTACCCAAGATTGGGGAACCACTATAAATCTTTATCATCTGTGATTGCTTGGTAGATTAGTGTTCAAAGCTCTTTAAATTTTTTTATTCTACAAAAAGACGCGCAACTCACCTATTATCCCCCCTCTAGGTGATTTAGGTAGACAACTAAACATTTTCAGGCCATGTCGCCTCTCAACGATCGTCGACTTCATTTTTGTCGAGCTCTCGCGACACACCCGAGTACGTAGAGCTGGACATGCCCTGGGACACGCCCGTATCCCAGGCCGTGTCACCCAGCCTGAACTCCAATTTGAAATTTGGGGTGTTACACATTAGATAGTGAGCTACCTTGTGCCTGAAGCTCTTGGCATCCTTAACCCACTCTGGAAACTCGCGAGTGGGCAGGAAGGTCACCAAGGGGTCCACCTATGAGGGTCGCCGATCCACCTCCATCAATTCTCCTTCTTCGATTGCTGGTCGAAATAGCTCGGTAAGGGATCCCCCCCCCCCCCCCGAGGTCCAAACTTAGCCAGTCGTTTGGCTGCTACACTCTCTTCCCTGGGGATGTGTTGGATTGAGAACGTCCGGAACCCTCCGATGATCACCCTCACCATGGACAAGTACTTCACAAGGGTGGGCTCCCTAGCTTCGAACTCCCCTAAGATCTGTGATGCTACCACCAGCGAGTCATTAAAAGCCTCCACATCCTGGATCTCAAGCTCTTTTGCCAACCGAAGGCCATCTATCACGGCCTCATACTCTGCTTGGTTATTAGTCACCGAGAAGTGCAAGACCACTGCCTGTTCAAAAGTGACCCCCTGGGGGCTTATCAGCACCACTCCTCCCCCAAGGGAATGCTTTCCCGAGGCCCCGTCAACCATCATCCTCCATGACCCATGTGGTCGCGGCTCCTCTCCCCCGACCTAAACAACATAGTCTGCCAGAAAGTCAGCCACCGCCTATGCCTTAATAGAGAGCCTTTGTATGAATGAGATACCAAACTCGCTCAGTTCGATGGACCACTTGGCCAACCTTCCTGAGTGTTCCACCCCTTCAAATATCTTACGAAGAGGATGGTCTGTCACCACCCTGATTGAATGTGCTTGGAAGTATGGTCAAAGCTTCCTTACCGAGATGATTAGAGCATACGCCAGCTTTTCAAAGATGGGGTAGCGAAGCTCCGCCTTCTTCAAGATTCGGCTAACGTAGTAGATGGGTAACTGCTTCTTCCCTCTTCCCTGACCAGGATAGAGCTCATGGCTTCTGCTCCTACCCCGAGATACAAGGCCAGGTCCTCCCCCTCCTTTGGGCTTTGAAGTAGCGGAGCTTGGGAGAGCTGCTTCTTTAAGGTTTGAAAAGCCTCTTCATATTCGGCGGTCCACTCAAACCTTTGATTACCTCGCAGCACCTAAAATAATGATGAACATTTTTCTCCGGACCTGGAGAGGAATCTACTTAGCCCGGCCAACTTGCATGTCAAGCGCTGGACCTCTTTGGCATTGCGCGGTGACTCCAACTCTAGGAACTTCCCGCGACTCGCCCTGAAGACACACTTCAAGGGGTTCAGCCTCATCTTGAACTTCTGCAGGGTGGCGAACGTTTCCTCTAGGTATCGTAGGTGCGAATCCACACACTTGCTCTTGACCATTAGGTCGTCAACATAGACCTCCAAGTTCCTCCCCCCTTTGACCCTGGAAGACCTGATCCATCATGTGTTGGTATGTAGCCCCTACATTTTTCAACCCAAAGGGAATCATCTTATAGCTGAAGAATCCCTCCCTCGTGATGAAGGAGACATCCTTGAAATCGGGAGGGTGCATTCGGATCTGGTGATAACCTAAAAAAGCATCCAAAAAGATCATAATAGAAAAACCAATGGCTGAATCAACCAGTGCGTCTATCCAAGGCAGGGGGTAGCAATCCTTGGGGCATGATTTATTTAATAAAGAAAAGTCAATACACATACGCCACTTCCCTCCCCCTTTTTACCATTACCACATTGGAGATCCGGCCAGGATACTGGATCTCTGAGATGAAGCCAGCCTCCAAAAGCTTCTTGACCTCCTCGCAGATGGTCTCCTCCAGCTTGGTGGCGATGGTCCTCAACTTCTGGCAAATGCGGCGTGTCCGGGGGTCCAAGTTCAGGCAATGGTAGGCCACATCTACATCGATGCCCGGCATGTTGGTCGTACTCCAAGCAAAGATGTCGGCATTACTCTAGACGCACGCCCGCACTCGCTCCTAGTCCTCTGGACTTAAGCCCCCGCTGATCCGAACCCTCTGCACCTATCCTGCGCTGGTGAAGACCTCTATCTCCACCACTTCCTCAGCCGACTCCAGCCGCGACTGCTCCCATCCGGCCCTCACCTCATCCTCCTGCCCAAACTCTTCCACCCCTCCTACTTCCTCGACCTCCATCGCCTCCTCCAGGCTCTCCTGCTTCTGTTGCTCGACCTCCGTGCCCCTCAGGGCCTCCCTCTTAGCCCCTTCTCCTACTTGCTCTACCTCTACCTCCATCGCCTCCTCCAGGCTCTCCTGCTGCTGCTGCTCAATCTACACGCCCGTCATGGCCTCCCTCTCAGCCCCTTCTCCTACTCCTTTCACCTGCCGATCCACTTGTGACCCTGACTCTCTGTCCCTCTAGACCTCTTACACACCTCCTCCCCTTCATTCCTCTACAATCTCCTCCCTTGCCTTCTCCAGGCTCTCCTCCTCCTCTCTGACAACCTCTTCCTGCTCCGCCATCTCCCTCTCCAGCTCTTTTATCTCTGACATCCAAGACAAGGTGTTGACTGTCGTCACGTAGCATTGCCTTGACACCTTCGGGTTCCCTCTAATCGTAATATGCACCCCTCTGTTATTGAACTTGAGGCATTGATGAAATGAGGAAGGGATGCAGCGAAAGGCACTGATGAGGGGGAGCTCAAAGATGGCATTATAACTGCTCGGGGCATCCACGATCACGAACCTACAGTTCCGTGACACTGCCCCCCAACTTCATGTGTAGCCCTAATCCTCCCTCTACCTCCTTCCTCTCTCCTGAAACCCCAAACAGCGGTCCATCCGAAGATAAGACCCTCTTGCCCTCGACTTTCATCTCATCAAAGGCCTTCTTGAATATTACATTCACAGAGCTCCCATTGTCTACCAGTATCCTGGAGACCGTAAAGTTTTCTACCGCTGTCTGGATCACCAGGGTGTCACAGAACAGATCCTCGTAGTCCGGCATGTCTGCTGATGAGAAGGTGATTTTTTATTCTAGAGAAGGAGCTAAGGAGGTCGAGGAGACCCCCCCTTCGAAACATGGTCTGAAGGCTCCCCTTGCGAGTTGCATCAATTCCAACTCCTTCGTGGATTACCCCGATCTCTTCCCGGGTCCCCACATCGGCCCGATCCTTGCACCTGTCTTCCCCCTCTCCCTGCTGCATCTCCACTATCCTTATCAGCGGATCATGCCTCCTCAACCACCTAGTTTCTCTCATCTACAAGAACTCCGAGCAGGCAGCCGTTGCGTGACCTTTCTCCTGGTGGAAGTCACAGAAGAGCAACGCCGCCCTGCCCCCTCTTCCTTCTCCACCTCCCCTTCTTCTGACTCCTCCTCAAACTCCTCTCCTTGCTCCTCTACCTCTGCTGACTTACATTGTTTCTTATTGTGCCGGGAAGTGACCCCTCGGGCCCTGTCTCCATGCCGGCTGATCGAACCTCCTCGGCTCCCGGAAGTTGTCTCTTTCCTGGAAGCCTCCTCCTTAGCCCTAGGGGCGACCCTCCTGGGGCCTCCAACCCAATCGGTTGTTCGTCTCCCGGGCCCCCTATCCAAGATGCTGCCCCTGCCCTTTGGGTTCCTCCCTCCTTCTCACTTCTCTCTTCTCCCTCTGCTCCCTCTGCTCCCTCAGCTCCCTCTGCCTTCCTACTGCTAGTTCCTTCATATCGTCCTCCGCCAACCAGGCCAGCTTCTTGGCAAAAGCTGGATTGGTCCTTTCAAAGTCTATCTCCTTCGCTGCCCTCTCTATGAGCTCCTCAAAGGAGAGGGGGGCACTCTCTTCAACTCCATGCTAAAGAATCCCGGTCTCAGCCCCAGGGTGAAGGCGAGCATCAACGTGTACCCTGGGACCTCCTGGACCAGGAGGATCTCTTCCTAAAACCGGTCAACGTAATGACCCAGTGTCTCATCCTGCTCTGCCTCACTGCAAATAGGAACTCCGTCTCCTTCTTCCGCTTCTTCGATGTTGAGAACCTCAACAAGAACCCTCGACACAGATCCTCAAAGCTGTAGATTGAACTCGCCGGCAACTGGTGGAAGCAGTCCCGGGCCTTCTCCTTCAATGTGATTGCAAACAGTCGGCACTTGAAGGCATCCGTCATCTGCCTTATCGAAACCATGTCTTATAACCACTGTACATGTTGTACAGGGTCATCTTTTCCTAAGTAGTAGGACATGTCAGGCACCCGAAACCCCTCCGGCACCTAAGCCAAGATGATGATCTCACTGAAGGGGCTCTCACCACCTGCCTACCGAGAGGGCATGTCTCGCGGCCTCGGATATCTGGCCCGATCCACGAGACCGTGCCTAAGGAAGAGCTCTCGCACTGTCACCTTCCTCTCGCTGATCTCTGCTGGAACCTCCTTTCCGGGGCGCTATCCTAGGAAGAGCTCCCGCGCGGTAACATCCCTCTTGCCAACCTCCATCGGGACCTCCTTCCCAGGGTGCTACCCAGGGGCGTTCTTGCCCAAGAGCGGGACCACCTCTACTGGAACCTAAGAGTTTGCCCACTTGCTCCTCGCTGAGAAGGCTAGGCTAATGGTTTGCAGGACCTCTCGCCTGAAGTCTTCCAGCATCTTCCTTGTTGCCTCCTCTCCCCGGGTGGGGGAACCTCCTAAGCCAGACACTTCACCTTCACCTCCAGCCATGGGACCAAACTCAAGGCTTTCTTATATCGGCTGCCTTCCATGCTCACCGCACCAGAACTGTTGAAGCCAAAAATTGACCTCAACGAGAGTTCGAAAATAGGGGTGCAGCCAACACCTACTTCTTTCAAGCCCCGACCCTTGATTGGTTGCAAAGGACCTAAAACTGATCCAAAGCCTCAATAGGGAGGTCCTACCTCTTACCCGGAAGATCTCTGTGAGCTTCCCCTCCAAATCCAAAAGCTGGGCTAGGAGCTCCTCAGAAAACACTAGAGAGTCTTAGAGAAAAATGAAAGCTTGCATTCTAAGGAGCCCTTGTGGGTCTATTTATATCCTTCGCTGACCTGAAATTACTTAATTACCCCTAGCTGGCCTGCCGACAGCCAAATCCTACTGTTATGAAATACTAAATACAGACCTTGGGGGCATATAAGTAATTTTACCCGAGGACAACTAGGTCATTTTACCCTTGGCTCTGGGCCCCACCCGGCGAGAACCCTATGCTGAGATCCCTCCCGCCTTCACTCGGAGGAAGCTAAAAACGGAGTGCCGAAGAATGCCTCAGATCGAGCCAGCTCTCTCCTTCCGTGAGGCGTGAGCCTTCTCGCCCGCCTCTCGATAGAAGTGGGTCTCAGCCAGGTTTTGACGCGAGCGTTCTCGCCTGCTCCTAGGTGGGAGATCTTCTGGTCTGAAGCCCAAAGCTAGCCCGAGGATAGTCCAAACCTGGTCGTTGATGCCTCTGGGTCCCACTCAGCGAATATGAGGTTGTACAATTCCCTCTGCAGCCTTAGCTTCTAACTTTCTAGTATATTTCTTATCATTGTTATGAATATAGCATATACAATCAAATATTTTAAAATAGGTGATTTTAGGTTTCTTCCCTTTGAGCAATTCATAGGGAGTCTTATGCTTGAGTTTATGTATCAAACTTTTGTTCAGTACATAATTTGCTGTGCTCACAGCCTCTGCCCAAAAGGATAGGGGCATATAAGCATCTGCAAGTAATGTGCTTGCAGCTTCAATTAGGGTTCTATTTTTTCTTTCAGCTATCCCATTTTGTTGAGGAGTTCTAGGAGCTGAGAAGCAATGCTTGATACCTTCCTTCTCACAGAACTCTTGCATAAGAAGAGACTCAAACTCAGTACCATGATCACTTCTGATCAATGCAACATGAGTAGAGTACTCAATATGTATGGTCTTGAGAAAATCTGTAAGAACCTTGAATGTATCTTACTTAGATATCTTAAAGAATACCCAAGTGAACCTTGAGAATTCATCTACAACTACTAGAGTATAAGATTTTCCTCCTAGGCTATGTACAATAATAGAGCCAAAAAGGTCCATGTGTAGTAAGTACAAGAACCTAGGTGAATCACTCTTATTAACTTATTTAAAGCTAGATTTTGTTTGCTTGCCTAATTGACAATCCCTGAAGAGGCCTTCCTTCTTGTAGGGACCAGAATGCAATCCTCTAACAAGGTTGTCTTTAGATAACCTAGCAATGTTTTTCAGATTAACATGACCTAATCTTTTATGTCATAATTTATTCGGATTGCTAACATGATTAAATAAACAAATATCTGATGTTGCAGATTGAAAATTAACTACATATATGTTGCCTTGTCTATTTCCAATTAAAACAGTTTGGTTTTCTTTAGTGGAAATAATATAAGAGCTTGAGTTAAAAGATACCTAATAACCTTCATCACATAGTTGACTTATGGAGATGAGGTTATATTTCAGTCCACTTACATATGCAACCTTTTTGAAAGTAACTGCTCCAATCTTAACTTCTCCAAAGCTTTCAGCCTGGCCACAATTTGAGTCACCAAAGATCACCTTTGGTCCCAGCTTAGACTTGTAATTATTTAGGTTGTCCTTACTGCCAGTCATATGCTTGGAGCATCCACTGTCCAACTACCATTGTTGATTAAAAGCTGGACAGCTCTTTACCTGCAAAGGCAAAAAAATAGTTGTTCTTGACCTAGATTACCTTGGGCCCTTTATTTTCCTGATAAAAAAAGCTTGATATAACAGAAAATTCAAGTTGAGATTTATATCCTAAGGGATGGTATCTCCTAGGTGGAATTTCTCAATTAGCAGATGGATTAATAGGTTTTCTAGTTTGATTAAAATTTCTGTTGAAGTCATGATTTTTGTTAAGTCTGACTGGGTTCGACAAAGTCTTGAAAGTTCGTCGATCGGAGTTCGACGAGATGGGATGAGATCATCGATCTCTGCTCAGAGAATGAATACATTCATTTTTTGTGCCCCATGTTCGTCGATCTCTGCTCAAAGAACCATACAAGATTCATCGATCGCAGTAAGACGAATTATTATGGCTGATGTTGGCATTCATAGATCATCGATCGGAGTTCGATGAACTAGCCACATTTCGTCAATCTGAGTTCAACGAAATCTGTTTAACATTATTTTTATTTAAATTTTTCTTGTTTCTATTCTTTTGATTTTTAGATTTAAGAAAGCCTTCTGTTGGTTGCTTATTGTGTATTACCTCTTTACCTTTTTCAGATATAAATTTTATAGGGGTTGAAAGAATATATTTCTTGAGAATGGGGGGCAAGTTTGACGAAGCACCTAAGCCCAGCTTGCCATTTAGCCTGGCATTTACTGTGCTTATGATGTCCATCAGCTTAAGGCTTCTCCCATTTAGAGATTCTTCAAGTTTCTTAGCCTCACATAACTCAGTTTTGAGAGTTATTATTTGTTCTTTAGCTAGGTCTAAGTCATCTTTTAATTTGATGTTTTCAGCAAATATGTTGTCAAATTCAACTAGCATGTCTCTAAGAGTCTTAATTTCTTTTTCTGAGTTGATTAAATCATTGCATAGTGATTTGAATTCAATCTTAAAATCAGCAGAATTAAAATCAAAGGAAGATATTACCTGGTCTTCTTCTGATTCTGATTCCTCATCAGATTCTTCAATTTCTGACTTGATACAAGAGGCATTGATTGTCATAAGGCACACTTCCCTTTCCTTGGCTTCTTCCTCATCTTCACTGCAGCTGGAAGATGAAGTCTCCTCTTCTGTTTCACTCCAGGTTTAAGCAATAAAACCTTTCTCCTTTCTTTCATGCTTGTTGGAGGAATGTCTATTGGAGTTGATGCAAGCTTGCACGTTTGACAATGAATAGATCTACGGACTAGCACAAATACCTCTCCATAATCCAAATCCTATATTCGCACAATCGCTCTACGCGGAACCACGTTAATTAATTCTATCAATTATATGCTTGTGTACGGGTAGCAAAACCGAATAGGATCGCATAGAGGCGATAGACCACTATTCTTTCCGGCTAAAAGGACCTACCCTGTCCGAACGAGCGGTGTTGTACCAAAAGAGCTCTACCAAATAAAATACGATTTAGAAAAGGTAGATCTCTCCCAACCAAAGAAAATGAAGGTTTGCCAAACCCTTTCGAACTTAAATCAAGTTGTTGGGATTTGTCTCCACAATACCTTAGATTTGTAGGAGGTCAGACCTTGAACAAAGATGAATTAAGGTGTATTTGATATTGTGTTTAAGTTGTATGTGTGCAGGTTCTTATTGCCAAGTGTAGACCAATGTCAGTCTATAATGGGTAACCAAACATAGGACCATACAATGTAATCCCTCATTGTGTGATCCAAAGTGTTGGCCCATGTATAGCCTCTCTATTGGGATACACTTCCTATACATGCACTTGGATTGGTGGACTGAAGTATTGAAGTTTATTTTTTTCAGAAGAATTTTTTCTAAGTCCACATACTCGAGTAGCTTCCTTCATCTACTCGAGTAAGTGACCTAGTACTCGAGTAGATCCTTAGACATACTCGAGAAGACTCTGTATACTCGTGTAGATAAGCTTATACTCGAGTAGTTAGTTAGTCACTCGAGTAAGTCATATTTTATACTCGAGTAGATCCTTCTGTTCTTAGATCCGAAATTTTCTCTAAGTCCACATACTCGAGTACCTCTTTTGTACACTCGAGTAAGTGAGTCTATACTCGAGTAAGTTGGATTACATACTCGAGTAGACTGTATTGTACTCGAGTAGATGATAACTTGTACTCGAGTAGTTGGTTAGTTACTCGAGTAAGTGTTCTGTTCATACTCGAGTAGATCTGCACTTCTTATCTCAGAAAGTTTCTAAGTCTACCTACTCGAGTAGTTCCCTATATACTCGAGTAAGTGACTCTGTACTCGAGTAGTTGTTTTTCATACTCGAGTAGTTTAGTGATTACCCGGGTAGTCTTCCCAAGATACTCGAGTAGTTCATTTTCCCCTCACTCGAGTATCTCCAACTCTTCTACTCAAGTAGTTCTTCCTATTTTATCTGAGAAATTTTCTCTAAGTGTTTTTACTCGAGTATATACTCTCATACTCGAGTAGTTTTAAAATCACTCGAGTGTTGATCTCTGAATCACTCAAGTAGCTTCTCTTCTTATACTCGAGTATGCTCCTCCTATCCACTCGAGTATATAACATCTTATACTCGAGTATGTCTCTTCTCTGTCTCGAGTATATCTGTTCAAACATTCCTGAAATTCTCCAAGTACAATTTCGCTGTGTATTTCGAATTAATCATTTCTGATTGGTCCACGTGTCATCCCTAATTAAATTTCTGACCATTGGAGTCCACCTATAAATAGGTCCTTTCAGATTTGACTAATAACAAGCTTTACAGAGATTATTATTTTAAGAAAGAAAAAAGTTCCTGTGAACCCTAATTTCTCACGCCGCCGCCATTGTTGTTCACGGAAGAAGGTCTGGATCTACGATCTCCGATCGCTGCTTTCAACTCTGTTTCTCCAGAGATCCAGACGAAAGATGATCACTCGATCTCGTCGAGCCTCAAAGAATTCTGATCTATTTTCTCGATCGAGGTGATTCCGTTTTTCAGATCTGTGGATCTCTCTCAAGTCGTCTTCAACATATTCTGATCAAGCCAAAGTTCTCAAGGAAGAAGACTATCAAAGATCCAGATCTGTGCAATATATTGTTTGTATTTTCTTTTCAAACAAATTTCATTGTAGGAGTTTTTCTCCGAGATTTGTAGGAAGGCTTTATCTTCCGAGTGTAGATCCGGTTTGGATCGAGTTTTGTAGGAACGTGGTTCTGAGGTGTAGGATTGTTTTCAATCCGAGATAGTGGAGTAGCCGAGTCTAGTGGTTTGCTAGATCGGTGAGGAAAGTGGACGTACCCAAGATTGGGGAACCACTATAAATCTCTTGTCGTCTGTGTGATTTCTTGATCTGTGCTGTGTTAATTTTTTATTCCGTATTTGACACGCATTTCACCTGTTCACCCCCTCTAGGTGATTTAGGTAGACAACTTAGTTCTCTCAATTGGTATCAGAGGGAGGTTGATCATTAAAAGGTTAACACCTTGATCTAATCCTTACCAAGTTGTCTCAAGAGAAATTTCAAGCATGAGTAAGACCAAGGATTTTGCTAAGCTCCCTATCTGCACCAAGAACAATTTTCCTATGTGGAAGGAAAGAGTTAAATTCTTTATGGAAGCAGTAGCTCCCCGGATCTTCATGATTGTTGAAGAAGTTCCCCGTATTCCTATGACCACCTCCACCATAGATTCATCTAAGCAAGTTCCCAAGAAATTGATGGATCTAGATAAGGACGAGATCGCACTTGTCTCTTTGGACAAGAAAGCTAAAAATATTATCGCAAGTGCAGTCGATGACTTAATGCTGCAGACTCTGATTCATTGCCAATCTGCCAAAGAGATGTGTCAATCCCTTGTGACTCTAATGGAGGGTACATAAGAAGTGAGGGATGATCGAAGGTCCCTACTGAACCAGAAATATGAAGCCTTCAGGCAGGGTCATAAGGAAGCCATAGCTGACACTTTTGAGAACTTCTTCAAGATAGTAAATGGCCTAAGAGTTTATGGACGTGTCTTCACCAATGGGGAACTCAATGACAAATTCTTAAGATCCCTAACCAAGGAATGGGACAATAAGGTATGTGCCATTCGGGAGTTTGGAAGGTTAGCTGAGACGGACCCGCAGAATCTGTTCGGAAAGCTTATGTCTTACGAGCTACAAATCAACTCAAGAAAAGCTGAAAAAGAGATAAGCAAGTCTGCATCCAAGGAGAAGTCTGTCGCTCTAAAGGCAGATAGCTCAAGGAAGACAAAGGCTAGCTCTCCTGCCCCAGTTCCTCAAGCTGATGAAGAAGAATCATCTGAGCCAAGCTCATCTGGCTCAGAACTATCTGAAGGAGAGTTCTCATTGCTCTCCCGGCAATTCAAGAAATTCTTAAATAAGAAGAAGCAATGGAGAGGCAAAGATGCCTCATTCAGAAGATCACGACGTGACGGTGATCAGCGAAAGAAAGGCTCAAGTAGCCATGACAGGTATAACTCTAAATAGAACAAACAGATTTCAACTGACATCATTTGTTATTGTTGTAATAAGCCAGGTCACGTCATCGCGGACTGCCCTCACAAGAAGAAAGAGGGCGGCAGAAGAGAGGAAAAGAAATCCTCATACCACAAGAAGAGGACAGAGAAGAGTCTAGTAGCCAAGAAGAGCAAAACTCTCAACGACTCCGACTCATCTGAGTCGAGTGAAGAAGAGGAAGCTTACTTTGGGCTCATGGCTCACTCAGATGATGAACAAGTTCCCCAATTCACTGGGGAGGTAAAATCTCACACTCCCCTCTCTGAATCTGAAAGTTCTGAACATGATCATGAGGACATCTCTTCTGATGATGAGTCAGAACTCATGGCCCAGTACAAAGAGTTGCTCATGACCTACGAAAAATGTCGTCGAGTCGTGAAAACTCAGGCAAAAGAGATTCAGTCTCTAAAGGCCGTTGAGAGCAGCTTGAGAGAAGAAGTCGCTAAGACTAACTCTCTTCAAGAAAACTTCGATCTCGTAATGAAAGAATACAATCTAGCTCTCAAGCACCTTGACCTTAAAGGGAAAATCATCAAAGAGTTGGAAGATCAACTCGAAGCTGAAAAGAAACTTGTTGAAGGTTTCTCCAAGCCCAAGAATGTTCTTCCACTCATTGCTGAATTCTCAACAAAGGCTAAGAATGCTGGACTAGGACATGAGGGTGCTCCTAGTAAATCTTCTAGGAGAAATAAGGCTCAACGGAAGAATAAGGCCGCCAAGAAGGCCTTGGCCAAAGAGAAAGGGAAAGCCCCTCTGGATCAAACTGTATTCAAGAAAGTAATTTTTCCAACGAACAAGTTTGACCTGGACTCGTCCTATGGTCACTTGACCAGGCCTACTTATGTAGAGCCAAAGTCTCGGTACCAAGGATGGACTCGCCCTCAAAACTTTGGTGAGAGTGTCTTTAAGGCACCTTATGAAGAAGTGACTCTTCAGAGTTATGGTCCTTATAAACATGGCCACAACTTCAAGAAAGCACTGAAAGTAAAGCCTGTTGAGGAAAGGCCTCTAAAGGAGAAGACTTCATGTAGATGCCATCACCATGAAGCCTCTTCCTCCAAGAGTGATGTTCCCGCTAGACCATCATTTCAGAAAATCAAGCAGGAATTCACTAGGCAAAGATACAACAGGTTCGACTGTTGGTGTTGTGGCAGAATTGGTCACTTTGCCATCGATTGTTGGTTCAATCCTAGTAATGCTACAACCCCTCAAGTTAGCAACGTGAGAATGACCACTCATGAGGCTAATACTCGTAGGGGGAGTTTTCTAACTCGAGACCAAGGACCCAAACGTGTTTGGGTTCCTAAGGCTAAGTGATTGTAATTGCAGGTATGTCCAAAGGCCACCAAAATGCCAATCTGGTATTTGGACAGTGGATGTTCTCGGCATATGACCGAGACAAGAAGCCTACTCCAGAATTTCACCTCAGTCTGCAACGGACCAAAGGTCATCTTTGGAGGTTCAGATTGAGGGATAACTAAAGGCTATGGTATGATTTCTAACGGTAGCGTATCCTTTTCAAATGTAGCCTATGTTGAAGGATTGGAACACAATCTCATCAGCATAAGCCAACTATGCGATAAAGGATACGTAGTTGAATTTCATGCTGACAAGTGTTTGATAAAATTGGTTGACAACATGGAAACTGTTTTATCAGGCACTCGAAGCAGAAATATTTTCTGTTTAAATTTCATTTGTATAGACTCTTCGACACCAGTGTGTCTTTTAACAAAAAGTAGTGCATCTCTTGTTGACCAATGGCACAAGAGACTAGCTCATATTAATTTCAAAACTATTAATATATTATTCTCTCAAAACCTAGTACGTGATGCCCCTAATGTCAAGTGCATTACGGATAGTCCTTGTCACGCCTGTATCAAGGGCAAGCAAACAAGGAGTTCATTTAAAAGCATCATAGGCAAGGATTCCAATAGAAGCTTACAGCTTCTCCATATGGACTTGTTTGGTCCACTACAAGTTAGAAGTTTGGGAGGTAAGGAATATACGTTGGTTATTGTGGATGATCACTCGCGCTTTGCGTGGGTGTTCTTTCTGAAACACAAGTCAGATACCTTCAGTATTTTCACCAATTTTATTAGGCAAATCCAGAATGAATACAACTGTTCCGTAGTCAAAATCAGAAGTGACAATGGAACGGAATTCAAGTCTGGAGCCATGACAGAATTCTGCGAAAGTCAAGGTATCTTTCATGAGTTTTCCTCTCCTCGCACTCCACAGCAAAATGGAGTAGCTGAGAGAAGGAACAGAACACTCATAGAGGCTTGCCGGACCATGTTGACTGATGCCTCACTTCCAGAATACTTCTGGGCTGAAGCCGTCAACACCGCTTGTAACGTGCAAAATCGAGCACTCATCAACAAGAACCATGATAAGACTCCTTACGAACTTCTAAAAGGTAGGAAACCAACCATTTCATACTTTAGAATCTTTGGCTGTAAGTGCTTCGTACTTAACAACGGCAAGTATTACACTACCAAGTTTAGCGAGAAAAGCTTTGAAGGTATTTTTGTAGGTTATAGTAGCCATAGTAAGGCCTATAGAGTATTCAATAGAAAAACTCTGGTGGTAGAAGAGTCGATACATCTTGTATTTAATGAGACGAGTCTACTGCACAACAACTCGTCTAGTGTGCCTATTGTAGATGCAGGTACAAAGTTGAAGGAACTTAGCTTGGATGAAACTACTAAAGATAAAGACGAGACGTTCATCAAGATCACCTCTACAACCCCTATTGGAGAGGTAGATGATTAAGATGAAGAACACATCCCAGCTAAAGATGCAACTCCAGTGGCTGAAGAGATCCCAGATGCAAGGACTTTAGAGTTCAGACACTTGAAGGATCATCCCGTTGATCAAATCATAGGAGATCCTCTGGATGGCGTCAGAACTCGTCGAGGTACAACTAACGAGAATTTACACTTAAGTTTTCTCTCACAGGTTGAACCAAAGAAATTTGAGGAAGCCAACTACGACGCATCCTGGATTCTAGCCATGGAAGAAGAACTGAATCAGTTCAAACGATGCAAAGTTTGGACACTTGTTCCTAGACCCAAGGGTAAGAATGTCATTGGGACAAAATGGGTCTACCGGAATAAGATGGACGAAGATGGAACCATTATAAAGAATAAAGCCAGACTTATCGCAAAGGGATATCGTCAAGAAGAAGCAAGGAATTGACTTCGACCAGACTTATGCTCCAGTGGCAAGACTGGAAGCGATCAGGTTATTTCTTGCGTACCCTGCACTTAAGGGCTTTACCGTCTATCAGATGGACATTAAGTCCGCCTTCCTAAATGGTGACATAAAGGAAGAAGTGTATGTAGAGCAACCACCAGGTTTCGTTGATTCAACTTATCCTAATTATGTTTACTTATTACAAAAAGCTTTATATGGTCTTAAACAAGCTCCTCGAGCTTGGTATGAGACGTTGTCCACCTTTCTTCTTGAGAACAAGTTCACAAGAGGAAAGATAGACAAGACATTATTTCTTAGGGAAATAAAAGGCAAGATTTTGCTAGTGCAAATCTATGTCGATGACATTATTTTTGGCTCTACAGATAACAACCTCTGCAAGAAGTTTTCTAAACTTATGCAAGGGAAGTTTGAAATGAGCAGTATGGGAGAGCTGAAGTATTTCTTAGGGCTTCAGGTGAAACAATCTGAGGATGGAATTTTCATCTCACAGACCAAGTTCACCAAAGAGCTACTCAAGAAATTTGGAATGGAGAATGCAACCTCTATGAGGACTCCAATGGCCTCAGCTATGTCTCTGGACAAGGATGAGAAAGGGAAACCTTTTGATAAAACCAAGTATAGAAACATAATTGGGTCCTTGCTCTACCTTATCGCAAGTAGACCAGACATAATGTTCTCAACATGTGTATGTGCTAGATTTCAGGTGAACTCTAAGGAATCTCATTACATTGCTGCAAAGCGAATCTTGAGATACCTTAAAGGTACACCAAATCTTGGCTTATGGTACCCAAGAAGTAATGATAGTGAACTAATTGGATTTTCAGATGCAGATTTTGCAGGAAGCAAAGACGGCAGGAAAAGTACTTCCAGGACTTGCCAATTCCTCGGAAGGAGACTTATTTTCTGGAGCAGTAAGAAGCAGAACTGTGTTGCCATCTCAACGGCTGAATCAGAGTACATCTCTGCAGGCAGCTGTTGTGCACAGCTTCTCTGGATCAAAAATCAGTTTGAAGACTACAACATGAAGTTCCAGAACATTCCTTTGTTTTGCGACTCATCCAGCGCTATAGCAATCGCCAACAACCCAGTCTCCCACAGCCGGACCAAGCACATAGAGCTTCGTTATCATTTCATCCGGGAGCATGTGGAAAATGGAGACATAGATCTACAATATGTCTCCACAGACAGGCAAGTTGCAGATATACTCACCAAGCCTCTGGACGAGTCCAAGTTTTCATTCTTCAAAACAAAACTCGGGCTGCTCAACAAAGACGACTAGTGATGGACTCACAAATCAAGAAGATATCAGTGGTGTTGGCTGCTCAGAGTTAAAGATTTCAGTGGCAATATACATCTCCCAAGGAAAATTGTCTTTCAAGTAATATATACTCGAGTATATCCAGACAGATACTCGAGTAAATGGGAATTACTCAAGTAAAAGGATTTACATACTCGGGTACTTGATAATATACTCGTGTACAAACTTGCTCTACTCGAGTATGCTCTGTCTAATACTCCTGTATGATGTTACCTACTCGAGTATACAACATTCATATTTTGGATTTCTAATTTTTCTATTCGCACCGAGCTATTTGTCGCTTCATTCAAGTATGAATTTATTTTTTTTAAAACCTAATTAGAATCATATATATATCTAGAAAAATAGGGAAACCCCTTTCCACTTCTCATTCTCTCGAGTAGCCTCCGACTCTTCATCTTCCAAAAAACCGCAGAGCATCGTCGCCTTCGCCTCTCTCGTCCTCCAGAATCGCAGATGGCCCCCTCTTCTAAAATCGGCATCGGCTCAGAACTCGCCCCCGCGGGTATAGCCGACCATTCAGATGATTTCCGAAATCTTCTGATTTTGTTTGAGACCTCCGGACTGTCGTTCGTTCTCCAGACGCCGTGCCGAGTTCTTTTCCCAGCTGTTGAAGAGTTTTATCTTCTAAAGGTAAAACGAAATGGAAAGCTCCTGAAATCCAAGGTCAGAGGGATAAAAATCCGACTGGACAAAGGCTCCTTAGCTGCTCTGTTTAAACTGCCAGTAATAGATGACGATGCCGAAATGACTGCTGAAGATTCAGTAAGAACTAGTTTATTCTGTGGAGGTAACCCTCAAGCCCATTCCTTTAGCAGAGCTGATTTCAACTCAGGAGGAAAATTCCTAGTAGATGTAATTGCAAAGGTACTGTTATGCAAGACTTACTCCATTCAAGACATTTCTATGGAAATGTTTGATATAATACAAGCCATTATCTGCCGCAAACAATTCCAGTTTGGACTGTTGATCCTAGATAAACTCAGAGAAAGCATTAAGCATCAAAGTTTTGCCAGGATTATTTCCCTCCTTCTTCATGAAATCAACCCGTCAGTCTTTAACTTATCCAAAGGGACTCCCCTCCATCACATGAAAAAGGTTTCTATATCCTCCATCCAGCGATATGAAATTAAAATTCTGAACACTGCCCAAGCATCCAAAGCTGCTGTCCCTTCAGTAAATTCCCAAGAAACCAGTATACCTGATAACAGGATTCCATCTCCTCCTCCACATCAAACTGCTGCTACCTCAGGTGCAATAGTTGAGGGGGAGCCTGCCTCATCTCATCCTCAGTACCCAGATTCATCAGAACCCTCACAGCAAGCAGAAGTCAGGGAATCTACTCCTCCAGTTTCTCCTCTTCCAGCAGATCCCCACTCAGAGATTCTAGATCCAGCAACCCTACTGTCTACTGCAGAAGATATCAATAAATTGATTGATGAGCTCAGCTCAGATGCTCCCTAGTTTCAAAATGAATCAGTTGTACTGACTCCAGAAGCTCAGATTCCAGTGGATACTTCTCCAACTCAGTCTCCTGCTCAGTCCCCTGCTGCATAGAAAAGCCAACCAGAAAATATTCTTTTGTCTGATGACGAGGGAGTATCTCCAGAACAAGTGGAGGCTCCTCTGAGGATTTTGGACTTCTCTATTCCCTCCTTCCTAAATGAAGAAGAATCAGTTGTCCTAGAATCTTTCAAGAGAGCTGAAAGCTCAGTGGTAATTACTGAAATCCCATCATGGGTTACTCCTGCTCCTTCAGTCCCTGCCCTAACTTCAAATCCTTCTACTTCTTCAGATCTAGTAAGCAAGATTGAACAGTTACTCAGTGAACAAAGAAAGTACTTTGATGACTCTATAGCCTCAGTAAATAACAAGGTCTCTACTCTTGAAAAGGAGATGAGTAGAGGCTTTGCTGAAATTCAAGACAATACTGATGAGCTCAAGAAACTCTTTCAGCTAGGTGGAAAAGCAATTGATCATACTATTACAAGTATAGGTGAACTAAGAAATCAAGCTGAAACTGTTGCAAATAATCAGATACAATTGGACAAGAATGCTGATGCTAATCTTATAAAAATGAGAATGTGGAAGGGGGAGAAGATAGTAAAAGAACAAGTTGAAAAACTATCTGAACAAGCTCAAGCAGCTGTGGATGGTCTTGTAAAAGATATGAAAGCAGACATCCTAGCCCAGCTCCAGTCTGTAAAGTTCTATACTTATGATACTGCTGTTTGGCTGCACAACCAGAATTTCCCCAATGCCCAGCTCAACCCTACCATAATTCCTAAATTTCTGGATCCTCTTGAAGAAAATCCTCCATCAGGTGCTCCAGCTCAAGAAAATTTTTCAGCTCAGGCAAACATTCCAGGAGGTGTGCCAGTCTTCTCACCCAGACCTACTAGTGATGTGACTGAGCCTCCTCTCTCTTATACAGATATTTGGCAAGATGAACTTCCTCCTAGTTCTCAAGGTGCCCCAAGGAAGAAAAGGAAATATGGTGATGGCGCTTCTGCCAGCCGTTCTGCACCTAGAAAAGAGCCTGCCCCAGCTTCTGAAGGTAGACCAGAAATTGTTCATACTGAAGTTTGGAGTCCAACCTCCAAATCTCTGATCCTTGATACCTTGAAGCTAGTAACATATCTTGGTGAGCACAGAGATCAGTATTACAGTTATTCAGAATGGAAAGCTTATGAAGTATCCCAGATCAAGATCAGACTTCATGACAGAAATTGGGGATACAACAACCCAGCTGCTCCTCCTAGGCCCAGAACATATTTTCCTAAACCATTCAGTTACCTAGAGAGGCAAGAGCTGAAGAGAGAAAGAATGCACAAAGAAGCCCCTTCTTGAGTCAATGAGAATGTGGAAATGGATATTTTAATCTGTTAAAAACATTTCTATATATATATTTGATTCTGATTATGGCTATCTTATTATTTATCCTGCTTCAGTTTACTTTATTTTTTTAAGTATATGTGTGTTGTTCATTTTACTCTAAGTAATTCACCTTAGTGTAGAGGGTGCTGACATCTACAAATAGGGGGAGATTGTTGGGATTTGTCTCCACAATACCTCAGATTTGTAGGAGGTCAGACCTTGAACTAAGATGAATTAAGGTGTATTTGATATTGTATTTAAGTTGTATGTGTGCAGGTTCTTATTGCCAAGTGTAGACCAATATCAGTCTATAATGGGTCACCAAACACAGGACCATACAATGTAATCCCTCATTATGTGATCCAAAGTGTTGGCCCATGTATAGCCTCTCTATTGGGATACACTTCCTATACATGCACTTGGATTGGTGGACTGAAGTATTGAAGTTTATTTTTTTCAGAAGAATTTTTTCTAAGTCCACATACTCGAGTAGCTTCCTTCATCTACTCGAGTAAGTGACCTAGTACTCGAGTAGATCCTTAGACATACTCGAGAAGACTCTGTATACTCGTGTAGATAAGCTTATACTCGAGTAGTTAGTTAGTCACTCGAGTAGGTCATATTTTATACTCGAGTAGATCCTTCTGTTCTTAGATCCGAAATTTTCTCTAAGTCCACATACTCGAGTACCTCTTTTGTACACTCGAGTAAGTGAGTCTATACTCGAGTAAGTTGGATTACATACTCGAGTAGACTGTATTGTACTCGAGTAGGTGATAACTTGTACTCAAGCAGTTGGTTAGTTACTCGAGTAAGTGTTCTGTTCATACTCGAGTAGATCTGCACTTCTCATCTCAGAAAGTTTCTAAGTCTACCTACTCGAGTAGTTCCCTATATACTCGAGTAAGTGACTCTGTACTCGTGTAGTTGTTTTTCATACTCGAGTAGTTTAGTGATTACCCGAGTAGTCTTCCCAAGATACTCAAGTAGTTCATTTACCCCTCACTCGAGTATCTCCAACTCTTCTACTCAAGTAGTTCTTCCTATTTTATCTGAGAAATTTTCTCTAAGTGTTTTTACTCGAGTATATACTCTCATACTCGAGTAGTTCTAAAATCACTCGAGTGTTGATCTCTGAATCACTCGAGTAGCTTCTCTTCTTATACTCGAGTATGCTCCTCCTATCCACTCGAGTATATAACATCTTATACTCGAGTATGTCTCTTCTCTGTCTCGAGTATATCTGTTCAAACATTCCTGAAATTCTCCAAGTACAATTTCGCTGTGTATTTCGAATTAATCATTTCTGATTGGTCCACGTGTCATCCCTAATTAAATTTCTGACCGTTGGAGTCCACCTATAAATAGGTCCTTTCAGATTTGACTAATAACAAGCTTTACAGAGATTATTATTTTAAGAAAGAAAAAAGTTCCCGTGAACCCTAATTTCTCACGCCGCCGCCATTGCTGTTCATGGAAGAAGGTATGGATCAACGATCTCTGATCGCTGCTTTCAACTCTGTTTCTCCAGAGATCCAGACGAAAGATAATCACTCGATCTCGCCGAGCCTCAAAGATTTCTGATCTATTTTCTCGATCGAAGTGATTCCGTTTTTCAGATCTGTGGATCTCTCTCAAGTCGTCTTCAACATATTCTGATCAAGCCAAAGTTCTCAAGGAAGAAGACTATCAAAGATCCAGATCTGTGCAATATATTGTTTGTATTTTCTTTTCAAACAAATTTCATTGTAGGAGTTTTTCTCCGAGATTTGTAGGAAGGCTTTATCTTCCGAGTGTAGATCCGGTTTGGATCGAATTTTGTAGGAACGTGGTTCCGAGGTGTAGGATTGTTTTCAATCCGAGATAGTGGAGTAGCCGAGTCTAGTGGTTTGCTATATCGGTGAGGAAAGTGGACGTACCCAAGATTAGGGAACCACTATAAATCTCTTGTCGTCTGTGTGATTGCTTGATCTGTGCTGTGTTAATTTTTTATTCCGTATTTGACACGCATTTCACCTATTCACCCCCCTCTAAGTGATTTAGGTAGACAACTTAGATCTCTCACAAGTAAGGATGAACACAAACCGATCGAATAAAAACCACGATGAATTAATGCTATCAAAATTCAACGCTAAGAATCTACAACCACAGGAATTAATCTAGGAAGAGAAACACACAATCGGTAGAAAGGATTTGTTACACTATCAGAATAGATGATTCTTATTTCTCTACTTGGATCGTTCTTCAACAGCTCCATCGGAGTCATGCCGGTTAGAGAGAAACTTGTCCGCCTTCGTCGCGTCACGCCGGAGTTGGAATCCACAAAGGAAATCTTTGCCTTGGCTGATTTCTTCAAGGAGATTGGTTGAATTGTTGCTTTATTGGAGGTCAGTTTTGGGAGAGGTTGATGATGTAGGAGAGGGTTGTTAAGGGGAGAAAAGAGGAGGGAAAGAGGGGAGGAGTCTTGTGGCCGAATTCCACAAGGAGTAGAGGGAGGAGGGTGGCCGAAATTGCCAAGGAAGAGGGGGAAAGAGGAATGGCCGAATTTTGCCAAGGGGGAAGGAGGATCTCAAAAGATCTTTAAGGGGATTATTTTCTTATTCTTCTTCTCTTTAATCAATCCTTCATAACATGGCTATATATAGCCTACACCACTCAATCTCCCTCCATTCAAAATTCAAAATTCAAATTAAAAATATGATGGTTATATGCACTCATCATAACACATGAAATGAAATAATTAGAACAACACATGATGGTTATAAGCACCCATCATTACACATGAAATGAAAATTCAAACAAACATAAAAATGACTTAATAAATATTAATAATAATTAATAAATTATTAATAATTATTAATAAATTGGTTTGCGCCCGGGGCGGATATTATGGCGACGCTCCACATGGTCATCACGGCACCGCAAATCTTTATTTGAAGGTTGAGAAAGTTCTTATTGAAGCGCGCCATCACCATCTTCAATATGTTGAGGGTCGTCGTCTCCATCAATCCTCCCCCGCTCAAAAGTACTCATCACCGATGAGTTGGTCTGAAAGTACCGGTGCAGGAAAGCATCATCCCAAAGAAACATGTAGCGACAAACAACACCACTTGGATAAGAGAGCATTCAACTTGGAGTATCCTGTCATGCAAAAAGGTGGTCCTAGAAAACCTCGGAAAAGCATTAGGCAATAAAGGATAACAAATTTCTACATCAACAACCAACATACCTCCAGTGAAGACCGATGAAGAGAGCGATCCAGACACAAACTCACTACCCAAACCATAAGAAAACAAAGTGGACCCAAAAGGATAGGTAGATTATTCAAGTGGTGAAGAAACATATAGCGTTAAATTAGAAACATTAAAAATAGGGGTAATACCCCAATCAGTGGATAACTTCAAATGATATGCGTATTCTCCTAATTTCATTAATATCCGAAAAAGATCCAGCTCGCCAACTCGCCAACTTTCTATAGTACTCAAAGGAAACCATTTAGGGACGAGACGTACCATCACCAAATCGCAAATCATAGAGTGGGACGCTCTTTTATGTAAGCTAGCATGAATTTAATAAGATATAATTTGTATGGCTAGCGTTTCACTAATGTGCTTATATAAAATGTGATCATGATGACCATAAACTTGTGCAAGCTTATTTAATATATTCGGTGGAGGTAACAGAACTAAATAAGGTGGCACCAATGGAACTAAATAAGGTGGCACCAGCAGAACTACATCAGGTGGCACCAACAGTACGAGATTAGGTGGTACCAATGGAATGAAATCAGGTGGCACAATAGACGGCCACATCACTAACGTATACTAAGAGATTTGGTTATTCTTGGAAAGTCAAGAGGATACAGAGCTATCAAAAATGATATCGTGGTCAAACACAAATTCCATCAACGCACTAAAACTTGTACGACGAGACATGCCCATAGAAGGGGTCCGCAGGGTTGGAAAAATAAAACGACTCAGATTAATATACCAAACTCGTGTCCTAAAGGGTCAACTAAATGAGTCAACGGATTAGGTGGGAAAGTCGGTAAAACTAAAACCGGGAGAGAGTTAAAATCATATTCAATTTCATCAACAGAGTCAGCATCAGGGGACGCTCATCCGGGTCTACTTCAATAACGTCTTCCAAAAGTATAACTCTCTCACATGGAAATTCTTCCAACACATTAGACACGTCATCCAATTCAAAATTAGTAAAGGCTTTAGAAATGGGCAAAATCGAACCCGACGTAAATTTTAATTAAGAGTGAACTTCAAATAATGGAGATAACAATAAAGAACTATCGTTCGGGTTCATAGCACTAAAATCATCCAAACATAAGCTTCTCACAAAAGGTGAGTCTTCCCAATCAGTCGGAACATCCATTAATTCAAATTTATAAATAACAATAGGGAAATACACACACACAGGCTCCTCAGATATCTCAGGTATATTAGTAGGTGTAATCGTAGGCTCTAGCACGATGGGATCATAGTTTGGAGAGGGCTCTCAATACTAGGGTGATCAGTCACAACGCTATTAGGGCTAGTAATAGGCAATGTACTACTCTCATAGATCAGACTATCATCATCCCATTCATCGTCATCTAAGTCACTAGGTATTCCCTCCCTTTCAGACTCATCAGAATCATCGGGCTCAATCAAACATGACGGAATACTCTCACCTACGGGGTCATCCTCAGGATCAAGAAATATCACACCTACATCAGCATCCTTATGGGTATCAATTTCTATCTCAAGGGCCTTACATGTCGAGGCTAATGGAGGCATAACCCTATTGGTAACATCTATCGAGTCCACTGCAAATGACCTATTAGGAGAGGTTTCTCTAATGGGGGTGGTGGTACTAATATGGTCTTTCTGGTTCAACACGAGTGAGCTTTATTCCTAGGAAGGTGGTGCTTCTCAATTTCTAATGTCGTATTAAAAGTGGTGTCTAAATCGGTGTGAAAATAATGCAGTAATTTACCCTGGATGTAGGGGTTTAACCTCTTATGAAACCTAGAGAGGGTGATCTCTGGCAACTCCTTTACACTACTTCTAACCATCATATCTTTAAAAAGACGCATATAATCCGAAACTGACTTGTTCCCTTGTTTAAGGTTAGTTAAATCATCTGTTATATGTCGCTTGGTCTGGGCATTTGGTTTATAATCATTCCTAACGGCAGGTATGGATCTAGTTCCAAAACTATACTCACTCATAGGTTTGGTGTTAGCAGGGCGAAGGTAGGCGAGATCAAATTGATCCGAGAGTAGGCTATGCATGTACGGCCAAGCGTAACGATGGCTACCAACACGACGCTCTTCGTTTAACCAAAACAACTGGGCTTGACCTACTAATCGTTCTCGGGCAAAGTTAGCCTTTTTGTGGTCATCCCATAAGTGGCAATTAAAATAATGCTCTAATCCCTTAAGCCAATCTCTAAAAATTTGGGGACATCCTAAACAGTCATAAGTAGGATAAATATGGTGTGCCCTAGGGGTGTGTTTAGCCATATCCTTAGTATAAGAATAGTCAAACTGGGCAGCATATACGTCATATGTCATTTTAGTGAGAACCGCAGAGGAAACTCACCCGGAACTGGTGCACATGCAATGAGAAATGAACTTGGCCCTATTTAATTTTCAAAGATGGAATTGTTCCCACTTAATAACTATGGAGATAAAAGATTTTTTTTTGATTTGCTTGCAGGAAATAATATGAAAATTATTAAATAATTTTGTTTTGATTTTTTTGCTAAACAAATAAAAATATCGGCCGCTATTTGCAGACCAACAGTTAGATTTTAAAACATCTTAATAAAAATAATGACTTAATAAAAAATAATTTTTTTTTGGTTTTCTTACTAAGAAAGGGATGGAGAAATTCCATATTTTTTTAAATTTTGAGAAAATATGGAAATTTTAGGCCGCTATTTGCAGACCAAAACTTTAAAATTGATTTATATGTTGTGCAATGAAACGTGCAAAGTGCGTGTCAGTACTCAAAGCAAAAGGGAGAGGGGGTCAATTAGGAAATTGACGTGAACCCCCCTCTGATACCAAATTGATGAAAGCTTGCACGTTTGACAATGAATAGATCTACAGATTAGCACGAATACCTCTCCACAATCCAAATCCTATATTCGCACAATCGCTCTACGCAGCACCACGTTAATTAATTCTATCAATTATATGCTTGTGTACAGGTAGACAAACCGATTAGGATCGAATAGAGGCGATAGACCACTATTCTTTCCGGCTAAAAGGACCTACTCGGTCTGAACGAGTGGGTTGTACCAAAAGAGATCTACCAAATAAAATACGATTTGGAAAAGGTAGATCTCTCCCAACAAAAGAAAACGAAGGTTCACCAAACCCTTTCAAACTTAAATCAAGTAAGGATGAACACAAACCGATCGAAGAAAAACCACGATGAATTAATGCTATCAAAATTCAACACTAAGAATCTACCACCATAGGAATTAATTTAGGAAGAGAAGCACACAATCGGTAGAAAGGATTCGTTACCCTATCGAAATGGATGATTCTGATTTCTCTACTTGGATCGCTCTTCAACAGCTCCGCCGGAGTCACGCCGATTGGAGAGAAACTTGTCTGCCTTCGTCGCATCACGCCGGAGTTGGAATCCATAAAGGAAATCTTTGCCTTGGCCGATTTCTTCAAGGAGATGGGTTGAATGGTTCCTTTGTTGGAGGTCCGTTTTGGGAGAGGATGATGGAGTAGGAGAGGGTTGTTAAGGGGAGAAAAGAGGAGGGAAAGAGGGGAGGAGTCTTGTGGCCGAATTCCACAAGGAGGAGAGGGAGGAGGGTGGCCGAAATTGCCAAGGAAGAGGGGGAAAGAGGGGTGGCCGAATTTTGCCAAGGGGGAAGGAGGTTCTCAAAAGATCTTTAGGGGGATTATTTTCTTATTCTTCTTCTCTCTAATCAATCCTTCATAACATGGTTATATATAGACTACAGCACTCAATCTCCCTCCATTAAAAATTCAAAATTCAAATTGAAAAAATGATGGTTATATGCATTGATCATAACACATGAAATGAAATAATTAAAACAACACATGATGGTTATAAGCACCCATCATTACACATGAAATGAAAATTAAAATAAACATAAAAATTACTTAATAATTATTAATAAATTGGTTTGTGCCCCGAGCGGATATTATGGCGACGCTCCACATGATCATCACGGTGCCACAACTCTTTATTTGAAGGCAGAGAAAGTTCTTCTGTAAGTGCGTCATCACCATCTTCAATATGTTGAGGGTCGTCATCTCCATTAGGAGTGTTTGTTGGAATGCTTCTTGTTCTCTTTTTCCTTTCTTCTGTCTCTTTTATGTGCCTCTGGTCATTCAGGGAGGATGTTCGCTGGTTTTCTGCATCCAAAGCAGACAATCTCCTTGGTAGAAGTTCTGTCATACTTAGGTTTATCATCACTTCTTGATGATTTCCTTCTGAAGTCCTTCTTAGCCAACTTGTAAAATCTTTTGGCTAGTAAGCTCATCAGCTCTTCATTGGTAGGAAGGGTTTCTGATTCATCTATTTCTTTGAAAGCAATAGTGTGCTTCTTCCTTGAAGAGGTTGAGGCCTTCAGTTCAGCAGCCTCTCTGGTCTTGATTAACTGCTCATAGAATTTTAGCTTTCTATGGAGAGATTCAGTGGATATCTCAATCAAACTTCTGGATTCCTTGATTGGCCAGATCCTGGAATCCCAAGTGCTGGGGAAGCACATTAGGATCTTGTCATTATTCTCAGTTAAGGAGATATCTTTATCCAGGGTCTTTGGTTCATTGGTGAAAACATTAAGCCTGTTATACATCTCAGCCACTGTTTCAGATTCCTCCTTCTTGAAGTTCTTATATTGAGATATTAAGAGGGATCTTCTGTCCTTTCTCTCATCAGTTAAGCCTGTCACCATCTGGTTTAGAGAGTCCCATAGTTGTTTTGTTGAAGTGCATTTAACCACCTTTTGAAATATGTCATGTGATATAGTTTGAGCCAGTATATTCATAGCTTTTGCATCAGCTATTTTGGCTTTCTTCTAAGCATCAGTCCACTCAAGTGGTGGAACTGCATGAGTGTCGGATTTTGTTGCAGTCACTGCTGTAGGTTGAGGAGGTCCTGTCAAAATTGAATTGAAAATATCATCTTTAATAGAATTCATGTCAAGCTTGATTCTTACCTTCCAGAGTGAAAATTTGTTCAAGTTACAAACTGGAGGTCTGGTGCTTGCATAATCTTTATTCTTTTTCATTGATGTAACAATACCCTAGAAAGAGATAGATCTAACAAAGATCTTGGTTCAGATGTGAATCTGTGAAACCAAAGAAAACATCCCTCTGATACCAATTGAAGGATGGTATGAAAGATACCACCTGGGGGGTTAGATCTATTTAACTCTAGAGAGCAGGTGAATAGAGTATTTTAAAATCTTATTATATATCTATTTGTGGAATTAAAATAGTAATACTTATATGTGTAATCAGTTAGTGCAAAAATAAAACTAAACTATTCAGCAAGCAGCACACAATAAAAATAAGATAGCATCACAGATGACACAAGAATTTTATAGTGGTTCTCCTAAACTTGGGTACATCCACTCTTCTGCCACCCTAGTAGGAATCCACTCAGGTTTTTGATCAGGTTCCCTGCACCAATAAGATTTTTGCTCAGGTGACCTGTCACCACAATATCTATTTGCAGGGAGATATTACAACCCTTTAGACTTTTGATCAGGTGCCCAAAAACCAAATCAAGTCTTTTGATCAGGAGACTTGCAATCAAGTGTTTATCTTTTGAAGGGTGTTAGAACCCTATGTATAGTGGGGTGAAAGAAATAAAAACTATATGTTTTATTCTCTTTTCTCAAAACAACTGAGAAGACTTGTGGATCCTTGATGGTGTCAAAGCTCCCCATGAGATGAAGTTCTGTCCAGGAAGATTGAGAGCTTTGCGGGGTGTATAGGTCTTCTTGAAAAAGTTCTCCAAAAAATTGTAGACGGATGAAGTTAAGTGTCTCTTAAAAGCTTGTTGGAAGAAGAACACTAGATGAAGACAGTGCAGAACTCTTTTTCTTGAATAATTTCTTGTGTCCTGTGTTTTCAAAAACTTGACTATATCATCTGCAGTAAATTGGTCTTTGAATTCGATTGCCTTGATTGACTGCTGAAATCTTAGAACTTGGACAATTGCTAGAAGAGCAATAAAGTAATTCATTAACTGTCCCAAGAATTAGCTGTATATTAACTCTGTGAAAACTAGTAATTAATGTTTCAATATGAATGGCTATATTCTGAGAATCTAAGTATTAATTACTCAGAGCAATATAAGCAATAAAATAATCCTAATCAATTCTGAAAATAACAGCAGAGAATAGAAATGTTGAACTGACAATTTTCGTCGATCTGAGATCCTAGATTGTCGAACTCAACCTCTCTTTTGTCGAGCTGAGCCCTGAGAGCTTTGAACTTAAATACAGCTTTCCATACTGGGCTCCAAGATCATTGAACAGAGATAGAAGATCGTCGAACTCAAAATCTGATAGAATATCAAAGTTCGTCGAACTCGGTTCAACTTTCGTTGATCTCAATTCAGAGAAGTGGCTCTGAGATCGTCGAACTGAGAACGAAGATCGTCGATCTCACTTCAGAGTTCGTCGAATGACTTCTTTAACATGAAATTTCTGCCTTGTTCTAGTTTCTGCAATCTTCTAAGTCTTTGAGGGCTTGGTCTGATAAATATGACTTGTTGACCTACCTTATAATCTAATGAATACCTATGACCAAAGACTATATGTTGGAACTCAGTTCGGGCGGTTAGCCGAACTAGCCGCAGCATCCTACCCTGCCAGGCTTCTAGTTATTGTCCTCGAACTGTCTAGATGATGTTTTAGTAGAAGCCGCAGTGTTCGGTCCGGTGTGCGCCTCAGCAGTTAGGAGACAAGCCGCAGCGGTCTGGTGGAGTTGTGTAGCTCTGGTCCAAGGCTTATCCTCTCAGTGGTCTGATAACATACCGCGGTACGCAGTCAGATGTCTTACCGCAGCTTCAGCATAATGGTTAGTCGCACTGCGGGTTATTGGCTATCCGCGGGTGCGGCTTAACGGCCTGTTGGCGGTGACTTTCCTGTGTCCGGAGGTTGTAATGTTATGGCTTGTATAGTGAGCAGTTTGGGTATGTCAGACCGCTCAGTCCGCTCGACTTGTATTTAGTCCCACATCGTGTGTTGTATTCTCTCATCTCCCTCGTTTTCTATAAATATGGGGCATACCTATGTATTACTTACTTTTTAGAGCAATAAAATTTGCGGTTATTTACCTCTTGTTCACTTTTATTCTCATTTTTTCACTCTATACAAGGAGGGTCAATCTATGCAACCCTAATAATGAACCTTAGCCAAAATCCCAAACACAGGTGGGGTTCCAACATCTTATTCCACCAAAACACACCTCTAGTATGTCTTTCTCCATTGGAGATGGATCTCCGGTTGATGCGCGAGCGCCCTAAAGTGATCTGGGGTATTACAATTCGTGGTTGTTGGTGTCAAACCAAAATTTCATATTTAAAAAGGGTCGGCATAGCGTCACCACAAACGAAGAAGCTACCACGCCTTATCTGGGATTTCATAACTTAGCATGGTTCCCAAAAAACAAAGGGTTAATATCTTTGTTCGACAGACATAACATCACCAAGGAGGAATAAGTTGTTGCAACTAATCCAAGGCATCACAGCTTAGGCGGTTTCCGGTAAACGAAAAGTTAATATCAATGCGCGACAAAAATAGCATCATGGTAGAGGAAGATGTTCAGCTCGTTGCATCGATTTGCAAGCCAAAATCAAAAATAGCGAGCGAGGAAGCAGAGACTGTGGTGAAATTGGCTATCGCTGTTGCCACCAATGGCAAGATTAGATTTTATGTCTACGAATGCAAGACATGTAATATATGTTGGGGTCCAGCCCCTAAAGAGACAAACCGAACAGGTGTTGGAGGTGTGCTACTTTGGAACAAGGCCAGAAAGCTGTAAGGAATTCTACTTGACATTAGCTATATTCGGCTAGACATCATCCCAAATTCAACCATATTCGACTTGACATCATCCCGAATTCTACCCTATTGGACTTGACATCATCCCACATTTTGGCCAAATTTGACTTGACATCAGCCCAAATTTCAACTTAACGGTCAGAGCCTATTTCACAAGTTCCGTAGTTTCATACATCGGATCGCCTTAGGGGTTGATCTAAGGGCGAAGATTGTCTTGCCCTTTTGCCATAAATAGTTTGTGTGCTTGGAAAAAATTAATTACTCCAGATTTGAGCTATCAAGAAGTGATATAGAAGTGTTCTTGTTTCGAGAAGAAGCTCTTTTCGCCATTATTACGGGAGAAAGTTCTTCAGGAAGAAGAATATAAGTTTCTCACAGATCGGTGTCTGGTCTTCACTAAAAGGGTATTTTGTAATTATCTTGTCTTCATTTTGTTGAGGAGAGATTTTGAGTTTGTGACCTATTGGTTGGATCTGATGGCCAACCTTAGATGGGGGGTGAATAAGATTTTTAAACAAATTTAGAATTAAGAAGAATTTTTACCAAGGAGAACCAGTTCTGGAAGGTACCACAATGTGATAAGATACTACCACATAGAGGTATGTCACAGTGAACGATTTCTTCCTAAAATTTCGAGATTGAATTTTCCACACAACACTCATACCTCTAGCAACATACATTCACGAATTTCAGATGAAACAAACAATAATAATTTTATTCAAAAATCATTAGAGGTATACAAATATAAAAATCGATCTTCGTGACGTCGGAGATCAAAGATGATAATATAAACTTCTTATGGTTTTTATACCAACCCTCCCAGGATCAGTTGACTCTCTCTTTCTCTTCTTCCCAAGAAGATCGATGAGCCAACTCTTCACCTTCCTCTCCGAAAGGGTCTTAGAGCCCCACTAAATCTCTTAGATCTAGACATCCTCCAAGGATGATTTTCTACAGACTCTTTCCAGAAATCCGATGACCTCCCAGATCGATTTCACTTACACCAAGATCAGATAAAAACAAAGAAAAATACAAAAGAAAAATTTAGATTTTAAGTATTATTTCTCTCTCAAACGTAGAACTCCTCTGAGGAATTGTGCACGGTTGATGCTCTTGAAAATCGTTCACATTGCATTCGACCAACCGCGAATGGTCGTTGAAGATTTCTTTCGCCAGAGTTCTTCGATCACGAGCGAAAGAAAGAAATAGCGCTTTCCCTTCAACGAAGATGAAAGTTCATCCTCTCCAAATGGAGGCCAAACCCTAGAGTCCAAAATTCTTCTTTATCTCTTCTCCAGAAAAAAAAACGCGTGCTTTTATACGTCTTGAAAAATACGCTATCGCCGATGGTAGGGATAGATCCCAGTTGTAGGTTGATTCGCGTGATGGTGATAGCCGTCCAGCAAATTTGGAAAAATATCAAAAAAAAAAAATTCCTCTTTTTTATACCACGCTGTGGTGCGATGCTAGCACCCGACGGTAACTATTTCTCAGCAATTCATCGAGATTTCTCAGCAGTTTTGATCTAGCATGGAGCGGTAAAGCTAGCACCACGTGGTAGGTTCCAAAGAGCTTGTCCATAAATAAATCCATGCTACCATGGGAGGTAGTCCTGCCTCTATGCGGTAGGTGCCAGAGAGCCTGTCCAGAAATAATCTCATGCTAGCACTGTGTGAAAGTGCTAGCGTACGACGATAGATGCCAGAAGTTGATTTTCTTAGTCTTTTTATACCTGGAAAGCAACACATTATACCTGACATATGTATGATCAAATATCACCTCAGGATTTTGATATTGTCAAACAAAAGAGATGTGGACCATAGGTTCCAACAGACTCCCCCTTTTGATAATATCAAATCCCTTTCATGAGATATAAATAGTAACAATAAGGTATAGTATAATCCTATAAGTAAGCATGAAATATATCATGTTGAATTAATCAATATGGATCCCCCTACAGGTGTGCTCCCTCTACATGTGTACTCCCCCTACACAAGATCTTCCCTGGGGTGACATAATATATGATAAACTCATAAACACTCAAAATCTCCCCCTTTTTATATTATTGGAAGTGCTAAGGTCTAACGATCATGTCTCATTAGAATAAAGAGATGAAAAAGCATGCACACTTATATAAAAATTATAAGCACTCAGGGCAAAGTTAGGAGCGAAACAACATGAATATAGACCTACCCAACACAAGAATAATAGCTGACATGAAAATTTTTGTAGAGCATAGGAAAATTAGACAATTTATGTGAATCTAAATACACACAATTTGGAATACAATGTTATGAGATTTATAGAGCTAATGCAGGGTGACATTATAAGTGTCATGAATAAAAAATGTGTACTAGAACATATGTTTTATAGACAGATAATGCAGTTTAAGTCCAATTCTTATGCATAAAAGCGTTATATAGAATAATGACAGGTGTACGTATAGCATCAGAGAGAAAAACATCAAGTAGAATTCATCATAAATGCAAGTTTTATCTCTATAATTCAATATGCGAACACAAGAGAAATGAAGTGAAAAATCTTATCACATTTCTATCTAGTTCATGCCAAGACTAGAAAAAGGGGCACTAACTCAATTTATAGTATGTGCACAAGATTAAAACGTTTCTTTATACCAAGGTGATCATCCTCACAATATTCATGAAGACTTATCAGGAGGAATGAGTAGTGCTTGAGGTGTATCCTTGACACATGATTTGATAGCATACATAGTTTTATGTTTTACATATTTTTTTCATTCATTCATTTTTTTATTACTATCATTATTGTAGATTCAAGGTCCCCAAATCAATCGAAATCTACCCACATAGATAGGAACACTTTAACTTGTACACAAAAGATTTTTTTCACTAGAATTTTGCCCAAAAGTTCTCAGCTCTATATGTCAGACATGAACACCGTGACATTGATTGTTCAAGTCATACCTATTGTGTTAGACACAATATCACGAGTTATAACATGTATTCTTTGAAATAATTGCTATAGTGCATTTTCTAGGGATGTGTGAATAGTGAAATGTCATTATGCTACTTAATTAAATCCTCACATATACCTAGAGGCATATTCAACATACACTCTACTGCCCAGTCACACTCAATAGCTAAGTACCAATAGATTAGACACAACATGACAAAAACACAGAATGTTGAACAGTTATTAACATATTCTAGATATCAAACATTGCAAATAATCATTATGCTTTATGCTTTAGTCATACATGGACTAAGAATGATTGGTCCATTTTTTATTTTAAGCTTTTATATATTTTGTTGTAATATTAAAAATTTAAACAATTCAAACAAAAACTGAAAAATAAAAATAATGTGTTTGGGCTTTGGGGGTTTTTCAAATTTTTATGTGTTTTTTTAAAATAGAAGATAAAACAAATCAGAATAAAAAAAAATTGGGGTTTTTGGAATTTTTCAAATTTTTATGTGTTTTTTGATAATATAGCACACAACAAAGGGACCAAAAAACACAAAAGCAAAAAAATAACACAGAAAAAATTCAAAAAGCCAACATACCACCAGCGCTAGGGCTACCACCCGGCGATGACTCACAAAAACTCGTGTTCGTTTAAAAATTTCTTTGAGCTAAAAAATTCTATAACATGACTATGCTGAGAGATCCGAAACACCCAATTCTAAGCAAAGCAAAGAAAAATGAGCATTTTGGAGGGGTTTCAAAAAGATATCGGCAAGTTGATCGTCAGTCCCAATGAAGCTCACTTTCACATTTTCTTTCTTAATGTGATCCCGAATAAAGTGATGACGAACGTCTATATGTTTGATCGAGAGTGGTGCGCTGGATTATTTGTTAAGTCTATGGCACTTTTGTTGTCGCACTTAAGTTCAACATTCTTAAAAGAGAGACCAAAGTCTTCTAATGTTTGTGACATCCAAAGTGATTGTGCGCAACAACTTCCTAGGGCAATGTTTTCGTCCACAACCGTGGAGAGGGCAACAAAATTTTGTTTCCCACTCGACCATGAAACTAGTGCAGACCCTAAGAAGTGAGATGTGCCACTTATGCTTTGGCGATCAAGTGAACACCTGGCATAATCTGAATCAGAATAGCCATAAAGCATGAAATTTGAGCTGTGTGGGTGCCAAACACCAAGATTTTGTGACCCTATTAGATACCTAAAGATGTGTTTAACGACTTTCAGGTGAGATCTTTTAGAATTTGCATGTTATCTAGCAAAAAGGCACACTACAAACATGATGTCAGGTCTAGATGCACTAAGATATAATAGGGATCCGTTCAGGCCTATAAATAAAGTTTGGTCCATCGATATGTCACTTTCATACTTTCCAAGTTTTAGTTGTGCGCTCATAAGAGTTTTCGCTTGTTTCGAATTCTCAAACCAGAATTTTTTAATCATATCTTTTACATATTTGGATTAACAGATAAAAATACCATCGTCTCGTTGAGAAATCTGAAAAACCTAGGAAGTATGATAATTCTCCTACCAACGTCATTTCAAATTCACTTTGCATCACTTTAATGATTTCTTCACATAGTTTTTTGTTATTGGCACCAAAGATTATATCATTGAGATATATTTACATGATCATTAAATGTGAATCACTATATTTTACAAATAGAGTTGTATCCGCACTCCCCATTCTAAAACCATACTTAATTAGAAAAACAATTAGCCTATCATACCATGCATGAGAACCTTGCTTTAATCCATATAAGGCTTTTATGAGTTTATAGACGTGATTTGGATGGTTGATATTTTTAAATCTGGTTGGTTGCTATACATACACTTCTTCTTTAATATAGCCATTTAAAAATGCACTCTTGACGTTCATTTTATATAATTTGATCTTTTTAAAACTAGCAAAGGATAAGAACATCCAAATGGACTCAAGGCAAGCAACGGAGCAAAAGACTCCTCAAAATCCACCCCCTTCAATCTGAGAATATCCCTGAGCAACCAACCTAGCCTTATTCCTTGTAATCCTAGAATCATCATCAAGTTCATTCTTGAAAATCCACTTCATACCTATAACCGAATGGTCATTAGGGCATTCTACTAAAGTCCACACTCTTTTTCTCTCGAGTTGATTAAGTTCTTTGTTCATGGCTAGAAACCAAGATTCGTCATTTAAAGCTTCAGGAATATTCTTAGGTTCAATTTCAGAAACAAAACATAGGTTTAAAAATGATTCATGCACTTTTGAGCAAGTTCTAATCCCATGTGAATGCTCTCCAATTACTATTTCTCTAGGATGATTCTTTAAAATATTTAGTTCACTTGGAGGCTTATATTCTTCCATATTACCTAAGTCATATCCTATAACTACTGCATCTTTCTTCTCACTCTCCTCTTCTAGAGATACAACATCATCATCAACAACATGTAATTTTGGGTCTTCTTTAGGGGCAATTTCGTTAAAGTGAACATGAATAGATTTTTCAATTACTAAGGTTCTTTTGTTGTAGACCCTATAGACATGACTCGTGGAGGAATATCCAAAAAAGATGCCTTGGTCAAATTTTTCATTGAATTTCTCTATGTTATCCTTTGTGTTAAGAATGAAACAAGGGCACCCAAAGACTCTAATTAAAGTAAGACATAGACGGTTGTCTATCATAATAGAGCTCATAAGGGTTGCGCTTAAGAATAGGGCAAAGTATGATCTAGTTCATCATATAGTAGCAGTGTTGACCGCTTCAGCCCAAATATATTGAGGCAAGCCAAACTCGGCAAGCATCATGCATGCTAATTTTTGAAGCGTTCAGTTCTTTCTTTCTATGATGTTTTTTATTGTTGAGTGCGTGGGGCTGAAAATTCATGCCTAATCCCTAAGTTATCACAGAAATTAGTAAAATTTTCCTTCTCAAATTCACCACCGTGATCAGATCTAATGCATTTTATTTTTAATTTCATTTCAATTTGCAATTTATCATACGAATTAGAAAATTCAAGGAACGCATCAGATTTATTTGCAATAAAAATGGTCCAACAAAAATGTGAGTAATTGTAAATAATCACAAAAGTATATCATTTTCCACCTAAACTACACATGCTAAGAGGACCAAATAGATCAATGTGAATCAGTTCTAGTGGTCTAAACATGGAAATATCATTTTTGCTTTTAAAAGAAGTTTTAATAAATGTTCCCTTTTGGTAAGGAGCATATAATGTAGTCAAACTACTGCTTAACTTTGGAAGTCCATGGATTAGTTTTTGTTTCGATAGTTTGACTATTAGTTTACTCCTGGAATGACTGAGTATCATATGCCAAATCTATAATTCTTCATTTTTAGTAACTAAGCATTTAAAATCAGAAAAAGATATATCGTCGAACCTAACCGTATAAACATTATGATTTCTATGCATAGTTAGCAATACAGTGTTCGATTTAGCATCTATGATATTGTATGTATTAGTTGAGTTTCAAACAGCACATTCAAGCCCTTATCATAGAGTTGACTAATTGAAATAAGATTGTGCTTTAAGGCTTTAACAAGAAATATATTTGAAATAGAAATACATCATTACATACGATGTCGATGCCAAGAATGTGTCCTTTACTATTGTCCCCAAAGGTCACCATGCCTCCTTTCTTCTTCTCCGAGCTAAGGAACTTTTTTTCATGACCCGTCATGTGTTTGGAACAACCAGAGTCCAAGTACCACACATTCTCCCTATCCTTAGCTTGCCAACATACCTAAAAAGAGGACGAGGGTAAAGATCTGGTTACCCAAGTTGTTCCACCCATAATATAGGTAGTCAACTTCGGCATCCATATTTGAGTAATTTTATTTACTCCCCTCTTCAAGCAAGATCTAGAAGTGTGACCAAACTTATTAAATTTGGCACACTTCACATAGGCGGTGGATATCGCATTTTCCATTATACCAGGGCTCCTGCTGGAAAATGGATATAGGCTTCAAGTTTTATTATGATTAGCCTTATAATTCATAGGAATTTTTGTCGGTTCTCTAAAGATGATCTATCGCTGGCGGTAAGGATACCGTTGGGTGGTAGCTCACAGTGTTTATAACCCAGCCCAAATTTTCCACATCCCAGACACTGAAACCCAACGGAAATTAAGATATTTTTGGCCTATTCCAAATTTTTTGATGGCAAGGTTTAGGTTAGGGATCTTAGCCTTTAATGTAGTGTTTTCCTTGACAAGCATCACACTCTTGTTTGTGAATTATTTCTTACCATTTTCAATGTGGCCTAGAGAAGTTTGAAGCTTCCTTTCTAATTCCTTCCTCTCTTTTATAAGAGTTTCAATTTTGGAGGAAATCTTGGAGAGGATCTCTTCTAATTCTTTTATTATGCTCAAAGAGCGAGAACACTCTTGGCACTCAACCTTCTATTTTATGTATTTAATTAATTCTTTATTCAAACATTTCAACTCCTTTTTCATTTGTTTATTCTCATATTTCAAAACACTATTTTTATTACTCATATCATCTAATTTATAACATAATGTTTCATATAATTCAAGGAGTTCTTTGTAAGTGGGAGGAGTTACCTCAGTGTCGCTATGGACACTGGATTCATTATTGGAGTCATTGTGATGTTTCCCTAAGAGGCACAGATTTGCCTCATCTTCATTGCTTGAGTCAGAAGTGCTTCACTTGTTAGAACCAGCATCATCCTATGTTGACACTTTGAACACTTTTCTCTTTCCTTTGTCTCTTCCTTTCCCCTCTTTTTCTTCCTTTTGTAGCTTTGAGCAGTCTCTCTTCATGTGCCCAGACTTGTGATGGTGAAAGCACTTAAGCGTAGGCTTTTCTTCATCACTCTCATACCCTTTTGATGGTTTGGTCCATCACCTCTTCTCTATGGCACCTTTCTTCAGAAATCTCTTAAACTTTCCTTGCCTTTTGGTATTCTTCATAAATCTTTTAAATTCTCGTATCTAAAGTCTCTCTTCATCTTCATCATCAAACTCTTCCGCTATCTCCTTTTCCTTTGTCGCTCTCAATGCAAGTTCCTTCTTCTTCTGCTCCCTGGGATATTCCTTAGCCTTTATTTTCAGTTCAAGCTCATGGGTCTTCAGATTTCCAATGAGGTTCTCTATCTCCAAGGTGCTGATGTCATGAGATTCAATAATTTCCATCACTCTAGGTTTGAATCGTGGAGGCAAAGATTGTAGGATCTTCTTTACCAAGTCTCCATTTGAAAAGGACTTTTCGAGAGATCTGCAGGCATTGACTATCTTAGTGAAGCGAGGGTACATGTTATCCACCTCCTCGTCGATCTCCAACTGAAAATGATCATACTCAGACTCTAGTTGAAATAGCTTTGATTCTTTCACCTGTGAAGTACCTTCATGAGTTAGTTTGAGTAAGCGTCAAATATCATAAGCTATTTCATAGTTACAAATTCTATTGAATTCTATTTTATCTAGAATCCAGAATAAATTATTCATGTCCTTAGCATTATTAGTGCATCTTAGTTTATAAGCGTCATCCCATTTATCATGTAGTTTTTCCAAAACTTGATCGCCTACAGTGATGGTGGGTGCATTATATTTTGTTATGATCATGGCCCAGACGTCCATGCTCTGTGTCATTAGGAAAATCTTCATGTGAGTTCTCCAATGGCTGTAGTCACTCCCCATAAATAATGAAGGTCTACTTACACCTTCACCGTCAAAGAAAGCATGATTCACGTTGCCCATCTTAATTCAGGATATTAATCCATTTTTGAAGTAACCTCCCTCTAATACCACTTGTTGGATCTGATGGAAAACCTGAGAGAGGAGGGGGGTGAATAAGGTTTTTTAACAAATTTAGAATTAATAAGAAATTGTACCGTAGACAACCAGTTCTAGAATCTACCGTGATGCGGTAAAATACTACCGTGCAGCGGTAGGTCACATTGAACGATTTCTTCATAAAATCTTGAGATCATATTTTTCACACAACACTCAGACCTTTAGCAACATACAGTCATGAACTTTAGATGAAAAAGAAACAATAATAATTTTATTTAAAAATCAGTAGAGGTTTACAATTACAAAAATTGATCTCTATGACGTCGAAGATTGAAGGCGATAATACAGACTTCTTATGGTTTCTATACTAACTCTCCCAGGACCAGTTGGCTCTTGCTCTTCTTACCAAGAAGATTGACGAGCCGACTCTTCACCTTCCTCCACGGAAGGGTCTTAGAGCCCCACTAGATCTCCCAAATCTAGACATCCTCCCAAGATGATTTCTTACAGACTCCTCCCAGGAATCTGATTACCTACCATGTCAATTTTCCTTACACTAAGATCAGATAAAAATAAAGAAAAATATAAAAGAAAAAAATTAGAGTTTAAGAGTTATTCTCCCTTAAACGTAGAACTACTCCAAGGAATGGTGCGCAATCGATGCTCTTGAAAATCGTTCTCGCTGTAGTCGATCAGCCGTGGATGGTCGTTGAAGATTTCATTCGCCTGAGTTCTTTGATCACGAGTTGGAGTAAAAATAGTGTTTTTCCTTCGTCAAAGATGAAAGTTTGTCCTCTCCGGATGGAGGCCGTACCCTAGAGTCCAAAATTCTCCTTCATATCTTCTCCAGGAAAAGAAATGTGCGCTTTTATACGTCTTGAAAAATAAGTTGTTGTTTGCGGTAAGGCTAGCGCCCGGTGGTAGGTTGATCCGCGCGATGGTGATAGCTATCTAGCAGATTTGGAGAAATATCAAAAAAAATCTCTTTTATGATAACAAGTCGCATTACGATGCTAGCGCCCGGTGGTAACTATTTCTCAACGGTTCGTCGAGATTTTTCAGTGGTTTTGAGCTAGCGCGGAGCGGTAGAGCTAGCACCACGTGGCAAGTGCCAAAGAGCTTAACAACAACAACAACACTCAAGCCTTTATCCCACTATAGTGGCGGCTATATGGATCCTTTATTTCCATTGTGCCCTATATTTTATCATAATCTTACTAATGCCTAATTATATCATATCTTTCCATATAGTTTCATTCCAAGTTTTTATTAGTGTACCCCTCCCTTGTTGAACATACCTAGTGACTATACTTTCACAATGCCTAACATGTGCCTCTAATGGTCTCCTTTGTATGTATCCAAACCATCTTAGTCGAGCTTCTCTAATCTTCTCTATAATTGGTGCTACTCCTGTCTTAAACGTGATACATTAATTCCTAATTTTATCCAGTCTCATATGTCTACACATCCACCTAAGCATTCTCATCTCTGCAACTCCCATTTAAACCAGCTTATGTCGGTCCCAAGACCAGATGAAAAATGGTGAGGGTTGTGTTAGGTAGATGCCCAGCGTAAAATTTATTTACTCCTATGAATATGGATCATTTGAGGTGCTAGAGAGCTTGTCTAGAAAAAAATCCATGCTACTGCGGGCGGTAGACCTTGCACTATGCGGTAGGTGCCATAGTGCCTTTAAAGAAATAATCCCACGCTAGCGCGGTGTGGTTGCGCTAGCTCGTGACGATAGTTGTCAAAAGTTTATTTTCTTAGTTTTTTGTACCTAGAAACCTGCACACTATACCCAACACAAGTATGATCAAATACAACTCGGGATTTTGATATTGTCAAACCAAAGAGATATAGACCATAGGTTCCAACACTATTTCTTGAAGAGAGAAGTTTTTTCACTATGAGTTTGGAAGGGGATTCAATCTATGAATCCAGGGAGATCTAGGTTGGGCAAACATAGAAGTTCTTATTGTAATCCTTATTATTTAATAGTGGATTTTGAGTTCTCTGCCCTGTGGTTTTTCCCTCGGTGATGAGAGGGAGTTTTCCATGTAAATCTCAGTCCTTTGTGTTGTGTGAATTTAGCTTTTGAATTTGTTGTTTTTATCTTATAGTGGGATATTCTTCTGTACTAACAAAGTGGTATCAGAGCCAGGTTTACTTGGACCATCGGGCTATTGGAGAAGATAGAGCAGAACACGAGAATGGTTAGCATGAATGGCAAGAACTGGAGTATTTAGAATTCGTGGTTGGACGGTCTTTTGTATTGTAAAGATCTCCACACTCCTTTATCAGGGAGGTCGACCAGTATATTGGGTGATGATGAGTGGTAAAAGATGGATTGGAAGGTAGTTGGGTTCATTCGGTAGTGGCTTGATGATTCTTTTTTCACCTTGTCTTCATTGAGTCATCAGCCCAGGCTTTAGAAGAAGTTGGAAGCATTATATGAGTGAAATATGGTTATCAACAAGGCTTTATTGATTAGAAAGCTTGTAAATCTGAAGTATAAGGAAGGTTCCCAAATGAATGAGCATATGAATCTTTTTCAAAGCATCATTAATCAGTTGGAGGCCTTGAAGATCACATTGGGGGACGAGCTGCAAGCATTGTTGTGTTGGATCTTACGATGCCCTTTAAGGGGGTTAATAAGGGATTTTAAATAATATTTTATTTAAGGGAAAGATTCATCTGATTTTAATTTTATGTTCCTATCGCCAGAGGTATCGATAGAGCCAGACGTTAGTAACAAAAGTTTCCCAATCTTTTAAACTTAGAATAAAATAGTGTGAACATACAAGGAGAGAAAAATAATAGAGCCAATGATACCTTTGCATCACAATCTTCTACTCTCTTCTCTTCTTCAATCCATTTAGATCTTGGAATAGGTACCTTTGTGATGTTTCCACTAACATCTCTCTTGAAGGGCAAAGGTGGTTCTGTAAGAACAAAGCCAAAGATACCTTCACCAATAGAATTTTAATTTTGTCCTTATAGAGTGTAAACTTTTCTAGGTGACACATTGGAGGTCTTGTAGATGCAAAACACTTATAATTATTAGATGTCATTTAGAAAATAGATTTCTAATTTAATATGTGTAACTTTACAACTGTTCAGATATTTTTAATTACTGTGTTGACATTTATTTGATCAACATAGCTCTGATACTAATTGAAAGTGTGAACAATTGTATGAAAGTCCTTTGAGAATTCTTTAGAGGGGGTGAATAGAGATTTAAAATTTTGAATTTACAAGTTACTGACTTTGTTCAGATTTTTTATTCACAATCAATTAACCAGAAATATATTATAGTAAATAAAAACACAAAAAAACACCAATGCTATAGTGATTCCCCATAATCTGGATACTCGCACTACCACCTTGGTAGAAATACACTATCCCAACGCCCGAGTCTTTTGATAAGGAGACTCTTAGAACCAACAACTAGATATTTTGACGAGGAGATCTTGAACCAACACAAATGAGTCTTTTGATAAGGAGACTCTCAGAACCATAAACTGAATATTTTAAAAAGGGATTCTAAAAACTCTTTACTCATCAGTACAAAAAGATATAAGAAAATATAGAAGAGATAAAGAGTGAGGTCTTCAATTATTTGTCCTCTCTCAATAGGAATTTGAGAAATATTAGCACTAAGTGTACTATATCACTTTGATGTTATGAACCCATGCTAGAAGAGAAGTTGCAGGGGTTATAAGCTTTGGATTTAAAATTCTTCTCTGGCTATTCATTTATAATATAAAGTTGTAGCAGCTGAGAATAATGAAGAAGATAATGATCAAGAAGAATCGACATTGTATTGTGTTTGTTGTGTATGCTTTCTTTTCTGACTCTTGTCAGCATCTTCTATCATCTAAGTATATTATTCTTGAGTAATTTTGAATTTTCCTCTTCATAGAATGTTTCTCCAGGGGGAATAATAATATCTTTTTCCAAAATTGCTTTAATAAATCTTGAAAATTTCTTCAAGATCTTTGTATAAAAATCTATCTGAATCTGATGGAAAATTATTTCATTAAACCCTCCTTCTAACAGTTAGAAATATTTGAAGCTACACTCGATAAATTCCCTGGAATTTTCATTTCAAGCTACACTCGGTGCTACATCGACTTCATGAAAGAGTTACTTTGATAACTTCCTTCAGAGTGAAATCCTGTCAACTTAATTCTATATTCGATGTTGCATCGATATCCTATCAATGTAGACATCGACATTTTCCTTAAAGTAACATCGACTGATCTTTTTTTGTTGCTCTAACTTCTAGTCAAAGTAACGTATATTTTAAATCAATGGTGTGCCAACTACAAGTCGACGCATGTTGACTTTTCTTGATTTTCTTCTCTATTCTATTGTGTCATTCTCATGGCCTTAACTCTATTGACTTCCTAGATCATATATGACCATATTACCCCCATTGTATAACATGGTTAATAATCCTAGGTTGTAAAATGACTTATAATATAATTTATTAAGTTAAATCAAAAGGGTTCTTCCCAACAAGACTCCGCTTGCGGGAAGCTCCTACCCCCCCCCCCCCCCCCGTGAATCACCCCAACTGCTCCTTTTGTTCCCTAAATGACCTCTTTGAGACCCCCTTTGTTGACTCGATCTTCATTCCTTCTCCTAATGGGATCTTGAAATATTGTTGTGTTGGTCGGGGCTCCTGTCTCTACTACTCTCCTCCTCTTGCTCCTGCTTCCAACTTCCTTGTTTCTCAAAAATCTGGGCAAGCCATGGTCCCAAGCCCCTCTACTTGATTAAAATCGCAATAGTGTGAGATTTTTTTCGCATGGTTCCTCCTTGGTTGGTTCCTTCGGTGACGTCTATTCCTTTGTCAGGTAATGGTCATCCATTCCTCATGTCTTCCTGCTTGACGCCTCTCCTATTAGTGGGCATTCCTTCTTTCAGGGAAGAACCTCCTTCCCTGACCTGCGAATTGAGGCCTTCCTACCGATATCCACAACAACAAGTTTACAGGGAACTAGAACATCCGCTCTTCTTACATATTCTCTAGATCCACCATGAGCCTCTGTTATATCTTCCTTTGAGGCCCCTCCTGCTTCTTATAATCCTCCCTTATCCTTGGTTATTCCCTCTTCCTTTATTCCTGCCTTTTACAAACTCTCTTCATATGTCTCCCTTTAGTCCCTCTCCTGAATGCTTCCTCCTCATCTCCCTCCTCTCGAGTTACCCTCTCTAGCTTGTCCAAAAAGCTTGAGTTTGTCAACTCCCCCTACACGAACTTGTTTCCTCACTCTTGACCAGGTCATCATAGGGCACTGGGGGATCCCTGTAGATCTCCAGATTAAAGAGACCATACATTAGTCTGAATGATAGGGCTAGCTGCAAGTTATAACCATCCATCTCTTGGATGTCAAGGACCTCCTCCTATAAACAATCAATGTTATGACCAAGCTACTCGTTCACCTCCTGCTTCAGATGAAAGAGAGTAGTTATCTCCTTTTTCCTCTTCTTAAATGTTGTGAAATGCATCATCTGCCCTTGATTTATGTCCTCAAAGTTGTAGATCGAGATTCCTGACAGATGGTAGAACCAATCCTGGGCCTTTCCCTCAATGGTGATGGAGAAGAATTGTCACTTGATTGCATCCGTTATTGTGTGGATCAACAACACATCTTCGAACCACTGAACATGCTTGACTAGGTCATTTATCCCTGAGTAGTATGATAGGAAGGGCTTTCTGAAACCTTCTCGGATTAGGGCAAACAACACCTCCTCATTAAACGGGCACCTTCCACCTTGGTGATGATGGTCTTCGACTTGGCGAGAAACTCCCACATACTCGCCACCTAAACGAGCATCCTGGAACCTCGCATGGTTCTTTACATCTCAGAACCTGATGCCCTAAGAAATCGCCATGTAGAACTGCGACTGTACTAGTCGCTCCAGCTCTTCCACTATATGCTCCTTTCCTAGTCTCCTTGATGGACCACCATCCTCCGATGGAGTCACGTGATGAAGCGAGGTCATTGTAACCTCCACACGGGGGAGCAATGCTGCTCACAAGGCCCCCTCCATCCTCCATGAAAAATCTTAAAAAACTTACATGGTCATATAGTCGCCTCAACCTGTTGTGTTATCCACTATATCTCCATGCTTGAGAGCATCTACCATCTCGCCTACTCACAATTATTTCCTTCTCTAGATGTATTTTATGATCTCCGCACTAAAGTGGTTAAGCCAAAAAAATTCCTACTCCAAAATACAAATATAAATGTGACCTAAGGTTACTGGTCCGACAGTCGGGCTTGACGGATTAACAGGCACAGACAAAGAGACTAAGAGAACATTATAGGTCCCTGAGCGTTCTGGTATAGAGGTCCCACCATGTACCTAGATTCTTGTAACAAGCTTCCCCTCCACAATAAAGAATGTTCGAGCAGAGTACAAACATGAGTCTAACTTGGCGAGTATCTAGGACGGATGGTCTCCATGGGAGAAGTTCATGAATTCACGGCCGATGTCTTCAAAAAAGTAATATAAAAGCCCAACCAAAAGTCCTCATCCTTGTACCCTTAGGGTCTTATTTATGTATAAATCCAAAATGTTGTAGGATTATTTATATCTCACCCCCACCCAACGATAATGCTACCATGGGTGGATCTTACCTGTCTTGGGAGAATATTCCCACTGGTCTCCTACCTAATGAGTATGCAATGGGTGTGAAAGTGAGGGTAAGATCTATCTTCACTCTAGAGGGGGGGGGGTGAATAGAGTATTTTAAAATAATTTACAATTAAAAACTTTAAAGCAGTAGAAGACTTAATTTATGTATATGTGTAAGGTGCTTGCAGAAAAGTAAACACTAAAGAAGTAAGTAAACAGAAACACACAGCAAATAGCAAAGCAAAAAAGCACAGCAAGCCAGATGACACAAGGAGCTATAGTGGTTCCCCAACAACCTGGGTACATCCACTCTTCTACCACCCTAGATAGGAATCCACTGCAGGAATAGTTGATCAGGTGTCCTGGGCACCAATGAGCTTTTGATAAGGTGCTCAAAAACCAGATCTAGATTTTTTGATAAGGTGTCTTGCCACCACTGAGTTTTGACAAGGTCTAAGAAACAAGTTTCAGAACTTTTGAAGGGAGTTTTGATAAACCCTTTTACAGGAGGGAAAGGAAAACAAAAGTAGTTTGAAGATGTTCTTCTCTGTCAACAATCTGAGAGAATATAAGTGGAAGATGTAGCTAAAGCTCCCCCTGAGATCTGTAAGGGTTCAGGAAGGCGAGCTTTGCTAGGGTGATAGGTCTTCAGTTGCCTTAAATCTCCAGCAAAAGATGATTTCAGCAGATGCTGAAATGTGTGATGTCTGGAGTCCTTGATGTTGAAGATTTTGAACACTTGAGGATTTGGAGTAGTAGAATATCAGATGATATCCTCCATAGTAAAGTTCCTTGTGTTCTTGAAGATTTTGACTCAGTGAACCTGTATATTCCAGAAGATGAGTTCTTGATCAGAGTATATTTTGATCTCTCTTCTGTAACTCTTTTTATCAATCTGATAATCCTGTATATCTCTTGTCTATCTTATTGTATTGATCTGTTATCTCTTATTCAAAAACATATTCTGTAAGAGTATATCAGATTCTTGACTTAGATGGTCGTTACTCAGTCATAAATGACTTCCATAATTGACAACTGTCTCTGGGGAAAGTCCTAAGTAACATTCCTTTTAGCCTTCCTTGAAACTTGCTCCAGATTGCTTGAAACGGCTACAAAATCCTTTGCAATAAATGCAGGAAATAAATCTGAATGAATTCCATAACTATTCTTGAATTTGAATTCTGAAAGCGTCGATCTCTCACAGAAATCGTCAATCTGAGCTCTACGATCGTTGAACTGAGCTTAGAGATTGAATTTAAACAGCAGACAGAAATCGTCGAACTGAGCTCTACGATCGTCGAACTGAGCTCAGCGACTTGGAAAATAGCTGAAGACAGAACGTCAATCTGAGCTCGAAGATCGTCGACCGGAGTTCGACGACTTGCAGAATTGAGCTCAGAGAACGCCGAACTGAGTTCGACGTTTCGTTGACCGGAGCTCGACAAAAATTGTCTTTGTCTCAGCACTGAATCGTGATCTTTGAATGGTCTTGGGGGAAGCTTCAAACCTAAGTTCTAACCCTTAGAATCATTCTAATTTCACCTTTTCAACTATACAACTAGGTCAAATCAATTTCCTAAAAACATAGTGATCCTTGCCCAAATTAGTAATAGGGTGTTCCAACAATCTCCCCCTATTTGGGTTAGGATTACTATTTACAAGACAAAATAGGAAATAAATAAGCATACAGACAAAGCAAAAGCTAAACCAACAATGACATAGCAGCATTGCACATAACAGATAGAATATCAGCATATATTCAGAGATAGATGTTTGTTCAGCTTACAGAAATCACTCCTTCTCATTTCCCTTTTTAAACAGAATTTCCCTGTTAGGTTTGAGGGTTTCTCTCTTTGATCTTCTATCATCATCTGCACCTAAGGAGGTTTGGGATCTAGGCCTTGGAACTATAGCCTCAGGATGCAGCTTCATATAATCTTCTGGATCAAAGAATTTTCTTGAAGAATATCTCTCTAATTCTGTCTTTCTTTGATCTGATAGGGTTGTAATGTTGGAAATGTCTTTGCCTTGCTCTTAGGCCTTTTTCATTTGATCTAGTGCAGCAAGCTCTTTCATTCTGGCAGTCCATGACAATGGGTTATTTTCTGGATCTTCAAATGGGACTAGAGGTTCATATCTATTGATTGATTCTGAATCAGTAGGAGTCCTGGTGACAACTATATCTCTAAGCTTGTAAGGGAAAGGACCTTGAGTAGAATCAATAGGACCTTGTCCTTCCCTTTATTGTCTGGAGTAAGTTCTGTACTCTCTCAGATTTCCTGTCTGTACTGACCTCTTCTAGAATGATAGGGTCTTTGATATTATCCTCTAGGTTGATATCTTTATGAAGATTGAGAGGAACTGTGCTTTGAAGCAGATGATTGAAAAGCTGAGCCTCCACCAGATCCTGAGTCTGGAGGAGGAGGAGGAGGAGGAGGAAACTGAGAAGATCCTTTCTCATATTTATCAAGCTTTCTTCTTTTCTTCATAGCCTTTAGCTGATTTTTAGAGTATTACATCCAAGGCTCTGTTATCTGACAGTCATGCAAAATGTAATATGGTATATCATTGACATCTTTGGCTTTAGCAGGAGGGACTCTCATCATTGCTTTGCTTCTTGCTTTCCTTTTCTTGGCAATGGTGTCAGCAGAATAATCAGAGTCAGTGTTGAATTTGTCACTATCTGAGCTCTAAGGTCTGTCATAGAGATCATCAATCCTTTTGATGTACTCCTCTTGTTGTTTGGACTTGTCAGAAGCAGCAGCAGGAGCAGAAGGAAATGGAACAGTAAGCAGGAGGCTTAGAAACAACAGATTCTTCCAGATAACTAGCAAGTTCTTCATCAGCAGCAATAGCAACATTAGCAGATAACATATCAATATCAGTTGATTTAGCAACTTCAGCAGTAGCAACAGCAACACAAGCAGAAACTTCGTCAGCCTTAAGAGAACTGATATAAGAGATAATCAGGCTGGGATCACAGACAGCAATAGGCACAATGGCCTTAGTAAGGTCTTTAACTACCTGAGTTGTTAAGTAGCTTCTATGAAGAAAATAAAATTCAGACAACAGTGACCTGAGGTCCACTATGAGTACTTGTACTGGAGCTGGAGTAGAAATCTCTGGCAACAGCAATTCCTCAGGAGCTGCAGGCACTACCTCAGCTTCATAGGGCATCTCTCCCTGCCTTTATTCAGTGATAACTGGATCAAGGCACCCCATAGAAGGGATTTCCTGATGAGAAGAGAAGGAGGATAGCCTGTCAGATAACTCCTTTATTGGTATCAGGAGTGGAGCCATGGAGGTCTCCAGCAGGTTTACTAGCTTGGGGGCCAGTATCCCATATAGCTTATCTGCCAAAGCTAATAGATCCACTTGCTCAAGTGTGACTTGAGTAGAGGTGGAGGATGGAATGATTTGGGCTGGTGATGGATGGACTGCGGGAGATGGTAATGTGGATGGTAGGATGGTTTGTTGAGAGATTGGGATGGTGGAGATCGATGGTATGGGTATGGAGATGGATGGTGTGAAGGATGGTTGGGTAAGAATATCATGCAGGAGTTGTTTATATGAAGAAGTAGAGGGAAGCTCAGCAGGTGAGGAAGGGGAAGCATCCATGAAGGAATCTTCCAAAATGTTGAAGGATGGAACGTCAAGAGGTGGATAGAAGTGCAGTGGATGGAATTGTTCTGAGGTGGCTGGAGGTGAGAAGTGTGATGAAATGGTAATGGGGGAGGAGATGGATGTGGAGATTGTTAATGTGGAGGTGGAGGTAGAAACAGCAGGAGGTGGAGAAGGAGGAGAAGAGGTGGAGGAAGGCAATTCCTCAATGAGGGCAGGGGCCTAAGGGGAGGAGACTGTAATAGTCCTTGTGCCTGAAGCAGTAGTAGTCCTAGTTGGCTTGATTATCTGCCTGTCCCATTTCCCAAACATGGCACAGGTTAGCCTTTTTAATGCATTGATGTGCATCCCATTTGATACTAGCAGTTCAGGGCACCTGGAGTGCAGGAATACCCCTAAGATCCTCCCAAAGTTTACAAAACTTTTGTTTATTTTCTTCTTTATCAAATCAAAGAAAATTTCTCCCCAGTTCAAGTGTTTCTTATCCACTAGGGCTCCCATCAAACAGAACTGATACCTGGATATGGTATCATGTGCTGGGTGCTTTGCCAGTAGCACTTTCCCCACAACATCAGCAAGAAATCTAAATTCAATAGATAAGTTCTTTTTCAATAATTTGTTAGGGTTTTCTGCAGAGTGACCCATTCTGTCTAACATTGAAGCAAATTCCTCTCCCAAAAGTTCAACAGAATCATCTCCAGTACTCAAATGAAATACTTCAGTCAGGAGAGTAGGTGATAATGATACCTGAGTCCCGCTGATAGTACCAACAAGGGTATTCTGATCCAGATTATGTGCTGTAAATACCCATTCTATAATCTCATCTGCGGCAATCTTCATCCTGGTGGACATTATATGCACTAACTGTTATTCTCGGAAAAGTTCCAGAATGTCTTTGAAAACCTGATCGCTGTCGTCAAACGAATCCATATCTATATCAAATCCGGTATCAAATTTCATCTTGGCGAGAACGGCAACATTCACGGCCATTGTATACCAGCAAAAAGTAACAAACACAACCAAGTGCAGTAGAGTTTGGAGGGAAAGAAAAAGTTTGCACAGAGTATGAAAGATCAAATGAAGAACGACGGTGAAAGAATGATTTTTATATTAGGGTTCGACGCCGGAAAGGAAGGATCGTTGAACTTCGTTCGACGATCGGGGCTGCTAGGGGAATCTGAAGAGACTTCAATATCGTCGATCTCCGTTCGACGAAATTGGGGAGCGTCGAGCTCCGCTCGATGATCTATGAACAGAAAGAAGGATAGCTAAATGCTATCAGACGGCGCTGAAATCTGGTCGACAATTTTGGTAAACGTCGATCTGCGTTCGACGATTTTTGGGGAAAACATCGAGCGCAGTTCAGGGACAGAAAATAGCCTACAGACACAAATAAGTTTTTAGCCTAGTCTTGGTCTGTTTTTAGATTTTCAAAATCTTGGGATTTATTTTAGGCTGCCTCCATCTAACATTCCTAACTGATTTAGGAAGAAGGTATGTTTCTTTTCATCCAAGGGTTTGGTGAAAATATCTCCCCTTTGCAAATCAGTTAGGATATATTGAATTTCAATTTTTTTCTTCTCAACATTATCTCTTAAGAAGTGATGCCTAATCTCTATGTGTTTTGTCCTACTATGGAGGACTGGATTTTGTGCTATAGAAATAGCACTGGTGTTATCACAAAATATTTTTGACCCTTCTAAGTTGTAGCCATAGTCGAGTAGCTGGTTTTGAATCCACAGAATCTGTGAGCAACAACTGCCTGCTGTCATGTATTCAGCTTCAGTAGTTGAAGTGGACACAGATGTCTGTTTCTTACAGAACCAGGAGACAAGTCTGTCACAAAGGAACTGACAAGTTCCACTGGTGCTTTTCCTGTCTACTCTACATCCAGCATAATCAGCATCTGAAAATCCAGTTAATTCAAATCCTGAGTCTTTTGGATACCAGAGGCCTAGATTTGGACAACTTTTTACATACCTAAGAATCCTCTTAACTAATGTTAGGTGTGACTCTCTAGGGCTTACTTGGAACCTAGCACATAGGCATTTAGCAAACATTATATCAGGTCTACTAGCTGTAAGGTACAATAGAGAGCCAATCATTGCTCTATATGTTATCTGATCAACATGTTTTCCATGTTCATCAGCATCTAATACAGTATTAGTAGGCATTGGTGTTTTCATACAAGATGCTTCAGACATACCAAATTTCTTAACCAGTTCTTTTGCATACTTGGTTTGAGAAATAAATATGCCATCAGCATGTTATTTGACTTGCAATCCTAGAAAGAAGGAAAGCTCACCCATGCTACTCATTTCAAATTTAGAGTGCATCAGGTTGGAAAACTTTTTGCACAAATTTGAATCAGTATAACCAAAGATAATATCATCTACATATATTTATACTAGTATGGTATGGGACTTATGGGTTCTAATAAAAAGAGTTTGGTCTACTCTACCCCTTATAAAATCATTTTTCAGAAGAAAGCATGCTAAGGTCTCATACCATGCTCTAGGAGCTTGCTTGAGACCATATAATTCTTTATGTCATTTGAAAACATGGTCAGGATAAGTTGAAGAGATAAAACCTGGAGGTTGTATAACATAGACTTCCTCTTTGATGTCTCCATTGAGAAATGCACTCTTCACATCCATTTGGTAGACCTTGAAACCTTTGTGAGCTGCATAAGCTAGGAATATTCTTATGGCCTCTAACCTTGCAACTGGTGCAAAGGTCTGTTCATAGTCTATTCCTTCTTCTTGAGAATAACCTTGAGCAACTAGCCTTGCCTTGTTCATTACAATAAATCCTTGATCATCCAACTTATTTCTTAACACCCACTTTGTTCCAACAATTGAGTGATCCTTAGGCCTTGGCACTAGTTCCCAAACTTGATTCCTCTCAAATTGATGTAGTTCCTCTTGCATAGCAATGATCCAGTGTGGATCTTGTTCTGCATCTTGAATGGATTGAGGTTCAACTTGAGATAGAAAGCAAGTATGCATCAGGTTCTGGTTGACCTGATTTCTGGTTTGCACACCAGCTGAGATGTCTCCAATCACTTGGGAGATTGGGTGATCTCTTGTTGTTACTAAATCAATAGGGGGTGTTGATTGTTCACCAACCTGTGTTATTGTTTCCTCTTCTGGAACAATAACTAGCTCTTCAAGATGGTTTTCTCCAAGATGTTGAACACCAAGATATTGAGTATCCTCTTCATCTTCACTGATTTCTTCTCTCTACTGGATAGGTGGATGTGTTGAATCCTTTTCTATAATATATAACCTGTCCAAATTAAAAGAAAGAGAGTGTACCTGCAATGGTTCTATGGTAGAAGTAGACTTATCCTTATAAAACATATTAGTCTCATCAAAAGATACATGAACAGATTCTTCAATTTTCAGAGTAGATTTGTTATACACCCTATAAGCTTTACTGATCATGGAGTATCCCAGAAACACTCCTTCATCAGCTTTAGCTTGGAATTTTGCTAAATATTTCTTGTCATTATTGTGAATATAATAAATGCAACCAAAAATTTTGAAATAGTCTACTTTAGGTTTCTTCCCTTTGAGCAATTTATAGGGAGTCTTGCCCTTCAGTTTATGTATTAGACTCCTGTTCAACACATAGTTAGAGGTGTTCACTGTCTCAGCCCAAAATGATAGAGGTAGGTGAGCATCTGTCAACAATGTAGTAGCAGATTCAATTAGGGTTCTATTCTTCCTTTCAGCTACCCCATTTTGTTGAGGAGTTCTAGGAGCTGAGAAAGTATGCCTGATCCCTTGTAACACCTCTACCCGTCAAGAAGAATATAATAGAGGGTCCGGCCGGGGCCCCACACCATATTCCACAAACAGGCGGAGACGCTACGAAATAATATCATAACCACGCACCCTAACACAGAGCATTCTAGCGGAAGCTTCACGGTTGAATAAATGAACTCAAGATAATGAACATTGTCCACTAAAACTTAGGAATATATATAAACATCACAAGAGTCTGGCCTTAAGGCCTTACAACAGTTTCTCTTAACAAGAGTGTGGATTACAGACATCGGCACGCAGGCCGGCCACACATGAACAAAAGAAACAAAACAATGTCTTCGAGGGCAGCAGCGCAGCTTTGGGCTTCAGCCCGCTAAGTCCCGCTCGGACCAGCACCTCCAGTACCTGTAATAACCAATCCACCAAGAGGTGGAAAACAGGGCAACGGTCAGCATTCAGCTGACCAATTATAACGACCCTGCCCCTGGCACGGGGCAGCGGAATTCCATCCCTGCATAGCAATCTTTCAATATAATATATAGCAATTTAAGCAAGACGTGCACGCCCGCACAGTCACATATCACAAACGCCGGCACGACGGCCCGACGCTCCGTGCACTCAGGGCACATTATCGGTGTTCCGTATTTCTACGGCCACACCACCGTTTAGAGGTCCCAGACATAACGGTTCCATATGAGCATTCTAGTCTGATTGGCTCACCGGCCGTCGACTCTCGCTATGTGATCCTAACAGGGTCTTAAGCACCCAAGGTTAGACAACCATAACGCGGGTACAGATCCTCCTTTCCCGTTGCTCACATCGTCAGACTCATTCCTGGACTGACGCGGGTACAGCTTCACCTTGCCCGTTCCACCACCAAGGCATTGCCCAGTTGCCGTCCTACGGCTCAATGGCTCAACCTCACACAAAGTAGCAACTCACGGCTACAGGAGAGTCCAACTATCTTAATTTCCTGGACTTCCTCCAGTACTTTATCCATCATGCCTACAAGCAAGAAATCACGGAGTCTTCTCCGATATGCAAACAAGCATCACCAATCCAGATCATGTCCAGATGGGCTTCACACAGCATGCCTAGATCCGTACTCCAATTCCGGACTCTAACAAGGGGGACTTCACATATCTACCCCAAGGGACTCCACAACCCACCGCACACTCGCGGGGAAGGGTTTTCCCTATGTAATGCAGGAATTAAGGACTTCACATGTCCAAGCAGGAAATCGTTACCCTAGGAGTTCGCTTCGGAACCATGGAGAGAAATTTGAGACGGATGAAAGCCTTCGCAGCAGCGTTGCCTTCGCAGATCCGAACTCGGCTCGCGATTTGGACCACCGTAGCTCCACCGGTAGCCGGACTCCACTTCTTCTTCCTCACCTTGCTCTCACCTCTCTCTTAAAATTTAGAAAGAGAAGATGAAACTCAAAATGAGCCTTTCCTCCTTCTTTCCCGACCTTATCAGCCCAGGAATGATCCCCAGCCACAGGATCCTCTTTAAGGAAAATGAATGGCCACGATCTGCCCAAAATATTGAACTTTTTGGCCGACACGGCCTGTGACACGCCCGTGTCACTGGCCGTGTACCCTTAAGCGGCACACGCGGTGCTCGCACCGCCTAAAAATTACCAGAACACGGGCATCGACACGCCCGTGTCGAACCTGACACGCCCGTGTCGGTCACTTGACACGCCCGTGTCACACCTGTTACACGGTACTCATCGAGCGTTAAATCCAGTCAGAGCAGTACACGGGTAGGCACACGCCCACTGACACGCCGTGTCAAAGCTGACATGGCCGTGTTCAAGCCTTGGTTCCGGGCCGTGTACAATTCTGACTCGATACGGCATTTTATTGAGTGACACGCCCTGGGACATGCCCGTGTCGAAGGCCGTGTCCCAGGCTCGACTATCGTCGACCTCCGATCGTCGACTATCTTGAACACGCCCTGGGACACGCCCGTGTCCCAGGCCGTGTACCCCGACACGCCCTGGGACACGCCCGTGTCCCAGGCCGTGTTAAGCAACCTGAACCTCAAATCCACTTTTGAGTCTTTTTGGGGTGTTACAATACTCCCCCCCTTAATAAAATTTCATCCCGAAATTTGAAGACAGTAGGGAGAAATTTGAAATTAACAAAACATTTATATGTTTCTATTACATATATAACGAGCAAACAAGTTACGAAAATAATTCGGGAAACTCGGCTTGCATGGTCTGCTCATGCTCCCATGTTAGCTCTTCTCGGCCACAATTGTCCCACCGGACTTTGACCATCCCGATCACTTTGTTCCGCAACTGTTTCTCGGCTCGATCTTCAATCCGTATAGGCTTCACCTTTGTTGTTAGCCCATACTCAACCGGCACTCGATCATTGACAATTACTTGAGCTGGATCCTTGACTGCTTTGCGTAGCACCGAGATGTGAAACACATCATGTAATCCACTCAATTCCGATGAAAGAGCTAGCCGATAGGCGGCTTCCCCAACTCGCTCCACCACTTCAAACGGACCAAGGTATCGCGGACTTAGCTTTTTCAACCGCCGAATCCGAGATACGCCTTTGAATGGCTTAATCTTTAAATAGACCCAGTCACCCACCGCGAACTCCACGTTCCGGTGCTTAGCATTGTAATATTTGGCTTGCCGATCCTGGGCTATTAGGAGCCTCTCTCGAATAGAGCGTATTGTTGAGGTAGCATCCTTGACTTCCTTTTTGCCTAAAAGTTTAGTCTCGCCAGTTTCTGCCCAAGCTAGCGGTGTACGACACTTCCGACCATACAGCGCTTCAAACGGGGCCATGCCTATACTCGCTTGATGGCTATTATTATAGGCAAACTCTACCATAACAAGATGTTCTTCCCAATTCTTACCGAAGTCCAGGGCGCACATACGGAGCATATCCTCCATCGTTCTGTTGGTTCGTTCAGTTTGGCCATCCGTTTGCGGGTGAAAAGCCGTACTGAATGCTAACTTCGTGCCTAACATCTGATGAACTAATCTCCAATCTTTCGAGGTAAAGCGCCCATCTCGATCACTTACGATGCTCCGGGGAACACCGTGCAATCGAACAATCTGCTCTACATAAAGCTTTGCCAACGTTTCCACGGAATCGTCCCGCTTGTTCGGTATAAAGTGAGCCACCTTTGTCAACCGGTCTACAATCACCCAGATTGAGTCATGGCCACGCTGAGATCTCGGCAATCCGTGCACGAAATCCATAGAAATATCCTCAAACTTCCATTGCGGAACCGGCAACGACTTCAGGAAACCACTCGGCCGTTGACATTCTGCCTTTACCAAAGCACAAGTGCGACATTTAGCCACATACGCGGCTATGTCTTTCTTTAAACCAGGCCACCAGAACAGTTTCTTCATGTCCTTGTACATTTTTGTGCTCCCAGGGTGAATTGAATACTTTGTAAAGTGTGCTTCATATAGCAGCCCTTCTCGCAATTTACCCGCACTAGGGACGCACAATCGGCCATCCTTCCGTAACAAACCGTCATCCCAGGAGAATTGATCACCATACCCCTCCTTTGCATAGCGTTGGAGACTTTCATCCAACTCCGTTGCCCGCCGAACCCTGTCAGCAAGGTCACATTGAACCTCCAACCAGCTCACGCATGCAACAGTTGAAGAATCTCTTTCCACACAAGATATCTCCAAAGCTTCCAACTCCTGGATTAACCGCTCATCATACATCCGCAACCAATTTGCCTGCACCGGAGCCCGACGACTCAAGGCATCAGCGACCACATTTCCCTTTCCGGGAACATAGTGAATGTCGAAGGTAAAATCCCCAAGGAATTCCATCCACCTCCTTTGTCGCATATTCAATTCTTTTTGATCAAGCAGATACTTTAAGCTTTTATGATCTGTATAAATATCCACTTTCACTCCATACAGATAATGCCGCCACAACTTTAGCGAAAAGATCACCGCCGCCAACTCCAAATCATGGACGGGGTAATTACGCTCATGCACTTTCAATTGACGTGAGCCATAAGCGATCACCTTGCCAAACTGCAGGAGAACACAGCCTAAGCCTCTTCCTGACGCATCGCTGTATATTTCAAATCCATCTGTACCACATGGCGACGTCAACACGGGCACCGTGGTCAAACGATTCTTCAGCTCATCAAAAGCTCGTGCGCACTCCGGCGTCCAAACGAACTTCTGATCCTTTCTCGTCAACGTAGTCAGAGGCAAAGCAATCCGGGAGAAGTTCTCCACGAACCTTCTATAGTAGCCCGCCAGTCCAAGGAAACTCCTGACTTCGGCCACCGAAGACAACACTGGCCAATCACGAATGGCACTTATCTTTGCCGGATCCACCGCTATGCCCTCTCCACTGACCACATGGCCTAGAAAAGCCACCGACGAGAGCCAAAACTCACACTTTGAGAACTTGGCATACAGCTTATTCCTTCGCAAGGTATGCAATACTAATCGCAAATGGTTTGCATGATCTTCCTCCGATTGTGAATATACCAGAATATCATCAATAAACACAATCACAAACAGATCCAGGTATTCGCGGAACGTTCGATGCATGAGATCCATGAATACCGAAGGTGCATTAAATAAGCCGAACGGCATCACTGTGAACTCATAATGACCATAGCGTGTGCCAAACGCTGTCTTGGGAATGTCACCTTCCCTAATCCGCAACTGGTAATACCCGGACTTCAAATCCAACTTCGAATAGATGGTTGAGCCCGCTAGCTGATCGAACAAGTCATCGATCCGTGGAATTGGATACTTGTTTTTCTCCGTCAGCTTGTTCAGTTCGCGATAATCAATACATAGTCGCAAACCACCGTCTTTCTTTTTCACAAAAAGAACAGGCGCGCTCCAAGGTGACATACTTGGGCGTATATAACCCTGCTCCAACAATTCTTGCAACTGAACTTTCAGTTCGGCCATTTCTTTTGGCGCTACCTGATACGGCGAACGGGCCACAGGTTTCGCACCCGGCACCAGCTCGATAGCGAAGTCGACTTCCCTTTGGGGAGGTAACCCCGGGAGGTCCTTTGGAAACACATCCGCATATTCCGACACAATCGGCACTTCACTCACACTGGCCTTCGGCGCCACCGCCTCTATGAGTGTGAAGAACAACTCCGCACCCTTCCGAACTGCCTTAACAACTTGGAGAGCGGATAACAACATCCCACTCATCCCTTGCATACCAATGAACTTGGTCTCTTGTTCGGTATTTTGCCCAAGTGTGACCTCTTTTGAAGTGCAATCTATACAGGCACGCTGCTCTGAAAGCCAGTCCATACCAAAGATTATATCAAACTCTTTGATCGGCAATACTAGTGTTTCCACCTTGAACTCCCGACTTCCTATCTTGACCTCAAGACTGCAAGACCGATCCGCGCACATCAAACATCCGTTAGGCAACAACACCTTTACACTGTCTGTCGTGGTCCGGATAGGCACCCCGATACGAACGACAAAGTCCTCAGATAGAAACGAATGTGAAGCACCTGTGTCGAACAGTGCTCGCGCCGGATACTCTCTTATAAGGACAAACCCTATAACATTACAATTAAAACAAGCACAGCACAACAAAACAAGCACATTAAAATATATGCACACCTGTGACGACATCCGCCTGCTTAATGGCCTCCTGTTGTCCAAGGTTGAAGACCCTGGGCTGCGCGTGCGAGGCAGAAGACTCCACCACAGCCTTCCCCTTCTCCGCATAAGACGCTCCCGTCTTCTTATCACCCTTTGGAGGACCAAATCGGCATTCACGTGCGAAGTGTCCAACCTTCCCGCACGTAAAACAAGCACGAGATCCATACCCAGATGTGTCCGTCACAGTCGCAGAAGGAGCTTGTCCAGAAGACTTAGACTTCTTATTCCATCTCTTTCGGTAGCCAAACTTGTCCGGACGCGGCGGCTTAAACTCCGGCTTCACAACCGCCAAGTTTCCCTTTGCTTGCCCCCGTTTCATGTCCAGCTCCAAAGAACGAGCCGTACAGACTAAGGCTTGGAATCCCTGACTCACAGAACTCGAGAGCAAATACCGCAGCTCATCTCGCAGTCCCGCATAAAACCGACTAGTCTTACGCTCTTCTTCGGCGAAGATCGTGCCCGCATATCTTCCCAAACGGGTGAACTCATGCAGGTAGTCATCCACACTTCGATCTCCCTGCGCCAACCGTTGAAATTCCATTTCCATCGATATCCTTTGCTGCACCGGCAGATGTTGTGCTAAGAACAATCGAGAAAATTCGTCCATTATAATCTCTGCCAATTGCCTACCAGCCAAGTGATGCATTTCAATCTCATCCCACCACAATCGCGCCTCTCCTTCCAGTAGGAAAGTGGCTAACATAACTTTCTGTTCCTCCTCAACCTTGATAGCTCTTATAATCCTCTTGATTCTTGCAAGCCAATCCTCTGCTTGGGCCGGTGTACCCGCCCCATGAAACTGCGGAGGGTTAAAGCTCAAGAATTGCTTCCATTGTTGATTTGCTACCCGCGGATCAACTTCGGCTTCTACCGGTTCTTGTCATACCCCAGCTTGCGCTGGCACCACTGCAGGACGTGCCTGCCCCGCTTGCTGAGCATTCATCACCGCAAGTACCGTTTCCGTGATGAGACGGACTGTCTCAGCGAATGGAGGAGTTGTGGGCACCTCGGCTGGTGTCGCACTCTCAACAGAACGTTGTGGTTCGGATTGACCCGCAACACTTTTGGTCACCTATATGTGTAAAATACACAGGTTAACGACCAATGAAAATGGCAACCATACAAAAGAATACACAAGTTCAACAAACAAGGGTATTTGAATTCCTAAGTGGACAATCTTGAGTTCAAATTAAGTGTTATAACGACGGCACTGACACGTGCTCGCCCCCTCTCAAAAGAATTCGTCCGCGAATTCGGAAGAGATCGACCAACAAGCTGATACCAAATTGTAACACCTCTACCCGTCAAGAAGAATATAATAGAGGGTCCGGCCGGGGCCCCACACCATATTCCACAAACAGGCGGAGACGCTACGAAATAATATCATAACCACGCACCCTAACACAGAGCATTCTAGCGGAAGCTTCACGGTTGAATAAATGAACTCAAGATAATGAACATTGTCTACTAAAACTTAGGAATATATATAAACATCACAAGAGTCTGGCCTTAAGGCCTTACAACAGTTTCTCTTAACAAGAGTGTGGATTACAGACATCGGCACGCAGGCCGGCCACACATGAACAAAAGAAACAAAACAATGCCTTCGAGGGCAGCAGCGCAGCTTTGGGCTTCAGCCCGCTAAGTCCCGCTCGGACCAGCACCTCCAATACCTGTAATAACCAATCCACCAAGAGGTGGCAAACAGGGCAACGGTCAGCATTCAGCTGACCAATTATAACGACCCTGCCCCTGGCACGGGGCAGCGGAATTCCATCCCTGCATAGCAATCTTCCAATATAATATATAGCAATTTAAGCAAGACGTGCACGCCCGCACAGTCACATATCACAAACGCCGGCACGACGGCCCGACGCTCCGTGCACTCAGGGCACATTATCGGTGTTCAGTATTTCCACGGCCACACCACCGTTCAGAGGTCCCAGACATAACGGTTCCATATGAGCATTCTAGTCTGATCGGCTCACCGGCCGTTGACTCTCGCTATGTGATCCTAACAGGGTCTTAAGCACCCAAGGTTAGACAACCATAATGCGGGTACAGATCCACCTTTCCCGTTGCTCACATCGTCAGACTCATGCCTGGACTGACGCGGGTACAGCTTCACCTTGCCCGTTCCACCACCAAGGCATTGCCCAGTTGCCGCCCCACGGCTCAACGGCTCAACCTCACACAAAGTAGCAACTCACGGCTACAGGAGAGACTAACTCTCTTAATTTCTTGGACTTCCTCCAGTACTTTATCCATCATGCCTACAAGCAAGAAATCACGGAGTCTTCTCCGATATGCAAACAAGCATCACCAATCCAGATCATGTCCAGATGGGCTTCACACAGCATGCCTAGATCCGTACTCCAATTCCGGACTCTAATAAGGGGGACTTCACATATCTACCCCAAGGGACGCCACAACCCACCGCACACTCGCGGGGAAGGGTTTTCCCTATGCAATGCAGGAATTAAGGACTTCACTTGTCCAAGCAGGAAATCGTTACCCTAGGAGTTCGCTTCGGAGCCATGGAGAGAAATTTGAGACGGATGAAAGCCTTCGCAGCAGCGTTGCCTTCGCAGATCCGAACTCGGCTCGCGATTTGGACCACCGTAGCTCCACCGGCAGCCGGACTCCACTTCTTCTTCCTCACCTTGCTCTCACCTCTCTCTTAAAATTTAGAAAGAGAAGATGAAACTCAAAATGAGCCTTTCCTCCTTCTTTCCCGACCTTATCAGCCCAGGAATGATCCCCAGCCACAGGATCCTCTTTAAGGAAAATGAATGGCCACGATCTGCCCAAAATATTGAACTTTTTGGCCGACACGGCCTGTGACACGCCCGTGTCACTGGCCGTGTACCCTTAAGCGGCACACGCGGCGCTCACACCGCCTAAAAATTACCAGAACACGGGCATCGACACGCCCGTGTCGAACCTGACACGCCCGTGTCGGTCACTTGACACGCCCGTGTCACACCTGTTACACGGTACTCATCGAGCGTTAAATCTAGTCAGAGCAGTATACGGGTAGGCACACGCCCACTGACACGCCCGTGTCAAAGCTGACACGCCCGTGTTCAAGCCTTGGTTCCGGGCCGTGTACAATTCTGACTCGATACGGCATTTTATTGAGTGACACGCCCTGGGACACGCCCGTGTCGAAGGCCGTGTCCCAGGCTCGACTATCGTCGACCTCTGATCGTCGACTATCTTGAACACGCCCTGGGACACGCCCGTGTCCCAGGCCGTGTACCCCGACACGCCCTGGGACACGCCCGTGTCCCAGGCCGTGTTAAGCAACCTGAACCTCAAATCCACTTTTGAGTCTTTTTGGGGTGTTACATCCCTTCACTTTGACAGAATTCTTGCATAAGAAGAGAATCAAACTCTATCCCATGATGACTTCTGATCAGGGCAATGTGAGTATTGAACTCAATCTGTATACATTTGAGAAACTCTGTCAAACACTTAAAGTTATCAGACTTCTTCCTCAGAAAGAATACCCAAGTGAATCTAGAGAAGTCATCTACAATCACAAAGGTGTAAGATTTCCCTCCTAAGCTTTGTACTGTAATGGGTCCAAAAAGATCCATGTGTAACAGATACAAAATCCTAGGTGAATCACTCTTATTAAGTGACTAAAAATTGTTTTTAGTTTGCTTGCCTAATTGACAACCCCTCCAGAGTCCTTCCTTCTTGTAGGGGCCAGAAGGTAGTCCTCTAACAAGGTTATCTTTGGACAGCTTAGCAATGGTTCTAAGGTTTAAGTGTCCTAGTCTCTTATGCCATAAATCATTTGGTTTGCAGACTGAATTAAATAAGCAGATATCTATGTTGGTTGAAAGGAAATCTATAAGATAAATGTTACCTTTCCTTTTACCTGTTAACATTGTTGTGTTATCCTATGACTTGATCTTGCATAAGGATTTGTTGAATGTCACTTGATATCCTTCATCACAAATTTTATTGATGCTGATTAGGTTGTGTTTCAGTCCTTCCACATAAGCCACCTTCTTGAATGTGACTGATCCAATCTGAACAGCATCATATCCTTTTGTTTGACCAAAGTTTGAATCACCAAAAATCACTTTGGGTCCAAGTTTGGTTCTGAAGGATGTTAGGTTCTCCTTGTTCCCTGTCATGTGCTTTGAGCACCCACTATCCAGATACCATTGTTGGTTCATTACTGGATAGGTCTTCACCTGCACATAAACAGCTTATATGTTTTTGACCCAGTTTACCTTGGGCCAAGGCTTATAACCTTTAAACTCAGATATAAAAGACATCCCAGGCTGACTCTTATAGCCTTTAGGATGATATCTCTTAGGAGTCACTATCCATTCAGTATAAGGGTTGAAGCTTTGGGATGAAGGACTTCTAGGATTGATTTTAGATTTACCCTTGAAAGGTTATTCAAGGCTCTGAGCTCCGTTCGACGATCGTCGAGCAGAGTTCGACGATCTTTGGTAAGATCTTCGAGCTCCGCTCGAAGATCGAATGTGCTGGAGTTCAGAGTTTAGAAGTCGTCGATCTGAGTTCGACGATTCAGCCTGAGATCGCCGAGCTCTATTCGACGATCGTCGACCTCTGTTCGACATTTTCTGTTGAGCTGTGTTTTCCTTAGGTAAATCAGGTTCTTCCTAGCTACCTCTACAACACCCTTTCCTTTATCAGAAATAAATTTAATTGGGGTTATTAATACTATAGGTTGGCTGGATGAAGCACCCAAGCCCAGTATACTATTTAATCTTGAGTTCACTGTGCTTGTGATGTCCATCAGTCTGATGCTTCTCCAATTAAGGGATTCTTCAAACTTCTTTGTCTGGGATAGCTCACTTTTCAGTGAAGCTATCTCCTCCCTACAGCATTCTAACTCCTCAGAGAGTTTGAGGTTTTCTGATTTTAAGGTGCTATGTTCAGACAATTGATTTCTGAGAGAGATAATCTCTTTCTCAGACTTTAACAGGTCTAAACAAAGTGCCTTAAATTCAGATCTAAAGTCCTCTGAATCAAAGTCAAAGGAGTCTATTACCTGGTCTTCTTCAGTTTGAGTTTCAGATTCTGAGTCTGATCCTTGTTCTGCATCAGAATTTTGCTTAGATGCATTGATAGCCATCATACAGAATTACTTTTCTTCAGCATCATCCTCATCATCACTTGAGCTTGATGAGGCTTCTGATTCCTCTTTAGTATCACTCCAGCTTTCAGCTACAAACCCCTTCCTTGTATGTTTATTTTTGTTGGAGGAGGATTTGTTGCATTTGTTTCCCCTGGAGTCCTTGTCTTTTCTCCTATCTTTCCTGTCTTTCTTGTCCTTATTCTGATTTTATGGACAGTCGGGCACAATATGGCCTGGTTTCCTGCATCCAAAATAGATTATTTCTTTATTATTTGACTTGCCATACCTTGGCTTCTCATGCCCTCTGGATAACCTCTTTCTGAAATCTTTCCTGGCCATCTTGTAGAATCTTTTGGCCAGCAAGCTCATCAATTCTTCATTGCCTGTGACCTTGTCTTCAGGCTTCTCTTCTATGGCTTTGAAAGCTATGGTCTTCTCCTTTCTGATGACTGGAGAAGCAGTCTTTTGCTCTTCTTCCCTATTCTTAATGAGCAACTCATAAGATTTGAGCTTGCCCAAAAGAGCCTCTATGGTTATTTCACTTAGACTTCTGGCATATTTAATTGGCCAGATTCTTGAATCCTAAGTGATGGAGAAGCACATTAGGATTTTGTCATTTAGTTCAGTGAGTGTGATCTCCTTATCCAATGTCTTCAACTCACTGACTATCAGACTGAGCCTGTTGTACATATCTACAACTGACTCAGCTTCTCCTTTCTTGAAATTCTCATATTGGGATATGAGATGGGATCTCCTATCCTTTCTTTCATCAGCAGATCCAGATACAATTTCAGATAGCTTATCCCATATGTCTTTAGCTGAGCAGCATTCAGCTACCTTTTGGAATATCTCATCAGACATAGTCTGAGCAAGAATATTCATGGCCTTTGCATCTGCAACTTTCCACTTCTTTATTTCTGCATCTGTTCCTGAGGGAGGTGGAACAATACTTGTGCTTGTGGTCTCTGGAGGTATTGGACAAACTGTCAAAACAGAATTAAAAATGTCCTCATCAATAGAATTCATGTACAGTCTAATCCTTGCCTTCCAAAGTGAAAACTTGGAAAGGTTGCACACTAGAGGTCTGGTACTAGCATAGTCTTTATTTTGTGTCATGGTTTTTGAAAGTAATAAATATAATACAGAAAGAAATAACCCTCTATAGAAGATTTATCTTATCAAGGATCTTTGTGTTCAGGTGTTAGCTTGTTCAACCAATCTGTTGAAGATTCAGTTGTTGAGTAACCAACCTCCCTCTGATACCAATTGAAAGTGAGGGTAAGATCTATCTTCACTCTAGAGGGGGGGTGAATAGAGTATTTTAAAATAATTTACAATTAAAAACTTTAAAGCAGTAGAAGACTTAATTTATGTATATGTGTAAGGTGCTTGCAGAAAAGTAAACACTAAAGCAGTAAGTAAACAGAAACACGCAGCACACAGCAAAGCAAAAAGCACAGCAAGCCAGATGATATAAGGAGCTATAGTGGTTCCCCAACAACCTGGGTTCATCCACTCTTCTACCACCCTAGGTAGGAATCCACTGCAGGAATAGTTGATCAGGTGTCCTGGGCACAAATGAGCTTTTGATAAGGTGCTCAAAAACCAGATCTAGATTTTTTGATAAGGTGTCTTACCACCACTGAGTTTTGACAAGGTCTCAGAAACCAGTTTCAGAACTTTTGAAGGGAGTTTTTATAAACCCTTTTACAGGAGGGAAAGGAAAAAGAAAGTAGTTTGAAGATGTTCTTCTCTGTCAACAATCTGAGAGAAGACAAGTGGAAGATGTTGCTAAAGCTCCCCCTGAGATCTGTAAGGGTTCAGGAAGGTGAGCTTTGCTAGGGTGATAGATCTTCAGTTGCCTCAAATCTCCAGCAAAAGATGATTTCAGCAGATGACGAAATGTGTGATGTCTAGAGTCCTTGATGTTGAAGCTTTTGAACACTTGAGGATTTGGAGGAGTGGAATATCAGATTATCTCCTCCACAGTAAAGTTCTTTGTGTTCTTGAAGATTTTGACTCAGTGAATCTGTATATTCCAGAAGATGAGCTCTTGATCAGAGTATATTTTGATCTCTCTTCTGTAACTCTTTTTATCAATCTGATAATCCTGTATATCTCTTGTCTATCTTATTGTATTGATCTGTTATCTCTTATTCAAAAACATATTCTGTAGGAGTATATCAGATTCTGACTTAGATGGCCATTACTCAGTCATAAATGACTTCCATAATTGACAACTGTCTCTGGGAAAATCCTAAGTAACATTCCTTTTAGCCTTCCTTGAAACTTGCTCCAGATTGCTTGAAACGGCTACAAAATCCTTTGCAATAAATGCAGGAAATAAATCTGAATGAATTCCATAACTATTCTTTAATTTGAATTCTGAAAGCGTCGATCTCTCACAGAAATCGTCGATCTGAGCTCTACGATAGTTCAACTGAGCTCAGAGATTGGATTTCAACAGCAGACAGAAATCGTCGAACTGAGCTCTACGATCGTCGAACTGAGCTTAGCGACTTGGAAAATAGCTAAAGACAGAACGTCGATCTGAGCTCGAAGATCGTCGACCAAAGTTCGACGACTTACAGAATTGAGCTCAGAGAACGTCGAACTGAGTTCGACGTTTCGTCGACCGGAGCTCGACGAAAATTGTCATTGTCTCAGCACTGAATCCTGATCTTTGAATGGTCTTGGGGGCAGATTCAAACCTAAGTTCTAACCCTTAGACTCATTCTAATTTGACCTTTTCAACTATACAACTAGGTCAAACCAATTTCCTAAAAACATAGTGATCCTTGCCCAAATTAGTAATAGGGTGTTCCAACAGGGTGCTCGTCCATACTTTCCTAGACCTTCTTCTGTTCTGAATGTTGACTTTGAGTATGCAATGAGTGCCTTTGACTTCTATCTTGATTGGGTTCACCCTCGAATAATATGTGTTGCATACCCTGCACTAAAGTTCTCATGAATGGAGACTAGAATAAACATCCTCGAGAGAGATAGTGTCTCTACCAGCAACATAGGAATTTACCAAAAATTTATATGAAGGAAGTAGAGATACTAAAGAAAAAGGGTTACATCTTCATCTTCAGCTTGGAAATCCATGTTTTTCAGATCCATAAAGATGGAGTCCAAATAATCAAGATGCTCCTTCAGAATCGCACATTCCTTCATTCGAAGAGAGAACGGACGTTTCAACAATAATTTGTGTTGGAGTTACCATGGTGATCTAGAAGTGGTCAAACATGTAATCTCACTGCCAACGCGATATGAGCCTGCAGGGTCGCACATAAGAGCAGTGGAGAAGTTGGAAGATTGACTGTGTTGGTAAAGGTTACAAATCACCATAAAGTAGGGGGGTCCGGCAATCGTTGCCAAAAAAGTTCATTGAGAATGGTTAGTCGAGAGTCGTCGAGTTTGACTCGACGATTAAGAATGTTTAGACGAGAGTCGTCGAGTTTGACTCGACGACTAAGGTTGTTTCGGCGAGAGTCGTCGAGTATGAATCAACGACTGTGCCTTGGTCGACGAATATCGTTGACCGCCGTTCGACGATTGTCGTCGAACGCGGCTCGACGATTATCATCGACAGCCTCTCGACGAATGTCTTCAAACGCGGGTCGACGAATGTCGTCGACCGCCGTTCGATAAATATCGTTGATCGCCGTTCGACAATTGTCGTCGACCACCGATCGACGAGAATCGTCGAGAGCCGTCGAGTATGACTCGACGACTAAGGCTGATTCATCGAGACTTGTCCTTGATTCTCGTCGATTCTGGATCTGATTCTCGCCGAACCTGAAACTCATTCTCAACGAATGATTCTGTGACCCTATACTATGTGGTCTGCGGATAGTGATACTTTTAGGTCTGTTTCTACTTTTAGTATAAATAGGGACTTAGGGTTTTGCGAACATGATGCGTTTTTGCGGCCGAATAGAACCCGGCGGAAAGAGATCCGCTGTTCTACCGATTTGCAGAATCCCGAATCCCGCCGGCCGGAAGCGTTCTGCCGCCGCATTCGCTCCGCCGACCTCCTCCTCTCTGACGATAGTCGCCGGTGTTCTCCGATGATAGTCGCCGGTGTTGCGCTTGCTGGAGCGGGCCTAGCAGTCCGTGGAAGTGTAAGGTGCGGTCGATCTCTTTCCGATCATCCGTGTGACGGAGGTTTGGAGTTCTCCCGCTCGTGTGGATTTCAGCAGAGACGTAGATATTATTCTACGTGGAACTCGCCACCGACAAGGAATCTCATTTGGAGCATCTTCGTTGAGTTGTGACTAACCGCCATCAAGGTAATTTTTGCCTAATGTTTGTTAACTTCTTGATTCAACATTCATGGCCTGATCCAATCTCTTTTGTGTTGTTCTAGATTTTATTACTTCCGCTGCGTGCACAAGTGTTGTGCCAACCTTATAGAGAAGCCCAACAGTGGTATCAGAGGGAGGTTCGGTCATGTTTGTGGTATTGGAAGTTAGGTTATTCCAGTACGTGTAAACCTAGGGATTTAGAAGTGTTCTAAATGTCTAGATTTAATCTTGGCACCCCGCCGGGAATGTCTGGAATCGTGTAGTAATTTCTAATCGTTAGGAATTACTGTCTCCTTAGCAGTAACCATCCCATGATTTTGTTTTGGATTTTGAATCCAACAAGGAGAGATGAGGTTGTCTACTGTTTTAAGTTGAGTTGCTTTTGTCCCTTGTCCAATACATGTAAACCTGAAGATTTGGAAGTATCCAGATGTTCAGATTTATCCCTTTTCTTCTATCAAATGTTGATAGTGTTCCGTTGTGCACATAAGGGATGCATGGGGATTTTAGTGAAGTGTTTTTCTTTGGATGTGCACATTGATCAAATGTTGATCATGGTTAATTGTTGACCTATTATCAAAAATTCCCTTCATCAAATATTAAGTGTTCGGATGCCTTCCCATGGATGACACTCTTCCTACCTCGATCGATGAAGTGTGGGCTTGCCAAAGTAAGGTGCATTAATCTATCTTGGTAAGGGTGTGAGCAGATAATTGTGATATCCCACTGTCGACATCGGGTCAAGCTTAACTAGGTGACCTCAAAAGTTGAGTGCCTAGAGGCATAGGGTTGGCATGCACCATATGATGGATGCGAATAAGGAGTTATTCACCAACCATACAAGAATTGCATGTGGATGCAATTGGCAAGTGTTGTCTACCTAAATAACCACATTGTGAGAGGAAAGCCAAAGCTGACTCATTGTGTTGGTGAAATACGGATCTTGTCCACTAAGAGAGTAGATCGCATGAACTCTCCGAATTGATAGTGAGGGCTATTATTTCGAATAAAATAATGGGAGTTTTAGTTGAAGTCCAAACTAAGAAAAATAATTATATTTTGAAATTTTGGTACTGATTTTATTCTGCATAAATTCTTGTAGAATTCCATGGCAAGTGGTTTGCACTCTACTCTGTCTCTGAGAGCCATCCTTGAGAAGGATAAGCTCAGTGGGACTAATTATATGGACTAGTATAGGAACCTGAGAATTGTTCTCAGGCAAGAGTGAAAACTCTACGTCTTGGAAGAAGAAGCCCCCGAGGTGCCGACCGGGAATTCTTCTCATGCTGATAAGGATGCTTACAAGAAGTATACTGATGACGCCTTGGACGTCGAATGCCTTATGCTTGACACCATGAACTCTGAGCTTAAGAAGCAACATGAGAACATGGGGTGCAAGGAGATTGACGAGCATCTCAAGAAAATGTTTCAAGGGAAAGCTCGTCAAGAGAGGTTTGATGTCACCAAAGTGTTGTTTCAGTGCAAGATGGGAGTTCGAGACTCAGTAGGGACTCACGTACTCAAGATGATTGGGTATATAGAGAACCTTAAAAGACTGGGTTTTCCTCTGGGTCAAGAGTTGGCCATAGATCTGATCATGTAATCGTTATCGGACAGTTACGAGCAGTTTGTCTTGAACTACAACATGAATGAGATAAACAATACACTGCCCGAGCTCCTAGGCATGTTGAGAACTGCCGAGATCAATATGAAGAAGGCCAAGCCTGCCAGCCCCATACATATGGTGCATAAGGGCAAGGGAAAGGCCATGGGCTTCAAGAAGACGAAGGTGGGACCTAAGTCACATCTTGAGCCCAAGTCTTCTGCACTGATGAAGAAGAAGATCACGGTGAAGGAGGGGAAATGCCACCACTGTGGCAAGGCTGGTCATTGGAGGAGGAACTGTCCTTCGTACATTGAGGGTCTGCAGAAAATGAAGGGAGGTATGACTTCCGCTTCAAGTATTTACGTTATAGAGATAAACCTTTCTGCTCCTTTATCTTGGGTATTGGATACCGGATGTGGTTCTCACATTTGTACAAATGTGCAGGAACTAGGAAGGAGAAGATTGCAGAGTAAAGGGGAGGTGGACCTTCGTGTCGGCAATGGAGCAAGAGTTGCTACTGTGTCCGTAGGGGTTTACCGTCTTTCTTTGCCCAGTGGGCTTGTAATAGAACTAGATAACTGTTATTTTGTTCCGGCAATAACTAGAAACATTATATCCATTTCATGCTTGGACATGATTGGATTTTCTTTTATGATTAAGAACAACTGTTGTTCTATATTTAAGAATGATGTTTATTATGCAGTAGCCCAATTGTTTAATGGTCTTTATATTTTGAACTTGGACCATCAAATCTATAATGTAGAAAATAATAAAATACTAAGAACAAATGACTCAAACCCTACATATCTCTGGCATTATCGTTTGGGCCATATAAACGAGAAGCGCATATCCAAGCTCCATAAAGATGGACTTTTGGACTCATTTGATTATGAATCATTTGAGCGATGCGGATCTTGTTTGTTAGGCAAGATGACTAAGGCCCCTTTCACTGGTTATACTGAGAGGGCTGAGGATCTCTTGGGTGTTGTACATAATGATGTATGCGGACCCATGAGTTCCATGGCTAGAGGTGGGTATTTCTACTTCGTTACATTTACAGATGATTTCAGTAGATACGGATATGTGTATCTTATGAAGTGCAAATCCGAGACCTTTGAAAAGTTCAAAGAGTTCAAGAATGAAGTAGAAAACCAGTTGGGTAAAAGGGTTAAAGCACTCTGATCTGATCGAGGTGGCGAATACCTGAGTCATGAGTTCCGTGATCATCTGAAAGAGTGTGGTATTGTATCACAGCTCACTCCACCTAGAACACCACAGCATAATGGTGTATCTGAGAGGAGAAATCGTACTTTGTCAGACATGGTATGTTCGATGATGAGTCATGCAGACTTGCTTGTTTCCTTTTGGGGTTTTGCTTTAGAGACTACAGCAATGACACTGAATCGCGCTCCAACGAAAACGGTTCTGAAGACACCATATGAGATATGGACTGGGAAGCATCCTAGTATGTCGTTCATTAAAATTTGGGGCTGTGAAGCATACGTGCGACGTCAAATTCCTGACAAGCTGGAACCCAAATCGCATAAATGTTATCTGGTGGGATATCCTAAGGAAACGAAAGGGTATTACTTTTACCTACCGTCCGAGGGCAAAGTGTTTGTCGCAAGGACTGGCGTCTTCTTGGAGAAAGAGTTCTTATCAAGAAAGTCTGAAAAGGTAGAACTTGAAGAAGTTCAAGAACCACAAGTAGTGAATGAACCGGAATTTGATTCTGAGATAGGACTACAAGATGTTGTAGCTAGAGAACCTGCTCAAGAAACACAAGTCCTACGTAGATCTGGTAGACCGAGGTTTGAGCCTGAGAGATATGGATTTCTCATATCTCAAATAGGTAATGTGTTGCTTATGGATCATGATGATGAACCAGCAACCCACCAAGAGGCTATGAATGGACCAGACTCCGACAAATGGCTTGAGGCAATGAAATCCGAGATGGACTCCATGTATGCAAACCAAGTTTGGAACTTGGTGGAACCACCTGAAGGGGTACGACCCATAGGGTGCAAATGGGTCTTCAAGAAGAAGACCGACATGGATGGGAATGTACAGACATTCAAAGGGTGACTGGTGGCTAAGGGTTTCAAGCAAATTCATGGTATTGACTATGATGAGACCTTTTCCCCTGTTGCCATGGTAAAGTCCATAAGGATATTGCTTGCTATTGCTGCGTATTATGACTACGAGATCTGGCAGATGGATGTCAAAACGGTTTTCCTTAATGGAAACCTCCTTGAGGAAGTATACATGACACAACCTGAGGGTTTTGTATCCCTAAATGAAGCCACTAAAATATGCAAGCTGAATAAGTCCATCTATGGACTAAAACAGGCCTCTCAAAGTTGGAATCTTCGTTTTGATGAGAAAATCAAAGAGTTTGGTTTCATCAAGAATGAAGATGAGCCTTGTGTTTACAAGCGAATCAGTGGGAGCATTGCTGTCTTCCTGATATTGTATGTAGATGACATACTTTTGATTGGGAATGACATTTCTACCCTAAAAGTTGTTAATAACAACCTAGGGAACTGCTTTTCTATGAAGGACTTGGGTGAAGCGACTTACATACTCGGTATTAAGATCTATAGAGATAGATCGAAGAAGTTGCTGGGTTTGACCCACAGTACATACATTGAAAAGGTGTTGAAGCGGTTCAACATGCTTGAGTCCAAGAAAGGATTTTTACCCATATTTCATGGTGTGAATCTCTCTAAGGACCAGTGTCCAAAATCTTGTGAAGATAAGGACCGCATGAAGTTGATTCCATATGCTTCGGCAAATGGATCAATCATGTATGCAATGTTATGTACTCGACCCGATGTCTCCTTTGCTTTGAGCATGACTAGCAGGTATCAGTGAGACCCCGGTGAATGTCACTGGATTGCAGTCAAGAATATCCTGAAGTACTTGAGAAGGACTAAGGATGTGTTCTTGGTGTATGGTGGAGAGGAAGAGCTCGTTGTAAGTGGTTACACGGATGGTAGCTTCCAAACTGATAGAGACGATTCAAAGTCTCAGTCAGGGTTTGTGTTTTGCCTTAATGGAGGAGCTGTGAGCTGGAAGAGTTCCAAGCAAGTGACAGTTGCTGATTCTACAATAGAGGCCAAGTATATCGCTGCGGCTAACGCAACGAAGGAGGCTGTATGGATTAGGAAATTCATCGGCAAGCTTGGTGTAGTTCCTAGCATTGTTGGTCCCGTAGTTCTCTACTGTGATAACAATGGTGCAATTGCACAATCTATGGAACCTAGATCCCATCAGGGCTCCAAGCACATACTTCGGCGGTTCCATCTTATTCGTGAGATTATCGAACGAGGAGATGTGAACATTTGCAGAGTGCCGACTGAGGAGAATATTGCGGGTCCACTAACAAAGCCTCTCGCACAGAGAAAGCATGATGGTCATACTATATCAATGGGTATGCGATACCTAAGTGATCAACTCTAGTGGGAGTCTTGTGGGTTGCATGTAAACGTATATTTTGTTGGTTGTTTATTGTTCATTCATATGATGAATTGTGTACTAAATGTTTCTTTTTACAATTAATGGCAAGTTCTTTTATTATGATTTTTCTATGTGATAGTTAAATTGTAACATAATAAATACCCTTCGAGTGTTCGCTTCCATAGGACATCAAGTACGTGACTTGAATGTGAGAGCCTATGATTTATTTGAAGCTTCATTCTTAAAATGTCCCTGGTCGTTGTATCGTCATAGAAACTAAGGGTGATGATGATACCTTAAGACTGGCACGTGCGTTGACTGATGACCAGTTCTCACAGGTCATGATATTGTGATATCAAGTCATCACATGGGTACTTGTTAATGAACAAGTTGTACTGGACAGACCCATCCTGAGACTACTTTGTGGATTGTTATCTAATCGTGTCACAAGTAGGTCTCTATTGGCAATGGTGTTGTGGTCCTTTGACCTGACGTCACAGCATTCATCAATTGAGGAAGAGCGTGCTTTGATACCATCTAAAGTCTTCCTTGAGAAAGGTTGATGATAAGGGCGGTTGTTGGGTACGTTACGAATAATTTGGGTGTTTGTGTGTAAGCAGATATGGGATTTGTCCTCATATATGACAGGAGTTGCATCCATGGGCCCCTTGATGGAACTGGACTGAGAAATGCATTGCCATGCATGGTTGAGTCAGTATGTGATATTGGACTCACCATTCTCTGGAAGTCCGTTCTAGATCAAGAAACTTTGATTGAGCTATTATGAGGGTGACACGGTCCATGCCTCTAGTTCTTTCCGGATGTAAGGGATAAAGGGACAAAGACAACGCAGGAACATTGGTCATGAAGGCTTATGAGTTATGAACTCTTATTGCTTGGGGAGCAATGATGCATTGCTAGATTCCGCTCATTGTTTGTGAGGTTTTTGGTTTGATACTTTCAAGATCAAGTGGGAGACTGTTGGAGTTACCATGGTGATCTAGAAGTGGTCAAACATGTAATCTCACTACCAACGCGATATGAGCCTGCAGGGTCGCACATAAGAGCAGTGGAGAAGTTGGAAGATTGACTGTGTTGGTAAAGGTTACCAATCACCATAAAGTATGGGGGTCCGGCAATCGTTGCCAAGAAAGTTCATTGAGAATGGTTAGTCGAGAGTCGTCGAGTTTGACTCGACGACTAAGACTGTTTTGACGAGTGTCGTCAAGTTTGACTCGACGACTAAGGTTGTTTCGGCAAGAGTCGTCGAGTATGACTCGACGACTGTGGCTGGGTCGACGAATATCGTCGACTGCCGTTCGACGATTGTCGTCGAACGCGGCTCGACGATTATCATCGACCGCCGCTCGACGATTGTCGTCAAACGCGGGTCGACGAATGTCGTCGACCGCCGTTCGACGAATATTGTCGATCGTCGTTCGACGATTATCGTCGACCGCCGATCGACGAGAATCATCGAGAGCCGCCGAGTATGACTCGACGACTAAGGTTGATTCGTCGAGAGTTGTCCTTGTTTCTCGTCGATTCTGGATCTGTTCTCGCCGAACCTGGAACTCATTCTCAACGAATGATTCTGTGACCCTATACTGTGTGGTCTGCGTATAGCGTTACTTTTAGGTCTATTTGTACTTTTAGTATAAATAGGGACTTAGGGTTTTGCGAACATGATGCGTTTTTGTGGCCGAATAGAACCCGGCGGAAAGAGATCCGTTGTTCTACCGATTCGCAGAATCCCGAATCCCGCCGGCCGGAGGCGTTCTGCCGCCGCATTCGCTCCGCCGACCTCCTCCTCTCCGACGATAGTCGCCGGTGTTGCGCTTCCTAGAGCGGGCCTAGCAGTCCGTGGAAGTGTAAGGTGCGGTCGATCTCTTTCCGATCATCCGTGTGACGGAGGTTTGCAGTCTCCCGCTCGTGTGGATTTCTGCAGAGACGTAGATATTATTCTACGTGGAACTCGCCACCGACAAGGAATCTCATTTGGAGCATCTTCGTTGAGTTGTGACTCAATGCCATCAAGGTAATTTTTGCCTAATGTTTGTTAACTTCTTGATTGAACATTCATGGCCCGATCCAATCTCTTTTGGTTTGTTCTAGATTTTATTACTTCCGCTGCGTGCACAAGTGTTGTGCCAACCTTATAGAGAAACCCAACAATTTGTTGGTCAGTGATTTTGTCATTAGAGACTTTCTAACTTCAACCAAAAATTGGTGGGCGTCTCTTTGTCAGTTACCTCATAAATAACTACGACAAAACAAGATCATTGAGTGTGATTTTTCATATTGTTGTTCAAATTTTGAATCCTCCATCGAATCAGGTATCTTTCCTGAAAGTGGCGTCCAGATACTATGTTGCTTAAACAACGCGCACATCTTAATGTTTCAGAGACAAGAACTGTTCTGATTTGGGCTAGGATCTCTATTAAGTTGTTTGAGTTTAGTTTATTTGTTTTTAGTAGTTTTAAGTTTGTGAAAGACTTAACCCAAATAGGGGAGATTGTTGGTACCCTAGTTTGGCTTTGAGTTAAGTCTTTCCTTTTAGATCTTGACCCAAGATTTATCTATGGTCAAAATCTCATTGTTGAGTATTCTCTTTTCCAGTAAAATTCTGGCTAAGTCTTTTTCGGGTTCGACTATCGTCGAACGCCGATCGACTATCGTCGATCAGCCGGTCGACGATCGTCTGTCTCTTGCCAGCTCGACGTTCTGCTAGATCGTCGAGCTCCGGTCGACTATCTCTTGATAGTTCGACGTTTTCTGTCTTGCCCGAGTCGGTCGACTATCTTCCTGATAGCTCGACTATCTCAGTGGGCCGTTCGACGATCTCTAAGGATCGTTCGACGCTTTCTGTTTTGTTTAAGTCGGTCGACTATCTGACTGTTAGCTCGACGATCTCAGTAGGTCGGTCGACGATCGTCGAGGATCGTTCGACTATCTTCTGGTCTGCATATGTAATATTATATGCGTTTTATTTGTTGTTTTATTTCCTATATTTTCTGACATGTTTTATTATGGATTAGTTAATTGATCTTATGCATATATCTCAAAGCAAACGTGCTTCTATATTTATGCATAAGTCAATTCTTTCTGGCAATGTCTTTTGTCTTATTATCTGACTTTATTGTTGCAGCTGTCCTTTATAGCCGTTGGCTGTAAAGAGCTATTTCCGATGTGATTTATCAAACATCCTTTATGAGTCTATTTATTGCAGCTGCTGTAGTTTTCCCTTTTATAGGATATATATCTGCAAGACTTGTTTTTGTGTTAATTGCAGCCCAGATTCAAGATCTGAGAAGAAGACAAAAGTCTTGCTCTAATAGAGCCGTTGCTGCTGCACCTATTTAAAGAGTTCTTTTGGAGAAAGAAAAAAAGACACACGACACACACGAAACATACAAGAAGAAGACAGTGACCAGAAACACACAGACGAAGCTGTAGAACAAATGTGAAAGAAGACTGCTACCATCAACATTCAGCAGTCTTCAAGAAAGAAAAGATACAGCTGCTCACAGCAATATCTATCCAACTGTGAAGATATCTCTTCTGCTCTTCCTCAACCTGAGTGCTCCTGTTCCAGGAAGATACACTCAGAGTTTCTCTGAAGAAGAAGAAGAAATAAGGAAGCTGAAGAAGAACATCTAAATCCAGATCTCTAGTCTTCTTCAGGCCTTACTCCTTCAGAACCTCGTGACAGTATTCTGTCATAAGTTCTGAAGAGTCTCTTATGCTTCTCTAATCTGTTTTACAATAGAGAAGATAATCTAACTCTCCTTCCCCCTCCTGTAAAGAGTTTGTTCACACCTCTTCAAAAGTGAACGTTGGTGACAGGGCACCTTATCAACAACCTGCTTGGTTTTTAGACACCTGATCAAAAGTCTAAAGGGTCTGTTTGATCTACCTGAATCAGATCATTGGTGGCAGGGCACCTTAGCAAAAACCTGTAGTGGATTCCTACCAAGGTGGTAGAAGAGTGGACGTACCTATTGAGAGGGAACCACTGTAGCTCCTTGTGTCGTCTGGTTTGCTTGCTCTGTTTCTTTTATGCTATGCTCTGTTATGTGTTTTAATTTTTAATTTTCCGCATTAACTCTTCCTAAAAGAAAATATAAGATCTACCCTCACTTTCAATTGGTATCAGAGGGAGGTTGATTGTTTGTACAGGATAACTCCTGAATCAAAAGATCCCTGAGATAGATCTTATACTTATTTCTTAAGAGTTTTTCATGGCACAAAATGAAGAATGGTCAAGCACCAGACCTCCAGCTTGCAACTTAGCTGAGTTTAGCATCTGGAAGGCAAGAATCAAATTATTTATGAACAATATTGATGAAGAAATATTTTCTTCTATTTTGACAGGTCTTCCAACATCGGCAACAACAACAAAAAGTGCCAGGCTAACTGATGCCCGAGCAATGAATATCCTAGCTCAGTCATTGTCTGATGACATTTTTCAAGAGATTGTTGAATGTTCAACAGCTAAGGAGATGTGGGATTCCCTTCACCAAATGGCTTCTGAACCCGTGGATGACACATCAGAAGGATGCCACATCATCTCATTTGACGAAGAAGAATTAACATCCCTAGATGTTATCTGGGATGTCTCCGATGATGACTCATCATTTGAAGATGAAGAGGAGGAAGCAAGGGCCAAAGAATTCTGCTTAAAGGCCATAAATGCATCAAACAACAAGGAAAAGCCTGAATCAGAACTTAGAAAATATCAGGTGATATCCAATACTAACTACATTTCAAAATATCCTAAATCAATCTCTAACTTGAATACAACTAAACCTTCAAGAGAAATATTAAGAAAATTCAACAACATTGATTTTGTTTTTCAAAAGTTTTCTCAAATTTTTCAAACATACATGAAATATTTTTTGAAAAATTTATTTAATAAACCAATAAAACCTCATTACATTTATGGTCTGAAAATTTTCCTTTTTGATGAATCTTAGATCTCAAAGAGGCATAGTAAGATAATTCTACATCCTTACAGATTTTTCACAAAATTATCTACACTAAAACTCAATACAGACTTGATCCAGTGGATCATCACACTGTGTTGAAGTTTTTATTTGTGATAAAGTGATTCTATAGGAAGGGAATTATCAGACAGTGCCTTTCTGATTTTAAAGATTTTCTTCAAAATCTTTTTCAGATTATCCTAATGAGTGCTGTGCTCATTAAATTGCATTCCCCTGTCATTTTCTCTGCCCTCATTTTTTTTCTTCTTCAAGATTTACTTCATTCATTTGTTCATGCACAAAAGCAAAAACTGCATCTCTTCTTGTTCCCTTTGCACTTGATCTGTTTTCTGTCTTGCAGGATTACAGACTCAAAATTTCCAACATGAAGAGATGATCAAGAACAGGGCCAAACTCTACAAAACTTTCAATCTCAGTTTGCTATTTCATAAATCTGTTTTATACTCATAGTTAAATATTTTCAAATCCTTTTATTATTAGGAACAGATTTATTAGGAAGCATCTTCTTTTCTTATAGCTGATTATATCTGATTGATGTTATGTTCAAATATTTCATTCAGATTTCTGTATAAAGAAATTCTCGGTCAGATAACTCTATTTCTTATAGATCCTTTTCTAACTTCATTTAGATTGAGTCCTCTACTCTAGTTGCATTGGTCAGCTGAGTTTGAATCTCGTCTAATGAAAAGAAATTCTATAGGAAGGAAGATATCTGATTTTGTTTTTCAGATCCAGAATCTTAATTAAATTTGCTGGACAAAATATCATTTTTGCTGCTAACATACCCTTTTTCAAGGAGAGAGCAATCTCTACCATAGCCTTCTGCAGGTACTATCTACAGGAGTTAGCTGGATGACTCAATCAATATTCAAAGTCATCTCAGCTGAGTCCAAATCACATGTACTGCATCAACATAGGGGGAGATTGCAAATGCCAGCAAGCAGCCAGCCAAACAAAGCTTTTCTTTATATATTTTATGCTTTGCAAATTTTTATTATTTTGCTAATAGGATCCTCACCCAAATAGGGGGAGATTGTTGGAACCCTGGTTCTGATTTGGGCTAGGATCTCTATTAAGTTGTTTGAGTTTAGTTTATTTGTTTTTAGTAGTTTTAAGTTTGTGAAAGACTTAACCCAAATAGGGGGAGATTGTTGGTACCCTAGTTTGGATTTGAGTTAAGTCTTTCCTTTTAGATCTTGACCCAAGATTTATCTATGGTCAAAATCTCATTGTTGAGTATTCTCTTTTCCAGTAAAATTCTGGCTAAGTCTTTTTCGGGTTCGACTATCGTCGAACGCCGATCGACTATCGTCGATCAGCCGGTCGACGATCGTCTGTCTCTTGCCAGCTCGACGTTCTGCTAGATCGTCGAGCTCCGGTCGACTATCTCTTGATAGTTCGACGTTTTCTGTCTTGCCCGAGTCGGTCGACTATCTTCCTGATAGCTCGACTATCTCAGTGGGCCGTTCGACGATCTCTAAGGATCGTTCGACGCTTTCTGTTTTGTTTAAGTCGGTCGACTATCTGACTGTTAGCTCGACGATCTCAGTAGGTCGGTCGACGATCGTCGAGGATCGTTCGACTATCTTCTGGTCTGCATATGTAATATTATATGCGTTTTATTTGTTGTTTTATTTCCTATATTTTCTGACATGTTTTATTATGGATTAGTTAATTGATCTTATGCATATATCTCAAAGCAAACGTGCTTCTATATTTATGCATAAGTCAATTCTTTCTGGCAATGTCTTTTGTCTTATTATCTGACTTTATTGTTGCAGCTGTCCTTTATAGCCGTTGGCTGTAAAGAGCTATTTCCGATGTGATTTATCAAACATCCTTTATGAGTCTATTTATTGCAGCTGCTGTAGTTTTCCCTTTTATAGGATATATATCTGCAAGACTTGTTTTTGTGTTAATTGCAGCCCAGATTCAAGATCTGAGAAGAAGACAAAAGTCTTGCTCTAATAGAGCCGTTGCTGCTGCACCTATTTAAAGAGTTCTTTTGGAGAAAGAAAAAAAGACACACGACACACACGAAACATACAAGAAGAAGACAGTGACCAGAAACACACAGACGAAGCTGTAGAACAAATGTGAAAGAAGACTGCTACCATCAACATTCAGCAGTCTTCAAGAAAGAAAAGATACAGCTGCTCACAGCAATATCTATCCAACTGTGAAGATATCTCTTCTGCTCTTCCTCAACCTGAGTGCTCCTGTTCCAGGAAGATACACTCAGAGTTTCTCTGAAGAAGAAGAAGAAATAAGGAAGCTGAAGAAGAACATCTAAATCCAGATCTCTAGTCTTCTTCAGGCCTTACTCCTTCAGAACCTCGTGACAGTATTCTGTCATAAGTTCTGAAGAGTCTCTTATGCTTCTCTAATCTGTTTTACAATAGAGAAGATAATCTAACTCTCCTTCCCCCTCCTGTAAAGAGTTTGTTCACACCTCTTCAAAAGTGAACGTTGGTGACAGGGCACCTTATCAACAACCTGCTTGGTTTTTAGACACCTGATCAAAAGTCTAAAGGGTCTGTTTGATCTACCTGAATCAGATCATTGGTGGCAGGGCACCTTAGCAAAAACCTGTAGTGGATTCCTACCAAGGTGGTAGAAGAGTGGACGTACCTATTGAGAGGGAACCACTGTAGCTCCTTGTGTCGTCTGGTTTGCTTGCTCTGTTTCTTTTGTGCTATGCTCTGTTATGTGTTTTAATTTTTAATTTTCCGCATTAACTCTTCCTAAAAGAAAATATAAGATCTACCCTCACTTTCATAATGTTTCAGAGACAAGAACTGTTCTTCCCAATGAACGTGTCAAATTTCATGATGTTGTTTTTCATCATTCTTCAAACTATATACCGAATGAACAGATCCCAAACGAATGTGAAACCTAGCATTGATACCTGTTGCGTCCAAACTCAACGCTCCTGGTAGATCGGACTAAATTTCACTGACTTAGACTGGGAGTGGTCGAGCGTGCAAAAAGTCACAGAAAATAAAAGCTGACAAGGTAATTTTTTTGACGTGAAAAACCCTGGAAAGAGGTGAAAAATAACGTGGTCGGATCTGTGTTGACCAAACTTCCACTAGTTTTTGATGTGGTTACAGAGCTTTCTTAGAGAACTCGAGGGCAACAGGTCGCTTCTCATTACAGTTTGAGAGAGCGAGAATGATGGGCTTGGAGAGTAGCATGCCACCTCTCACAGAGCTAATTCTTTTTCAGGCAATGATGAGGAGATTTACAATATGGATACTTTATAGTCTTTGACGGTTGCTTGGAGGTGGAAGCAGCTTATTGCACTCATTCTGATATTTGGGACTTGGAAGCTTAGGTGGCACACTCTGTGCGCCTTATCCTCTGCCACTTATCTCTGATTGTCTTTGGGAGAAAACTAGTGTGGTTGCCCTTTCGATTGTTGGAACGCTTGTTCTTAAGCGCACGGGGGGCTTGCCGACGGAGAGCGCGCGGAGCGCTTGCTCGAGTAGAGCGTGTAGAGCACTCGCTAGAAAGGAGTGTAACACCACCGTTCATCACATGAATTATAATAGAGGGTCCTACCGGGGCCCCACACCACATTCCACAAACAGGCGGTAGGGTCACAGGTTAACATCAAAAGTTACCTGAATCCTAACACAGAGCATTCTAGCTGAAGCTTTAGGGTTATATGAACTCATACCAAATTAATGTCCACTATATATAAACCAAACCATTTATATATATAACAATAATATCACTTACAAATACACAAAGGTTATGGCCTTAAGACCTTACAGTTATACTTCATAAATGTGGTTTACAAACAACGGCACGCAGGCCAGCCACACATGAAAATACTAAGACTTTTCTGATCAGCCTTCGAGGGCTAGCATAGTAGCAAGGACTTCAGCCCGTTATTTTCCGCTAGGATCTCCAGTACCTGCACAGAAACAATCCACCACAAGGGAGTCAAACAAGGAAACGGTCAGCATTCAGCTGACCAATTTATAACGACCCCAACCCTTTCCCGGGGTAGTAGTATTCCTTCCCTGCAGGCATAACATTTTCACAAGTAGATATATCATAAGTATGTACACTCACACACAATTCAATATATCACAAACGAATGCCTCAACGGCCAAATGTTCCGTGCACTCAAGTCACATTTTCGATGTACCTGTCACAAGGGTTCCACCACCATTAAAAGGTCTCAGACAGAACGGTTAACTTTGAGCATTCACAATCTCCACAGCCCCCGGTCTGAAACTTTAGTCTTGACGGCATATAGCCTAAGACTCTCATTATGCGTTCCTAATGAACGTCAATAACTTAGGAACTCGAGTTAGACAACCATAATGCGGATACAGTTATTGTCAGCATTCATCACGATCGCTTGGTGGGACCAACAAGAGTTCTCTTTCTGCGCCCAAACTCAACCCAAAACCCTACAGTATCCTGCAGTGCCTGAAACATTGGTCTTGTCATAGCACACAGCACAAATAGCTCACGAAGAGCTATCGTCGTTGGCGATACTCACTGTCTCCCGGCGATATCCAATTGGTCTTAAAACCATGGAATTTTTAGGGTATTTTCCTGAAATGCAACTGCAGTACTTCATGCTACTTCCAGTTCACAGGTACAACCCCGCAGACCTCGTATATTACTCGTTTATACTCGGAGTCTCTCCGGCATGCAAAATAAACATCACCAATCAAGACCAACCAGTCCAGATGGGCTTCACACAGCATGCCTAGTCCGTACTACATATTTCTGGATCTATATGCAAGACTCACTGGGGATTTCATGAATCGACCCAAAGGAATTCCCTTCGCTTTTCCACCTTTTGGTGAGGGATTCCATGCATATGCCAAAAGAACACTACAAAAAACTGATCTTTAGTGACAAAAAAATTGTGAAGAAATATATATCATCACTAAAGGTGTGTCTTTTGTGACGAAATACATTCCGTCACTAAAGAAATGTCATAAGTGACAAAATATAAGGTTGGTCACTAAAGACATGTCATTAGTGATAAAATGTAAGCACGGTCACTAAAGACATTCCTTTAGTGATAAAATATAAACTCGATCACTAAAGACATGCCTTTAGTGACGAAATATAAGTCGAGTCACAAAAAACATGTTTTTAGTGACAAAACATTATGACAAAAAAAATTTCGTCACAAAAAATATGTTTATTGTGACGAAATTAATTTCTTCACTAAAGACATGTCTTTAATGATGAAATATACCTCGTTCACTAAAAACACATATTTTATGATAGAATATAAGTCTGATCACTAAAAGAATGTCTTTAGTGACGCAATATAAGTTCAGTAATTATAACTAATTTTTAGTGATAAAAACTAATTTGGTCACTAGTCATTAGTATTAGAACTTTTCCTCCTATATAAAAAATATTTTTATAATAGAATCACTAAATATATAAAAAAATTTAATTAATTTGGGCTAGGTTACTAATATAAATAATTTAATTACTAAATCATTCTTAAATAAATCTTAGTTAGTGATAGAGTTACGTTCTAAAAATCTTTTAAATGACCAGAATAATTTTACATACAATCATTTTTGCGTTCCTCCTACCAACCATATTTCATTCCCATATCAAATTTATGTTATAAAGATCCCCTACAACAAAATAGGGGAAAAGGATTGTTTTTTACTGCGGCGTTTTCTGAAGCGTGGCAGTATAATTTGACATTTAGCACATTTTATAAAAGTGTGGTCGTATAATTCAATATTTGCGCCCCAAAAACCATTACTTTTGCCATGTTTCATTAAAATGCCTTCATAGCCTATTAAATAAGTTTTTAATGGTCAGGCGCCCACGATTAATAACCTAGAAATCTTTTTCTCTTCTGACGATCGAGCGCTGATACCTCCTCGCTTCAAACGACCAATCGACAGATTACTCCCAATGGATAAACTTACGACCTACACCACTTGGGGATCGTCGACGACTTTCATTTCCACCGGCGGCCTGCACCATTTTCCTTCTACATATGATATCTTCCACAAGAACTCGACATCAAGCGTTGAGATTGAAGGGTTTCAGTCCTTAGGTTTTGCATTAACATAAAGATCATGGTTGATCTCTTCATTTTGCTCTTTACTTTTAACATACGTCAAAGATTTGGTCTTCCCTTTCTTGATCTGTCGGCAAAGAGGTAACCATACTTCTTTTTCTCGCACGAAAGCTTGACTTCCTGCTACTGGAATGTATTTACCTAAGTCTTTTTGTTGATAATAAATATGATCAAAGTTGAATACTTTGTTTCTGTGTTGTTTTTTAATGATTAGAGTTAAATGTTGGAACGATCCTTAAACTGAAATAATAAAAAACAGGAGAATGGCCGAGGGGAGAGGCGGCCGGAGATGAGGGAGGGGAAGAAAGGTCGGGGTGGCCGGAGGTGGGAGAGAAGCGGGGGGGGGGGGGGAGCAGAACAACAAACTTTATTAATTTTCCTTCTTAATCCTTTTACATGCAAAGACCCCCCATTTATAATACTAATTATGAAGGGATGACCTCTAATATTTGGACACATGGGTTGATGTTGTTACATTGTCTTTCCCTTTTAAAATGACGTCCTCGTTGTTTACTTATCTAAAATAATTCATTATTGGTGCCTTCAACTTAGCTGTAACATTGTGAACTAGAACATTTGCTGCATTGTGAGGATTGTGTCCAAATTATTGCAATACTGTGTACTGGAACGTTTACTGCTTCAAACATTCCATCTGGATTGAAGACAAAAATTTTGAGAGTTAAGCCAAGCATTGTGGAAACTTTTGTTGATAAAGTTTTAAAAGGATGTTTGTGAGAATTAATCCTTGCAAGCTTATTTCCACCAGGGTCGAACACTTGAATTCTTCTTGTTCCTTAATTGTTCAAAACAAATTCTGTCGGAGCTATTATGGAAAAAAAATTCACAAAATAATGCTCTTCTAGCACATCCACATATTCGTTCTTAATTGCGGTGGTACTCGATGGCAACACGAAATCGTATTCCACTTGCATTAGTGGCTCGTTGAATTGTGCAAGATCTTTATGTTGAACATCTTTAATTAATGTTGGGGATGAATTGATGAATGTTGGAAGGTGCTCCTCAAAAATGAGGAGAAGAGAATCTTGTTTTAAGGCCTGTCGTTGGATCATCCTTGGATACGAGTTGAACACTGAACTATCCAAGCAGACTGGATGAATTAACTGGTACGGTCCCGGTGGAGTGGCAGCAATTTGGGAGGTGTAAGCAGCGTGGAATGGTCAAAGAACAAGATTTGAAGCCGACAATGATGGAGAAATATTCATCGTAAGTTGCTCTTCAAGAATCATCTTTCTTGGATAGTTTCTTGCGCCTCCCCAAGAGAGATTGGAAGAGTGTCTTCATGCCTTTGTATCATTTTATTGATTGTCTCTTCCTATTGATGGTTGTAGGCCACTAATTTTAGCGAGAAAGCTTGCTGAAGTTCGGCAAATGTTTGGTCCATGAGGCGTCAAAGTTGATTGGCCCTCTATTTTTGGAAGTCTTTCATCTGTTGTTGAAAGACATCAAAACTATGCATCATGTTTTGCTTGCAAACCTCTAGAGCATCGAAGAAGTCGTTCGCAATTATGTGCCACCCCTACTCTCCCACCTCCGACATCAAAACAATACATCATATTTTTTAATTTAAATTAAGTAGTTATTGCAGCGATTATAATATATAAACACCACTATAGGATAAATCTATCACCATGCTCAGTTTAACAAGTGCCGATATAGTCCAAGACCTAACACATTGTTTATTAAAAAGCATCGCAGTTTATTTTAATCTTCAATGGCGTTTCTCATTAAAAATGCTGCAATTTGCTATAGCGACGATGGCAGCCCCAGCGATTTTGTGGTGCTTAATGAACCACTTCTAAATCTACGATATTTGAAAAACGCCGCAAAAGCTTATAAAAAATGTTATCGTAAATGTTGTAGTGATCCATGATATAACATTTGGTCTATCATAAATACTATTCTAAAACTCTAGAACCAGTGATTTTATTAAAACTATTATTTTTTGGTGAAGAAAATTGATCTGCCCTGCCACTTTTAATTTTTCGATTCCAACTCCCTAATGTCATCGTTTGCCCTGCTCATTTCATATTGACTTCGTTGTTTGAGGACCTTTTGCCTTCTTCCTCTTGAGAATCAAGACTTTCATATGAATTCTGGTGGAGAATATTGAAAGTCATTCACAATCTACCATTCATTGAGTTTGTAAGGAATCAACAATTAATACAGTCGCCAACGAAGTCGATGGAATTTCTGGAAAGTCAAGCACACATAGTTCTCGGTGATGGTGAGTTTTTATTCTTGCTGATTTTTCCATGCTTATACCGTAAAATTTGTCTAACTTTATCACAGTTATTTACCATCTTGTTACTGCATGACAATTTGGTTCAAATTAAAAAAAATTTACCTTTGTGAAAATGTTGGCTCAATATCTGACATAAAAGGACTTATATGAGTTAGAAAGAAATTAATGTTGTAGAAGCTCGTACAACTAATGGATATGATAGCTGATCCGACATATAGCCATGTTATTTCCTATATAGTCAGTATTTACAATTTTGTTATTGCATGACATTTTTAACTTTCTGCTATCAGATGTTTAAATTAAAAATCAATTTACTTATTGCTTGTTTGCATCTAACGTTTGGATGAATGACGTACAAGGCAGGTCAGGAAGAGCTGGTTGTTTTGAAGAAGCTAGCTAGTCTAGATCCTTTGTACACATGCCACTGTGTTAGATTTCTTTTAAATATCATAAATTCAGAATCATCTTTCTTTAGTTTTTGAGTCTCTTCATATGAATCTTGGCAAGATTTTAAAGAAATTTGATCCTAATAGCAACTACTCTATGGGATTGTAATGGATCTCTTGTTGCTTACTTCCAATGTTGGTTTGATGGCATTATTGATGTTTCTATTTTAACCTTTGATACTTCTTCAAGAGATAATTTGATGAAGTGAGATTATAGGTTAGTTAAGATTTGAAATCAGGATTATTTCATTCCTTCCATTTTGATACTACTAACTTATATTGTATAGTGCAAACAAAGAAAAAAAGTACTGCTAAAGGTATACCTTAAATATTTTTTTTTAAAACACCTCAACAAGTTGAACCTTCAGAAGTTTTTGTCACAATCTTATAGTTGAAAGTTGATTGATTTCATTGAAACAATTTTAATGATAGATTGTTTATAATTATATTGCAGATTGCATTTTGGAAGAAGATAAATCTCATCTATCAAGTTTTCTTCCTCTGAAAGGTTATATTACAACTCTATCCCTTGCAACAGTTCTTAGAAAACTAACAAAAGAAGAGGAAAGGAGACATCAGTTGGCAATCACAAATGCGTCAAAGAATGCATATTTATAGATTTTTCTTTATTATAAATATTTGCTCATGTATTTCAGTTTAATTAGAGATGAAAACATTATTATTTTGTATTGAGGGGTTTGGGCTATCTCCCATCCTCTATTTCTCTATTAATCAAATAATCTATATTGAACAATCTTCCTATTGCAATTGAGTATTTATTTATTGTGTTTGAATGTCAAAATATGAATTTGAGTGAATAATATGAAATAATTTTATCATATTTTATGAGAAATTGAGCACATTTTAGCGACAAATTATCGTTATTATGTTATTTTTAGTGACCAAATATTTCATCACTAAAAAAACATATAGTCAGCAATTTATTTTGGTCACTAAAATTTTTCTTTTAGTGACTGAATTAATTTGGTTACAAAAATTTCATTTAGTGACAAGTAATCTGATCACTAAAACATCTTTTAGTGACCGAGTTAATGTAGTCACTAAATATGGACGTTTTGTGATGGAAAGGATTTGTAACTAAAGATATTTAGTGACGGGACATTTTTCGTTACTAAAAGTTCTTTTAGTGCCCGTTGCGTTTTAGTCACTAGAACTTCTTTTAATGACCAAAATGATTTGGTCACTAAATATGCACATTTAGTGACGGAACTCTTTTTGTTCACTGAAGACATTTAGTGGCGGGGTTTTTGTGACCACTTTGTGACAGACTGAATTTGATCACTAAATGTCTTTAGTGACCACAATTCAATATTTAGTGGCCAAATATTTCATCACTGAAAGTCATATTTGTAGTAGTGCGCGAAGGACTTCACTTGTCCATGAAGGAATACCGTTACCCTTGTAGTTCTCTTCGGAGTCATGGCGAAGCTGTTCTATATGGATGGAAATGAACGCTTCACTTTCCTCTTCACGGATCTAGCCTCAGATCCTGCTTCTGACAACAAGATCTCCTTCTGCAAGCTATGTAAGCTTCAGCTCCAGCCCTTCTTCTTTTGTAGCTTTTTTTCTCCAAGGAGTAAAATGGAATGAAGAGAGAGAAAGAGAAGAATAAAATAACTTCTCATTCCACACACCTATGTATATCAAACTTCTATATAACCTCAGCCACAGGATTAATCCATCAAAATGAAGCAAAGACAAAGATTTTGGTTGACTAGTGAACTTTGGCACTATCTCCTGACGACATCGATTGTCTCCACTCGGAGACATCGACTTGACCGCTTTGACCCAGGTCAACCACTGCTTATCGGCCATTTAAGATCCAATCTGACACATGTCTCATGCTACGTGGTACTATTGCCCAGCGATATCCACTATCCCCACTCAGCGATATTATTCAACGATTCGTCGAGTGTGTCGATTGTCGACTCAACGCTTTATCGTTATCGCCACAAGGCGATACCCACTGTCGCCCGGTGACAGCGACAAAAATTCTGCAACTTGGGGTATTACAACCCTCCCCTCCTTACAGAAATTTCGTCCCAAAATTTGCATACATCCATAAGGAAGACGGCAACTTAAAAGTAAAAACAACTTTTATTTATAAAAAAATTGTTACAATAACATTACACAAATAACTCGGGATATTCTTCGTGCATGATTTGCTCTTGCTACCATGTCAACTCTTTACAGCCACAGTTGTCCCACAAGACCTTGACCATCCTAATTGTCTTGTTTCGCAGCTGCTTGATCGTCGTATCCTCGATCCGAATTGGCCTAAATTTCATTGTTAGCCCACTATCGACCGGTACTCGATCATCCGCAATCACTTGAGCTGGCTCTTTCACAGCTTTGTGCAGCACTGATATGTGAAACACATCATGCAAGCCACTTAGCTCCGTTGATAGAGCTAATCGATAGGCGGATTCTCCAATTTGTTCCACTACATCAAATAGGCCAAGATACCTTGGACTCATCTTTTTCAAGCACCGAATCCTGGATACGCCTTTGAATAGATTAATCTTTAAGTATACCCAATCGCCCACCGCAAACTCCGTATTTCGGTGTTTGGCATTGTAGTATTTTTCCTGCCTATCTTGGGCTATCAATAGCCGCTCTCGAATAGTGCGCATGGTCAAATTTGCATCTTCTACCTCTTTACGTTTATAGAGTTTTGACTCGCCTGTTTCCGCCCAAGCTAACGGTGTATGACACTTCCTACCGTATAAAGCTTCAAAGGGTGCCATTTGTATACTAGCTTGATAGATATTATTGTAGGCGAACTCAATCATATAGAGGTGATCTTCCCACCTCTTCCTGAAATCCAGGGAGCATATATGGAGCATATCCTCCATTGTTTGTTGGTCCTCTCAGTCTGGCCATCCGTTTGCGGATGAAAGGTCGTACTGAACTTTAGTTTAGTCCCCAACAACTGATGGAATAGCCTCCAATCATTTGAAGTAAAGAGCCAATCTCGATCACTTACGATGCTACGTGGCACGCCGTGCAATCGTACAATATTATCCACATACAGCTTAGCCAGTTTCTCAACTGAATCATCCTTCCTGTTCGGTATGAAGTGCGACACTTTTGTTAACCGGTCAACGATCACCCATACGGCATTATTTCCGCTCTGAGATCTCGGTAGCCTATGCACGAAATTCATAGAAATGTCATCAAACTTCCATTCCGGAATTGGTAACGATTTCAGGAACCCTCCAGGTTTCTTGCATTCAGCATTCACCAAAGCACAAGTTTGACATTTTTCCACATAATGGGCTATGTCTTTCTTCAAACCTGGCCACTAGAACAACTTCTTCATGTTCTTGTACATTTTCGTGCTCCCTGGGTGAATTGAGTACTTTGTAAAATGTGCTTCGTATATCAATTCCTCACGAAGTTTACCCACATCCGGGATGCACAAACAACCATATTTTCTCAAAAGACCGTCATCCAAGGAGAATTGAGCATTTGACCCATCCGATGCATAATGTTATAGACTCTTATCGAGTTTCATTGCTTGTCGAACTCTATCCGCAAGGTCATATTGTACCTTCGTCCAGTTCAGGCACACATTTGTAGTGACATTTTTGTCAATATAAAAAATGTCTAAGTTCTCTAATTCCTGGATCAGACGCTCATCATACAACTGCAACCAATTTGCAATTGTCGGAGTCTTACGACTCAAGGCATCTGTGACCATATTTCCCTTCCCTGGAGTATAGTGTATTTGAAAGGTGTAGTCCTCGAGGAACTCCATCAACCTCCGCTGCCGCATATTTAGATCCTTCTGACCTAGCAGATACTTAAGGCTTTTATGGCCCGTGAATATGTCAACTTTCACGCCATATAAGTAATGACGCCACAGTTTAAGTGCAAATATCACCGCCGCCAAATCCAAGTCGTAGACGGGATAGTTCCGCTCATGCACTTTCAACTGGCGTGAGCCATAAGCTATCACTTTACCAAACTATAGAAGAATGCAGCCTAAGCCACTTCCTGATGCATCACTATAAATCTCATAGTTGTCCATACCACATGGCGACGTCAAAATAGGCGTCGTGGTCAAATGAATCTTTAGCTCTTCGAAAGCTCGCACGCACTCCGGCGTCCAAACGAACATCTGATGCTTTTGCGTCAGTGTGGTGAGAGGGAAGGCTATCCGTGAAAAGTTCTCCATGAAGCGCTTGTAGTAGCCCGCAAGTACTAAGAAACTCTGTACTTCAACTACAGAAGGCAGAAAAGGCCACTCTTGAATTGTCACTATCTTCACTGGATCCACCGCTATACCTTCACCACTTATCACATGGCCTAGAAAGGCCACTGATGATAGCCAGAACTCACATTTTGAGAACTTGGCAAAGATCTTGCTTCTTATCAGGGTGTGCAACACCATCCGCAAATGGTTCGCATGATCTTCTTCAGACTGAGAGTACATTAAAATGTCATCAATAAAGACAATGACAAATAAGTTCAAGTACTCTCGAAACATTCGGTGCATTAGGTCCATGAACACCGATGGCGCATTTGTTAGCCCAAATGGCATTATAGTGAACTCATAGTGACTGTAGCGTGTTCCAAACACTGTCTTGGAAATGTCACATTCCTGAATCCTCAACTGGTAATAGCCAGATTTCAGATCTAGCTTAGAGTATACCGTTGACCCAACTAGCTAATTGAACAAGTCATCAATCTGTGGTATTGGATACTTGTACTTCTCCGTCAGCTTATTCAGCTCTCTATAATCGATGCATAGATGTAGGCTACCATCCTTTTTCACAAAAAGGTCCAGCACATTCCAAGGTGACATACTTGGGCATATATATCCTTGCTCTAGCAACTCTTGGAATTGAACCTTCAGTTTCTCCATCTCCTTTGGTGCAACACGGTACGGTGAGCGGGTCACAGGTTTTGCACCTGGCACCAACTCAATAGAGAAGTCAATCTCCCGCTGGGGCGATAACCCCGGAAGATCCTTTGGAAACACATCAGCATACTCTGATACAATCGGAACGTCACTCACACTAGCTTTTGTCTCAACAACCTTTATAAGCATGAAGAATAATATCGCGCCCTTTCCAATAGCTTTGACGACTTGGAGAGCAGACATCAATATCTTGTTTGATCCTCACATACCATCGAATTTAGTCTCTAGCTCGGTATTCTGTCCCAGTGTGATCTCTTTTGAGTTGTAATCTATAAAGGCACGCTGCTCCGAGAGCTAGTCTACACCAAAGAATACATCAAACTCTGATATTGGTAGCACAGATGCTTCCAATCCAAAATCTCGACTTCCTATCTGCACCTCAACACAACAAGACTTACTTGCCCGTATCACGCCTCCATTAGGCAACAGTATCGATAGGCTAACCGTCGTTACATAAGTAGGAACTCCAATCCGAGACCTGAAGTTCTCAGATAGAAACGAATGTGAAGCACCTGTATCAAACAGTGCCCTCGCCGGGTAGTCCTGAATAAGGACAAGGCCTAATATAAACAAATCATACATAAGCCACACACAAAAGTATGAAGTATGGAAAGCAGTAAAATGGTAGCTTAACTCGTACCTGTGACGACATCACTCTGCTTTATGGGCTCCTGTTGGCCAAGATTGTACACCCTTGGCTGAGCTGGGGCATACTAGGATGCAGTGGATTCCACCATCTTTCCCTTTTCAACTTAAGTTGCTCCTGCTTTCTTATCACCCTTCGGAGGACCACCCCGACAGTCACGGGCAAAGTGTCCCGGCTTTCCACGAGTATAGCACGTCCGAGGTCCTTGCCCAGACATTGCTCCAGAAGCAACCGTCAAGGGAGTCTGTCCATAAGATTTGGACTTTCGGCCCCATTAATTTCTTTCGGAAGCTAGACTTTCCCGGGTGCGATGCTTTGAACTCGGGCTTTGTCACGGTCAAGTCTCTCTTACCCTGCACTTTCTTTTAGTCTTTTTCCAGCGCACGAGCTGTATCCACCAATGCTTGAAATCCTTGGTTCACCGAGCTCGAGAGAAGGAATCTTAGCTCATCCCGAAGCCCTTTGTAGAACCTATTGGTTTTACGCTCTTCTTCAACAAAGATAGAACCCGCATAGAGTCCCAACCTTGTAAACTCATGTAAGTAGGTATCGACACTACTTTCACCCTGAGTTAAATGCTGAAACTCATTTTCTATGGATATGCACTGCGACGACGGCAGATGCTTTGCCAAGAATAGTCTCGAAAACTCCCCTATCAAGACCTCTGTTAGTTTTCTGCCTGCTAAGTGGTGCAGCTCCATTTTGTCCCACCAAAGCCGGGCCTCTCCTTCCAATAGGAAAGTGGCTAAGGTGACTTTCTGTTCCTCCTCAGTTTGTAATGTTGTCAAAATTCTTTTGACTCGTGTAAGCCAGTCCTCTGCCTGCGTTGGGGATCCTGCCCCCACGAACATAGGAGGACTGAAACTCATGAACTACTTCAGTTTTTGTTCCGCTGCTCGTAAATCTACCATAGCCTCCATAGGTTATGGCCTCACACTAACCTGTTCTAGTACCATTACAGGATGCGCCTGCCTGGTAGGTTATGCATGTATCATTGCAAACAATTCCTCGACAACTAAACACACTGTATCCACAAAAGGAGGAGGTGTGGGAACCTCAGCTGGTGCTGCACTTTCAACAGAATGTTGGGGCTCAGACTATCCCGCACCACTTCGAGTCACCTATATGTGTAAAAGACACACTTTAGCGACTTTGCAAAAGCAACAATGACGAATAGGAATGCACAGGATCCTCAAACAAGTGTATTTTCATTTTTAAGTAGACATTTTTGAGTTCATTATAGTTATAACGGTTCGCACTTACACGTACTCTCCACCCCTCAAAAGAATTCGACCGCGAATTTGCAGGAGGAAGACTAAGACAATCTGATACCAAATTATAATACCTCCGTCCGTCACATGAAATATAATAGAGGATCCGGCCGGGGCCCCACACCATATTCCACAAACAGGCAGCGGGGTCACAGGTTAATATCAAAAGTTACTCGAATCTTAACACAGAGCATTCTAGCGGAAGCTTTAAGGTTATATGAACTCATACCAAATGAATTTCCACTATATATAAACCAAACCATTTATATATATAACAGGAATGTCACTTACAAATACACAAAGGTTATGGCCTTAAGGAATTACAATTATACTTCATAAATGTTGTTTACAAACATTGGCACGCAGGTCGGCCACACATGAAAACAGTAAGACTTTTTCGCTCGGCCTTCGAGGGCCAGAATGGCAGTAAGGACTTCAGCTCAATATTTCCCGCTCGGCTCTCCAGTACCTTCATAGGGACAATCCACCATAAGGGAGGCAAACAAGACAATGGTCAGCATTCAGCTGACCAATTTATAACGACCCCACCCCTTTATCGGTGCAGTGGTATTCCTTCCCTACAGGCATAGCATTTTCACAAGTAGATATATCACAAGTATGTACACTCACGCACAATTAAATATATCACAAACGAAAGCCTCAACGGCCAAACGTTCCGTGCACTCATGGAACATTTTCGGTGTACCTGTCACCAGGGTTCCACCATAGTTCAAAGGTCCCAGACATAACGGTTAACTTTGAGCATTCAAAGTCTCCAAAGCCCCTGACTTGAGACTTTAGTCTTGACGACGTACAACCTAAGACTCTCATTATGCGATCCTAACGAACACCAATAACTTAGGCACTCGAGTTAGACAACTATAATGCAGATACAGTTCAGTCATTTCCCGTTGCTCATATCGTTAATTTAATGTCTAGACTGGCGCGGGTCGGCTTCCCCTTGTCCGTTCGGCTCACTGGCCTTTAGGATCTCATCGCTCACAAAGTAGCCTCACAGTCTCCCAAAGACAGGCTTTACAATCAAAAGGGAGTTATGCTAGCGTTCGTCACGATCTCTTGGCGGGATCAACAGAAGTTCTCTTTCTTTGCCCAAACTCAACCAAACCCTGTAGTATCCTATAGTGCCAGAAACACTGGTCTTGTCATAGCACACAGCACAAATAGCTCACCAAGAGCTATCACTGTTGGCGATACTCACTGTTGCCCGGCAATATCCAACTGGTCTTAAAACCATGGAATTTTTAGGGTATTTTCCTGGAATGCAACTCCAGTACTTCCAGTTCACAGGCACAACCCCGCAAACCCCGTATATTACTCGTTTATACTCAGAGTCTTATTCGGCACGCAAAATAAACATCAATAATCCAGACCAACCTTTCCAGATGGGCTTCACACAACATGTCTATTCTGTACTACACATTTTCGGATCTATATGCAAGACTCACTGGAGATTTCATGAATCGACCCAAAAGAATTCCCTTCGCTTTTCCACCTTTTGGTGGGGGATTCCATGCATATGCCAAAAGAAGGACTTCACATGTACAAGAAGGAAGATTTTTACCCTTATAGTTCTCTTCGGAGCCATTGTGAAGCTGTTCTATACGGATGGAAATGAACGCCTCACTTTCCTCTTTGTGGATCTAGCCTCAGATCCTGCTTCTGGCCACAAGATCTCCTTCAGTAAGCTTGCAAGCTTCAACTCCAACCCTTCTTCTTCCATAGCTTTCTTTTCTCCAAGGATTAAAATGGAATTAAGAGAGAGGGGAAGAGAAGAATAGAATAACTTCTCATTCCACACACCTCTGCATATCAAACCTCGGCTTAACCTCATCCAAAGGATTAATCCATCAAAACGAAGCAAGGGTCAATATTTGGGTTGACTGGTTAAATTTGGTGTTATCTCCTGGAGACATCGACTGTCGCCACACGGCGACATAGACTTAACCGCTTTGACCCGGGTCAACCACCGCTTATCGGCCGTTTAATAGCCAATCTGACACATGTCTTATGCCACGTGGCACTATCACGCAGTTATATCTACTGTCGCCACTCGGCGATATTATTCGGCGATTTGTCGAGTGTGTCGAGTGTCGACTCAACTCTTTATCGCTATCGCCACCAGGTGATACCCACTATCACCCGGCGACAGTGATAAAAGATCTGCAACTTGGGGTGTTACAAGGAGCGCATGTCGCACTTGTTGAAGGAGAGCACGCGGGGCGCTTGTTTTAGGAGAGCGTGCGAGGATCATGCTTGAGGAAAGCGTGCAGAGCGCTCGCTAGAGGAGCGTGCGTGGGGCGCTTATTGCGGGAGAGCGCGCTGGGCGCTGAGAGAGCGCGGGGCGCTTGCTATATGAGAGTGTGCATGGTGTTTGCTTAGAAGAGAGCGCACGTGGCGCTTGACAAATCATGTTTGAAAGTAGCTCACGGGAAGGCGAGTAAGTTAGCGATGTGTGCGGGAGCATGCGAGGAGGTGGCACAAGGAAGCGCGTAAGGATGCAGAGCACGTGAGAGTGCACAAGGAAGAGACGTGTATGGGAGCACGCAAGGAGGAGGCGCGCGCGGGAGCGCATAAGGAGGAGGCGCGCGCGGGAGCGCATAAGGAGGAGGCGCACGCGGGAGCGTGAAAGGAAGAGGCGCGCGCGGGACCGTGCGATGAAGAGGAGCGCGCATGAGCGCACGAGGAGGAGGCGCACGCGGGAGCGCACAAGGAAGAGGAGCGCATGGGAGTGCGCATAGGAGTGCGCAAGGAGGAGAACAGGAGGGGAGAGAAAATCCGTAGGAGGAGGAGAGAGAAAATCTGTAGGAGGATTTCTTCGGGAGGAGGGCACATGAAGATCTTCGTTGGAAGCATCGAAGATGAAGGAGATCTTCAAGAAGCGCTTGAAGATCTCTGAAGGGGGTGATGGAGATGAAGAACGTGAAGGAGAAAGGAGAGATAATATCCGTAGGAGGATTTTCCGGGGGGAGAAGAGGATCCAAATGAAGGAGGGAATGAGTGTATTTATAGATTCCAAGATGGGGCAACTTGGTAATTTCCCTCGATAACTACCGGACGATTAATGGAGGTAGTGGGCGGTTTTGGGTTGACCCAAAAAATAACTGCCCCTCCCGCAAGGGGAGGGGCCGGTGAGGTCATAGGGCAGGAAGGAACATCAGCTGGCTGGGAAGATGAACGTGAGCCTTACGGCTACGTGTGGGCGGTCGCTTGGCGCATCGACGATCGGTCAGGAGGCCGACCGTGGGAAATGCGGCCGCCGGCGGGCGACCGCTTGGCACAGCGACGGCCGGCGGGAGGCCGGCCGCAAGCCTCACAGCCACTTGCGGGCGGACGTTTGGTGTGGCGGCGGCCGGCCTAGAGGCTAGCCGCAATCCTCGCAGCCGCTTGCGGGTGGCCGCTTGGCATGACGGTGACCGGCCAGGAGGCCGGCCGGCGGGATGGCGGCGGCGATGGCGGTTGCGATGTCGGCGGTGATGGCAGTTTCAGCGCTAGTGGGGTTTATTGGGTCCCCACTACCTCCATTAAAGGAGGTGGGCGGTTTAGCTACCTGCAAACTAGATCATTTTCAGGGGGACAGTATCAAGAAAAAAGAGTAGAATGAAGAACAAAACATAAATAAACAATCACAGAAGATACATAATTATGTTGTTTACCCTAAGATGGGCTATGTCCACGGAAAGCAACAGTTAGATTTTCACTATTTAGAACAGAGGCGGTTACAGACAGATGAGAGGATTTTTAAATTCAGATGAAATCCCAAACCTCCAGAACTGCTTCGTAAATTTAGGACACAAGACTGAATGACCATGAGTTTATATACAACTTTGTACAATAAAAAAGGATTAACACACCTTTGGCATTCGCCCGCACGCCATAGGCGTGTCCCCATTCAGTGTGTCTTTTCATCAACAACTGTCAATCAACTATCACGGAACCGTTAAAACGGGAAATGCCCTCGACACACGGTCGTGTGGTCTGGACGTGTGCAACAACGTCGCGTCTCCTATTTTTGGATGCATCCATTGACTTTTGAAATGGTCCCAACTGCTACACGGACTCGGCACATGCCCCTGTACCCAAAATGTTTCGGCCAGGGTCGTGGCCCCGGATCACGCGAGTTGTGTTCAACGTCATTCGTCGTCTTGGATTAAGATTCGAGGCACAAAATTAACACCCATAAATATAATTGTTTCCATCACAACTGATTGAGAGAATATATATATGAATAGTTGTGTATTGCTTGAAGGTGAAGTGGAACAAATTAAATGAATATAGTAGGTCAACAATTAAGAGAGCATAACTGGAATGGCTCTAATACCATTGTCATTGTCATAAGGGGTCCTCTTCATTTTTGACAAAATAGAGAGCATTCATTTCGCGGTCCAGATTTCTTTGGGGAGGGTCCAACGGGTTCACTAATTCTTAAGTTTTTATATTTTTTTTTTATATCAAAAAACTATACACCCTTAGAATTTTTGGAAAATAGTCTTGTTGGACAAACGAATCCCTCCATATCGTTAGAAAAGGATCTGAATGTACCAACCAGAGAATGAAAATAATGCAAAGAATAAACAATTGATGAATGATAAGTCTTATTATTCCACTCAGCTTCATAAGAAGATACATCTATTTTTATGACGATATATCAACTCTTGTGAATACTTCTGCATCGATTACAGTTTTTTGACCTTCATTAATCCAATCTCTCTCACTTAAGTAATCAACACCAATAGGCAAAAAAAGTAGACAATTTATTACCACTCACAAAGGACAATGAAAGCCAGATACAAACAATATCAATCATCTTAGTATGCTCTCCATCCACCGCCGCCCCCGCCGCCGCCGCCCCCGCCATAACCACCCCCGCCACCTCCTCCACCACCCCCGCCACCATAAGGTCCCCATCCGCCGCCACCCCGCCGCCGCCGCCGCCTCCATAACCCCCACCACCACCCCCTCCACCACCCCCGCCTCCATATGGTCCCCAACCACCACCCCCGCCTCCTCCACCACCGCCTCCATAAGGTCCTCCGCCACCACCACCACCTCCTCCCCCACCACCGCCATAAGGTCCCCAGCCGCCGCCGCCTCCACCCCCACCACCTCCCCAACCGCTCTACAAACAAAATTATATTAATTATTTCAAGAAAGAAGCAGAGCAACTAACTAATAATTGAATTCTCAGTAGGGAGGGTAGACCGTAGACTCACCATTTTTTCTTTCACAGAGGAAGCAGCAAGTACTAAATGAAATTAAGGAGGGGCTGATTGGGTGCCTATCTAAATTCTAATGCAGGAGCACCTACTTATACAAGAGGCTTTTGTCTTCAACGTGTAAATTTTGCAAGCATCAGACCCTTTTTAGTAAACGGCAATATATTTAATATAAAATGACCGACTGGTTGTAAGTCTAGCCATCGACTTGACTATGTGGGGCCCAATGAGCGCAACACGTTGCTTCCTTTCCCATGGATCTTCTATTTTTTTAGGTGATTGTTATTAGCACTACATTTTTGGATATTCGCACTACATTTACTCTTAATTTTTCTCGTCTTTTGAAAATACTTCTTGTACATGCATTTTTAGGAAAAGTGTTCAACACGAAAGTTGTAGATCTCGACGAGATCTACAACTTTCGTGTTGAACACTTTTCCTAAAAATGCATGTATAAAGCGTATTTCTAGAAATACGCTCAGATTTCGCGTCTTTCCGAAAACATAAGCCCCTTCTCCCAATACTCTCAGCCACGAGATTATAAGAAAGAATGAGATCTTAGGTTATGAAGGGGAACCACACCCAAGTCCTATATATAATTTTATCCCTTTCCACCCATCACATATCTAAGGGTTACTATTAACTTAACTCAAGTTCTACACATAACTAAGTTAAGTACACATTTATATCCAACTGCACCCTTGGCAAATGCGCAACAGAAACGCGACTAGACCCTGTTGAAAATTGCGAAGTGAAAATAGCGACCTGGGCAGCTTAGGCGACCTATTCGCGCGGCCAGTGTGGACAGGACTGGCGGCTAGCCAGGTCTGCAAAGGTGTTGCAGTTAGCTTGTTCTATGACGACCTGGGCGGTCTGTTTGGGCGGTCTGTGCGACCAGAAATGACGGTTAGCCAGGTCGGCTTGTGGTCAGCAGGCAGGTTGTTCCCAGATAGTAACTAGGCGGATAGCTTGTCTACCCGCAGAGTTCGCCAAGACCGGCGTGTTGCAGACTCGTATGGAGTTCGCTGAGTCTAGGTTGCGGACTGAACTGGAGCTCGGGAGATCGCCAAGCCGTGTGCCTTGGTCTTGCTCTGGTGGCGCAGTTGGTGGTAAGCGTGGAGTTCGTCAGATAGTACAGACTGGTGTTGGTGTCCGCCGGTTTGTGCGGACTGGCCATTGTATCCGCTGGTGCTGGGTTCGCACCAAAGATGGCTAGTGGTGTGGACTTTGTCTGGATCAACACTAAGTACGAGAGTGCACAGTCTAGGAGATCGTGCGGGTTGTGCGGACTGGCTCTTTGTCCACCGAGCTCGGTAGTAGTCAGCCTTGTGCTCTGGTTGCGAGCTCGGGGTGTGCGGACAAAAGCAGTGTCTGTAGTGGCGCGTGAACTGGGGCAATATTCACAACGTCCGCATGTATGCCGACCAAGTCTAGCGTTGCTTTGGCGACAATGCGATTTCTCTTAGTGCTCGTCGCGAGATAGGGTGGTGATCCTATCGGCTAGGGCGGTGATCACACTCCTCTCCATGCCAATAAATAGGACCCCTTGTCAGATCAATAAACATCTGAATGAACAGTAAGTGAGCTTGGGTGGTTGCTGCAGATAAGTTTTTTGTGTTCGCACGGTTTGAAGAGTTGACCGGTTTGTGCTCTACAGGTTGTGCGAATAACGCTGGAAAGCTAGAGATTTGGTTTTGACTTCGGTCAGGGACAGTGCGGACTTTGCGGTTAGCAACCAGCGGTTAGCAGCACGTCGCGACATGCGTCCACGAGGTTTTCTCTTTTCTAACTCTTTCCCAATTCAATGTGTCGTATTCTTCTGGCGGCTTGTTCAGTTCGGCAGCATTGTTTGCGGCGGTCTGGCGGCTAGGTAACCTTGCGCTCAAGCGGCTTGCACATCAGCGATCAGAGTTCTTTTCAGCATTGGAATAACGGATTGTCCGCGCGGCCAGGTTGCGGTCTGGCGACGTGGCGGCTTAAGCGGACTCCATAGGCAGCTCGGTAGGGTTAGTGGCTTCTCATTGAGACTGCGCGGCTTATTTGTTACTTATTCTTTTTTCTTCCATCGGGTACATCGGCGAATTAAGTCTCGCCATGTATATCTCGCCCTGTAAAGATTTTTTGATAGTATAAGATTCTTGCTCTTCTGTTTGCATCTAGTTTATTTGGATTCGGATAGGTTGAGTGTTTCTGCGTCTGGTTTCCCATTTTCTACGATTCACAAATTATTTACATAGTATCAGAGAGAATAGAGACTTGAGTAGCGATCAACTGGCAGTTTGCTTTATCGCTTCTGGAATTCTAAGTGAACCAAGGATAGTGCAATAGAAGGACGATTTGCAAGGGGTCTTGGAATCGAGCTTCTTACATCGACTAACTTTAAAAAGTGGAAGTCATGTATGAAAAACTATTTTCTGGGCAAGGACCTGTGGGAGGTCTCCGGCGGAGATGACAATCAAGAAGTTACTGCTGCTACTGGAAATGCTGAAGCGGTTAAAGCTTGGAGGAAGACAAATGCAAAGGCGGGGTTTACTCTCAAGTGGGCTATCTCACTAGAACTCTTTGACCACATCATCGTATGTCGGTCAGCTGCGGAGATTTGGACTTCCCTCGATGGGTTGTTCAACAGGAAGAATGTATCTCAGCTATAATTCTTAGAGAATGAATTGACAAGGGCCGTTCAAGGAGATTTGTCCATCTCAACATTCTTCCTAAAGATGAAGAATTTGTGCGCTGAGATTTCAGCATTAGACCCTAATGAGCTGATTTCAGAAGCGAAGTTGAAGAGGCACATAATCCGCGGGTTGCGAAAGGAGTATGCGACCTTTGTCACTTCTATTCAAGGCTGGGCTACTCAGCCATCTTTGCTGGAACTGGAGAACCTGCTGGCTTCGCAGGAGATCTTAGTAAGTCAGATGGCTGGAGTCACCATCTCTGGAGGAGATGGTGAGGCGCTCTTCTAAGGGAATAAAAGGAGATGGGACAAGAAGAAGAAGTCGGCTACTGGTGCTAGTCCTTCAACTTCTTATTAGCAAGAGAGGAGTGTATCTCCTAAGCATGATTGGAAGAGGAAAGAAGAGCCAAGGTGTTGTAAGTATCTAGTGTCAACCTAATTCACCTATGGGGGGGAATAGGTGTCGTGCAGTCTTTTGCGAAATTAAACTAACCTGCATAAGTAAGCAAACAGAATACAGAAAACACACAAAGAATTATAGTGGTTCCCCGATTTGGGTACGTCCATTTTCCCCTTTCGACCTATCTCCCACCAAGGGACAACTCGGTCACTTCTTCAAATGGATTGAAATCCAATCCTCACACTAGGAGCAACGCTCCCCTAACTACGGAAGGAATCCTTCCAACAATGGAGTCACAACTCCACCACAATGGGTTGCACCCAACCCTTACAACTAGGAATGAAAATTCCTTTACAACAAAATTGAATGTAAATGAAAATACAAACAATGCTTTGAAGATTCTGATGTCCTTCTTCGTTCGTTGAAGCTTGCACGAAAAGTACGAAGAGTCCACAACCGGATTTACCACTTGGAATGTATCTTGTCAAGATCGGCGGCGGCAAGCATGTGCGGCGGCGATGCTTTGCAAATCAAAACTTCTTGACAAAGCAAGCTAGGTCTTCGAACAATCTCAGTCGGATCAAACGTCTCAACCGATTCGGAAGGGAGAACAAGTCTCGTTCAACGAATTGAAAGACAAGAGATCTCGAGAGATACATGTGAGACCAGGTGCTTGCCTCGGTACTGTCGTCAAACGATCAGAGACGGGCTGAGATCAGCGATGGCGACGACTTCCGATCGGCGGCGTGCGTACAGGCGAAGATCGCGATTCGCTAGGTCACGACCGACTTCTTCTTTGTGTATTCCTATGGATTACTGTAGAGTTTCAAAAATACGCATGTATTTATACCAGGAGCCAACCCTAAAAGCTATTGTGGGGCCCACAAGGAGAAGCCCCGGCCGAAACAGCGCATGGCGGCTTGGTTCGGTCCAGCGAACGGTGGGAATTTGCCTAAGGCAAAATTGGCGGGAGTCGTTGGTGATTCCCGTCGATGTCAGCGGGAATCACTCTCGACTCCCGTCGATTCTAACTTGACAGAATTTCGGTTTGAAATCTGCCAGCCGGAAGAAGTCGGCGGGAGTCGTTATTGATTCCCATCGAAGTCGGCGGGAATCACTAACGACTCCCGTCGAAGTCGGCGGGAATCACTAGCGATTCCCGTCAATTTTGACTTGGAAGAATTTTCCTTCTTCCTTCTTTTGAAAACTTGGTCTTTGACCCATCCTTGCTCCTTCTTCTGATCTTAATCTACCTTGACCCTGTACTTGAAAATAAGTACACTCCAATAGAGAGAGCACACGTGAATCAACACACTGATCTACACAATGAGGGATTACGTTGCGCAGACCCGTGTATATTGACCTACTGCACCCTGACATTGGTGTGTACTTAGCATGGAATAGCTGCAAGCACAACTTGATAGAATTGTCAAATACATTGTCAATTCAACTTAGCTTGTTCTGGGGCTTCTTCAAATCAGGTCTATTGTGGATGCAATACCCAACAATCTCCCCCTATTTGAAGAAGCCTAAACCCTACAAGCTAAGGTGAATAGAATAGATGGGAATGAAAATCATAAAATGAAAATTCAATTGAGAGTGGAATTCATTACCATTTTCCTGAGAGCAACATAGCCTTTGTGGCATACTTAGCTTTGGCAGCCACCTTAGTCTTGGCCGAGAGGGTAATCTCCCCCTTTTCGGCTTCTACAAATCTGGGACTTTATTTGGAGCAAAATTCCCCCCCTCAATTCTTGCATCTGTTCCCGATCTTGAGTGCCTAGCAGATGCTTCCCCTTGATTCAAGAGCCTTGAGCCTTTCAGTCTTCAATCTTCAAAGTTCAGCATGCCGAGTTCAGTTTTGAACAAATTAAACTTGGCCTCGTCTAGTGGCTCGTGAAGATATCTGCAATCTGCTTATCCGTGGGGACATAGCAGAGAGATGTATCTTTGTTTTCCACATGCTCCCGAATGAAGTGGTAGCGCACTTCAATATGCTTTGTTCTATTGTGCGACACTTGATTGTTCACAATTGCAATTGCGCTCGAGGAGTCGCAATACATAGGAACTTCTCTGAACTACAAGTCATAATCTTCGAGTTGATTTCTGATCCATAGAGGTTGTGCGCAACAGCTGCCTGCTGAGATATACTCAGATTCAGCCGTAGAGGTTGCTACACAGTTCTGTTTTTTTACTGTTCCACGATATAAGCCTTCTTCCTAGGAATTGGCACGTCCCGGAAGTGCTTTTCCTATCATCCTTGCTTCCTGCAAAGTCAGCATCTGAAAAGCCTATCAGCTCGACATCATTGTTTCTTGGGTACCACAAGCCAAGATTTGGTGTACCTTTAAGGTATCTAAGAATCCGCTTTACGGCGACATAATGAGATTCCTTAGTGTTCACCTGATATCTGGCACAAACGCATGTGGAAAACATAATATCCGATCTACTAGCAGTTAGGTAGAGCATGGATCCAATTATGCTTTTGAATTTGGTTTCATCAAAAGGTTTCCCTTTCTCATCCTTGTCCAGAGACACAGTGGATCCCATTGGAGTCCTCATAGAGGTTGCACTCTCCATTCCGAATTTCTTGAGGAGTTCATTTGTGAACTTCGTCTGAGAAATGAAAATTCCATCCTCAGACTGTTTCACTTCAAGTCCCAAGAAATACTTCAGTTCTCTCATACTGCTCATTTCAAACTTCCCTTGCATAAGTTTAGAAAACTTCTTGCACAGGTTGATGTCCGTTGAACCAAATATTATGTCATCGACATAGATTTGCACCAGCAAAATCTTACCTTTGACTTCCCTAAGAAATAATGTCTTATCTATTTTTCCTCTCGAGAACTTGTTCTCAAGAAGAAAACTAGACAGAGTCTCATACCAAGCTCAAGGAGCTTGTTTTAAGCCATATAATGCTTTATTAAGAAAGTAAACATGATCAGGGAGTGTTGGATTAACAAAACCTGGGGGTTGCGCGACATATACTTTCTCTTTTAAATTTTCATTCAGGAAAGCAGACTTCATGTCCATCTGATAGACCGTGAATCCTTTGTGAGAGGCATACACCAGGAACAACCTGATCGCCTCGAGTCTTGCAACTGGTGCAAAGGTTTGGTCGAAGTCAATCCCCTCCTCCTGTCTGTAACCTTGAGCCACCAGTCTGGCCTTATTCTTGATGATGACACCGTGTTCATCCAGTTTGTTTCTGAAGATCCACTTAGTGCCGATCACATTCTGTTTATTTGGTCTAGGAACTAGCGTCCAGACGTTGCATCGTTTGAATTGATGTAGTTCATCTTGCATTGCCAATATCCACAACGCATCTTTGTTCGCTTCGTCGAACTTCTTTGGCTCAACCTGTGATAGAAAATTAAGGTGCAGAATCTCTTTAATTGTACCTCTGTGAGTTTTGACACAATCCCGAGGATCTCCTATGATTTGATCTTTTGGGTGATCTCTCACGTGTATGAGCTCTAAGAGTTTGGCATCTGGAGCTCTAATAGCTTCTCGGGCTCCTCCCTCTTCTGGGAGAATTTCTCCATCCTGACCGTCATCTTCTCCAGTTGGCGTTGAGATGGAGACCTTGACATACTTGGGAGTTTCATCTTTAGCAGTCTCATCTAGACTTGGTTGTTCAAGTCTTGCACTTGCATCTTCAAGAATGCCACTGGAAGAATTGCTGTGAAGTAGACTTCCTTCATCAAATACAACATTAATGGACTCCTTTACCACTAGGGTTTTCTTATTGAAAACCCTATATGCCCGACTATGGCTACTATAGCCCATGAAGATGCCTTCGAAGCATTTTTCTCTGAATTTAGTACGTGGGTACTTCCCATTATTAAGTACATAGCATCTGCAGCCAAAAATCCTTAGATAGGACAATGTCGGTTTCCTTCCTTTCAATAGCTCATAATGCATCTTACGATGGTTCTTGTTGATCAAAGCTCAGTTTTGCACGTGGCAAGATGTATTGACAGCCTCTGCCCAGAAGTACTCTAGAAGAGAAGCGTCATTCAATATTATCGTACATGCATCAATGAGCGTTCTATTCCTCCTCTCCGCAACTCATTTTTGCTGAGGAGTACGCGGGGAGGAAAACTCATGAAAGATACCATGTTCTTCACAGAATTCTGTCATAGCCCCAGACTCGAATTCTGTTCCATGGTCACTTCTGATTTTGACCACGGAGCAGTTAAGTTCGTTCTGAATCTGCTTGACAAAATTAGTGAAAATATCAAATGTATCTGACTTTCGTTTCAAGAAGAACACCCACATAAACTGAGAGTGATCATCAACAATCACTAGCGTATACGATTTGCCTCCTAAGCTATAAACTTGCACTGGACCGAACAAGTCCATATGCAGAAGATAAAGACATCTGGAAGAGTCTTTGTCTGCAATGCCCTTAAAGGTAGCCCGAGTTTGTTTGCCCTTCTAGCATACAGGACAAGGGATATCTTTGATGCACTTAATAGTAGGGGCATCCCTTAAAAAGTTCTTGGAAAACAACATATTAATAGTTTTGAAATTAATATGTGCTAATCTCTTGTGTCATTGTTCACAGAGAGTGAAAGTGGAGGATAAGATCAGTCTGACTCTAGAGGGGGGTGAATAGAGTTTGTTAAAATACTTTTTCAAAATAAAACTTTGCAGAGGAAGAGTTAAGTTAATATAGTATGTGTATTGTGATGCAGCAATAAAACAGAAGTAATAATAAAAAGAAAACAAAAGATTCACAGCACACAGCAAAGAATGCACACAAGCAACCAAACACAAGAAGCTATAGTGGTTCCCCAATCAACCTGGGTACATCCACTCTTCTACCACCCTTGATAGGAATCCACTCAGGATGAGTTTATCAGGTGTCCTGGCACCAATGAGCTTTTGATAAGGTGCTCAAAAACCAAATCTAGATTTTTTGATAAGGTGTCTTGCCACCACTGAGTTTTGACAAGGCTCTCAGAACCAGATTCAAGACTTTTGAAGGGAGTTTTGATAACCCTTTTACAGCAGGAAAAGAAAAAGAAGGAGGTGAAGTTGTCTTCTCTGTCTCAATCACTGAGAGAAGACTGAGTGGATTGATTGTGTTGTCAAAGCTCCCCCTGAGATGTAGATGGTTCAGGAGTGAGAGCTTTGCTAGGGTGATAGGCCTTCAGGAGCTTCAGATCTCCAGCAGAAGATGATTTCAGCAGAGGCTGAAATATGAATTGTCTGGAGTCTTTGATGTTGAAGCTATGAACACTTTTCAGTATGCTAATTTTCAATCTAACTCTTCAGGATTGATCACTTTATTTTTCTCTCTTTTGATATGACTGTCTGTGTATGTCTGTATTGAGTGTTTGTTGAGTAATGAGTAAGTTATTCTCTTGATCTGCTATTGTGTATATTATTCTCTGATGATCCTCTGTCCAAGATAGCCATTAGCAGTCATAAATGTCTTCCATAACTATTTTGTCTTCTAGAGGAAAGTCCAATAAACATTGTCTGAGAAATCCCTTGAAACTTGCTCCAGAATAAATGAAAACGGCCAACAAATCTCTTGAAATAAATGCTGAGAGAATTTGAAAAACATTCTGAGAGGACTTAGCGCTACCAACTGCACCAAAAGACCGGCCTGAAGGTCAAAGGCGCATACTAATCTTTATATCAAAGGTCCTCGGGCGGATCCACGGGGCAGCCAGTTAAGCCATTACCGCATAGCACCGCAGCGCGGGGGCGATTCCGGACCGCAGCCCCAACAATCCCCCCCGGAAACGACCCCGGGGTTTCGAACCCGCGACCCCCTCTGATACCAATTGAGAGGACTTAGCGCTACCAACTGCACCAAAAGACCCGGCCTGAAGGTCAAAGGCGCATACTAATCTTTATATCAAAGGTCCTCGGGCGGATCCACGGGGCAGCCAGTTAAGCCATTACCGCATAGAACCGCAGCGCGGGGGCGATTCCGGACCGCAGCCCCAACACATTCCAAAAGCTTACTGAATTTGAATCCTTAAAGTCGTTGATCTCTCAAAAAAAAAACGTCGATCTGAGCTCTACGATCGTCGAACTGAGCTCAGAGATTGGATTGAACATCAGACAGAAAACGTCGAACTGAGCTCGAAGATCGTTGACCGGAGCTCAGCGACTTGGAAATAAGCTGAAGGTAGATCGTCGATCTGAGCTCGAAGATCATCGAACGTAGGTCGACGACTTAGCAGAGTTGAGCTCAGAGATCATCGAACGGAGTTCGACATTTCGTCGACCTAAGCTCGACGATAATTGTCTTTGTCTCAGCTCTAAGTCTTGATCCTTGAATGGTCCTGGGGGCAGCTTCAAACCTAAATTCTAAGCCCTAGACTCATTCTAACTTGACCTTTTCAACTATACATCTAGGTCAAACTGATTTCCTAAAATAATAGTGATCCTTGCCCAAATTAGTAATAGGGTGTTCCAACAATCTCCCCCTATTTGGGTTAGGATTACTATTTACAGAACTCAGAAGAAAAAAAAACAAAAGCAAATACAGAAAAGCAAAATATTAAAGAGATAGAGTAGAACATGCAGCATAGCAGCATTGAGATAGAATATAAGCAAGTGTTTTCAAAATGAATGAACTGTCTGCTTACAGAGATCACTTCTTTTCACTTCCTTTCTTAAATAAGATTTCCCTGTTGGGATTGAGAGCCTCTTTCTTTGACCTTTTGTCATCTTCTGCACCTAAGGAGGTTTGAGATCTTGGCCTGGGAACCACAGCCTCAGGATGCAGTTTCATGTAATCCACTGGGTCAAAGAACTTCCTTGAAGCATATCTTTCCAGTTCTGCCTTCCTTTGCTCTTACAAGGTGGTGATGTTGGAAGTGTCTTTTCCTTGCTCTCTAGCCTTCTTCAACTGATCTAAGGCAGCAAGTTCTTTCATCCTAGCAGTCCATGATAAGGGATTATTCTCTGGATCTTCAAAAGGAATTGCAGGTTCATATCTATTAACAGTTTCTGAAGTAGTGGAAATCCTTGTATCAACAGTTTCCCTGAGTTTATAAGGGAAGGGACTGAGAGGTCTAAGATGTTAGCCTAAATCACCTAGAGGGGGGTGAATAGGTGAAATGCGTGTCAAATGCGGAATTAAAAACTAACACAGCAAATATCAAGCAATCACAGAAGACAAGAGATTTATAGTGGTTCCCCAATCTTGGGTACGTCCACTTTCCTCACCGATCTAGCAAATCACTAGACTCGGCTACTCCACTATCTCGGATTGAAAACAATCCTACACCTCGGAACCACGTTCCTACAAATCTCGATCCCAAAACGGATCTACAAAAACTCGGAAGACAAAACTTCCTACAAGTCTCGGAGAAGAATCTCCTACAATGAAATTTGGTTTGAAAATAAAAATCAAAACAACAATCTCAGATCTGGATCTTTGACGGTCTTCTTCTTCAGGAACTTCGGCTTGATCAGAAAAAGGTTGAAGATGACCTGAGAGAGATCCACGAGTCTGAAAACTAGAACCACCTCGATCGAGAAGAGAGATCTGGAATCTTCAAGGCACGGCAAGATCGAGTGATTCTCTTTCTTCTGTATCGCTGGAGAAAAGATCGATGAAAACGAAGGTCGCGATCCAAACTTTTCTTCTTCTTCAGTGAACGGCAATGGCGGCGGCGTGAAATTAGGGTTCACGGAATTTCTCTTTCTTAAAAGAATATTTTTGTAATAACGCTTAAAAGTCATTTCTGAAAAGACCTATTTATAGGTGGGTTCCAACGGTCATAATATTGATTACTGATGACACGTGGACCAATCAGAATTGACAGATTCAAAATACTTATGATGAAAATGGACTTAGAAAAATTCTGGAGAAGTTGACTGCGATACTCGAGTAATGGAGGATATACACGAGTATGGAGAGATGGATTACTCGAGTAGCAAGAAGCAGTATACTCGAGTATAGAAAGAGAGATACAGGAGAGAAGAATGAATTACTCGAGTATCAAAAATGGTATACTCGAGTATCAGAATTGTATACTCGAGTAATAGAAAGTATACTCGAGTATCAAGACGATATACTCGAGTATCAAAAGGCTAAACTCGAGTATCAGAAAATATACCTGAGAAACGTTAACATACACGAGTATCAGAGGATATACTCGAGTATGGAAGAATTTACTCGAGTATCAAAAATCAATTACTCGAGTATGAACATGCTTACTCGAGTATCAGAAGATATACTCGAGTATCAGAAAACACTTACTCGAGTATCAGAAGTTATACTCGAGTATCAGAAAACACTTACTCGAGTATGAACATACTTACTCGAGTATCAGAAGATATACTCGAGTATAGAGCAAACTTACTCGAGTATCAGAAGTTATACTCGAGTATCAGAAAACACTTACTCGAGTATGAACATACTTACTCGAGTATCAGAAGACACTTACTCGAGTATCAGAAGTTATACTCGAGTATCAGAAAACACTTACTCGAGTATGAACATACTTACTCGAGTATAAAGGACTTAGGAAAATTTTCTGAGGAAATTTGCTCCACTGCTTCTGTCCATCAAACCAAGTGCATGAAGGAAGTGTATCCCAATAGAGAGGCTATACATGGGCCAACACTTTGGATCACACAATGAGGGATTACATTGTATGGTCCTGTGTTTGGTGACCCATTATAGACTGACATTGGTCTACACTTGGCATTAAGGACCTGCACACATACAACTCAAATACCACATCAAATACAACTTAATTCATCTTAGTTCAAGATCTGACCTCCTACAAATCTGAGGTATTGTGGAGACAAACCCCAACAATCTCCCCCTATTTGTAGATGTCAGCACTCTCTATACTAAGGTGAATTACTTAGGAGTAAAAGAACAAAAAGCATACCAAGGAGAATAAACCTAATTAAAACAGGATAGACAAAATATGGCCATAATCAGAATTAAATATATATATATATGAGGAAATGTTTTTAAAACACATAAACAAAATAGTCCAATTCCACTTTCTCAGATCCACTCATGATGGAGCATCCTTGAGCATTCTTTCCCTTTTGAGCTGTTGCCTCTCCAGGTAGCTGTAAGGCTTTGGGAAATAGGTCCTGGGCCTGGGAGGAGCAGCAGGGTTGTTGTGTCCCCAGTTTCTGTCATGGAGTCTGATTTTAATCTGTGAAGCTTCATATGCTTTCCACTCTGAGTAGCTGTAATGATTGTCTCTGTTTTCCCCATGATCTGTCACTAATTTCAGGGTATCAAGAATAAGGGATTTGGAGGTTGGACTCCAAATCTCTGAGTGAACAATTGCTGGATCTCTTCTGGGTTCAGAACGACTTGCAGAAGCACCTTCACCATACTTTCTTTTCCTCTTAGATGGACCTTGAGAACTGGAAACAAAATCATCTTGCCACATGTCAGAGTAGTTAAGAGGGGGCTCAGTTACATCTCCCTCAGGTCTAGGAGAGAAGACTGGCACACCACTTTCTGGAATGGTAGCTTGGACAGGGGCATCTGCAGAGGGTTGCTCTTCAAGAGGATTTAGGTGCTGAGGAATGATGGCTGGGTTGAGCTGAGCATTGGGGAAGTTCATGTTATGCAGCCACACAGCAGTGTCATAGGTATAAAACTTTACAGATTGAAGTTGAGAGAGAATGTCTGCTTTCATTTCCTTTACAATTCCATCCACTGTAGTTTGAGCCTGTTTAGAGAGAGTTTCAACTTGTTCTTTTGCAACTGCTTGGGCTTGCTCATAAAGTTTTTCCACTTGTTCTTTTACAACTTTCTCCCCCTTGCTGATATCTATGTTTAGCTTTGCAATGGCTTCATCTTTAAAGGTGCCCACTTCATTACATACTGTCACAACATTCATTTCAGCTCTCTCATCCAGCTTGATCTGATTGTGAGCTACTGTCTCAGCCTGGTTTCTTAGCTCACCTATGCTTGTAATGGTGTGGTCTATGGCTTTGCCTCCAAGTTGGAACAACCTTTTTAGTTCATCAGTATTTGCTTGGATTTCTGCAAAGCCTCTGCTCATCTCTGTTTCAAGAGCAGAGACCTTGGATGTTACTGATTGCAGAGAGGCATTAAAGTAATCTCTCTGTTCTTTTAGCATGAGCTCTATCTTGCTGATAATATCTGAGGATGAAGAGGAGGGAGCTGAGGTTGGTTCAGGAGCTGAAGCAGCAGGGGCAAGAGCAGAAGTAGAAGCAGAAGCAGTCCAAGGAGGGATTTCTGAGATCACCACTGAGCTGACTGCTCTCTTGAATGGAACTGTTTCAACATCTTCTTCTGAGGGTAGGAGAGAGGGCATGGAGAAGTCCAAATTCTTCAGAGGTGCCTCCACAGGATCTGGAGACATCTCATCATCAGACAGGAGAATATGAGCTGATTGGCTAGGCTCACTCTCAGGAGATTGGACTGGAGTTCTTGCAGGAGATGGAGCTGGGGTTCTAGCAGGAGACTGAACTGGAGACTTAGCAGCTGAGTCATTCTGGAAGAGAGGGGCATCTGAGCTGAGCTCATCAATGAATTTGTTGATATCTTCAGCTGTAGACAGAAGGGCTGCTGAGTCTGGAATCTCTGAGACTGGATTTGCTGATTGAATATCTGCTGGAGGAGGAGAGATTGGAGGAGTAGGAATTCTTACTTCTTCTGTTTCTGGAATTACTGATTCTGAAGAAACCTGATTCTGAGGAAGAGAAGAGGCAGGCTCCCCCTCAATTGCTGCACCCAGAGTGTCAGCAATTTGATGTTGAGGAGGAGATGGGGTCCTGATGACAGCTTGCTGTCTGGAGGTTTGGGCAGGGTTCATGATCTTGAGGTCATACCTCTGAATGGATGATATTGAGACTTTCTTCATGTGGTGAAGAGGAGTCCCTTTAGATAAGTCAAACACTGTAGGATTTATCTCATGGAGGAGGAGGGAGATAATCCTGGCAAAGCTGGGATGTTTGACGCTTTCTTTGATCTTATCCAGTATCATCATTCCAAACTGAAACTTCTTCCTGCAGACAATAGCTTGCATAACATCAAAAAGAGTTTGTGATACATCTCGAATGGAGTAAGTCTTGCACCAGAGGATTTTGGCAATGATGTCAACTAGAAACTTCCCTTCTGAATTGAACAGAGAGCGGTTCAGGGTTTCACCTCCACCTTCTGGATCTCGACCACAGAATAAGGAGGTGCGGTCGGCATCTGCCTTGTCTAAATCATCTTCTTCGTCGACCACGGGCATCCGAAGCAGAGTGGCGACAGAGGTTTTATCTAACCGAACATCAACTCCCCTTACCTTTGATTTCAGAACTGTACCATTGTGTCTAATCTTCAAGTTTTTGTAGAACTCTTCAACATCAGGAAGCAAAAGGCGGCAAGGTTCTTGAAGAACGAAGGTCAATCCGGCCGTGTCCAGGAGAATCAGAAGGTTCTTGAAATCATCGGAGATGTCTTCAATGCCATCAGTCACTAATTCCGAGCCGATTCCAAACTTGGAGGAGGGAGGAGCCATCAGCGATTCTGCAATGAGGAAGACGGAAATCTGCGGCGACGGAAGACGAAGAACAGGGTTTCGGGAATACGAACAGCCGGCGGCTACTCGAGTGAATGAGAAGTGGAAAGGACTTTGTCGTTTTGAATATATATATATAAATAATCCTAATTAGGTTTAAAACGAATTAAGTATAAAGACATACCTGAAGAGGCGGCAAATTAGTTGTGCGAATAGAGAGTTTGAAAAATTCCAGAGAAATCCGATTACAAGAGAGAAGTTTACGGCATACACGAGTAATCCTTAACATATACTCGAGTATGGACTGAGTATACACGAGTATTAAGTCTAGACGGATTTTTCCATACTCGAGTATAAGAAATTCATACTCGAGTATCAATCTGATTACTCGAGTATATGAAGTTCAATACACGAGTATTAAATTCTGAAGACTTTTCATACTCGAGTATAAGGAGTGCATACACGAGTATTGATTTGATTACTCGAGTATATTTGACTTGTTACTCGAGTATTCACTATTTCACTCGTGTAAATGTAACTATTCTCGAGTCTCAAATTTCTTGAAGGAATTTTCACTAAACAAAAAAAATGTACCTCAGAGTATCCAACATTTCTGACCTCTTCTAAATTTCTGAGTCCATCATTGGTCTTCTTTGTTAAGCAGTCCAAGCTCAGTTTTGAAGAATGAAAACTTGGACTCATCCAGCGGCTTGGTGAAGATATCTGCAACTTGCCTGTCTGTGGAGACATATTGAAGATCTATGTCTCCATTTTCCACATGCTCCCGGATGAAATGGTAGCGAAGCTCTATGTGCTTGGTCCTGCTGTGGGAGACTGGGTTGTTGGCTATTGCAATTGCGCTGGAAGAATCACAGAACAGGGGAATGTTCTGGAACTTCATGTTGTAGTCTTTAAACTGATTCTTGATCCATAACAGCTGTGCACAACAGCTGCCTGCAGAGATGTACTCTGATTCAGCCGTTGAGATGGCTACACAGTTCTGTTTCTTGCTGCTCCAGGAGATAAGTCTCCTTCCGAGAAATTGGCAAGTCCCGGAAGTGCTTTTCCTGTCATCTTTGCTACCTGCAAAATCTGCATCTGAAAATCCAATTAGTTCACTATCATTACTTCTCGGGTACCATAAGCCAAGATTTGGTGTTCCTTTGAGGTATCTCAAAATTCGCTTTGCAGCAATGTAGTGAGATTCCTTAGAGTTCACCTGAAATCTAGCACATACACATGTTGAGAACATTATATCTGGTCTACTCGCAGTAAGGTAGAGCAAGGACCCAATTATGCTTCTGTACTTGGTTTCATCAAAAGGTTTCCCTTTCTCGTCCTTGTCCAGAGACATAGCTGAAGCCATTGGAGTCCTCATAGAGGTTGCATTCTCCATTCCGAATTTCTTAAGCAGCTCTTTGGTGAACTTGGTCTGAGAGATGAAAATTCCATCCTCAGATTGTTTCACTTGAAGCCCTAAGAAATACTTCAGCTCTCCCATACTGCTCATTTCAAACTTCCCTTGCATAAGTTTAGAAAACTTCTTGCAGAGGTTGTTGTCTGTAGAGCCGAAAATAATGTCATCGACATAGATTTGCACTAGCAAAATCTTGTCCTTTATTTCCCTAAGAAATAATGTCTTATCTATCTTTCCTCTCGTGAACTTGTTCTCAAGAAGAAAGGTAGATAGCGTCTCATACCAAGCTCGAGGAGCTTGCTTAAGACCATATAGTGCTTTTTGCAATAAGTAAACATAGTTAGGAAAGGTTGAGTCAACAAAACCTGGCGGTTGCTCTACATACACTTCTTCCTTTATGTCACCATTCAGGAAGGCGGACTTTACGTCCATCTGATAGACGGTAAAGCCCTTAAGTGCAGCGTAGGCAAGAAATAACCTGATTGCCTCCAGTCTTGCTACTGGAGCATAAGTTTGGTCGAAGTCGATCCCTTCCTCTTGACGATATCCCTTGGCGACAAGTCTGGCTTTATTCTTTATAATTGTTCCGTCTTCATCCATCTTGTTCCGGTAGACCCATTTTGTCCCGATGACGTTCTTATGCTTGGGTCTAGGAACAAGTGTCCAGACTTTGCATCTTTTAAACTGGTTTAATTCTTCTTCCATGGCTAGAATCCAGGATGCGTCGGAGTTGGCTTCCTCAAATTTCTTTGGTTCAACCTGTGAGAGAAAGCTTAAGTGTAAATTCTCGTTAGTTGTACCTCGACGAGTTCTGACACCATCCCGAGGATCTCCTATGATTTGGTCAACAGGATGATCCTTCAGGTGTCTGAACTCTAAAGTCCTTGCATCTGGGATCTCTTCAGCCACTGGAGTTGTATCTTCAGCTGGGATGTCTTCTTCATCTTGATCATTTCCCTCTCCAAAGGTGGTTGTAGAGGGGATCTTGATGAACGTCTCATCTTTATCTTCAATAGGTTCATCCAAGCTGAGTTCTTTCAACTTTGTACCTGCATCTACAATAGGCACACTAGACGAGTTGCTTTGCAACAGACTCGTCTCATCAAATACAAGATGTATCGACTCTTCCACAACCAGAGTTTTTCTATTGAAAACTCTATAGGCCTTACTATGGCTACTATAACCTACAAAAATACCTTCAAAGCTTTTCTCGCTAAACTTTGTAGTGTGATACTTGCCATTGTTAAGTACGAAGCACTTACAACCAAAGATTCTAAAGTATGAAATGGTTGGTTGCCTGCCTTTTAGAAGTTCGTAAGGAGTCTTATCATGGTCTTTGTTGATGAGTGCTCGATTTTGCACGTGACAAGCGGTGTTGACGGCTTCAGCCCAGAAATACTCCGGAAGTGAGGCATCACTCAACATGGTCCGACAAGCCTCTATGAGTTTTCTGTTCCTTCTCTCAGCCACTCCATTTTGCTGTGGTGTGCGGGGAGAGGAAAACTCATAAAAGATACCTTGACTTTCACAAAATTCTGTCATGGCTCCAGACTTGAATTCCGTTCCATTGTCACTTCTGATTTTGACTACGGAACAGTTGTATTCATTCTGGATTTGCCTGACAAAATTAGTGAAAATACCGAAGGTATCTGACTTGTGTTTCAGAAAGAACACCCACGCAAAGCGCGAGTAATCATCCACAATAACCAACGTATATTCCTTACCTCCCAAACTTCTAACCTGCAGTGGACCAAACAAGTCCATATGAAGAAGCTGTAAACTTCTATTGGAATCCTTGCCTATTATGCTTTTAAACGAACTTCTTGTTTGCTTGCCTTTGATACAAGCGTGACAGGGACTGTCCGTAACGCACTTGACCTTGGGTGCATCACGCACTAAGTTTTGAGAGAATAATTTATTAATAGTTTTGAAATTAATATGTGCTAGTCTCTTGTGCCATTGGTCAGCAAGAGATGCACTACTTTTTGCCAAAAGACACACTGGTGTCGAAGAGTCTATACAAATAAAATTCAAACAGAAAATATTTCTGCTTCGAGTGCCTGATAAGATAGTTTCCATATTGTTAACCGATTTTATCAAACACTTGTCTGCATGAAATTCAACTACGTATCCTTTGTCGCATAGTTGGCTTATGCTGATGAGATTGTGTTCCAATCCTTCAACATAGGCTACATTCGAGAAGGATACGCTACCGTTAGAAATCATACCATAGCCTTTAGTGATTCCTCGATCTGAACCTCCAAAGATGACCTTTGGTCCGTCGCAGACTGAGGTGTAGTTTAGTAGTAGGCTCCTTGTCCCGGTCATATGCCGAGAACATCCACTGTCCAAGTACCAGATTGGCATTTTGGTGGCCTTTGGACATACCTGCAATTACAATCATTTAGCCTTAGGAACCCAAACAAGTTTGGGTCCTTGGTCTCGAGTTAGAATACTCCCCCTACGAGTATTAGCCTTATGAGTGGTCACTCTCACGTTGCTAACCTTAGGGGTTGCAGCATTTTCAGGATTGAACCAACAATCACTGGCAAAATGACCAATTCTGCCACAGCACCAACAGTTGAACCTGTTGTATCTTTGCCTTGTGTAGTCCTGCTTGACTTTCTGGAATGACGGTCTGGCAGGAGCTTTACTCTTGGAGGAGGAGACTTCATGATGATGGCAGTTACATGAGGTCTTCTCCTTCATAGGCTTTTCTACAATGGGTTTTACTTTTGGTGTCTTCTTAAAGTTATGACCATGAGCATAAGGTCCATAGCTTTGAAGCTGAATCTCCTCATAAGGTGCCTTGAAGACACTCTCGCCAAAGTTACGAGGACGAGTCCAACCTTGGTATCTTGACTTAGGCTTCTCAGGGATTGGCCTAGAAAAGTGTCCGTAGGTGGACTCATAATCGAGTTCGTTCGTGGGAAAGATAACTTTCTTGAACACAACAGGTTCCAAGGGAGCTTTCCCTTTTTCTTCAGCTAGAGTCTTTCGGGCAGCCTTATTCTTTCTCCTGGCCTTGTTTCTTCTAGAGGATTTACTAGAAGACCCAATGTGGCCTAAACCAGCACCCTTGGCCTTAGTAGAGAATTCAGCAACGATTGGAAGAACTGTCTTAGGCTTAGAGAAACTCTCAACAAGCTTCTTTTCAGCCTCGAGTTGTTTTTCCAGTTCTTTGATGATTTCCTCTTTAAGGTCGAGGTGCTTGAGAGCTTTATTGTATTCCTCCATAGCTTCATTTAGGTTCTCTTGAAGAGAGTTAGTCCTATTGACTTCTTCTCTCAAGTTGCTCTCACTAGCCTGTAGAGAATTGATCTCTTTGGCTTGACTTCTCACCATTCTACGACATTTCTCGTAAGCGGTGAGTAATTCCTTATACTGTCCCATGAGTTCAGATTCATCTTCAGAGGAATATCCCTCTTGCTCATTGTCATTTTCAGAATCAGAGAGAGGAGTGTGAGATTTTACCTCCCTAGTAAACTGGGGGACTTGTTCATCATCCGAATGAGCCATGAGCCCAAAGTAAGCTTCCTCTTCTTCACTCGACTCAGATGAGTCAGAGTCGCTGAGAGTTTTGCTCTTCTTGGCTACTAGGCTTCTCTCTGTCCTCTTCTTGGGGTGTGAGGATTTCTTTTCCTCTCTTCTTCCACCCTCTTTCTTTTTGTGAGGGCAATCGGCGATGACGTGACCTGGCTTATTGCAACAATAACAAATGATGTCAGTAGAAATCTGTTTGTTCGGTTTAGGATTATACCTGTCATGGCTACTTGAGCCTTTCTTCCGATGATCACTGTCATGTCGTGATCTTCTATATGAGGCATCCTTGCCTCTCCATTGCTTCTTCTTGTTCAAAAATTTCTTGAACTGCCTTGAGAGTAGGGAGAACTCTCCATCAGATAGTTCTGAGCTAGATGAGCTAGGCTCAGATGATTCTTCTTCATCAGCCTCGGGAACTGGGGCAGGAGAGCTAGCCTTTATCTTCCTTGAGCTATCTGCCTTTAGAGCGACAGATTTCTCCTTGGATGCAGACCTGCTTGTCTCTTCTTCAGCTTTTCTTGAGTTGATTTGCAGCTCGTAAGACATAAGCTTTCCGAACAGATTCTGCGGGTCCGTCTCAGCTAACCTTCCAAACTCCCGAATGGCACATACCTTATTATCCCATTCCTTGGTTAGGGATCTTAAGAATTTGTCATTGAGTTCCCCGTTGGTGAAGACACGGCCATACACTCTTAGGCCATTTACTATCTTGAAGAAGTTCTCAAAGGTGTCAGCTATGGCCTCCTTGTGACCTTGCCGGAAGGCTTCATACTTTTGATTCAGAAGGGATCTCCGATCATCCCTCACTTCTTCAGTGCCTTCCATCAGAGTCACCAGGGATTGCCACATCTCCTTGGCAGACTGGCAATGAATTAGATTCTGCAGCATTGAGTCGTCGACTGCACTTGCTATAATATTTTTAGCCTTCTTGTCCAGAGAGACAAGTGCAATCTCATCCTTGTCTAGATCCATCAACTTCTTGGGAACTTGCTTGTTGGGATCTATGGTGGAAGTAGTCATAGGAATGTGGGGACCTTCTTCAACAATCATGAAGATCCGGGGATCTACTGCTTCCATGAAGAACTTTACTCTTTCCTTCCACATAGGAAAGTTGTTCTTGGTGCAGATAGGGAGTTTAGCAAAATCCTTGGTCTTACTCATGCTTGATACTTTTCAAGAAACAACTTAGAAGGATAAGATCAAGGTGTTAACCTTTTAACGATCAACCTCCCTCTGATACCAATTGAGAGGTCTAAGATGTTAGCCTAAATCACCTAGAGGGGGGTGAATAGGTGAAATGCGTGTCAAATGCGGAATTAAAAACTAACACAGCAAATATCAAGCAATCACAGAAGACAAGAGATTTATAGTGGTTCCCCAATCTTGGGTACGTCCACTTTCCTCACCGATCTAGCAAATCACTAGACTCGGCTACTCCACTATCTCGGATTGAAAACAATCCTACACCTCGGAACCACGTTCCTACAAATCTCGATCCCAAAACGGATCTACAAAAACTCGGAAGACAAAACTTCCTACAAGTCTCGGAGAAGAATCTCCTACAATGAAATTTGGTTTGAAAATAAAAATCAAAACAACAATCTCAGATCTGGATCTTTGACGGTCTTCTTCTTCAGGAACTTCGGCTTGATCAGAAAAAGGTTGAAGATGACCTGAGAGAGATCCACGAGTCTGAAAACTAGAACCACCTCGATCGAGAAGAGAGATCTGGAATCTTCAAGGCACGGCAAGATCGAGTGATTCTCTTTCTTCTGTATCGCTGGAGAAAAGATCGATGAAAACGAAGGTCGCGATCCAAACTTTTCTTCTTCTTCAGTGAACGGCAATGGCGGCGGCGTGAAATTAGGGTTCACGGAATTTCTCTTTCTTAAAAAGAATATTTCTGTAATAACGCTTAAAAGTCATTTCTGAAAAGACCTATTTATAGGTGGGTTCCAACGGTCATAATATTGATTACTGATGACACGTGGACCAATCAGAATTGACAGATTCAAAATACTTATGATGAAAATGGACTTAGAAAAATTCTGGAGAAGTTGACTGCGATACTCGAGTAATGGAGGATATACACGAGTATGGAGAGATGGATTACTCGAGTAGCAAGAAGCAGTATACTCGAGTATAGAAAGAGAGATACAGGAGAGAAGAATGAATTACTCGAGTATCAAAAATGGTATACTCGAGTATCAGAATTGTATACTCGAGTAATAGAAAGTATACTCGAGTATCAAGACGATATACTCGAGTATCAAAAGGCTAAACTCGAGTATCAGAAAATATACCTGAGAAACGTTAACATACACGAGTATCAGAGGATATACTCGAGTATGGAAGAATTTACTCGAGTATCAAAAATCAATTACTCGAGTATGAACATGCTTACTCGAGTATCAGAAGATATACTCGAGTATCAGAAAACACTTACTCGAGTATCAGAAGTTATACTCGAGTATCAGAAAACACTTACTCGAGTATGAACATACTTACTCGAGTATCAGAAGATATACTCGAGTATAGAGCAAACTTACTCGAGTATCAGAAGTTATACTCGAGTATCAGAAAACACTTACTCGAGTATGAACATACTTACTCGAGTATCAGAAGACACTTACTCGAGTATCAGAAGTTATACTCGAGTATCAGAAAACACTTACTCGAGTATGAACATACTTACTCGAGTATAAAGGACTTAGGAAAATTTTCTGAGGAAATTTGCTCCACTGCTTCTGTCCATCAAACCAAGTGCATGAAGGAAGTGTATCCCAATAAAGAGGCTATACATGGGCCAACACTTTGGATCACACAATGAGGGATTACATTGTATGGTCCTGTGTTTGGTGACCCATTATAGACTGACATTGGTCTACACTTGGCATTAAGGACCTGCACACATACAACTCAAATACCACATCAAATACAACTTAATTCATCTTAGTTCAAGATCTGACCTCCTACAAATCTGAGGTATTGTGGAGACAAACCCCAACAGGGACCTTGAGTTGAGTCCATATGTCTTTGTTCTTCCCTTTGTTATCTTGATTGAATCCTGTGTTCTCTCTGATTACCTCTCTATTGTCCCCTTTTGGACTGATAACCTCTTTGATATTGCCCTCTTAAATGATATCTCTGTGAAGATTGGGAGGAGCTTTGCTTTGGAGCAGAGGTTTGAGAAGCTGAGCCTCCACCTGATCCTGAATCTGGAGGAGGAGGAGGAGGCTTAAACTGGGATGAACCTTTCTCATACTTATCTAACTTTCTTCTTTTCTTCATGGCCTTTAGCTTGTTTTTAGAATACTGCATCCAAGATTCAGTTATCTGGCAGTAATGTAGAATATAATAGGGTATGTCATTAACATCCTTGGCCTTTGCAGGAGGGACCCTCATCATGGCCTTACTTCTAGCTTTCCTTTTCCTAGCAATAGTGCCAGAAGAATCATCAGATTCTGTATTGAATTGATCACTTTCAGAACTCTGTGGTCTATCATATAAAGCATCTATACTTTTGATGTATTTCTCTTGTTGTTTCAATTGTTCAGGAGTCAGAACAAGAGAAGCAGCAGCAGCAGATACACAACCTATTGAAGCAGCAACAAGAGCAGGCGGAATTGGAGTAGCAGGTTCTTCCAGATAAGTAGCAAGATCTTTATCAGCAATAGCATCAGCATCAGCAGACAGCATTTCAAAGTCAGTAGATCTAGCAGTAACAGCAGCAGTACAAACAGAAGCAACAACATCCTCAGCCTTAAAAGAGTTGACATATGATGCAATCAGACTGGGATAACTATGCACAATGGCCTTAGTAAGGTCTTCAACTTGCTGAACTGGTGAATATCTTTTGTGAAGAGAATCAAAAGCACTCAACAGTGACCTGAGGTCAACTGTAAACACTGGAACTGGAGCAGCAGCAAGCACTTCATCAGCTTCATGAGGCATCTCCCCCTGCCTTAATTCAGTAGGAACTGGATCAAGGCACCCAGATGAAGGGATTGCCTGAGAGGAGAGGAAAGAAGATAGCCTGTCAGACAGCTCCTGAACATGTTTCAGAAGTGGAGCCATTGTGGTCTCCAGCAATGAGGATAGCCTGGGGGCTAACAGCTCATATAACCTGTCTGCCAGTGCAGGAATATCTACATGCTCAAGATGGGCTTGAGTAGAGGTAGGAGTAGATGTTGCTGGCAAAACGGTGGATGGTGTGGTGGTAGGAGGTATAGGGATGGATGGTTTAGATATTAGGATTGTGGAGATAGATGATATGGGTGTGGAGATGGATGGTGAGAAAGATGATTGAGCAAAGATGTCATTGAGGAGTTGTTGGTAGGAGGAGGATGATGGAGGCTCAAGAGGTGAGGAGGGGGAATCATCCATGAAGGAGTCATCCAAAATGTTGAAAGATGGAATGGAAGAATCAATGGGTGGATAGTAGTCCAGAGGGTGAAATGGTTCTGAGGTGGTGGTTGGAGGAAATGAAATAGGTGATAAAATTGTGATGGGGGAGGAGATGGCTAATTGGATGGTTGATGAGGAAGGTAAGGCAGAAACAATAGGAGGTGGAGAAGGAGGAGCAAAGGAGGAAGCATGCACATCTTCTGCTAGGGAAGAGACCTGAGGGGAAGTGACTGTAGTAGTCCTTGTGCCTGAAGCAGATGGTGCTACATCAGCCCTGTTGGGGTTGATAATCTGCCTGTCCCACTTGCTGAAAAGGGCACAGGTGAGCCTTTTGGATGCATTGATGTGCATCCCATTTGAAACCAGTAATTCAGGGCACCTGGAATGTAGGAAAACCCCTAGTATCCTCCCAAAGAAAACACATTTTTTGTTAATTTTCTTCTTGATCAAGTCAAAGAAGATAGTTCCCCAATCCAGATGTTTCTTGTTAACTATTGCTCCCATTAAACAGAGCTGATACCTTGAGATGGTATCATGAGCTGAGTGCTTTGCCAGAAGCACTTTTCCCACAACATCAGCCAAAAAATGAAATTCTGTAAGACCCCTTTTTTTTTTCAAACCACCGGGGTCTTAGCCCAGAATTGCCGCTTTGCGGTGACACCGACTCACGGGAAGGTCGCCACCACAAAACGCCAATTCTGCCGGCCATTTTCGATCGCAGAATAGTAGCATAATGAAGTAAGAGCAAGTCCACAATAATCACATATATATAAATAAATCTCCACGAAGGGAGTGTCCACAATATATCAGAGCACTGTAAATACGGGCTTATGCCCGGTACATCATATCCTCACTACAAGTCACTCGCGGAAGCAAAACTAAGACTAAGCGTCACCGTAACTGTCACTAAACCGAGAGCACCCAAGCTGGACTGGCCCATCTCCACCGACTCTGTACTCTGCTGGTACTGCATCTCTGGGTGCTTCTTCCTTTTCGACCTGCTGTCGCCGCCTCGCGATCTACGTCTGCGTCTACGTCTTCGGCCTCCTGGCTGCTGAGCTAGTGGGGTCCCACCCATCAAGTGGCATTTGACCCGTGTATGTCCCGGCTGGTGATAATGGTAACACGGTCGCGGGGTCAACTCTATCAGAAACTGCAACACCTGTGACCCGTCCATATGGTACACCTAAAATGTTGTGGTTCGAAAACCATTAGTCATAAAGACTAAGCCCTATCATCCTCTACTCCTTCCCCCATGGCTCCTAAGTACCGAGCGGAGAGGAAGAAAGGGAAGGACATGAAGGTGGAGATTAAATCAAGAAAACTGGTGACAGCGGATCTATGCTAGCAATTCTATAGTAAATAAGATAGAAACAGAAAGTAAGAAATGTAACCTTAACTTATGCGCGGAAGCGCGTAAGCCAAGGGATCTTTTGCAGGGCTCCCACCGTATAGAGTGTCCCATACCACTTATACGTTGGGGTGTCGGTTGTCAAACAGTAAGGAATAGCAAGTAAGTGAAAGTACAAGAAATATAACCATTGATTTATAGGGATTACCCCTATAGACCAAGGGGTCGTTTTGCAAGGCCTATCGTATAAAACGTCCCATACCATTTTATACGCTAGGTGGCATGTTTATGCTATGACACACAATTATGCTATGAAATGCACAAGCAAGTGCAACACACCCACACGACTCTATGCGCACAGACCTTTAGTTCCCCCTGTTCGGGCAGCTAGCTTCACCCCCAGGAACCTCCGTTGTGGCAAACGGAGACAGTGAGTCGGGCCCCCCACTCCTAGGTGGGTAACCACACTACCAGGCCTAGCCCTTCCGTACGCCCCTAGAAGAACACAACCTAGAGTATCCGCGTACTGTGCTGGCTGTACACACCAGGCTTTTCGCCGAGTCATCGTACCGCTGTCGGTGTGATTGATCGCCTAGTACCGATGACCCGCCACTTTTATGCACATGCAATCATGATAATTATATTTGTACAAGTTCTTATGTTACCGAGCCTCCAGCTCTCCAGGCTACCAAGCATATACCAAGTCCCCGAGCATCCCGCTCCCTGGACTTCCCAATTGCAAACCAACCACCATCTCTACTAGTAGGCCCTTAGACCACGGACCTACTCTACCCATTCCATGCCATTTCTTCTTCCTAAGTGTACAAGTGTAGGTGTGAGGTACAACTATTATTAGGGTTACTCTTGATCATTTTAGTCTTATGATTTAAGGTTAACCTTGGACTTCCCGAGGGTTACCCGGTGAAGGGCTCGCAGCGGTACTAGGAGTTATAATGGGGTGAATCCCAAAACTCCCTTTCCAAGGCACTTATTATACTTGATTGGTTCCCTTAACCCATTCCCTTCTCACATTACAGTGGCTATTCCTAGGGTGGCTTTGACTCTCCCTCTTCTAGGGGAGGACGGTCTTCCGTCGAACCCAAACACTACCTATCGCTAGTCGACCTCACCCCTACCCATCCTAACTTCCAATAATGAACTTGATCTAACTCATCCTGTCCAAACCAGCAAACTATCAAAATTCCATCTTCAAGTTCATTACCCACTCTAGCTCAGCTTCTGTAGTTTTACTAAACGCAAACCGTCCTAATCCTTATGAGGTATGCAAAGGGTGGTACTCCCAACTGTCTTCCAAATCCCATGTAATATTTACTGGAGGTCTACCATGACCTAATTAGTCTAAATCCAGAAATTTATAATTTTCCTAATTAATCTGATATTTATTTAATTTTTCCCAAAGATTGGCCATGGGTAATTTTAAACATGAACTACATGATATTCTTAAGTAATGGACACCCAAAAATTATGATCAATAAATAACAGTAAGGTATCATCAAATACTAATTTACAGAATTTTACAGAAGGTATTTAGCCTCTAATTAATTTATCCATTATAATCTCATTATTCCCATGTAAAGAAGGAAGTACTGAAATTACTCATCATAAAAATATAGAAAATTTACTGATTAATAGTATGGTACAGAAAAGATCATTGTGCAAAGAATCATAATTTTACCAGCTTACTAAGCACCAAAATAGATTTAATCCAACTTCCATGATAAATAATACTTAATGAAGCAAGCCTTAGAATTAAACATCCAAAAATCCCATAAAAATTCACAGAGATTTAAAACCATAATAAACGTTCTCTGCCTAAATCTCATCCATTTTTAAAAAGTATATAGTTCATAATAAATTTTCTAAGCAAATCAGACAAGCTACTACATTGTTAATGAAGTATCCAAAATAATGATCTTACAATTCATAGAAAAATATCCAGAGCTTGTACCATCCTTATAATTTAGTCTACCCAAATCTCAACACTTTTCAATGTGTTTTAGTGTCATTTCCTATCTCTACAAGTTTTGCACCCTAAACTAGGGTTAGATCTTTAGGTATCCCAATGGTCTCCAAATCTATTAAGATTTCATCCAGAGAACTTTATTGGCCCTATAGTTCTCTCCACCCAATTTCGGGTCAATCCAAGGTCATTTGACCACATGACCTTCACAAACTACCAAGATCCATCCTTAGGGTTTGGCCTTGGTTCTTAGGGTAAACTTACCCCGATCCGCCTCAAACTCTATGAGGGGGTGCTAGAGAATATTACTAGCCAGTGGTAAAAATCTCAGCCTCTGTTGAGGTGATCTGACCACTCAAATTTCAAAAGTGCACTTTTAACCTAAGGCCCCTTATTAGGGCAAAACTTAGGGTTAATCATTTCTAATCCAAACCATCTCCAAATGAGATGAAAATTTATACAGAACCTTATGGTGAACCCAGGGACCACTCACCAAAATTTGGGAGGGTTTAGAAATTATTTAACTATCTAATTAAAATCGGCTAGGATTATTGAAATTTTCCTAAAAACTATAGAAAAATATTTCCCAAAAATCCTAGATTTTGGACAGCATCTCAATATAGATAATATTAGGCCACACCCCAAATTTCAAGTCATTTTGATGACTGAATTGGAGTGGGGAATTTTTCTAAGGTCAAGACAGCCCTCTAGATAGACCTCACCAAAAAGGGTGCTGTGGTTTAACCAAGATTCCAAATCGAGCAAAATTAATTTTGGATTAAAGTAGACTTCAAGGGCTACATTTCCTATGCTGATAATTTTTCCTGTAGGAGCCTCTAGGTATTTTTCCCAATTTATTTAACAAGACAGATATTTCATTCAGAAATTATTTTAAAAATAGAATTTATTTCTCATGCCACTGTTCATCTTCTTCAACAGACCGAAAACCAGAAGCCTGAAAACTCATTTTTCCTGTAGCTTTTCCAAAGCTATTTCCCGGCCATCCAGCCATCTCCCTGGCCGGCCACCACCACCACCATCTCTGTTGAGGTGAGGGCTACCGTCGGGCGGCGGCACGGCCGCCGGAGAGGCGGTTTCCGGCGAACCCGCCACCATGCAAATTTCGGAAAAGCATGGAAACGCTCACCCGATCCGGCTCTTTTGAGCCCGATATCTCTCCTAATGATTTCTAAGATCTATCCAAAGAAGAAAGAGTAGAGGAGGACCTTATTCATGGTTTGACGGCGAGATGGACGTTGGACTGTCATGGCGCGGTGGTGGCGTCGTCGGAAATTCTTCTACAGCACAGTAGGAGGCTCGAAACTTCAGGTAAGGACTGGGAAACTTCAACTCTGAGTCTAAGGGGCCTTTTTAAAGGGAAGAAAGGAGGGAGGGGAAAGGTTGAAACATTCATGGCGATTAATATTTCTGTTTAAGAAACGTTTCGGTTATGACGCAGGGGAGGGGAAAAGGTGGAAGATGAATTGGCTGATCCAGGTGGCGGTTTTCTATTGGACCCCATTTCCTTGTTTTATCAACTAATTAGGGACTGAAACGGCCCATAAATACTCCTGGTGTAACCTCCCATAATCTGAATTAATTACAACGTCGGTTACCAAAATTTCCAGTCTGGCTGACGTTTCGGCCTTTGTCACGGGCGTGACACATAGGTCACGGGCGTGACAGGCCCGGGTAGCCAATTTTGGGTTCGACGATCGTCGAACTGAGATCGACGATCGTCGAAGGGTGGTCACGGGCGTGACACCCGGGTCACGGGCGTGACACCCGGGTCACGGGCGTGACTGGCCCGTGTGGCCAAATTCTGGGTCGACGAGCGTCGAACTGAGATCGACGCTCGTCGAGCGTGGTCACGCCCTATGTCACGGGCGTGACATTGAGGGTCATGCCTGGTGACTAATTCTGGGTCGACGCCCGTCGAACTGAAATCGACGATCGACGAGCGTGTCACGCCCTATGTCACGGGCGTGACATTGTTGGTCACGGGCGTGACATGCCCGTGAGGCCAATTTTGGGTCGACGAACGTCGAGCTGAAATCGACGATCGTCGAGCATGGTCACGCCCTATGTCACGGGCGTGACATTGTTGGTCACGGGCGTGACAGGGCCAAGGTAATTTCCGCGCTCGGCGATCGTCGCGCTGAGATCGAAGATCGCCGAAGGGGTCACGCCCTTGGTCACGGGCGTGACACCTGGGTCACGGGCGTGACAGGGCCGGGTTGAAAATTTTGCGCCCGACGATCGTCTTCCTGAGATCGACAATCGTCGAATGAGTCACGCCCCAGGTCACGGGCGTGATGGGTCGGTCACGGGCGTGACCAACCCGTGACCCGAAATCTTGGTCGATTTATTTCGGTTTTGGGCTTCCTAGGGTTCCATCACGACCAACCGACTCCTAGAGGCCTAGCCGGAAATGGGATGTTACAAATCCCAATAAACAAAACAAAGATTTCGTCCCCGAAATCAAGGTTAAGCCTACGGGACTCTGATTGGGAGAAGGAAGCTTGTAACATCCCATGAAAGTTGAAAGATCTACATCTCTGCGTTACGTTTGCAGTGTGCAGTTTTAATTCTAAGAACCATTCGTCCAATTGACTAGGTATATATCCCAATAAACAAAAGATCAGCCCCTATCCTCGAAATTTTAGTCCTACAGGTTTAAAAAAAATAAAAAAAAATAAAAATAAAAATAAAAATAAAAATAGGAACACAAATTGGTTGTCCAGAGGGGTTGTGAGGTATACATGACCGAACAGTTCTGGACACTTCTGTCGCATCAAGTACTGAGGCTCCCATGTATGCTCCTCCTGTCCATGATTGTTCCACAGAACCCTGACCAACGGAACCTTCTTCCGTCGCAAGACCCGCACTGTCGTGTCATCGATCTTGATAGGCTCCAAGTTGACTGACCGATTCAACACAGTCGTCTTGGGCACCCGTGCTAACGAACAGCTACTCACCATTCTTATGAAACACCCACAAGAGTTTTCTTTCGGGTCGAGGTGACGCCAACTACCTCGTCCAGTCTATCCTCGACGCTCCCTTTAATATTGTGCCCGGGGTGGGGACGACGAATCTTGTGCATGAAATCTCCAATTATACCTTCGTACTTCCATTATATCTCGGGCTGTGGCTGTAATAGTTTCCCAAAAAAAAAAAATTTCTTTCACTTAGCCTTCCACAACTGAAGGACCTCACCATGCATCACAAAATCCATGACACTTATATTCACTCCAGGGGGTAGATGTTCTGAGATACACTACACTTCCGGTAATTTAATTTCTCATTTGTGTGTGTAGGCAACAGATCTATAAATCTCCACACGATGATTGTCCTATTCCTTCGAGTACGCCCGAAATCAATCAATTCAACCTTACGGGTTATATTTAAGGTATCCGTCTTTCAATATATTGTCTGCTCACATCGTGTAGTTTCCTAGAGTCATCGTACTTCCGATGATATAACATAGCAATCTAGTCTTATCTTTGCCCGAACAACATCAAATTATGTCAAATTCAATCTCACTATTCCTAAATTCGGGCTAAGAAAACCTAAGTCAATCCTATTTGCCCAATAAACAAAAGTTTAGCCCCCAATAAACAAAAGATAAGCCCCTACCTACCTTGGGCTAAGCATCTTTTATATTACCATGTTATCTCCGTCCCAGTTGGGTGCACAATCCCTAGGGCATCAATCTTTGACTTGGGGTTCCACCCTGAAATTCGTCGATATACCCCGTACTTCAAGCACCTTGAGTCACATTTTCGACAACCTTGTCCGAGTCAAGATGTTCCCAATCCCAAATGGGTATCTTCCGAACTTGTATTCCTATCCGACCCTCAGTGTTTGTCTCGGTGGTTGCCTCCAAATAATTCTTGTCACAGGCATGCGGGATAAAACTGCTTTTCTTCTAACATTCTGTTAATAGATCATTGGCCTCAATTCTCCTTAAGGTCGTCCTACCGGTTTGAGTAATCGTTGATTGGGATAGGAGGGACACCTGAGTTTTCGTCTTAGGTAGTCATTCTCGTGTTAAACTCCTCCTTCATTCTCTTTGGGTATCTCCTTACCTTAACCAAATTCATACCCAAGGTCTATTTTGAACTAGGGCATACTATAGATTGTCCTGGTAAGTCACGAGTCCTAGTTGGTTGAGTCTAAATCGTAGATTAGAGGATTATGTGAAATGTTCTCTGCCGCCGGAGGTGTTCCCTGCTGGGGGCAGGGTAGGCCACATGCTACAAAGAAGGATTCCAACTAACGATAAGGTGGACTTTCACATGTGATTTCCCTTATGGGCACACCACTGCTTCCGCTGCTTAGTTTGTCCCCAAACTAAACTCGAGCGGGGGTGACCCAGGGTTAGTGGACTACTACTTTTCCGATCGAGGTTTTCCTCTGATACCACTTGTAAGACCCCCTTTTTTTTTTCAAACCACCGGGGTCTTAGCCCAGAATTGTCGCTTTGCGGTGACACCGACTCACGGGAAGGTCGCCACCACAAAACGCCAATTCTGCCGGCCCTTTTCGATCGCAGAATAGTAGCATAATGAAGTAAGAGCAAGTCCACAATAATCACATGTATATAAATAAATCTCCACGAAGGGAGTGTCCACAATATATCAGAGCACTGCAAATACGGGCTTATGCCCGGTACATCATATCCTCACTACAAGTCACTCGCGGAAGCAAAACTAAGACTAAGCGTCACCGTAACTGTCACTGAACCGAGAGCACCCAAGCTGGACTGGCCCATCTCCACCGACTCTGTACTCTGCTGGTACTGCATCTCTGGGTGCTTCTTCCTTTTCGACCTGCCGTCGCCGCCTCGCGATCTACGTCTGCGTCTACGTCTTCGGCCTCCTGGCTGCTGAGCTAGTGGGGTCCCACCCATCAAGGAGCATTTGACCCGTGTATGTCCCGGCTGGTGACAATGGTAACACGGTCGCGGGGTCAACTCTGTCAGAAACTGCAACACCTGTGACCCGTCCATATGGTACACCTAAAATGTTGTGGTTCGAAAACCATTAGTCATAAAGACTAAGACCTATCATCCCCTACTCCTTCCCCCATGGCTCCTAAGTATCGAGCGGAGAGGAAGAAAGGGAAGGACATGAAGGTGGAGATTAAATCAAGAAAACTGGTGACAGCGGACCTATGCTAGCAATTCTATAGTAAATAAGATAGAAACAGAAAGTAAGAAATGTAACCTTAACTTATGCGCGGAAGCGCGTAAGCCAAGGGATCTTTTGCTGGGCTCCCACCGTATAGAGTGTCCCATACCACTTATACGTTGGGGTGTCGGTTGTCAAACAGTAAGGAATAGCAAGTAAGTGAAAGTACAAGAAATATAACCATTGATTTATAGGGATTACCCCTATAGACCAAGGGGTCGTTTTGCAAGGCCTATCGTATAAAACGTCTCATACCATTTTATACGCTAGGTGGCATGTTTATGCTATGACACACAATTATGCTATGAAATGCACAAGCAAGTGCAACACACCCACACGACTCTATGCGCACAGACCTTTAGTTCCCCCTGTTCGGGCAGCTAGCTTCACCCCCAGGAACCTCCGTTGTGGCAAACGGAGACAGTGAGTCGGGCCCCCCACTCCTAGGCGGGTAACCACACTACCAGGCCTAGCCCTTCCGTACGCCCCTAGAAGAACACAACCTAGAGTATCCGCGTACTGTGCTGGCTGTACACACCAGGCTTTTCGCCGAGTCATCGTACCGCTGTCGGTGTGATCGATCGCCTAGTACCGATGAGCCACCACTTTTATGCACATGCAATCATGATAATTATATTTGTACAAGTTCTTATGTTACCGAGCCTCCAGCTCTCCAGGCTACCAAGCATATACCAAGTCCCCGAGCATCCCGCTCCCTGGACTTCCCAATTGCAAACCAACCACCATCACTACTAGTAGGCCCTTAGACCACGGACCTACTCTACCCATTCCATGCCATTTCTTCTTCCTAAGTGTACAAGTGTAGGTGTGAGGTACAACTATTATTAGGGTTACTCTTGATCATTTTAGTCTTATGATTTAAGGTTAACCTTGGACTTCCCGAGGGTTACCCGGTGAAGGGCTCGCAGCGGTACTAGGAGTTATAATGGGGTGAATCCCAAAACTCCCTTTCCAAGGCACTTATTATACTTGATTGGTTCCCTTAACCCATTCCCTTCTCACATTACAGTGGCTATTCCTAGGGTGGCTTTGACTCTCCCTCTTCTAGGGGAGGACGGTCTTCCGTCGAACCCAAACACTACCTATCGCTAGTCGACCTCACCCCTACCCATCCTAACTTCCAATAATGAACTTGATCTAACTCATCCTGTCCAAACCAGCAAACTATCAAAATTCCATCTTCAAGTTCATTATCCACTCTAGCTCAGCTTCTGTAGTTTTACTAAACGCAAACCGTCCTAATCCTTATGAGGTATGCAAAGGGTGGTACTCCCAACTGTCTTCCAAATCCCATGTAATATTTACTGGAGGTCTACCATGACCTAATTAGTCTAAATCCAGAAATTTATAATTTTCCTAATTAATCTGATATTTATTTAATTTTTCCCAAAGATTGGCCATGGGTAATTTTAAACATGAACTACATGATATTCTTAAGTAATGGCCACCCAAAAATTATGATCAATAAATAACAGTAAGGTATCATCAAATACTAATTTACAGAATTTTACAGAAGGTAGTTAGCCTCTAATTAATTTATCCATTATAATCTCATTATTCCCATGTAAAGAAGGAAGTACTGAAATTACTCATCATAAAAATATAGAAAATTTACTGATTAATAGTATGGTACAGAAAAGATCATTGTGCAAAGAATCATAATTTTACCAGCTTACTAAGCACCAAAATAGATTTAATCCAACTTCCATGATAAATAATACTTAATGAAGCAAGCCTTAGAATTAAACATCCAAAAATCCCATAAAAATTCACAGAGATTTAAAACCATAATAAACGTTCTCTGCCTAAATCTCATCAATTTTCAAAAAGTATATAGTTCATAATAAATTTTCTAAGCAAATCAGACAAGCTACTACATTGTTAATGAAGTATCCAAAATAATGATCTTACAATTCATAGAAAAATATCCAGAGCTTGTACCATCCTTATAATTTAGTCTACCCAAATCTCAACCCTTTTCAATGTGTTTTAGTGTCATTTCCTATCTCTACAAGTTTTGCACCCTAAACTAGGGTTAGATCTTTAGGTATCCCAATGGTCTCCAAATCTATTAAGATTTCATCCAGAGAACTTTATTGGCCCTATGGTTCTCTCCACCCAATTTCGGGTCAATCCAAGGTAATTTGACCACATGACCTTCACAAACCACCAAGATCCATCCTTAGGGTTTGGCCTTGGTTCTTAGTGTTGGAACATGGTTTCACACTCCTTAGATTTGAGAATATCAACTCCCTGCTTGTATTTGATGAGATTGGTTGTGTGATAGAGTGTGCAGGCTGACAGGTGAAAGGAAAGGAGAAGAGCTTCAAAAGGACGCTACCGCCCGGCGACAGGACGCTACCGCCGGCGGTATCCGGTCGACGTGCGTCAAGGGGTTGATCGTCGACGATGGTACCTACCGCTCAGGCGATAGTCTTATCGCAGGCGGTAGAATTATTTGGCGAAATGGCGCTATCGCTCTGACTGGGCGCGGTAACCATTACCGCCCGGCAATAGCTCTCTTGAAACCGTCAGGCGATAGTCGTGTCGCAGGCGGTAGAATTATTTGGCGAAATGGCGCTATCGCTCTGACTGGGCGCGGTAACCATTACCGCCCGGCGATAGCTTTCTTGAAACGGCAGTTTCCTTAATGAGCAGTCATAGTTGCCGTTTCGGGAGACGCGTGGAGACAGCTGGCAGGCGTTACGCGCGAACCTACCGCCCGGCGATAGAGTTATCGCAGGCGGTAGTCTATTTTCTCCAAGACGTATAAAAAGCAGCGCCGTTTCTTCAAGACCTAAGCCTCCAGAGATTATTGACGAAGTGCTCCAGGAATACCAAGGTCGGCCGTCTTCCTACGTCCGTTCTACTCGTCTTCGTCAAAGAAAAAGCAAGGTTTCTTCCTCCCGTTCGAGATCGAAGAACTCCGGCGATCAAGGCTTCGCATCGTCTACGTCTAGCGACCGGGTGCTTTCCATCGAAGATCACAAGCACCGGCCGTAGATCCATCCAGAGAACTTCTCAAGAGGGAGAACCTAAACTTTAACGAATATATTTTGTAATCTCTTTTTGTATCTTTTTCTTCTTCTATTGTCGTAAGTGGTAAGAGAAATCGACCGGAGAAGGTCGTCGGAATCCGGGTTGGATTCCGTGGAAAATCGTCCCGGGATTTGGGGCGTCTAGATCGGGGATCTAGCGGTGCTCTAAGACCCTTCCGGGTGTGGAGGTGAAGAGCGGCTCTAAGACCTTTCGGGGAGAAAGTGAAGAGCCAACCGGTCCGGGTTTTGGGTCGGTATAGAAAACCCAAAGTTTTCTTCTCTTCGTCTTTGATCTTCGACGTCATGAAGATCGTACTGTAAAACATTCATCTTGTACTTGTATGAAATTGATTGTTATTGAATTTAATACTTGTGTTTTAAATCTTCACTTGTGGTGTGGTTTACGTCAAGATTCCGTTTATTCAAGCGAAATTTATAAAACCTTATTCACCCCCCCCCCCTCTAAGGTTGGCCTCCGGATCCAACAAGTGGTATCAGAGGAGGTTTACTTCGAATAGGCTTAACCACCTGAAGTAAGATGGCCAACCCAGTGCATGCTTTCACTGAGGGACAAGGTGTGAGTCGCCCTCCACTCTTTATGGGTAGTGACTATAGTCACTGGAGGACAAGGATGAAAATCTTTCTGATGACGCACAGCATGGACGTATGGGCCATGATAGAGACTAAGTACACCACACCCACTACCACGGTTGGAGAAGTCGTTCTTGAAAAACCGCGCGATAAGTGGGACGATGCGGACAAGCTTAGATGTACTAATAACGCCAAGGCTATGAACTCTCTATTCTGTGCGTTAGATAAGATGGAATTTAATAGAATATGTAACTGCGAAACTGCTTTTGATATTTGGCGACTTCTTGAACTTACTCATGAGGGTACCTCGCAGGTGAAAGAATCAAAGCTGTTCCGGCTTGAATCCGAGTATGAACAGTTCCGGATGGAGATCGATGAAGATGTTGACAGCATGTACACAAGGTTCACCAAGATCGTCAACACATCAAGATCTCTTGGAAAGAACTTCCCAAATGGTGATCTAGTGAGGAAAATACTGCGATCTCTACCTCCCCGCTTCAACCCCAAGGTGACTGCTATCGCTGAATCTCATGAAATCAGCGCCTTAGAGATTGAGAGTCTTATCGGAAACCTGAAGACTCATGAAGTGGAACTGAAGATACAAGCCGAGGAATATCCCAAGGAAATGAAGAAAAAGGGATTGGCTTTGAAGGATTCAAAAGAGAGGAAAACATCTGATTTCTCTGAAGAAGATGAAGAGGAAAGTCTCTATGTAAGGGAATTCAAAAAATTCATGAAGAACCCCAGAAAACAAGGGAAGTTCAAACGGTTTCTGAAGAAGGGAGTTGAAGAGGGTAGGAAGTGGAACAAGTCGGTAAAGGAGACCGATAGCGATGATGAAAAGTATCAGCCTGAATGCTTTCATTGTCACAAGCTGGGACATCTAAAAAGAGACTGTCCAAGACTCCAGAAGGAAGAGAAAGGAAAGGACAACAAGTATAAAGGGAAGAAGAAAGTACTGAAGGCTCTGACCTGGGATGAGGATGGATCGGAAGATTCGAGTAGCACCGACTCGGGAAGTGACAACGAAGCAAATCTGTGCCTCATGGGAAAAGGTCAAGAGGAATCTGATGCTGAGTCCAGTGTCCAAAGCGACACTGAGGTAACTCCTCCTACTTACTATGAATTACTTGAGATTTATGATCATGTAGTTGGTAGGTTAGAAGAAGTAACATCTAAGAAAAATTCCTTAAGAGCTGAAAATAAACGTCTAAACAAGAGTTTAGAAAAGCTGAAGAAAGAAGTAATTAAAATTGGGAAAGAGAAGGTGGAATGCCCTGAATGTCCTCACTTGGTAGCATCCATCGAGGAGGGTAAAGCAAGTCACTCCAAGACATCCTTGAGACTAGTATCTCTCAAAAATGAGAAGAATGTCTTGGAGAAGAAGCTTCATATCTCCCTTGCTAAAGTTGAGGAAGGAAAGAAACAGTTTGCTAATCGATGTGTGATGTTAGTAACTGAGAACACCGCTCTAAAAGCGAGGATCCATGATCTCAACTGTGCGGTTCAAAAATTTGGTGTAGGCCAAAAATCTCTAAACATGCTATTGGGCGCACAGTGTCATGGGTCTGGAAAGTTTGGCATCGGCTATGTAAGTCCATCATCACCATTGGAGGACTATAGCACTCTGTCCACGCCTAAGTCAACAAATAAGATCAAAAATCTGAATACATTATCTCCTTCCTCTAGCAAGAGATCGAGTGAGATGATGAAAGTCATTTCCTCAGCTTATGCTCTATGTGCCAACTGTAATAAGTTCGGACATGCTTCAAGCTCTTGCGGGAGGAAAGGTGCTAAACAAAACGCGCAAGTCTGGCTACCAAAGTCTACTACCTACAAAATAGGTGGAACAACTTGGGTAACCAGATCTTTACTCTCATCTCCTTTTTAGGTATGTTGGCAGGCAAGGGACACAAAGAGCATGTGGTACTTGGACTCTGGATGCTCCAAGCACATGACGGGTGATAAAGATAAGTTCCTTAGCCTGGAAAAGAAGAGAGGTGGAGTGGTCACGTTTGGAGATAATGGTAAAGGAAGAATTATGGGAATCGGCACAATAGGTAACAAGTTTTTCTCTATTTCAAATGTGTTGTTTGTTGATGGTTTAAAACATAACCCTATTTCTGTAAGTCAACTAGGAGATAAAGGTATAGATGTTATTTTTGAATCATCATCGAACACGTGCAAACTCATTGATGCTAAAACCTCTAATGTATTGCTTGTAGCCCATAGAAATCACAATGTGTACACAGTTAATTTTGATGATTTCTCTTCGTCCAATCTAAAATGCCTAGTAACTAAGAATGAAGAACTAGACCTTTGGCATAGGAGATTAGGACACACGGGTAGCAAGCTAATTATTAAGTTATCTAGAAAGAAACTTGTTAGAGGAATTCCGTCTCTAAGCGGTAGTTTTAACGTTATGTGTGGGTGGGCCTTGTCAAAAGGGAAAATTTGTCAAAAACTCGTTTAAAAGTAAAACAGAGATTTCCACCTCTAGACCGTTAGAACTCTTGCACATGGACTTGTTTGGACCGATTTCCACATGTAGCCTAGGAGGAAAGCGATATACATTCGTCATCATAGACGACTTTTCTCGTTATTGTTGGACAATATTTCTTGCCAACAAATCTGACACGTTTAGGGAATTCTCTACTTTATGCACGCGTATTCAAAATGAGAAAGAACTAAACATTAAGTGTATCAGATCAGATCACGGTGGAGAGTTTGAGAATGAGGATTTTTCAAAGTTGTGTGAGACCTTAGGGATTAAGCACGAATTCTCCGCTCCTCGCACGCCCCAACAGAATGGAGTGGTAGAAAGAAAGAATCGCACACTTCAAGAGCTAGCACGTACGATGCTCGCAGAGTTCAGCTTACCTCGATCGTTTTGGGCCGAAGCGGTCAACACGGCAAGCTACGTGATGAACCGTGTCATGCTTCGCCCACTTCTTAAGCGAACCCCTTACGAGCTCTACTTTGATAGAAAACCCTCCGTCTCGTACTTTAGAGTTTTTGGGTGCCCATGCTATATTCTGAACACTAAGGATTACTTAGGAAAATTCGATGAAAAATCCGATCTAGGCATATTCTTAGGATATTCTAGCAAAAGTCGAGCCTATAGGATTTATAACAAGAGAACCTTAGTGGTTGAAGAATCGGCTCATGTGCATTTTGATGAGAGTCCACCATCTAGTGAGCCTAGAATGTCCGAAGAAGAGGTTGAGGAGAGTGTTCCGGTTGAGAGTAACGAGGAGAGTGAGTCGCACGCATATGTGCCTCCTAAGGATCTAACGTTTACGAAACAACATCCTCGTGATCTAGTTATTGGAGAACCATCCCATGGAGTTAGAACTCGATCTGCTCTTCATGAGGCGTTCTCCAACTTATGCTTTCTATCGGATATTGAGCCCAAAAACGTGTCCGAGGCTCTTCAAGATGAATCATGGTTCCTTGCCATGAATGAGGAATTGAGCCAATTCGAGCGTAGCAAAGTTTGGATTCTAGTTGATCGTCCGGACAACCATCCCGTGATTGGTTTAAAATGGGTGTTCAAGAATAAACTTGATGGTGAGTCTAGGATCACGAGGAATAAAGCTCGGTTGGTAGCACAAGGATATTCACAAATTGAGGGTTTGGATTTTGAGGAGTCTTTTGCACCGGTTGCTCGTCTTGAGTCCATTCGAATGTTTTTGGCATTCGCAAGCCATAAGAAAATAAAGTTGTTTCAAATGGACGTTAAGAGCGCATTTTTAAATGGTTATATAAAAGAGGAAGTGTATGTCGAGCAACCACCCGGTTTCCTAAATGCCGCCCACCCTCATCATGTGTACAGATTAGTAAAGGCCTTGTATGGATTGAAACAAGCACGCCGTGCTTGGTATGATAGGCTAACTACGTTCCTCTTAGATCATGGGTTCAAGATGGGTAGTGCGGACACAACTCTCTTTGTAAAAGCCAAAAATTCGGATCTAGTTATCCTCCAAATTTACGTTGATGATATTATTTTTGGAGCGACTAATGAGAGGTTGGTTGAAGAGATTGTGAGTTTAATGAAATCTGAATTTGAAATGAGCCTTGTGGGAGAACTCAATTATTTTTTAGGATTTCAAATCTCTCAACGACAAGACGGAATTTTCATAAATCAATCCAAATATATAAAAGATATGCTTGTACGTTTTGGTTTTGAGTCTTTAAAACAAGTCAAAACTCTGATGAGTGCGTCCCTTAAATTAGGAAAAGACGAGAGTGGAATCTCTGTGGATCAAACAATGTTTTGGGGCATGATTGGATCTTTGTTATACTTGAGTGCGTCACGGCCTGATATCACGTTTGCGGTGGGTATGTGTGCCCGTTATCAAGCTGACCCTAGGGAGTCTCACTTTAAAGCGGTAAAACATATTTTTCGTTATCTCCTTGGCACGCAACACCTCGGGTTGTGGTACCCTCACTCGGATGATTTTACCCTTCATGGATATTCTGACTCCGATTATGCCGGTTGCTCTCTTGACCGCAAGAGCACTAGCGGTACTTGTCATTTTTTAGGCCCGGCACTTGTCTCGTGGTCGAGTCGTAAGCAAAACTCGGTGGCTCTTTCGACCGCCGAAGCCGAGTATATCGCCTTAGGAAGTTGCTGTGCACAGGCACTTTGGATGTCGCAAACTTTAGAAGACTTTGGTCTTTCTTTTCGCAACATTACACTTAGGTGCGACAACAAGAGTGCGATAGACTTAACGTATAATCCGGTGCATCACTCTCGGTCCAAACACATAGACGTTCGACATCACTTTATTCGCGACCACATTAAGAAAGAGAATGTGAGTGTCGTCTTTATTGGGACCGATGATCAACTCGCGGACATTCTTACTAAACCGCTTCCGGATGCTCGTTTTTCACTTCTATGACTCGAACATGGGATTCTTGATTTATCGTCCTAATTTTTTTTGTTATATGTTTTTTTTTGTGTTTGTAATTTTTTTGGTTTCGTTTTTGTTCTGTTCAAAGTTGTAACACCAAAATCAAAAAAAAAATTATGTACTGTTCGTTTTTTATTCAATGCTCGTGTTGTTTTTGGTTGTTCCCTGTGTGTGGCTAAAATTGTTTTCAAGAATATTAAAAAAAAAAAACTGTCAAGTTGGTTTGGGGCTCATATGACCGAGTCGTGGTATATTTTCAAGTATATACAATGTTTGCCATTCTTTTTGTCAACTTGTACGGCACATTGGTATCCGGTCATGATGAGCGAAGTTAAATTTTTGTCTAGCTATTGAGTGCGAAAATTAATGTGGGTGTACGTTGTCTACGCCTCTAAGTATGTGTGAGGATTTATTTACGATAATGATTACACCACTCACACACCACTTGATCATGCACTCAACCTGAGATAATAAGCTGACATGCTATAAATCGTGGCACTAAATTTAACATATCTGATATATCTTGAACAATCAATGTCATGAAATCAAATTGCGCGTGTCTATGCTAATTAAATTTTTGGGCCAAAACTAGAATCGCATATGTCCAATATAAACAAGTTAAAGTGGATCTACCTATGTGGGTAGATTTCGATTGACTTGGGGTCTTGTCTTGCTTTGATTATATATAAAATTGATGGCCTAACTCAAAATAAAATGATGGCCATCAAATCCCGCTTACAGACCCCCCAAGCACTACTCATCCCTCCTGATAAGTCTTCATAAGCGTTGTGAGGGTGAGCACCTTGGATTACAAAATCGTTTCGATCTTGTGCATGGACTACACTTTATGATTTGTGCCCTTGATTTAATTTCTTTATGCCGCACTATGTCATGTGACGTGATTTTTCACTATATCTCTTTGGTGTTAGCATCGTTAGTTTGCTTGATATAAAACATGTCTGCATGATATCTCTTTTGATTGTTTTGTCTCTTGGTGCTACACGTGCACATGTCATTATCTTATTTAAATCTTCCGCGCATAAGAATTGGACCTCAACTACATTCGATGCTTTTTCGCACAATACGTACTGGCACATTTTTTCTCTCATGACGATATTTGTGTTTGCCTATTTTTCTCTCTATTTATCTAAACCTTGCAAACATTCATGTCATACTTGATGTGTGCTATGTCTCGTGCATATAGTCCAATTTCTTCTCTCTGATTAGCGTTTGCTCCTGTTTTTGACCCTGTTTTACAATTCTCTGGTTTCAAGTGCGTTGTGGGTCTATATTACGTTATCTCTCGCCTACAATTTTCATCCTCCTTGGTCGGTTGGCCTCGCCCTTTCTTTTGATATTATCAAAGGGGGAGAAGGTATTGGAGGTAGTGTTCATGATAGGGGGAGCGTAGTGAGGTGTGTGTGTGCTCATAGATAGGGGGAGCGTCCCACCGATAGGGGGAGTATGTAGTAGGATAGAACAGGATTGAACGGGATCGATATAGGTGTGTATTGCTTATTTGTTCAATATCATTCTACTGTTCTATGTTCATTTTACTCTGATACTCTACTTTATACTGTTCTACGTTGCTACATACATCTATTCTGGCACTCTATCTACTTGATTTTGGTTTATCATGAACGGGATTGATATTATCAAAAGGGGGAGTTTGTTGGAACATGGTTTCACACTCCTTAGGTTTGAGAATATCAACTCCCTGCTTGTATTTGATGAGATTGGTTGTGTGATAGAGTGTGCAGGCTGACAGGTGAAAGGAAAGGAGAAGAGCTTCAAAAGGACGCTACCGCCCGGCGACAGGACGCTACCGCCGACGGTATCCGGTCGACGTGCGTCAAGGGGTTGATCGTCGACGATGGTACCTACCGCTCAGGCGATAGTCTTATCGCAGGCGGTAGAATTATTTGGCGAAATGGCGTTATCGCTCTGACTGGGCGCGGTAACCATTACCGCCCGGTGATAGCTCTCTTGAAATCGTCAGGCGATAGTCGTGTCGCAGGCGGTAGAATTATTTGGCGAAATGGCGCTATCGCTCTGACTGGGCGCGGTAACCATTACCGCCCGGCGATAGCTTTCTTGAAACGGCAGTTTCCTTAATGAGCAGTCATAGTTGCCGTTTCGGGAGACGCGTGGAGACAGCTGGCAGGCGTTACGCGCGAACCTACCGCCCGGCGATAGAGTTATCGCAGGCGGTAGTCTATTTTCTCCAAGACGTATAAAAAGCAGCGCCGTTTCTTCAAGACCTAAGCCTCCAGAGATTATTGACGAAGTGCTCCAGGAATACCAAGGTCGGCCGTCTTCCTACGTCCGTTCTACTCGTCTTCGTCAAAGAAAAAGCAAGGTTTCTTCCTCCCATTCGAGATCGAAGAACTCCGGCGATCAAGGCTTCGCATCGTCTACGTCTAGCGACCGGGTGCTTTCCATCGAAGATCACAAGCACCGGCCGTAGATCCATCCAGAGAACTTCTCAAGAGGGAGAACCTAAACTTTAACGAATATATTTTGTAATCTCTTTTTGTATCTTTTTCTTCTTCTATTGTCGTAAGTGGTAAGAGAAATCGACCGGAGAAGGTCGTCGGAATCCGGGTTGGATTCCGTGGAAAATCGTCCCGGGATTTGGGGCGTCTAGATCGGGGATCTAGCGGTGCTCTAAGACCCTTCCGGGTGTGGAGGTGAAGAGCGGCTCTAAGACCTTTCGGGGAGAAAGTGAAGAGCCAACCGGTCCGGGTTTTGGGTCGGTATAGAAAACCCAAAGTTTTCTTCTCTTCGTCTTTGATCTTCGACGTCATGAAGATCGTACTGTAAAACATTCATCTTGTACTTGTATGAAATTGATTGTTATTGAATTTAATACTTGTGTTTTAAATCTTCACTTGTGGTGTGGTTTACGTCAAGATTCCGTTTATTCAAGCGAAATTTATAAAACCTTATTCACCCCCCCCCCCCCTCTAAGGTTGGCCTCCGGATCCAACACTTAGGGTAAACTTACCCCGATCCGCCTCAAACTCTATGAGGGGGTGCTAGAGAATATTACTAGCCAGTGGTAAAAATCTCAGCCTCTGTTGAGGTGATCTGACCACTCAAATTTCAAAAGTGCACTTTTAACCTAAGGCCCCTAATTAGGGCAAAACTTAGGGTTAATCATTTCTAATCCAAACCATCTCCAAATGAGATGAAAATTTATACAGAACCTTATGGTGAACCCAGGGACCACTCACCAAAATTTGGGAGGGTTTGGAAATTATTTAACCATCTAATTAAAATCGGCTAGGATTATTGAATTTTTCCTAAAAACTATAGAAAAATATTTCCCAAAAATCCTAGATTTTGGACAGCATCTCAATATAGATAATATTAGGCCACACCCCAAATTTCAAGTCATTTTGATGACTGGATTGGAGTGGGGAATTTTTCTAAGGTCAAGACAGCCCTCTGGATAGACCTCACCAAAAAGGGTGCTGTGGTTTAACCAAGATTCCAAATCGAGTAAAATTAATTTTGGATTAAAGTAGACTACAAGGGCTACATTTCCTATGTTGATCATTTTTCCTGTATGAGCCTCTAGGTATTTTTCCCAATTTATTTAACAAGACAGATATTTCATTCAGAAATTATTTTAAAAATAGAATTTATTTCTCATGCCACTGTTCATCTTCTTCAACAGACCGAAAACCAGAAGCCTGAAAACTCATTTTTGCTGTAGCTTTTCCAAAGCTATTTCCCGGCCATCCATCCATCTCCCTGGCCGGCCACCACCACCACCATCTCTGTTGAGGTGAGGGCTACCGTCGGGCGGCGGCACGGCCGCCGGAGAGGCGGTTTCCGGCGAACCCGCCACCATGCAAATTTCGGAAAAGCATGGAAACGCTCACCCGATCCGGCTCTTTTGAGCCCGATATCTCTCCTAATGATTTCTAAGATCTATCCAAAGAAGAAAAAGTAGAGGAGGACCTTATTCATGGTTTGACGGCGAGATGGACGTTGGACTGTCATGGCGCGGTGGTGGCGTCGTCGGAAATTCTTCTACAGCACAGTAGGAGGCTCGAAACTTCAGGTAAGGACTGGGAAACTTCAACTCTGAGTCTAAGGGGCCTTTTTAAAGGGAAGAAAGGAGGGAGGGGAAAGGTTGAAACATTCATGGCGATTAATATTTCTGTTTAAGAAACGTTTCGGTTATGACGCAGGGGAGGGGAAAAGGTGGAAGATGAATTGGCTGATCCAGGTGGCGGTTTTCTATTGGACCCCATTTCCTTGTTTTATCAACTAATTAGGGACTGAAACGGCCCATAAATACTCCTGGTGTAACCTCCCATAATCCGAATTAATTACAACGTCGGTTACCAAAATTTCCAGTCTAGCTGACGTTTCGGCCTTTGTCACGGGCGTGACACATAGGTCACGGGCGTGACAGGCCCGGGTAGCCAATTTTGGGTTCGACGATCGTCGAACTGAGATCGACGATCGTCGAAGGGTGGTCACGGGCGTGACACCCGGGTCACGGGCGTGACTGGCCCGTGTGGCCAAATTTTGGGTCGACGAGCGTCGAACTGAGATCGACGCTCGTCGAGCGTGGTCACGCCCTATGTCACGGGCGTGACATTGAGGGTCACGGGTGTGACATGCCTGGTGACTAATTCTGGGTCGACGCCCGTCGAACTGAAATCGACGATCGACGAGCGTGTCACGCCCTATGTCACGGGCGTGACATTGTTGGTCACGGGCGTGACATGCCCGTGAGGCCAATTTTGGGTCGACGAACGTCGAGCTGAAATCGACGATCGTCGAGCATGGTCACGCCCTATGTCACGGGCGTGACATTGTTGGTCACGGGCGTGACAGGGCCAAGGTAATTTCCGCGCTCGGCGATCGTCGCGCTGAGATCGACGATCGCCGAAGGGGTCACGCCCTTGGTCACGGGCGTGACACCTGGGTCACGGGCGTGACATGGCCGGGTTGAAAATTCTGCGCCCGACGATCATCTTCCTGAGATCGACGATCGTCGAATGAGTCACGCCCCAGGTCACGGGCGTGATGGGTCGGTCACGGGCGTGACCAACCCGTGACCCGAAATCTTGGTCGATTTATTTCGGTTTTGGGCTTCCTAGGGTTCCATCACGACCAACCGACTCCTAGGGGCCTAGCCGGAAATGGGATGTTACAAATTCTAATGATAGATTCTTTTTCAACAGCTTATTAGGGTGTACAGCAGAATGACCCATTCTATCTAACATGGAATCAAATTATTCTCCAGACAAATTAATAGAGTCATCTCCAGTACTTAAGGTGAATAATTCTGTCAGAAGAATAGGGGACAACGTTACCTGAGTCCCGTTGATCGTGCCGACTATAGTATTCTCATTCTCATTGGATGCAGTAAAAACCCATTCCTTGATTTCATCTGCCGCAATCTTTATTCTGGTGGTCATAAACTGAACTAACTGCTGTTCTCGGAAAAGATTCAGAATATCTTTGAATCTCTGATCGCTGCCATCGAAGGAGTTCATATCTATGTCAAAACCTGTATCAAATTTCATTTTGGAAAGAGCAGCAACCGACATCGCCATTTGTACCTGCAAAGATTGAACAAACACGACCAAGTGCAGCAAGAGTTTGGAGGGAAAAAGAGTTTTTCTACAGAAACTATGAACGCGCAAGGGGAGAACGACGACCGAAAAATGATTTTATATTAGGGTTCGACGCCGAAACGAAGAATCGTTGAACTCAGTTCGACGATTTGGGCTTCTAACAGAATACGAAGAGGTTTCAATGTCGTCGATCTCCGTTCGACGACATTTACGAGCGTCGAGCTCTGCTCGACGACCGCTTAACAGAAGGAAGAATAGCTTAAAGCTATCAAGCGGCGCTGAACTCAGGTCGACGATCCAGGAAACATCGATCTGCGTTCGACGATTTTTGGAAAACCGTCGATCGCCGTTCGACGATTTCTGGGGAAAACGTCGAGCGCAGTTCAGAGACAGAAACTATCCTACAGACACAAAGAGAAATGAGTTTGTAGCCTAATCTTGGTCTGTTTTTAGATTTTAAAATCTTGGAATTTATTTTAGGCTTCCTCCATCTAACATGCCTAACTGATTTAGGAAGAATGTATGTTTCTTTTCATCCAAGGGTTTGGTGAAAATATCTCCCCTTTGCAAATCAGTTGGGATATATTGAAGTTCAATTTTATTTTTCTCAACATTATCCCTTAGAAAATGATGCCTAATTTCTATGTGTTTTGTCCTACTATGGAGGACTGGATTTTGTGCAATGTAAATCTCACAAGTGTTGTCACAAAATATTTTAGACTTCTCTAAGTTGTAACCATAGTCTAGGAGTTGATTTTGAATCCACAAAATTTATGAACAACAGCTACCTGCAGCCATATATTCAGCTTCAGCAGTTGAAGTTGACACAGATGTTTGTTTCTTACAAAACCATGAGACAAGTCTATCACCAAGAAACTGACAAGTTCCACTGGTGCTTTTCCTGTCTATTCTGCATCCAACATAATCAGCATCTGAAAATCTAGTTAAGTCAAATGCTGAATCTTTTGGATACCAGAGACCTAGATTTGGACAGCCTTTAACCTACCTAAGAATCATCTTTACTAAAGTTAAGTGTGACTCTCTAGGGCTAACTTGGAATCTAGCACATATACATGTAGCAAACATTATATCAGGCCTACTAGCTGTAAGGTACAATAAAGAGCCAATCATTACTCTATATGTTGTCTGATCAATTGGTTTCCCATGTTCATCAGCATCCAATACAGCATTGGTAGGCATAGGTGTTTTCATACATGATGCATCAGACATACCAAATTTCTTAACAAGCTCTTTTGCATACTTGGTTTGAGAAATAAATATGCCTTCAGCATGTTGTTTGACTTGCAATCCTAAGAAAAAGGATAGCTCACCCATGCTACTCATTTCAAATTTAGAGTGCATCAGCTTGGAAAACTTTTTGCACAAGTTTGAATCAGTAGAACCAAAGATGATGTCATCTATATATATTTGTACTAGTAGGGTATGGGACTTATGGGTTCTAATAAAAAGAGTTTGGTCTACTCTCCCCCTAATAAAATCATTTTTCATAAGAAAGCATGCTAGGGTCTCATACCATGCTCTAGGAGCTTGCTTTAGACCATATAATACTTTATGCAGTTTGAAAACATAATCAGGATGAGTTAGAGAGATAAAACCAGGGGGTTGTCTGACATAGACTTCTTCTTTGATCTCCCCATTGAGAAAAGCACTCTTCACATCCATTTGGTAGACTTTGAATCCCTTATGAGCAGCATAATCCAGGAAGATTCTTATGGCCTCTAACCTTGCAACTGGTGCAAAGGTCTGGTCATAGTCTATCCCCTCTTCTTGAGAGTATCCTTGAGCAACTAGCCTTGCCTTGTTCCTTACAATAATTCCTTGATCATCCAATTTGTTTCTGAACACTCATTTTGTTCCAACAATGGAGTGATCCTTTGGCTTAGGCACTAGTTCCCAAACTTTGTTTCTTTCAAATTGATGCAACTCCTCTTGCATTGCAATGATCCAGTGTGGATCTTGCTCTGCATCTTGAATGGATTGAGGTTCAATTTGAGAGAGAAAGCAAGTGTGCATCAGTTTTTGGTTGACCTGATTTCTGGTTTGCACACCAGCTGAGATGTTTCCAATCACTTGGGAGATTGGATGATCTCTTGATGTTACTAAATCAACAGGTGGTGTTAATTGTTCACAAACCTGTGTTGTTGTTTCCTCTTGTGGAACAGCAACTGGCTCTTCAAGAAGATTTTCTTCCAGATGTTGAGCAGCTTCTTCATCTTCACTACTTTCATCCTTTTGAGTAACTTGCAATCTGTCCATGTCTTCAGCTAGAGAATGTACCTGCAAATGTTCTATGGTAGAAGCATTCTTCTCCTTGAAAGACATATTAGTTTCATCAAAGGAAATATGGACAGATTCTTCTATTTTTTGAGTAGTTTTATTATAGACCCTATAAGCTTTACTGATCATGGAGTATCCCAGAAACACTCCTTCATCGGCTTTTGCTTGAAATTTTGCTATATATCTCTTGTCATTGTTGTGAATATAACAAATGCAACCAAAAATTTTGAAGTAATCTACTTTAGGTTTCTTCCCTTTGAGTAATTCATAGGGAGTCTTGCCCTTCAGTTTATGTATCAAACTTCTATTCAGTACATAGTTGGTGGTGTTCACTGCCTCAGCCCAAAAGGATAGAGGAAGGTGAGCATCTGACAACAATGTAGTTGCAGATTCAATTAGGGTTCTATTTTTCCTTTCTGCTACCCCATTTTGTTGAGGAGTTCTAGGAGCTGAGAATGTATGTCTGATCCCTTCACTCTGACAGAACTCTTGCATAAGAAGAGAATCAAACTCTGTCCCATGATCACTTCTGATCAGGGCAATATGAGTATTGAACTCACTCTGTATACATTTGAGAAACTCTATCAAACACTTAAAGTTATCAGACTTCTTCCTCAGAAAGAACACCCATGTGAATTTTGAAAAGTCATCTACAACCACTAAAGTGTAGGATTTCCCTCCTAGGCTTTGTACTGTAATGGGTCCAAAAAGAACCATGTGTAACAGATACAAAATCCTTGGTGAATCACTCTTGTTAAGTGGCTTAAAGCTATTTTTAGTTTGCTTGCCTAATTGATAAGCCTTGCAAAGTCCTTCCTTCTTGTAGGGGCCAGAAGGTAGTCCTCAAACAAGGTTGTCCTTGGATAGCCTAGCAATGGTTCTAAGGTTAATATGTCCTAGTCTCTTATGCCACAATATATTAGGTCTAGATATGGAATTGAATAGGCAAATATCTACTTTAGATGAATGAAAATCTACTAAGTAAATGTTACCTTTTCTGTTACCTGTCAACACAGTTGTGTTGTCTTCTGACTTGACCTTGCATATAGCTTTGTTGAAAGTCACTTGATATCCTTCATCACAAAGTTGACTGATACTTATCAAGTTGTGCTTGAGTCCTTCAACATAAGCTACTTTCTTGAAGGTGACTGTTCCAATTTGGACTGCACCATATCCTTTTGTTGTTCCAAAGTTTGAATCTCCAAAAATTACTTTGGGTCCAAGCTTGGCTTTAAAGGATGTGAAGTTATCCTTGTTCCCTGTCATGTGCTTTGAGCACCCACTATCCAGATACCATTGCTGGTTTGGTGTTGGATAGGTCTTCACCTGTACATACAAGAACTTACATGTTTTTGACCCAGTTTACCATGAGCCTAGGTTGATATCCTTTAAATTCAGAAATAAAAGACATCCTAGGTTGACTCTTATAACCTTCAGGATGGTATCTCCTAGGAGGTACTATCCATTCAGTGTAGGGGTTGAAACCTTGGGATGTAGGACTTCTAGGATTGAATCTAGATGTGCCTTTGAAGGATTGTTCAAAGCCCTGATATCTGTTCGACGATCGTCGAGCTGAGGTCGACAATCCTGGGTTAGATCGTCGAGCTCTGTTCGAGGATCGACTGTCCTGGAGTTCAGAGTTCAGGTGTCGTCGAGCTGAGTTCGACATTTTTTCTTGGATCGTCGAGCGCCGTTCGACGATCGTCGAGCTCTGTTCGACGCATTTTGTTGAACCATAACTTTCTTTTGGCAAATCTGCATTCTTCCTAGCTACCTCTACAACTTCCTTCCCTTTATCAGAGATAAATTTGATTGGAGTTGTCAGAACTATAGGCTGGCAGGATGAAGCTCCCAAGCCCAGTGTACTATTAAGTCTAGAATTCACTGTGCTTGTGATATCCATCAGTTTGATGCTTATCCCATTAAGGGATTCTTCAAACTGCTTGAACTTGGATAGTTCACTTTTCAGTGAAGCTATCTCCTCTTTATAGCATTCTAACTCTTTAGAGAGTTTGAGGTTCTATGATTTTAAAGTGCTATACTCAGACAGTTGTTTTCTGAGGAAAACGAATTCCTTCTCAGACTCTAATAGATCTAGGCATAGTACTTTAAACTCATGTTTAAAGTCCTCAGAACTGAAATCAAAAGAATTGATTACCTTGTCTTCTTCTAGTTGAATTTCTGAATCTGACTCTGACTCTTCTGCTTGTGAATCTGTTTGAGAGGCATTGATAGCCATCATGCAAAATTCCTTTTCCTCAGCATCATCCTCATCATCACTGGAGCTGGATGATGCTTCAGAATCCTCTTCAGTTTCACTCCATGTCTCAGCAACAAATCCCTTCCTTGTATGTTTGTTCTTGTTGGAGGAGGGTTTGTCTGAGCTGTTCTTCTTAAAGTCTTTCTCTTTTCTTCTTTCTGTTCTATCTTTCTTGTCCTTGTTTTTATTTTCTGGACAGTTAGGCATAATATGGCCTAGTTTCCTGCAACCAAAATAGATAATTTCTTTGTTGTTATTTGATTTATCATACCTTGGCTTATCATGTCCCTTGTATGATCTCTTCCTGAAGTCTTTTCTTGCCATTTTGTAGAATCTTTTGGCCAATAAGCTGAGTAGCTCCTCATTGTCTGTGACCTTTTCTTCAGGCAGGTCCTCAACAGCTTTGAAGGCTATTGTCTTTTCTTTCCTTGTGGCTGGTGAGGCAGTCTTCTGTTCTTCTTCTCTATTTTTAATGAGCAGCTCATAAGATTTTAGCTTGCCCAGGAGAGCTTCAGTGGTAATCTCATTTAGACTTCTGGCATCTTTGATTGGCCAAATTATTGAATCCCAAGTGCTGGGGAAACACATTAGGATTTTGTCATTCAGCTCAGTCAATGAGATTTCTTTATCCAGAGTCTTTAACTCATTGACAATCAGACTTAATCTGTTGTACATGTCTGCAACTGACTCAGCTTCTCCTTTCTTGAAGTTCTCATATTGGGATATGAGATGGGATCTTCTGTCTTTTCTCTCATCAGCAGATCCTAAGAAAATCTCAGGGAGTTTGTCCCAAATTTCTTTGGCTGAGTTGCATTCAGCTACCTTCTGAAATATCTCATCAGACATTGTCTGAGCTAAGATATTCATGGCCTTGGCATCTACAGTCTTTCACTTCTTTATTTCAGCATCTGTTCCTGAAGGAGGTGGAATAACATTTGTACTTGAGCTTGCTGGTGGACTTGGGCACACTGTCAAAACAGAATTAAATATATCTTCATCAATAGAATTCTTATAAAGTTTAATCCTTGCTTTCCAAAGTGCAAACTTGGATAGATTGCACACTGGAGGCCTGGTGCTTGCATAATCTTTGTTCTGTGCCATTTCTTTGTATAAAATTAAATATAATGAAAATAACCCTCTTAAAGATTGATCTTATCAAGGATCTTTTGGTTCAGGTGTTAGCCTGTATGAACAACCAACCTCCCTCTGATACCAATTGAAAGTGAAGGATAAGATCAGTCTGACTCTAGAGGGGGGGTGAATAGAGTTTGTTAAAATACTTTTTCAAAATAAAACTTTGCAGAGGAAGAGTTAAGTTAATATAGTATGTGTATTGTGATGCAGCAATAAAACAGAAATAATAATAAAAAGAAAACAAAAGATTCACAACACACAGCAAAGAATGCACACAAGCAACCAAACATAAGAAGCTATAGTGGTTCCCCAATCAACCTGGGTACATCCACTCTTCTACAACCCTTGGTAGGAATCCACTCAGGATGAGTTGATCAGGTGTCCTGGCACCAATGAGCTTTTGATAAGGTGCTCAAAAACCAAATCTAGATTTTTTGATAAGGTGTCTAGCCACCACTGAGTTTTGACAAGGCTCTCAGAACCAGATTCAAGACTTTTGAAGGGAGTTTTGATAACCCTTTTACAGCAAGAAAAGAAAAAGAAAGAGGTGAAGTTGTCTTCTCTATCTCAATCACTGAGAGAAGACTGAGTGGATTGATTGTGTTGTCAAAGCTCCCCCTGAGATATAGATGGTTCAGGAGTGAGAGCTTTGCTAGGGTGATAGGCCTTCAGAAGCTTCAGATCTCCAGCAGAAGATGATTTCAGCAGAGGCTGAAATATGAATTGTCTGGATTCTTTGATGTTGAAGCTATGAACACTTTTCAGTATGTTAATTTTCAATCTAACTCTTCAGGATTGATCACTTGATTTTTCTCTCTGTTGATCTGACTGTCTGTGTATGTCTGTATTGAGTGTTTGTTGAGTAATGAGTAAGTTATTCTCTTGATCTGCTATTGTGTATATTATTCTCTGATGATCCTCTGTCCAAGATAGCCGTTAGCAGTCATAAATGTCTTCCATAACTATTTTGTCTTCTAGAGGAAAGTCCAATAAACATTCTCTGAGAAATCCCTTGAAACTTGCTCCAGAATAAATGAAAACGGCCAACAAATCTCTTGAAATAAATGCTGAGAGAATTTGAAAAACATTCCAAAAGCTTACTGAATTTGAATCCTTAAAGTCGTCGATCTCTCAAAAAAAATGTCGATCTGAGCTCTACGATCGTCGAACTGAGCTCAGAGATTGGATTGAACATCAGACAGAAAACGTCGAACTGAGCTCGAAGATCGTCGACCAGAGCTCAACGACTTGGAAATAAGCTGAAGGCAGATCGTCGATCTGAGCTCGAAGATCATCGAACGTAGGTCGACGACTTAGCAGAGTTGAGCTCAGAGATCGTCGAACGGAGTTCGACGTTTCGTCGACCTAAGCTCGACGATAATTGTCTTTGTCTCAGCTCTAAGTCTTGATCCTTGAATGGTCCTGGGGGCAGCTTCAAACCTAAATTCTAAGCCCTAGACTCATTCTTACTTGACCTTTTCAACTATACATCTAGGTCAAACTGATTTCCTAAAATCATAGTGATCCTTGCCCAAATTAGTAATAGGGTGTTCCAACAGAGAGACACACTGTCTTTTGCTACTAGGCAAATGGGGGAAAAAGAGTCTAAGCTAAGAAAATCTAAGCAAAAAATATTTTTGCTCCTAATGCCAGTTAATACCGTCTCTGAAGAGGCACACGATATTATAAAGCATTTTTGCTTGCAAAACTTAACGTTGTATCCTTTATCACACAACTGGCTTACACTGATAAGGTTATGGTTTAACCCTTCAATATAGGCCACGTCGCTGATAGAGAACAGACCGTTGGATATCATACCATAATCCTTGGTGACTCCACGATCTGATCCTCCAAAGATGACTTTGGCTCCATTTTCGACTGGGGAGTAATCACGCAACCGGCTTCACCAATTACCCTCTCGGCCAAGACTAGGGTGGATGCCAATGCTAAGTAGGCCACAAAGGCTATGTTGCTCTCAGGAAAATGGTAATGAATTCAACTCTCAACTAAATTTTCATTTTATGATTTTCATTCCCATCTGTTCTATTCACCTTAGCTTGTAGGGTTTAGTCTTCTTCAAATAGGGGGAGATTGTTGGGTATTGCATCCACAATAGACCTGATTTGAAGAAGCCCCTGAACAAGCTAAGTTGAATTGACAATGTATTTGACAATTCTATCAAGTTGTGCTTGCAGCTATTCCATGTTAAGTACACACCAATGTCAGGGTGTAGTGGGTCAATATACACGGGTCTGCGCAACGTAATCCCTCGTTGTATAGATCAGTGTGTTGATTCACGTGTGCTCTCTCTATTGGAGTGTACTTATTTTCAAGTATATGGTCAAGGTAGATTAAGAGCAGAAGAAGGAGCAAGGATGGGTCAATGACTAAGTTTTCAAAAGGAGGAAGAAGGAAAATTCTTCCAAGTCAAAATCGACGGGAATCGCTAGTGATTCCCGCCGACTTCGACGAGAGTCGTTAGTGATTCCCGCCGACTTCGACGGGAATCAATGACAACTCCCGCCGACTTCTTCCAGCTGGAAGATTTCAAACCGAAATTCTGCCAAGGCAGAATCGACGGGAGTTGAGAGTGATTCCCGCCGACATCGACGGGAATCACCAACGACTCCCGCCGATTTTGCCTTAGGCAAATTCCCACCGTTCGCTGGACCGAACCAAGCCACCGTGCACTGTTTCGGCCGGGGCTAGGGCTTCTCCTTGTGGGCCCCACAACGGCTCTTAGGGTTGGCTCCTGGTAGAAATACATGCGTATTTTTGAAACTCTACAGTAATCCACCAGAATACACAAAGAAGAAGTCGGCCATGACCTAGCTAATCGCGATCTTCGCCTGTACGCACGTCTCCAATCGGAAGTCGTCGTCATCGCTAATCTCAACCTGGCTCTGATACCACTTATAAGTATCTAGTCTCAACCTAATCCACCTATGGGGGGGGGGAATAGGTGTCGTGCAGTCTTTTGCGGAATTAAACTAACCTGCACAAGTAAGCAAACAGAACACAGAAAACACACAAAGAATTATAGTGGTTCCCCGATTTGGGTACGTCCACTTTCCCCCTTCGACCTATCTCCCACCAAGGGACGACTTGGTCACTTCTTCAAACGGATTGAAATCCAATCCTCACACTAGGAGCAACGCTCCCCTAACTACGAAAGGAACCCTTCCAACAATGGAGTCACAACTCCACCACAATGGGTTGCACCCAACCCTTAAAACTAGGAATGAAAATTCCTTTATAACAAAATTGAATGTAAATGAAAATACAAATAATGCTTTGGATATTCCGATGTCCTTCTTCGTTCGTTGAAGCTTGCACGAAAATTACGAAGAGTCCACAACCAGATTTCTCACTTGGAATGGATCTTGTCAAGATCGGCGGCGGCAAGCAAGTGCGGAGGCGATGCTTTACAAATCCAAACTTCTTGACAAAGCAAGCTAGGTCTTCGAATGATCTCAGTCGGATCAAATGTCTCAACCGATTCGGAAGGGAGAACAAGTATCATTCAATGAATCGGAAGACGAGAGATCTTGAGAGAGACACGTGAGACCGGGTGCTTACCTCGGTACTGTCGTCAAGCGATCAAAGATGGGCTGAGATCAGCGATGGCGATGACTTCCGATTGGCGACGTGCGTACAGGCGAAGACTGCGATTCGCTAGGTCACGGCTGACTTCTTCTTTGTGTATTCCGGTGGATTACTGTAGAGTTTCAAAAATATACATGTATTTATACCAGGAGCCAACCCTAAGAGCCGTTGTGGGGCCCATAAGGAGAAGCCCTAGCCCCGACCAAAATAGCGCACGACGGCTTGGTTCGGTCCAGCGAACGGTGGGAATTTGCCTAAGGCAAAATTGGAGGGAGTCGTTGGTGATTCCCGTCGATGTCGGCGGGAATCACTCTCGACTCCCGTCGATTTTGCCTTGACAGAATTTCGGTTTAAAATCTGCCAGCCGAAAGAAGTCGGCGGGAGTCGTTATTGATTCCCGTCGAAGTCGGCGGGAATCACTAACGACTCCCGTCGAAGTCGGCGGGAATCACTAGCGATTCCCGTCGATTTTGACTTGGAAGAATTTTCCTTCTTCCTTCTTTTGAAAACTTGGTCTTTGACCCATCCTTGCTCCTTCTTCTGCTCTTAATCTACATTGACCCTGTACTTGAAAATAAGTACACTCCAATAGAGAGAGCACACGTGAATCAACACACAGATCTACACAACGAGGGATTATGTTGCGTAGACCCGTGTATATTGACCCACTGCACCCTTACATTGGTGTGTACTTAGCATGGAATAGCTGCAAGCACAACTTGATAGAATTGTCAAATACATTGTCAATTCAACTTAGCTTGTTCAGGGGCTTCTTCAAATCAGGTCTATTATGGATGCAATACCCAACAAGTGTTATAAGTGCAACTAACCTGACCACTTCAAGAAGGACTGTAAGGATAAACTTCAGTGGGTGAACTTTGCTCATATAGGGAGCAGGGATAAGGACATGGTTGGGCTATCAACAAGTTCTTATGTTGATCGGATGAGGGCTAATGATAGTACAACTATTTGGCATGAAAGATTGGGTCACATTGGGATGGACAAGTTGAAAGCAATAACAGTAAGAATCCTTGTGAAAGGCTTGCCTAGGTTATCATCCTACGATAATGATGATTTTTGTGCAGGATGTCAATACGGTGAGGCTCATCGCTTCATGTTTGATAAGTCACAGACCAAGTGTACACTACCATTGGAGTGCATCCACGGTGAGGTGTTGGGACCGACCGTCGCTGCCATTCTTGGAGGCAGTAGATATATGTCGGTGTTGATTGATGACTACACGAGGTACACATGGTTGTACTTCATGAAGGAGAAGTCAAATGTGCTCCGATTTTTTGTGGAGTTCAAGGAGCTAGTGGAAGGCCAGCTTGGCCTGCGGATCAAGAAGTTCAGAACGGACAACAAAGGTGAATTTATTTCAACCGTGTTCTCTAACTTTTGCTGGAAGCATGGAATCCGAAGAGATCTCACTTGTGCGCATACTCCACAATATAATGGAGTAGTAGATAGGCAGATAAGTCATTTGACGGAGACCTGCAAGTGTTGGCTTTATGCCAAAGGCATTTTTTGGGCCTTATGGGCAGAAGGAATGTCTTGTGCGGCATATGTCATCAATCAGATACCTCTGAGTCTGATCAACATGAAGTCTCTTCATGAGTTGATGTTCAAGGAAAAGCCCAGCGTGGAACACCTTCAGGTGTTTTGGTTGACCTGCTATGTATATGTCCCAGATGCTCTCAGGACCAAGCCGGATGTAAAAGCGAGTAAGCTTATTTTTGTGAGCTATGATGAGCGGAAGAATGGATGGAAGTGTATGGATCTTCCGATGAAGAAGTTCGTCATGTCCAGAGACGTCGTCTTTGATGAACTAACGTCGTATGGAGGTAGCTCATCTGTGGAGATAAAGGAGAGAAGGTCAGATAGTGGCCAGGAAGAGGCTGCTGTGGATCTTTTGTTGGAGCTGCATGTGTCACCAGGAACTCCGAGTTGTTCTATCTCCGGTGCAAAGGCTTCTGGTTCAGGAAGCAGGGGAGCGATGCTCCAAGTGCTTCTAATTCCAGGGTGGAAGCTTCTGGTTCAGGAAGCAGGGGGAGAGATGTTCCAAGTGCTTCTAGTTTGAGGGAGGAGTCTTCTTTTTCAGGAAGTAGGGGGAGTGATGTTCCTTGTGCTTCTAGTTCCAGGGCGGAGGCTTCTTATTTAGGAAGCAAGGGGGGTGATGCTCCGGGTTTGCTCAGTAATGGAGCTGGTTCAGAAGGAGCAACAGAGGTGGTCAGCCATGATCAGGCTCTTTAGAGGTCGAAGAGGATCATCATCTCACCAGCTCGATATAGCGAAGGAAACACGGTGAGCTCAGTCTCTTATTTCTTTACAGGCCCTCTTGTCGAATGAGTTCCTTCTAGCTGTGAAGACACCACTGGAGTCAAGGAGCTGGATAATGTCAAGGATGAGGAGGTGACTGCCCTCAGAGGAAATGAGGCTTGGGACCTTGTGCCCAAGGTAATTGGTGTTACTCCTGTGATGTACAAGTGGAGGTTGAAGCTAAAGAAGAAGGCAGAGGGAAGCATTACTCCTTTCGGGAGGTGCTGGAGGGATTCCATATGGTTTTTTATATGTGGAGTGAGGACTATGTCATTGACATATTCTCGAAGGCACTATCGGAGGGGCCATGTACACAGTTACGGGGACTGCTAGAGCTGGTCTCCACTTCTCACTTCAAGGGGGAGTGTTGAAAATTATGAAGTGAAAGTGGCGACCTGGGCGGCTTGGGCGAACTGTTTGCCCACTTATGCAGACAGGACTAGCGGCTAGCCAGGTCGGCAAAAGTGTTGCAATTAGCTTGTTCTTTGGAGACCTGGGCTGTCTATTCGGGCAGTTTATACAGACAGAAATGGCGGCTTGCAAGGTCGGCTTGTGGTCAGTAGACAGGTTGTTCCCAAATGGCATGTCAGTGATGCGCTAGCGGTAAGACTACCGTTCACGACCAAGTAATAATAATGAGGAGTAACTTCCCTGAGTATCAATCTCTCGCGGAGCCCAAGTAGGAGCATGGGTTTTACCATTTAGAGAAATGAGTGCAAGTGCTAAGTGAACAAGGGGGGTTTTGATTTGGATATCCTATGCTAAAACAATACAAAACTAGTGCGGGTCGCCTTCACCGCATCGCCCGGATGAATCACTCCAAAGAGTAATAGCGGAAGCGAAAGAACAAGTGAGGGTCGAAAACACCTCTTCTCAGCGCACACTTCTAGCAAAGGCTAGAATGGCCCAAACACTCTTTACACTAGCGCAAATTTAAAGCTTTCTAACGCATATAAAGCTCAAGAGATCACCAAACGAACACCCAACGGTAACTTGAACAATGCATGGTTACGAAACAACAATAGCGCTAGTAAGAGTTCAGCGGAAAGTAAATCCAAGAAATGGAGAAGAGATTACAACCAAAATGTAGAAGCTTTCCAAGGTTCTCGGCCAGAAACTAGGGGTGTCAACCCTTGTCCATGCTCGGTCTTCGAAAGGAGTCCAGGATCCGGGAGGGGCTGTCACCTCCTCCTTCAAACCTGTCTTCGTTGTGTTGAGGTCGTAGAAGCGGAATAAGGCTTGGCGGACTGCAACGAGTATCTTGAACCGAAGCTTGGAAGGTAGCAATGGCAACGGGAGTCGAAGGCAAAGCTTTTGCAAGCTCTATGGAGTAGAATGGGTGGCCGGTCTTCCCTCCAAGGAAGAGAGAGCAAAAGGGGGCTGGAGCTTCGTTTTCCCGCTCAAGGGAGCAGAAAAGGCGGGCTAGACGAACTATCCTCGTCAATGGCAAAATCTGCATCTTAAATAGAAAATCATCAGAAAAATAGTCTCGCACGGTTCGGCGCACGACCGTGCCCAAACCGTGCGATATTTACTTTAAACATACACCTGCAAAGAAGAAGCGTTGACTCGTGCATTTTACTCGCGCACATGCAATTCCGCCCGTGCGTGAAGGAAATCGCACGGGTAACGACAGAGCACAGAAATGCAGGCAGAAATAGTGGAACCATGTGTTTTACTCGCGCATGGGCGGAAGCGCCCGTGCGTGATGCAATTCGCACGAGTAACCACAGTGTGCCCAAATCGCAGGAAAAACAGGAAGGCTACATGACAACCGCGCGATTCCTTCGCGCACGATTTCGATGAAACCGTGCGTGAAGCATTCGCACGAGCTGGTCACTTCTCCAGAATGACCTGTAGAAAACACGCGACAGAAACTAACCGTGCGGCAAGAAAATGCACGACCGTGCATTTTCCTCAAATAAGAGTTCTGAAATGGGGAAAACTGACCACCTGCAAAATATGAAAACTAAGCAATGGAGAACCCTCCAGCAAAACAGACATACAGTAAAAGCTACTGGAATGAGCCCCGGGGAGCACCACGTGCTTACCCCAATAATCAAATGCGCAATTACACACCCAAGGGCTAGAAAAGCACACAACATATAAAACGCAAAAGGAAAGAAATAACTGTGAAAACAACGTAATAGTGATGTGCAAAGACAAGAAAACTAGCCCAGATGAGCCTGCAAAACCTTATATAAACGAGACTCATCAGTCAGCAGGCAAACAGGTATCAAAGTGAGGTGGTGAAACTCCCTTTGATATTCCATCACGGACTTAGATCCTTGCTTCAACTGCAGAAATATTTCTTCAAGCTCATCTCGAGCGGTCGAGGGAATGAAATGCTCCAATAAAGCTACAGAAAACTCATTCCAACTGATCTTCGTGTACACTCGACCTTGGAAAGTAGAACCCATGAGGGAATTCCACCACCTCTTCGCATGCAATTCCAAGACTGACACAGCTATGGTCATAACCATATTGGCTAGACATCTGATTCCATCCATTAACTCTTGCACAGTGTTGAGCCATTCTTCAGTATGGACAGCCGACTTCATCCCAAGATAAGCAGGCGGGGAGAGGGATCAAAAGGTGCTCAACTAGTTGGAGCCCGAAGCTTGTTGTTGTAGAGGGGCCTGTTGAGACGTGAAGGCATCTAAGATTGTCTCAAGTGTCTATCCCAACTCATACTGCTGGAACTGGGTAGGGACGTAAGGGGCGGGAGTGCCCTTTACTGGCTCTACACGCGCTGGAATCTACACATAAAGGTGCAAACCTAAGGTCAGGTTGGCTAAACGTAGGGTAACGACTGGAAACACTTAGTGTGAATTATACATGGGCACACCACTGCTTCCGCTTCAAGTCCACCGGCTCTAAGTATATTCCTCTTTCCCATGATTAGACAGCAATACCTTCACCAAAGAAGCACTCTTCCGACGTAAGTTCCTTATCTCGGTGTCCACTATCCTCATCAACTCTAGTTGAATAGACCTATCAGTTGCAACTGTTCAATTTGTGGTGGGGATGTGCTGATCGAGCCGTAGAAGTGCTTTCCGAAGCGATGACACATGGAATACGTTGTGCAAATTTTCCAGCTCTGGTGGTAGCTCTAGTCGATAGGACAAAGGGCAAATTCTTTCCAATATAACATAAGGCCCCACATTTCTTGGGCTGAGCTTCTTTCTACCACACACTCGTGACACTCCATGACTGATCTTTAAAAACACTTTGTCACCCACTTGAAACTCAACCATCCTGTATTTCACATTATAGTACTTTGCCTGTCGACTCTGAGCCTCAAGCATGCAGTCCCGTATTAATCTAACAACTGCATCAGTATTATCAATATACTCGATTCCCAAAATCTTTGGGTATTCATCCTACACCCATGATAAAGGTGTTCTACACCTTCTTCCGTAAAGCGCTTCGTGGGGTGCCATCCCGATGCTAGCTTGATTACTGTTGTTGTATGAGAATTCTACCAGCGGCAAGAGCCTTTCCCACAGCTCCCCTTTATCCAATACACACAATCTCAACAGATCTTCCATTGTTCTAATGGTCCTCTCAGACTTACCGTCCATCTTAGGATAAAAGGTCGTGCTAAAGGTAAGGCGAGAGCCCAAATACACTTGAAATTCCTTCCATTCCTTGGAAGTAAAGCGACCATCACGGTCGGAGACTATCGTCTTAGGAACTCCATGGTATCGTACAAACTGTTCCACAAAGAGACGAACCAATACATCCATATTTTTCTCTTTCTTCATTGGCATAAATCTGGTGACCTTAGTCAAGCGATCCACAATCACCCAAACTAAGTCATTCCCTGATCGTGATCGGGGAAGGCCGTAAGAAAAGTCCATGGAGATATCTTCAAACTTCCACTCTGGAATGGGTAATGATCGTAACAATCCTCCAGGGCTCTTGCACTCCACCTTCACCTTCTGGCAAGCCTCACAGTGTGTAACATATTACTTAACAACACTCTTCATTCCTGTCCAGAACATGGTCCTTTCATAAGTCACTATACATCTTGGAAATCCCGGGATGCACCAAATACTTGGAATAATGTGCCTCTCTCAAGATGTCTTCCCAAATTTCACCGCCCTTGGGAATGTAGAGCCTGCCACAGAAATGAACGAGGTCATCCTTCAGAGTATACTCTTCAGTACATCCATCCTCCATAACTTTAATCACAAGGGCCAGAGCAGCATCCTTCCCTTGCTCTGCCCGAATTCGATCTCGAATGTCACAAATTATAATCATGGCAATTAGATATTCAGTATATATCTCAGAATAATCCTTACACACCAATGTGATCTCCATCTCCTTGAGAACTCGAGCCAATTTCATACTCATCATTCGAGACTCAGAGATCGACAAGGAAGTGGCTGACATCTTTACTAAGCCATTAGATGAAGCAAAGTTCAACACCTTCAAGTTTTAGTTAGGTATGTTGAACTTGGTCTAGCTTTAGTTACTCCCTATAGTCTTAGTTTTTGTGCAATATTTGTTCTTCTTGCAGGAGATGAAGAACTTAAGTGGTAAGAATACCAAAGTGTCCATCAGTAAAATGATGGTAAAAGAGAGGCTTTTGTTGAGGGGGAGCAAGTCTTGCAGCTGTAGGAGCAGATTCAGCCTTATGTAAAGAGGTGGATACCAGCTGCACCAAGGTTATCAACTGCAATCAGCAAGGGGGAGAAGCAAATCATGATAGGCCAGCTCCTCGCCTGACTATTCTATAGAAGTCAAAAAGGGGGAGAGAAAGAAGAAATTGATAAAGTGTGAAAGTGAGGGATAGATCTAACATTACTATAGAGGGGGTGAATAGAGTATTTTAAAACTTTTAATTTATTTTTATAGCAGATTTAACGTTAGTGATATATATATATAAAGATAAAATTCACAGCACACAAAATAGAAAGCAAACAATCCCATACGACACAAGGATTTTATAGTAGTTTCCCAATAAATCTAGGTATGTCTACTCTTCTACCACCCTGGTAGGTATCCACTATAGGTTTTTGATCAGGTGCCCTGCCACCAGAAGATCTATTTTCTAAGGGATATCTAGCAACCCTTTAGGCTTTTGACCAGGTACCCAAAAATAAAAACTAAGTCTTTCGATCAGGTGACTTATGAACCAAATGTTAACTTTTGAAGTGAGTTAGAACCTTGTACACAGTTTAAGAATAAACTAAAAAAAGTTAGATATTGTCTTCTTTTTCAAGAATCTCTGAGAAGACTTAGTGGATGATGTTGTAAAAAGCTCCCCTGATTTGAATTGAATTTGTGTTCAAGGGAGGAGACTTTCTTCAGGGTGTAGGCCTTCTTATATGTTGTTCCTCTCTAGTAGATGTTTGAGATAGATGTGTATTTAGATGTCTCAAGGAAAGTTTGAAGCAAAATGAAAGTATATATCTATATCTCTATGTATCTAACTCCTTGTATCTGGTGAGGCAACAATATTTTATATATGAAGACTGTCAGGGAAGATTTCAATATTTGAAATAAAATGATTCTGAAATGTCTGAATCCCTTGAGAATTTGTAACTGCCTTGGAATTAATTAGATCTTAAACTCTGTGATAAATCCATATTTAATGCTGCCTTAAATGCCTATATTGAATAGAATATTTAGCATTAAATATCAGAGTTTCAGTTACCAAATATTTTTGAAATCATTCTGTCTTTTATTGATAGAGAAACCGTCTGATTCGTCTAACTCAACAGGAATTTCATCGAACTGAGCCTGACATTCATTGAACTGATCTTTTACAAACTGAGTTCATACTTTCGTCGAGCTGAGCTCTTTATTCGTCGAACTTAGTTCAGAGTTCGTCGAACTGAGCTTCTCTGGAATTCCTTCTGAAATACTTCTGGAAATAAAATATGACCCTTAGTCTATACAAGTTGGGTCAAAATAAAATCCTAATAGTAATCCTAGCCCAAATCTATAATAAGGAGTTAAAGTGGCAAAATTGATCAAGTGGCAAAATTTATCAAGTGGCTTCAAAAGTTGATCAAGTGTGGCATCATTAAGTGTGGCATTAGAGGTTTATCAAGTGGCATCAAATTCAGGGGGAGAAAGTGATCAAGTCCCTCAAAGTGTGGGCACACCTTACAACAACACATGGGGAGCAGGTGATGCTCATCATACAGGCAGGAAATATGGTAACCTTCTTAGATCTGTTCTGATTAATGCTATAATTGCATATTTTTTATGCTGCATATGTTGTGTATGTCACTGGCTAAGATACTTGAAAATTTTGAAAAAGGGCATTGACTTCTTCAAATAGGGGGAGATTATTGGGTTCATTGATCCTAATATCCCAGATTTTTAAGAAGTCAAGCAAGTCAATGACATACACATAAGTTGTATTTGATGTGTGTTTAAGTTCATGCATATAGGTTAGTCCCCATTACACTGATTGGACAGGTGGACACATAGTAGACTGCTGGTTCGGCAGAAATACTACTAAGTATACAAGCGTTGAGTGGACCAAGCTCACTTAACGCCAAATTCCTTAAGGAAGGAGGCTGGATAGAGAAATACTACTAAGTCCATAGGTGTTGAGTGGAGCAAGCTTAATCAATGCCAGATTCCTTGAGGAAGGAAGCTGAATAAAGGAATTCTACTAAGTCCACGGGCATTGAGTGGAGCAAGCTCACTCAATGCTAGAAGTCAAGGATAGATGATAGCATGCAAGGAATTTTTCTAAGTCCACTGGCGTTGAGTGAAGTCAATTCACTCAACTCCATAGCTCAAAAAGCGGTGAGAGAAGTCTTGGTTGTCAAAGCCTAAGATGGAACATGTAGAAAAGTGGCAAAGTCCACATGCATTGAGTGAAGTCAACTCACTCAATGCTATATAGCTAAAAGTTTTGAGTAAAGCACATTCTGTCAAAGCCAGAGAGATTCTGTCAAAGAAAAAGATTCTAAGTCCAGAAGCGTTGAGTGAAGGCAGTTCACTCAACGCCATGCTGATTCAGTCAAAGCCTTGGAAGAAAGACAGGAAAATCTTTCTAAGTACAATAGCATTGAGTGAAGCCAGTTTACTCAAAGCCATACTGAGTCAGTCAAAGCCTTGGAAAAAAGGCACGAAAATCTATCTAAGTACAATAGCGTTGAGTGAAGCTAGTTCACTCAACGCTAAATGACAGAAAGCGTTAAGATAAGCCTGGACAGTCAACACCAGAGGAATAAAGCATTGAGTCATGCTGCTGTAATCAAAGCCTAAGAAGAAACCAGAATTTAACTAAGTCCAAAAGCGTTGAGTGAAGCTAGTTCACTCAACGCCTAGTCAAATGTTGAGGCAGAAGGAAGATAGCGTTGAGAGAAGTCAATACACTCAATGTCGTCATGCATAGAAAAATTACTCTGAGTACAGAAGCGTTGAGTGATGTCAGTTCACTCAATGTCCCAACAAAAGACAGAGTTTAAAGCAGTGGCTAAGTAAAAAAGTGTTGAGTGAAGCCAGTTCACTCAATAATGTCAATTCCATGCAGTGGACCTGAAAGAAGCTAAGTATAAAAGCGTTGAGTGAAGCCAGTTCACTCAACACTCTCAACGCCAAGGATGCAGAAAGGGCTGAAGGATAGGCTAAGGCAAAAGGCGTTGAGTGAAGCCTATTCACTCAACGCTCTCAACGCCTGGATGAGCTGAAGAAAGGACTAAGTCCAGAATCGTTGAGTGATGGCCAATCACTCAACGCTCTCAATGCTTAGAGTGATTATGTTAATTTAGCTAAATCTAGAATGACTGACGTTAGCAAAAGTCAATGCAATTCAAAATCTTTGCAGGAAAGTTGCAGTATGCCTTTAATGGCACCAGCAGCCAGCTGTTGCTGTTTTCTACAAAAGGAAGGTGGTAACTTGTCCTTTATGACTGGGCCCACTGAACAAAGAGTCATTGATTAGCTGACTATATAAGGGAAAGATCGACTAAAAAGAAAAGATCTTTTAGGGTTTTCTGAATAAACATAGCGGCGGAACTTCGTCTTCTTCCCCACCATTATCGGCGAGCCTGAAGCACAAAGTCTGATCAGTTGACCTGAAAAAAAAAAAGATAGCTGCTGCGACTTTCATCAGCAATAGTAAGTTCAGAAACGATTTTTGATTAAGAAGAGAAGCAGATCCATCAGAGTTCTGTAAGCCCAGCACAAGCAGCCCAACACTGAAGATCTTTTAACTTATTGCTGTGAAGAAGATAGGGATGAATACTTTTTAGCCCAGGAAGACAGACACAGAGAAATTTCTCTGGTGTCTAATTATTTCACAACATTTCTATTTTTTTAGGATCCAGTCTTGGATCTGAGTATAAAATCTATTAGATCTGAGTTGTAAGCCTGTGTTATAAAGACTGAGTGTATGATTCTGTTTTGAATCTGAGGTAGGGCAGGTAGCCTGAGTGTAGGATCATTTCTTGATCTGAGTATAGGATCCAGCTTGGATCTAATGTAGGGCTATCCTTCCAGCCTGAGTTGTATGACATTTGTGCCCGAGGTAGGTGATTGTTGAATCACTGAGTGGTAGGGCATAGTGCCCGAGTTGTAAGTCTTGAAAGAGACTAAGTTGTCATGTGGGATCAAGTTGTAAGCTCTTAGGAGCAAAGTAATTGGTGAAGTATCTTCTCTAACACACTGTTAGAAAGGTGGGCAGGACAATGAACGTACCCATAATATGGGGAACCACTATAAATAGTCGTGTCTTCTGTGTGCATGTCTTGAAAGCTAAACTAACCAACACACTAAGCACAATTTAATAAGGGGTTAGGTCTAGATAATTTTTAAAAGAGGTATAAAACCTATTCACTCCCCCCTCTAGGTATTAACTGACCTTGATAACAAAGTCTTTCAATAATAGTAATAATAATATTAATATTAACATTAATAATAGGAATTAGGACTCTTATTAATAAAATTTCAAGAAATGATGGGGGGGGGTCAGTGAGTGAGAGGGGCATTCGGCGAGTGAAGGAGACGATATTAAATGAATAAAAAAATTATTTTATATTAATAATACTAATAATCATAATCATAATTGTAATAATAATATAAATATTATATTATTACGAAGGGACTAACGCACGCCGATTCAAACAAAATTCGCACCTTAAGAAAAATCCAGTGCTACGAACTCAACGACGAAGTCAAAACAAAAATTCGACGCGCCGTTCTTGAGATAGTAATTTCTAAAGATTACGACAAACATTAAATATACCAAACTTCGAAAATTCGCCAAGGCTCCAATAATGCTCGGATTGCGACGAAACTTGACGGGAAAATTCAAAATTAATCGATTAAATTTTGTATTATGAAATTTTATAATTGTGATGAGAATTCCAAGATTTCGTTTGCTCGACCTAACGGACGTGAAAACACGCTATTGAAGACACGTCGTCAACTCCGTATTAACGTAACGCCTTACATCATTATGATGTCACCAAGAGAATTAAAAATAATTGTTAGAAAATCAGGGGTGTTACACCGACAGTCACCGACAATCTTGGAGACAGCAGGTATATGCTGGTATTAATTGATGACTACACGAGGTACACGTGGGTGTACTTCATGAAGGAGAAGTCAGGCGCGTTTCGTGTGTTCGTGGAGTTCAAGAAGTTAGTGGAGGGCCGTCTTGGCTTGCAGATCAAGAAGTTGAGAACGAGCAACGGAGGTGAATTCGGTTCAACCGTGTTCTCTAACTTTTGCAGGAAGCAAGGAACCCGGAGAGAGCTTTCTTGTGGGCATACTCCACAACAAAGTGGAGTAGCATATCGAAAGATCTATCATCTGAAGGAGACATGCAAGTGTTGGTTTCATGGAAAAGGCATTCCTAAGGCCTTCTAGACAGAATGGATGGCATGTGTGACATATGTCATCAATCGGATGCCTCTGATTCCAATCAACATGAAATCTCCTCATGAGTTGATGTTCAAGGAGAAGCCCAGCTTGGAAAACCTTCGGGTGTTCGGATCGTCCAGCTATGTACACGTCCCGGATGCTCTCAGGACAAAGCTGTCTGCGAATGATAGGAAGCTTGTTTTCGTCGGCTATGATGAGTGGAAGAAGGGATGGAAGTGTATGAATCCAGTGACGAAGAGGTTCATCGTCTCAAGATATATGGTCTTTGATGAGCTGACGTCATATGGTGGTTGCTCTTTTATGGAGCTGCAGGAGAGCAGGTCGGATAGCGGGCAGGAGGAGGCTGGTGATAAGGATCTTCTGGTAGAGCTGCATGTGTCACCATGAGCTCCAGGTTGTTCCGGCTCCAGGGCAAGGGATACTAGTTCAAGAAGAAGGGGGAGAGATGCTCAAGGTGCTTCTAGTTCCAGGGAGAAGGCTTCTAGTTCAGAAAGTAGGGGGAGCAATGTTTCAAGTGCTTCTAGTTCCAGGGTGGTGGATTTTTGTTCAAGAAGCAAGGGGAACGATGCTCCAGGTTTGCCCAGGAAAGGAGTTAGTTAAGAAGAAGCTGCGGATGTGGTTAGTTATGATTAGGTTCCTCAGAGATCGAAGAGGATCATCAACCCACCAGCTCGATATAGCAAAGGAAATGCGGTGAGCTCGGTCTCTTATTTCTTTGTAGGCCCTCTGGTCGAGCGGGTGCCTTTTAGCTGTGATGAAACCACTAGAGTCGAAGAGGTGGTAGATGCAAAGGATGAGGAGGTGACTGCCCTTAGAGGAAACGAGGCTTGGGACCTTGTGCCCAAGGTCGTTGGTGTTACTCCTGCGATGTACAAGTGGAGGTTGAAGCTGAAGAAGAAGGCGGAGGGATGCATTACTCCTTTCAGGAGGTGCTGGAGGGATCCCTTATGGTCTAGGATATGCGGAGTGGGGACTATGCCTTGGACATCTTCTCGAAGGCGGTATCGGAGGGGCCATGTACTCATCTATTGGGATTGCTGGGCCGTTTCACCACTTCTCACTTCAAGGGGGGTGTTGAAAATCAAGAAGTGAAAGTGGTGGATTGGACAACCTGTTCGCGCGGGCCATACGGATAGGACTGGCGGCTAGCCAGGTCGAAAAAGGTGCTACAGTCGGCTTATTCTCTAGCAGCCTGGGGGTTTTGTCTGTGCGGTCTGTGCGGACAGAGATGGAGGCTAGTTAGTTCGGCTTGTGTTCAGTAGGCAAGTTGTTACCTGAAGGTAAGTAGGCAGTTAGCTTGTCTAACCCTGGAGTTCGCCAAGACCGGAGTGGTGCGGACTGGACTGGAGCTCGGGAGATTGGCATGACATATGCTTGGGTCTTGCTCTGGTGGCGTGGTTTGTGATAACTACAGAGTTTGTTGGTTAGAGCAGACTGGTGCAGGAGTTCGCCGGATTATGCGGAATGGTGCAAGAGTTCACCGGTTAGTGCGAATTGGTCGGTGGTATGGACTTGGTTTGGATCTGAACCAAGTTAAGGATTGCTCAGTCCAGGAGACCGCACAGTTAGTGCCGACAGGTTCTTTGTCTGCCGAGCTCGGCAACAATCAGCTTGTACTGAGGGTGTGAGTTCGGGGTGGGGTGGACTAAAGCTGTGTTCGCCGGAGCGTGCGGACTGGAGCAGAGTCCGCATGGGTGTGCAGACTGGGGCGGTTTCCGCATTGTCCGCCTGTATAGCGACCTTGTCTGGCATTACTTTGGAGATAAGGCGAATTGGCTTGGTATCTTGTCGTGGTGTGGCGACCTCGGTGGATAGGCTCAGTGCTCACCGCGAGGGTGGTGATCCTATCAGCTAGGGCGGTGATCACACTCCTCTCCATGCCTATAAATATGACCCCCTGTCACATCAAATAAAAAAGAACAACTAAACAGTAACCGAACTCGCGGATAGTTGCTGCAGACATATTTTTCTAGTCGTGTGGTTTGGAGTGTTGACCGGTTTGTGTTGTGCAGGTTGTGCGGATAGCGCTGGAAAGCTAGGGACTTGGTTCTGACTTTGGTTAGTAATAGTGCAGACTCTACAGTTAGCAACCAGCTGTTAGTATCAGGTCACGGTTTGCAACAAGGCGGTTTTCTCTGTTGCAACTTGTTTCCCAGTTCAATAAGTTGTCCTCTTCTGGCGGCTTAGTTCAGTTCGGCAGCAGCAGTCCACGCGATCTGGCAGTTAGGTAACCATACGGTTAGGCAGCTTGTAGATCAGCGAATAGAGTTCAGCATTGGAATAACGGGCAATCCGGGCCGCTAGGTTGCAGTTTGGCGACTTAGTAGTTTCAGCGGACTCCGTAGCGGTTAGCAGCAGAACCAACGATTACTCTTTGAGTCCGCGCGGCTTGTTTTCTTTGCCTTATATTTTTTCTGCTTCCATCGGGTACAATGGTGAATCATGTCTCATCATGTATGCCTCGTCTTGTAAAGATTTTTTTTGATAGTAAAAGATTCTTGCTCTTATGTTTGCATCTGGCTTACTTGGGTCGGATAGGTTGAGTGTTCCTGCGCCTGGTTTCCCGTTTTCCGTGAATCACAAATTTTTTACAGGGCCAACCTAGTAATTTCCCCTGATAACTACAAGAAGATTAATGGAGAGTGTGTGCGGTTTTGGGTTGACCAAAAAAATAACTGCCCCTCCCGCGAGGGAAGGGGCAACCGGTGAGGTCATAGGGCAGAAAGGAATGTCGGCCGACTAGGAAGCTGGTCGTGAGCCTTGCGGCTATATGGGGGCGGCCGCTTGGCTCAACAATGACCGGTCGGGAGGCCGACCTCAGGAAACGCGGCCGCTTGGCACAATGAAGATCGGCGGGAGACCGGACGCAAGCCTTGCGGCCGATTTTGGCCGGCCACTAGGCGCGGAGGCAGCTGACCGTGTGGCCAGCCGCTTACGTGCAGCCGCTTGACGTTGCGGCGGACGGCCTAGAGGCCGGCTGCAAGCCTCGCGGTTGCTTTCGGGCAGCCGCTTGGCATGGCGGTGGTCGGCCTGGAGGTCGGCCACAGGCCTCGCGGTCGGGCGGCCGCTCGGCGTGACGGCGATCGACCGGGAGGCCGGCCGGCGGTATGGCGGCGGCGATGGCGGTTGCAATGGAGATTTCAGCGCTAGCGGGGTTTATTGGGACAACCCCACTACCTCCATCAAAGGAGGTGGGTCGTTTAGCTACCCGCAACCCAGATCATTTTCAGGGAGACAGTATTAATACCAGTTTTTGTGGAAATAAGAGTAGAATGAAGAACAAATCATTAATAAACAATCACAGACGACACATAATTATGTTGTTCACCCTAAGATGGGCTACATCAACGGAAAGCAGCAGTTAGATTTTCACTATTTAGAACAGAGGCGGTTACGAACAAATGAGTGGATTTTCGAATTCAGATGGAATCCCAAGCCTCCAGAACTGCTTCGTAAATTAGGACACAAAGCTGAATGACCAGGAGTTTATATAACACTTAGTAGAATAAAAAAAGGATTAACACAACTTTGGCAAATGCTCGCACGTCAAAGGCATGTGCCCCAATCAGTGCGTCTTTTCATCATCAACCGTCAATCAACTATCACAGAACCGTTAAAACGGAACATGCCCTCGACACACGATCGTGTGGTCCGGACGTGTGCATCAGAGTGTCGCGTCTCCTACTTTTGGATGCATCCATTGACTTCTGAAATGGTCTCAACTGCTACACGGACTCGGCACATGCCATGTGCCCAAAATGTTTCGGCCATGATCGTGGCCCAAAATGTTTCGGCCATGGTAGTGGCCCCGGACCACACGGGTAGTGTTCAGCGTCATTTGTCGTCTTGGATTAAGTTTCAAGGCACAAAATTAGCACCCACAAACATAATTGTTTCCATCACAACTGATTGAGAGAATATATGTATAGTTATGTATTGCTTGAAGGTGAAGTGGAACAAGTTAAATGAAAATAGTAGGTCAACAATTAAGAGATAACTTAACTGGAATGACTCTAATACCTTTGTCATTGTCAGATGGGTATCCTCTTCATTTTTGATGAAATGGAGGCATCTATTTCGCGATCCAAATTTTTTTAGGGAGATCAAAAGATATACTAATTTTCAATATTTTATATTTTTTAAAATCCTGAAATTTTGCACCCTTAGAATTTTTGAAAAAAAATCTTATGTATTATATGGACAAATAAATGGATCCCTCCATTTTATCAGAAATGAAGAGATCTAGAAATATCAACTAGAGAATAAAAATAATGCAAAGAATAAACAATTGAGAAATGAGAAGCCTTATTATTCCAGGTAGCTTCATTAGAAGATACATCTATTTTATGACCATATATCAATTCTTCAGAATACTTGTCCATTGAACACAAATTTTTTGATCTTCATTAATCCAACCACTCTCACTAGAGTAATAAACACTAATAGGCAAAAAAAAAAGAGTAGACAATTTATTACCACTCACAAAGGACAATGAAAGCGAGATACAAGCAATATCGAACTTCTTAGGTTCCGTTTGGGGGGACTTATTTTCACCGGTCAAGCGGTCATGACCGCATGAACTGCTTCATGCGGTCACGACTGCTTGACCGGTGAAAATAAGTACCGCCAAACGGGGCCTTAGTATGCTCTCCATCCACCACCGCCATCGTCATCGCCGCCACCACCGCCATAGCTTCCACCACCACCTCCTCCACCACCACCGCCACCATAAGGTCGCCATCCCGCCGCCGCAACCACCATAGCTCCCACCCCCACCCCCACCTCCATATGGCCCACAACCACCACCCCAGCCTCCACCACGTCCTCCATAAGGACCCCAGCCACCACCACCACCTCCTCCCCCATCACCACCATAAGTTCCCCAGCCACTGCCGCCGCCGCCGCCTCAACCCCCACCACCTCCCCAATTGCTCTACAAACAAAATTATATTAATAATTTCAAGAAAGAAGCAGAGCAACTAACTAATATTTGAATTCTCAGTAGGGAGGGTAGACTCACCATTTTTTCTTTCACAGAGGAAGCAGCAAGTACTAAATGAAATTAAGGAGGAGCTGATTAGGTGCCTATCTAAATTCTAATGCTGGAGCACCTACTGTATAAGTAGAGGGTTGTGTAAATATTACAAGCATCAGACCCCTTTTAGTAAACGGCAATATATTATTTAATATAAAATGACCGACTGCTTGTAAGTCTAGTCATCCACATGACTCTCTGGGGCCTAATGAGCGCAACACGTTGCTTCCGTTCCATGGATTTTCTGTTACAAAATTGTAATTAACGCGCTAGGCCAATCATTTCGGGAAGAGTGATGATATATATAGATCATGTTTGGCTATATGCAAATCATTGTTATATACAAATCATACTAATTCAAAATCAGCTATATGCCTATATGTAGACCAAGTTGTTATATGCAGAGCAATGTAAAATTTCAAAAAAAAAATCAAACTTAATTTTCTTATAAGCAACCATTTAATATTATATTAGAAGAACATGTAGGACATATTGTATTAGCAAACATTACAAACATTAGGTAATTCATGACATAAAAGTTATAAATCCTCATAAAAATCATGTCGTTCGTCATCTTCGCCAGGTGAAGCGAACCTGTAATCAATGAATAAATTGTTGATATTTGATTGAATCAAACTCTTTATTACATAAAAACTTAAACTTCAACAAGCTAAAAAATAATTTATTCCTTAAAAGACACTCAAATCAATACAATGCACATGATTGAATATTTTCGAATAGAATACAATACCATATTCCGGTATAAACAAAGGAATCTCCACATTATCCAACTCCGTTGCTCCAATTGCTAATGATTGATCATACAATAATATGCAAAAATAGTAAATATTCAACACTAAACTCATGACCTAAAAAATGTAGGTGGACGCTCACATTCAACAAAAATAAATCTCGGACAGAATATGATTTTGAATACCATATTCAAATTTGATGATCACACTTTCGGTGGTTTTAAATCACGGCCGAAATATGGTTTTGAAGGCAAAGGAAGGAAGAAAGCATGTGGTGAGGTTTTGAATACCTCATTATGAGTGGCTGTTGGAGTGCTCACTAGGATCCTATTTCCATCCGGAATCGTATTTTTTCCACCATCGTCGGACAAGGGAAGTTCGCCGGCCTTGAAGTAGGCCGCTGGAGTGCTCGCCGGTGATGTAGCAGAGGACATTGGCCACCGACGAGCTTGGATCGAGCGGGGAAGGCGGAATCGGGAGGCTCGCCTTTCGCACAGGAGCAGGGAGCGAGAAACGGCTAGGGCTTGCAGAATAATAAAATGAGGAAAATGATTTTTTGGTCTGTATATAGTAGGAAAGAAAGACCAAAAAAAAAATCAAATGTTGGGTTTTATATAGCCAAACATGATCTATATATAACATCACCCTTTCGAAAACTGCATGTTTACTGAAGTAAAACGTGATTAAAATTTTTTTTTTACGCATAGATGTTTTTTTACTTTTGTTTATACAATAGCATTCAGGGCGGAAATAGGATTTTTGCTTAGCCTGGGCGTAATATATTTAAAAGAAAAAAATAATTGTTAAACATCCAAGATAAATTTAAACACGAATTATAGCATACATATATGGGCAAACTTGGATAGCTTATAGATGAGACAGACCCATACATTACATTTTTAAATGCTTTAGGGGTTTGAAAACGGAAAATCATCATAAAAGCCCTAATCATCAGCAAACAAATTCCACAACAAGAATGAAAAGTCATTGGGCATTCACCGCCAATACTCCAAAATTTAATGAAATCAGAACAGATTGGAAGAAAGCAACGATGAAAGACACGGGCAAAAAGTAATTGCCTCTGGAAACTTGAACTCTAAAAAAATTGCAGAAATTGATGTAAACTCGCAAGTGAAGGATCTCTCGCTGAATCTAATAGAGAACAAGGATCTCCATACCTGTTGCCATGGATGAGATGCATAGGTTTGTGAAAGAATCTGGGAAGAAGATTCTGAGCGGGGGGGGGGGGGGGGGGGGGGGGGGAGTTCTTCCTCCGGAAACATAAGCCCCTTTACCTGATACTCTCAACCGACGGGATTACAAGAAAGAAAGTGATCTTAGGTTAGGAAGGGGAACCACACCCAAACCTTATATATAACTGTATCACTATCCACCCATCACAGATTTAAGGGTTACTATTAACTTAACTCAAGTTCCACACATAACTAAGTTAAGCCCACATTTATATCCAACTGCACCCTTGGCAAAGGCGCAACAAAAATGCGACTAGACCCTGTTGAAAATTATGAAGTGAAAGTGGCGACCTGGGTGGATTGAGCGACCTGTTCGCGCGGCCAGTGTGGACAGGACTTGCGTCTAGCTAGGTCGGCAAAGGTGTTGCAGTCAGCTTGTTCTATGGTGACCTGGGCGGTCTGTTCGGGTGGTCTGTGCGGCCAGAAATAGGGCTAGCCAGGTCGTCTTGTGGTCAGCAGGCAGGTTGTTACCAGATACTAATCGGGCAGATAGCTTGTCTATCCACAGGGCTCGCCAAGACCGGCGTGTTGCGTACTCGTAAGGAGTTCGATGAGTCCAGGTTGCATACTGAACTGGAGCTCGGGAGATCGGCAAGGCGTGTGCCTTGGTCTTGCTCTGGTGGCGTGGTTGGTGGTAAGCGCGGAGTTAGCCGGATAGTATGGACTGGTGTTTGTGTCTGCCGGTTTCTGTGGACTGCCCCTTGTATCCACTAGTGCTTGGTGTAAGACCCCTTTTTTTTCTGAACACCGGGGTCTTAGGCCCAGAACCGCCGCTTTGCGGTGACACCTTCACGCCCTGAAGGGTCATCACCGCGAAACGCCGATTCTGCCGGCCGATTCGATCACAGAAAAGCAATAATAGTAGAGTAAACACAAAATGTAGTAAAACTCTAGCCATAACATCCACAATAAAAATCACATCAGAGTAATAAAAGTCTCCATGAAGGGAGTGTCTACAGAATATTATATCAGAGTACTATAATACGGGCTTATGCCCGGTACATCATGTCCTCACTACAAATCACTCATGCGGAAGCAAAAAACAGAACATCTACTCAAGGTCGAGAATCACGGTCCCGGCTGTATGAACTCCGGAGCTAGACTGCCCCATCTCCAAGCGCATCGGTCTCTGGGGATGCTCCCCCGTGCTGGGCACCACGATTTCCTAAAATGATGCGGTTCAAAAACCGTTAGTCATAAAGACTAAGCCCTATCATCCCATACGCCTTCCCCCATGGCTCCTAGGTACCGAGCGGAGAGGAAGAAAGGGAAGGACATGAAGGTGGAGATTAAATCAAAAGAACAGGTGGCAGCGGAACTAATCTAGCAATTCTATAATAAATAATGGCAATAAGACGAAATGTGGAAAGTAACCTTCACTTATGTGGGAACACATAAGCCAAGGGGGTCTTCTGCAAGGCTCCTATTGTATAAAAAGTCTCATACCAATTTATACGTTGGGGTGTCGGTTATCAAATAGCAGTATATATCTTTACAATATTATAAAGATGTATGTTAGATTTCATCTAAACCATCTAATATATCCCAAAAGTCCAAACTATTAATCTCCACCATTCTTTATTTATTGATTAAAAAACAAAAAATTCTAGACCTCCTATAGCTATAAAGGGTGAGGGATTGGAGAGAGAGAGAAAAATGATGAGTGAGGGAGTGTGAGTGGGCGGGAGGTTGGAGAGAGAGAGAGGGGGAAGAGAAATAGTTGGAGGAGAGATACATAGAAAGTGACATGATAATGCGAGAGAAATTAAAATTTTTAAGTCAAAACATACCTTTTTTTACAAAATAAAAAATGTAATCTTGATTTATATTTTTTTACCGTCATTTTGAGTACTCATATGCATATATTTTGAAAAAAAAATCAGGTGCGTGCACAACCCGTTCATAGACGGGCGCAGTCCGCAGCGAAGCATCGAGCACGGCCGAATCCTGTACGCAGGCGGGCGAAGCCCGCATGGATGCGGCCGAAGGCCGCCCGAGAGCATCGAGCACGGGCGTAGCCCGTGCGAAGATGCTCGTATATATATATATATATATATATATATATATATATATATATATATATATATATATATATATATATATATATATATATATCAAAATTGACCTTAATTTATAAACTTGCCCACACAAGCTTATAGACCAAGGGATCGTTTTGCAAGTCCTAATGTATAAGCGTCCCATTCCACTTATACCTTAGGTGTCAGGGGTTAAATGCAATGATGATATTATGACATACAAGTGGGTATGAAGTGATCATGCAAGTGCAACTCACCCACCCGACTCTGTGTACACAAACCTTTAGTTCCCCCTTTCTAGAGTCGTAACCTCCCAGGATACCTCCGTAGTGGCAGACAGAAGCGGTGGGTTGGGCCTCGCCCACCTCTAAACCAGTAAAGCACTACCGGTCAGACCTATCGTACGCCTCAACGTTTGGTGCACGAAGCGGACTCCTACGTACTCTTGCCAGCTGGCGCACCGGACTTCTGTTGGCGAAGTGCTAACCACACTTGCCGAGTAAGCGTATTGGCGTCGGTGCATCGACCCTCCAATACCGAAGACCCACCACCTTAATTTTCTTTCCTTTTATGCACATGCAAATTTAACGTATTCAATAAAAAAAACAAAAACCGAGCCGAAGCTCCCTGGACTAAAACGTTTGTCTCAAACAATCGAGCTGAAACTCCCCGGACCAAAACGTTCGTCTCTTCACTAATCGAGCTGAAACTCCCTGGACCATTCCGTCCGTCTCTTAATTAATCGAGCCGAAGCTCCCAACAATCTTCCTGTGCTAACAGTGTTTGTGAAATGTGCAACCCTAATTACTAAGTTACTCTTTTCAGTTTGTTAATACAGTTTACGTTAACCCAGGACTGCCCCCGGTATACCCCATGAAGGGCTCTCAAAGGGCACTAGGAATTATGATGGTAGCTGAAGCCCATCGTTCCCTTTCGCAAGACACTTATTGTTATTGGTTGATTTCCTTTACCCATTCCCTTCTCATATTACGATAGACTAACCTAGTGTGATTTTTAACCTTCCTCTCTTCGGGAAAGACGATCTTTCATCGAACCCGAGCACCTCTTAACTCTAGCCAACACCACTTCTCACTAACCTTCTCATCCTTATATGGTGAACACTTTTACATCCATCCAATTCAGCAGTTTAACTAACTTCAACGCTGTTCCCCATCATATCCTATGACTGTTAACGCAAATAGCTAATTGCAGACTATCCTATGCTATATGTCGAACCGGATAGAAAATGATCCAATACTCATCCAAATACCCTAACTTATTTACTGGAGGTATATCATGATATAATTAGCCTATAATCAGAAAGTTATTTTCCTAATTTATCTTGCATTTAATTAATTTCCTCAAAAATTCCAAGGGCTACTAGTTTGAACATGAACTACCCTAAGTACTCATGAAAAATGTCCAACAAAATTATTATAAATATTATGTTATCTCAATATGATAAATCAAAAGTATCACAATTTTTCTATTATAAAAAGTGCACTAAAACTATTTTAGCACTATTTTTTATCTTTCGTTATTTATGAATCAAGTACAGAGAATATCCATCCAAAAATTATAAATTAATTTTACTAAGCAGATACAACCTTAAAAATATCATTGGCCAAGTTTCATAATTTTTCAGCAAGTATTAATTTCTGAATAAATAAATTATCAAAAATCTCTATATGGTGGACTTGTAAAGAAAGTGTCGTAACTAAAATTTTAAAAATCATTAATAAATGTATTCAAGCATATAATGGACTGAAAGTCTCAATTCCTAAGCCTCATAATTTTTCAACAGCAATATCATCCATAATTAATTTTTAAACTACAAAACTCCTTTTTAACATTTTTGAATGAAGTACTAGATTTACTCAACTAAAAATTATACAAATATTCACGAACAACCATTCCGACCTATAATATTTACTTTCAAGATTTCATGGAGTTTCAATGAACATAAAGATCTAAATAATTAAAACATCAATTAGGGCTATAATAAACTTTACAAATGAAGTGCTAGAAATAAACATCATAAAATTCCAGTAAAATTGCTATAGGTTTACCCATTCCAATACTCACTCTACCCGAGTTTCACAGTTTTTAGATAATGTTTAGTGACTGATTTTACTTATTTGAGATTTTACCCCTAAAATAAGGTTAGGGTTTTGAGGTATCTACCTATCTCCAAATACTCCAAGATTCCATCCAAATCATTTATATTATGCTAACGTCGACTCTACTGAATTTTATTGCAATAAGAGGGCATTTGCCCCCATGTCCTTCAAAACTCTCAAAACCCTCCCTTTAGGGTTTGAGTTTGGATCCTAGGGTTAATCAACCCTAAACCACACCATTTTTCTCCAAGTGGGTTATAATAACCCTTCTAAGTTAGTTGTAAAAATATCAGCCTCTGTTGAGGTGATTTGACCGTTCCAACCTCTTAGTGCACTTTTTACTCAAAAATGCCTCATTAATGTCTAGTTAAGGATAGGTGATTTCCTACCCAACACTCATCCAAATGAGTTGGCATTTTGTACAGAGCTAGGTTTTATATCCACGGAAAACTCTCCAAAATATGGGAGGGTTTGGAAATCATTTGACCACTTAAATAAATTACTCTAACTTTATTAAATTAAAACAAAAATCTTAGGCAAAGTATCTCCAAAAATTCCCATTTTTGGACAACCTCTAAGTATTGCTATGGTTAACTTCCTGACCAAATTTTAGGTCGTTTGGACAAGGTACGAAGAGTGGGCATTCATTTCAGTTTCTGCCCAACTCTAGGTATAGCCCCCACTAAAACGGGTTCTGCGGTCAAACCACTTACGCAAACGAGTTGAAATTAATTTTAAATTAATCTAGACTCGAAGGGATACAACTTTTGTGACTGGTCATTTTTCCTAAATCAGGCTCTAAGTGCCTTATTTTTCAGCATCAAAATGCGCCCATTTAATGTATCTTTTCCTTATATACTATATACATAATTTTTATATTATAAAAATGTTCTTACGATGACTATCAGTCAGCGGTGGTTTGACCGCCGGAAGTGGCGGTTTTCGGCGTACCCGAAAATATATTTTTCATGGTTTTTCCATGAAAACGCGAGATAGGTCCGGCTCCGTTGAGCACGAACTTATTTTCTAAGATCCTAAGATCTACCCATAAAAGAAGAAGTAGAGGACCTTGTTCGCGGTTTGGAGGCGAGATGAATGTAGGGTTGCCATGGCGCGATGGTGGCATTGCCGAACTTCTCCTACAGTAAGAACAACAACTCTAATCTGTTTGGTCAAGAGTGTAAACTTCTCATCTTGCTCTAAGGGGGCTTTTATAGATCACCAAGTGGGGAGGGGAAAGGGTAAAACATTAAGGCCATGACATATCCCTTGTATTCAGCCACCTAGAGGCTGATGAAAACCCTTGGTCTCCTCTAAATAATGAGGGGAAGATGAATCAAGGCTTTGGAATCAATTGGAGAGGAACTCTTGCTCTCCCATGACCATTAATGGCTTTCTCTCCCCTCTTTCTCTCTCTTCCTTATGGGAGAAATTAAATTCAGCCACTTTTATGGCTGGTTATGGTTATTAAACTCTTCAAAACTGATGAGGGAGAATATATTCAGCCCTTGGAATCAAATGGAGAGGCCCTTGGTCTCCCTTGGCCATGAATGGCCCCTTTAAACCACTTTCTCTCTCCTCCATTAAAGGGTAAAATTGAGTTTTCTCTCTCCTAGTCATCAAGGGAGAATTTTTTCATCTCCCTATCCTATTGGCAGCCCACTAATTCATACTATTAATTAATTAGGAGGTGGTTAGCCCTAATGGAAAAGTGCTTCAGCTTGGGTTAGCCCATTTAGGCTAATTTGACCTATTTCAAGGATTGAGTTGACCTTTGTCAAATTGACCATTTGGGTTGACCCCAATGGGTCCTTGGTGACCCATTGGTTTATACTAAGGTCTAGGTAGGGTTCGGTATGGTTGACTTGGCACCTTGGAGGTCACTTGACCCTTAGTAAGGGCACTTTGACCACTTTGGGGCTAGAGTTGACTTGGGTCAACTTAGCCTCTTGGGTTGTCCCCAATGGGTCCTTGGTGACCCATTGGCCCCACTTTAGATCTAGGAAGACTTAGGTAGGGTTGGTTGGGCATATTAGGGGCACATTGCCCTTAGTTAGGGCACCTTGCCCAATTTAGGCCTATGGTGGTCTTTGGTCAATTTGACCACTTTGGGTTTATTTCAATGGACCCTTAGGGCTATAATGGACCTTCCAATAGTTTAGGGATATTGTGGTGGGGTCATGGAGTCATGGTGAAGCCCTATGGTCATCCTAAACTAGTGTTTAGAATTCTACTATTTGCAGACCATGGTGATCTCCACCTTAATGCCTAAGCTCACTTGGTCTTATTTGGGCTTCTTAGGGTTTTGTCATGACAAAACCACTCCTAGGGGTCTAGCTGAAAATGAGATATTACAAATCCCAATAAACAAAAACAAAAATTTTGTCCTCGAAATTAAAGTTAGGCTTGCGGGGTTTCTACTGAGGGTAACTGCATGTAACATCCCATAGGAAGTTGAATGTATACTTTACCCGGAGAGATCCGGGTACCTCCGCTGCATTAGATTCGGTGGCTCTCAGGTATGCTCCTCCTGCCCATGGTTCGTCTACAAGACCTTGACCAGTGGGACCTTCTTATGCCGCAAGACCCGCACTACTGTATCATCTATCCTGACTGACTCATCTTGTTACCGATTGATCAAAATCTGTCGAGCCATCTATGCCAAGAACCTGCTGTTCCGGCCGTAATAGAGCCATCCTGAGAAAGGAGACGTGGAATACATCGTACAAACCTGCTAACTCCGGCGGTAGCTCCAGCCTGTAAGCCAATGGGCCAATCTGCTCCCGGATCCTGTATTACCCCATATTCCATGGACTGAGCTTCTTCTGCCCACGTACTCGCGAGACTCCTTGCACCAGACGTATATTCAGGAATCATGGTCTCCATCTTGAGACTCTACTTGTAAATGTCGCGCATCATAATATTTGGCTGGTCTTCTCTGGGCCTCCAGCATCCTATCATGAATTAGTCACACCCAGGTGTCAGGGTTCTTCATAAATTCCGAATCGAGTGCCTTTGGATCCTCGTCCTAGATCCATGACAGTGGAATCCTGTACCTCCGTACGAGGGTGGAGAGCTGTGTTAAATGTCGGCCGAGAGTCCAGATAAGCCTGGACTGACATTTTCTCCTTGCACGTACACTATCCATCCTGATTTGACATGATCACCTTAAGCATACCATGATAACGGACTTCTACTCCCAAACTTCAAGAAATAACCATGGGAGTTTTCTTCCGGGTCGGGGTGACCCTAGCTTCCTAGGCCAGTCTATCCTCGATGTTCCCTTTATAATTATGCCCGGAGTGGGGATGAGGAATCCTGTGTATGAAAATCCCTAATTATACCCTCGAACATCTACTCCAACTTGGGTAGTGGCTGTAATAGTTCCCCAATAACTCTTTCACATATCCTACATCAACTGACGGACATTACCGTGCATCACCAAACCCATGACACCTTTCTTCACTCTGGGGGTACATGTTTTGAGATACACCATACTTCCGATGATACAACATAGCGATTAAATTTTTACCTTCTCAGATATCCTAAATCTTGTTATCGGTCATCTAATTTTACATGATAGTAGTTAATATTAGAAATTACTGCATCTTATTACCATGTCATTGTCTTGGTAATGCTACAGGTCAACATTCCAAACATGTTTTTACAAAATCTTATCTTCGCCCGATCGAATAACGTCGAATTATATCGACTTCAACCTCACTATGTTTGTTATGCCGCATTCTCTAAATTAGGTCTATGGAAACCCAAGTCAATACTAATTTGCCCAATAAACAAAGGACAAGTCCCCAATAAACAAAAGATAAGCCCCCAATAAATAAAAGATAAGCCCCTACCTACCTTGGGCTAAGTATCTTTGATATTACCATGCAATATTAGTCCTAGATGGGTGCACAATCCCTAGGACATCAATCTTCGACTTGGGGTTCCACCCTGAAACTCGTCAATATACTCCATACTTTAAACTTTATGAGACACATTTACGACGACCTTATCGAGGTCAAAATGTTCCCAATCCCAAATGGGTTTCTTCCGAACTTGAATTCCTATCCGACCCTCAGTGTTTGTCTCGGTTGTTGCCTCCATGTAATTTTGTTACTGGTACGAGGGTCGAGATAAAATGACTTCTGCCATTCTGCTAATAGATCATTGGCCTCAATTTTTCTTAAGGCCGTCCTACCAGTTTGAGTAATCCTTGATTGGGATAGTAGGGACACCTGAGTTTACGTCTTAGGTAGTCATTCTCGTGCTAAACTCCTCCTTTATTCTCTTTGGGTTTCTCCTTACCTTAACCAAGTTCATACCCAATGTCTATTTTGAACTAGGGCATACTATAAGCCGTCATGGTTAGTCGTAAGTCCTAGTGGGTTGAGTCTAACTCGTTGGTTAGAGAATTATAAGATGAGATCTTCGCAGTCAGAGGGGCTCCCTTTTGGGGACAGGGTTTACCACAGGCTACAAAGAAGAATTTCAATTAATGATGAAGTGGACTTTTATATGTGATTTCCCTTATGGGCACACCACTGCTTCCGTTGCGAGTTTGTCCTCAAACTAAGCTTGTGCGGGAGTGACCCAGGGTTAGTGGACTTCTACTTTTTCGATCGAGGTTTGCTCTGATACCACATGTAAGACCCCATTTTTTTTCTGAACACCGGGGTCTTAGGCCCAGATCCGCCGCTATGCGGTGACACCTTCACGCCCTAAAGGGTCATCACCGCGAAACATCGATTTTGCCGGCCGATTCAATCACAGAAAAGCAGCAATAGTAGAGTAAACACAAAATGTAGTAAAACTCTAGCCATAACATCCACAATAAAAATCAAACCAGAGTAATAAAAGTCTCCACGAAGGGAGTGTCCACAGAATATTATATCAGAGTACTATAATACGGGCTTATGCCCGGTACATCATGTCCTCACTACAGATTACTCGTGCGAAAGCAAAAACAGAACATCTACTCAAGGTCGAGACTTACGGTCCCGGCTGTATGAACTCCGGAGCTAGACTGCCCCATCTCCAAGCGCATCGGTCTCTGGGGCTGCTCCCCCGTGCTGGGCTCCACGATTCCCTAAAATGATGCGGTTCGAAAACCGTTAGTCATAAAGACTAAGCCCTATCATCCCCTACCCCTTCCCCCATGGCTCCTAGGTACCGAGCGGAGAGGAAGAAAGGGGATGACATAAAGGTGGAGATTAAATCAAAGGAACAGGTGGCAGTGGAACTAATCTAGCAATTCTATAATAAATAATGATAATAAGACGAAATGTGGAAAGTAACCTCACTTATGTGGGAACACATAAGCAGAGGGGGTCTTCTGCAAGGCTCCCATCGTATAAAAAGTCCCATACCAATTTATATGTTGGGGTGTGGGTTATCAAAAAATAGTATATATATATCAAAATTGACCTTAATTTATAAACTTGCCAACACAAGCTTATAGACCAAGGGGTCGTTTGCAAGTCCTAATATATAAGCATCCCATTCTACTTATACCTTAGGTGTCAGGGGTTAAATGCAATGATGATGTTATGACATGCAAGTGGGTATGAAGTGATCATGCAAGTGCAACTAACGCACCCGACTCTGTGTACACAGACCTTTAGTTCCCCCTTTCTAGAGTCGTAACCTCCTAGGATACCTCTGTAGCTATAGACGGAAGCGGTGGTTTGGGCCTCACCCACCTCTAAACCAGTAAAGCACTACCGGTCAGACCTATCGTACGCCTCAATGCTTGGTGCACGAAGCAGACTCCTACGTACTCTTGCCGGCTGGTGCACCGTACTTCTGTTGGCGAAGTGCTAACCACACTTGCCGAGTCAGCATATTGGCGTCGGTGCATCAACCCTCCAATACCGAAGACCCACCACATTAATTTTCTTTCCATTTATGCACATGCAAATTTAACGTATTCAATAAAAAAACAAAAACCAAGCCGAAGCTCCCCGTACTAAAACGTCCGTCTCAAACAATCGAGCCGAAACTCCCCGGACCAAAACGTCCGTCTCTTAACAAATCTAGCTGAAACTCCCTGGACCATTCTGTCCGTCTCTTAACTAATTAAGCCGAAGCTATCAACAATCTTCCTGTGCTAACAGTGTTTGTGAAATGTGCAACCCTAATTACTAAGTTACTCTTTTCAGCTTGTTAATACAGTTTACGTTAACCCAGGACTGCCCCCGGTATACCCCGTAAAGGCTCTCAAAGGGCACTAGGAACTATGATTGTAGCTGAAGCCCATCGTTCCCTTTTGCAAGGCACTTATTGTTATTGGTTGATTCCATTTACCCATTCCCTTCTCATATTACGATAGACTAACCTAGTGTGATTTTTAACCTTCCTCTCTTCGGGAAAGACGATCTTTCGTCGAATCCGAGCACCTCTTAACTCTAGCCTACACCACTTCTCACTAACCTTCCCATCCTTATATGGTGAACACTTTCACATCCATCTAATTCAGCAGTTTAACTAGCTCCAACGCTGTGCCCCATCATATCCTATGACTGTTAACGCAAATTGCAAATTGCAGACTATCCTATGCTATACGTCGAATCGGATAGGAAATAATCCAATACTCAACCAAATGCCCTAACTTATTTACTGGAGGTATATCATGATATAATTAGCCTATAATCAGAAAGTTATAATTTTTCCTAATTTATCTGGCATTTTATTAATTTCCTCAAAAATTACAAGGGCTACTAGTTTGAACATGAACTACCCTATGTACTCATTCAAGATGTCCAACAAAATTATTATAAATATTATGTTATCTTAATATGGTAAATTCAAAGTATCACAATTTTTCTATCATCAAAAGAGCACTAAAACTATTTTAGCAATATTTTCTATCTTTCGTTATTTATGAATCAAGTACAGAGAATATCTATCTAAAAATTATAAATTAAATATACTATGCAGATACAACATTAAAAATAGCATTGACCAAGTTTAATAATTTTTCAGCAAGTATTAATGTCTGAATAAATTAATTATCAAAAATCTCCATAAGGTGGACTTGTAAAGTAAGTGCCGTAACTAAAATTTTAAAAATCATGCATAAATGTCTACAAGCATATAATGGCCTTAAAGTCTCAATTCCTAAGCCTCATAATTTTTCAACAGTAATATCATCCATAATTAATTTTTAAACTATAAAACCCATTTTTAATATTTGTGAATGAAGTACTAGATTTACTCATTTAAAAATTATGCAAATATTCACAAGCAACCATTCTGACAAAAAAAAATTACTTCCAAGATTTCATGGGGTTTCAATGAACAAAAAGATCTAAATAATTAAAACGTCAATTAGGGCTATAACAAACTTTACAAATGAAGATCTAGAAATAAACATCATAAAATTCCAGTAAAATTGTTATAGATTCTACCCATTCCAAAACTCACTCTACCCGAGTTTTATAGCTTTTAGATAATTTTTAGTGACTGATTTTACTTATATGAGATTTTACCTCTAAATTAAGGTTAGGGTTTTGAGGTATCTACCTATCTACAAATCCTCCGAGATTCCATACAAATGATTTATATTATGCTAACATCGACTCTACTGAATTTCAAGGCAATACGAGTGCATTTGCCCCCATGTCCTTCACAACCCTCAAAACCCTCCCTTTAGGGTTTGAGTTTGGATCCTAGGGTAAATCAACCCTAAACCACACCATTTTTCTTCAAGTGGGTTATAATAACCCTTCTAAGTCAGTGGTAAAAATATCAGCCTCTGTTGAGATGATTTGATCGTTCCAACCTCTTAGTGCACTTTTTACTCAAAAATGCCTCATTAATACCTAGTTAAGGATATGTGATTTCCTACCCAAAACTCATCCAAATGAGTTGTAATTTTGTACAAAGCTAGGTTTTATAGCCAGGGACCACTCTCCAAAATTTGAGAGGTTTTGAAGGTCATTTGACCACTTAAATAAATAACTCTAACTTTATTAAATTAAAACAAAAACCTTAGACAAAGTATCTCAGAAATTCCAATTTTTGGATAGCATCTAGGTATGGCTAAGGGTAACCCCCTGCCACAATTTCAGGTTGTTTGGACAAGGGAGGAAGAGTGGGCATTAATTTTAGTTTCTGCCCAACTCTAGGTACAGCCCCCACTAAAACGGGTGCTGCGGTCAAACCACTTACCCAAACGAGTTGAATTTAATTTTAGATTAATTTAGACTCGAAGGACTACAACATTTGTGACTGGCCAATTTTCCTAAATCGGCCTCTAAGTGCCTCGTTTTGCAGCATCAAAATGCGCCCATTTGATGTATCTTTTCCTTATATACTATATACATAATTTTTATATTATAAAAATGTTCTTACGATGGCTATCGGTCGGCGGTGGTTTGGCCGCCGGAGGTGGCGGTTTTCGGCAGACCCGAAAATGTATTTTTCATGGTTTTTCCATGAAAACACGAGATAGGTCCGGCTCCGTTGAGTACAAACTTCTTTTCTAAGATCCTAAGATCTACCCATAAAAGAAGAAGTAGAGGAGGACCTTGTTCGCGGTTTGGAGGCGAGATGAACGTCGGGTTGCCATGGCTCGGTGGTGGCATTAACAAACTTCTCCTACAGAAAGAACAACAACTCTAATCCGTTTGGTCAAGAGTGTAAACTTCTCATCTTGCTTTAAGGGGGCTTTTATAGATCATCAAGTGGGGAGGGGAAAGGGTAAAACATTAAAGCCATGACATATCCCTTGTATTCAGCCACCTAGCGGCTGATGAAAACCCTTGGTCTCCTCTAAATAATGAGGGAAAGATGAATCAAGGCTTTGGAATCAATTGGAGAGGAACTCTTGCTCTCCCATGGCCATTAATGTCTTTCTCTCCCCTCTTTCTCTCTCTTCCATATGGGAGAAATTAAATTCAGACACTTTTGTCACTAGTTATGGTTATTAACTCCTCAAAACTTATGATGGAGAATATATTCATCCCTTGGAATAAAATGGAGAGGCCCTTGGTCTCCCTTGGCCATGAATGGCCCCTTAAAACCACTTTCTCTCCTCCATTAAAGGGGTAAAATGGAGTTTTCTATCTCCTAGTCATCAAGACCGAATTTGTTCATCTCCCTAGCCTATTGGAAGCCCACTAATTCATACTATTAATTAATTAGGAGGTGGTTAGCCTAAATGGAAAAGGGCTTGAGCTTGGGTTAGCCCATTTAGGCTAATTTGACCTATTTTAAGGATTGAGTTAACCTTGGTCAAATTGACCATTTGGGTTGACCCCAATGGGTCCTTGGTGACCCATTGGTTTCCCTTAAGGCCTAGGTAGGGTTGGGTATGGTTTACTTGGCACCTTGGAAGTCACTTGACCCTTAGTAAGGGCACTTTGACCACTTTGGGGCAAGAGTTGACTCTGGTCAACTTAGCCTCTTGGGTTGTCCTCAATGGGTCCTTGGTGACCCATTGACCTCACTTAAGATCTAGGAAGACATAAGTAGGGTTGGTTGGGCATATTAGGGGCACATTGCCCTTAGTTAGGGCACCTTGCCCAATTTAGGCCTATTGTGGTCTTAGGTACATTTGACCACTTTGGGTTTATTTCAATGGATCCTTAGGGCTCTAATGGACCTTCCAATAGTTTAGGGATATTGTGGTGGGGTCATGGAGTCATGGTGAAGCCCTATGGTCATCCTAAACTAGTGTTTAGAATTCTACTATTTGCAGACCATGGTGATCTCCACCTTCATGCCTAAGCTCACTTGGTCTTATTTGGCTTCTTAGGGTTTTGTCATGACAAAACCACTCCTAGGGGTCTAGCTGGAAATGGGATGTTACATTGGGTTTACACCAGGGATGTCCGGTGGTATGGACTTGGTCTGGATCAATACCAAGTCCAGGATTGCTCAGTCCGGGAGATCGCGCGGGTTACGTGAACTGGCTCTTTATCCGCTGAGCTCGACAGCTGTCTGCCTTGTGCTCTGGTTGCGAGCTCGGGGTGTGCGGAATAAAGCAGTGTCCACAGTGGCACATGGACTAGGGCGGTATCCGCAGTGTCCGCATGTATGACGACCAAGTCTGGCGTTACTTTGGCGAGAAGGCGATTTCTCTCTGTGCTCGTCTCGAGATAGGGTTGTGATACTATCAGCTAGGGAGGTGATCACACTCCTCTCCATGCCTATAAATAGGACTCCTTGCCACATAAATAAACATTCGAATGAACAGTTGTGAGCTCGGGTGGTTGGTGTGGATAAGTTTTTTGTGTTCGCGCGGTTTGAAGAGTTGACCGGTTTGTGTTGTACAGGTTGTGCGAATAGCGTTGGAAAGCCAGGGATTTGATTTTTATTTGGTCCATTGTTCCCAATGTCCCTGATTTATGAGAAGTCAAGCAGGTCAATGATACACACATCAACTGTATTTAATGTGCATTTGAGGTCTTTAGTGCAGGTAGTCCATATCATATTGATTGGGCATGTGGACACACTAAGTGGTTGTTGGACATACCAAAAATCTCCTAAGTCCACAGACATTGAGTGGAGCAAGCTCACACAATGCCAGAGGTATGGACTCAATAATGTCTAATAGAAATTTGGGTAAGTACAAAAACTTTGATTGTAGTCTACTCACTCAATGCCATAAAACATATAGTGTTGAGTCTGTCTCAGCCTAATTGGAAGATAGCCAAAAATGTGGCTGTCCACAGATGTTGAGTGTAGTCTACTCACTCAACGCCATACATCAAAAAGATTGTGAGTAAGGCTAAGTCAGTCTAAGCCTAGAAATTTGCTGAAAATGTGGCCAAGTCCACAAGCGTTGTGTAAGATCCTGTTCCTCAAGTCCGAGGCAACCCGGATCTTATGCCCAGAACCGCCGCCTTATGGTGACACTAACGCACGAGCTAGTCGTCACCGCAAGACGCCGATTCTGCCGGCTAGTACGATCATATCTTGTCGGCCAATATGAGAATAAAACATAATATCAGAGTAAACGCAGTAAAAGTCCACAGCCACAGCACATATATATATCAAAAGAGAATGAAACATCAGTCCGCAATGAGTACAACAAATATAAGTAAATAGGGCTTATGCCCAGTACATCATGATCACTTTCACTCTCACATACAGTAGCGGAAAAACTAAAACTCTCTCACATCACACCTGTAGACGTGCTCCGGTAGTAGTAGCTGGTATCTGCTCCTCAAGTCCTGCCTCCTCGACGTGCTGGTCCACCTCCTCGAGCTCCTAAAATAGTAAGGTCAACGACCATTAGTCAAACAGACTAAGTCATATCCTCAGCACCTCCTCCTGCAACTCCTAGGCACCGTGCGGGAGGACGAAGCGGAGGACAACAAGGGGTGGCAAAAGAGAGCAGGTGACAGGAATCTAACAGGGTATATAATCAAGAAAATAATGAAATGTAACCTCCACTTATGCGGGTACGCATAAGCAAGGGATCTTTTGCAAGGCTCCCATTGTATAGAATGTCCCATACCATTTATACAATGGGGTGTCAGAGTCATAAGCATATATATAAAGGAAAAATAACCTTAACCTATAAACATGCCCACACAGGCTTATAGGCTAAGGGTTCGTATAGCAGGTCCTAATGTATAAGCGTCCCATACCACTTATACATTAGGTGTCTTAGGTTGTTATGTAGATTAATGTTATGCAACTATATGGTGGGTATGATATGAACATGCAGTGCAACACACACACGACTCCGTGATCACAGACCTTTAGTTCCCACTTTTCGAGAGCTAGCATCACTCTCAGGTACCACCGTTGTGGCTACGGCAGCAGCGGAGCGGGCGTCTCCGCCTTCTAGGCGGGTATCACACTACCAGGCCTAGACCTCTCTTGTACGCCTCGGTACACCGACAAGTGCACTCTAGAGCCTCTGCGTACCACTTTGCTGACTACCTGTCAGTCTTGTTGGGCCGGGTGCGCGTTATTAGGAAAAGTCCTCCAGACTCCAGTGAAAACAACCTACTGGCCCATCTAACCCTCGCACCCGCCTGGTCCATCGTACTGCCGTCGGTGTGACGATCGGCCAGTACCGCATGGCCCGCCACTTGTATATGCACATGCAAGTATTATATATAAATCGAGCCTCCAACTCCAAGGACTATCCAGCCCCAAAACTCTCCAACCCGCCGCCTGGGTGAGTATATATGAAACCAATCTCATCCTCCAACTCTGCATGGGTGAGCAAGTAGTCAAAGACTCCAAGTCCCTCCAACCCGGCACGAGTGAGCACATGTCCAGTTCACCTAACCTAATAGACTACTCTTGTCTACAGTTTATCATACTTAGAATCTTAAGGTTAATCCCAGGACTGCCCAAGGTATTCCCGGTGAAGGGCTCTCAGGGGCACTAGGAGCTACGATGGGCTGAATCCCAAAGCTCCCTTTTTCAAGGATATTTAGTTTAGTTGTTGCCTACCCCGAACTCCCTTTTCTCTTTCCTGTTACATAGAGTGACCTAGTGATTTAAGGTATGGGTTAAGGAGTGACGGTCTTCCGTCAACTCTACCTAGGCATGACTAATGTTGCACTATTACTCTCGTCTCTAGAATGCATCTGCCACCCAGGGTTATACTTCCGAACTTAAACTCTAACTCAGTTGTTGATTCATCTCCTGGCGGCCTGTAGTCCAGCCTACTCTTCCTATGCGCACCCCAAAACCTAACACCACCCTGAATCCGAACTTCTAGATTCTTGGTCCAACTGACTCCGAATATTTATCCTAGGGTAGTATGGACTACTAAAATGAATACGTGGATTTTCATGATTTTCCTAGGTTATTAAGGCCTTCAATTAAATCTTTTAAAATTATTCCCTAGGTCATTTTACACATGAAGTATCATCAATTAAAATCTTCTGACCTATGGGAATTTTCCTGAGTTGCATATGAGTAAAATATTACTGTCTACAAGATTTCATAATTTTCCTTTTAATATAAATATTTATCCCATAATTAATAGAATTTCTACACAAGTGTCATTTTCCAAATGAAGTACAAGAAATATATTCACCAAAATTCCAGGAACATTACTAAGCATTTATATTACTATTTTACGACTGATGGCAGAGTTTCGATCATTCCTGTACAATGATGGCCTAACAAAATTCATTTCTAGTTATTTACCAAAATGCCATTTTCCTACCTTAATAATTATCAGTGTGTACAAAGAAATTCTGAAATAAATATGCAACACTAATATTGCTATTATACATCTATAGAAATATTTTTACAATTTCCCCACATGTAATTCCACCAATCCATAAATAAATACAAAAGGGGTAAAATAGTAATTTCAAGGTTTTTGTTCCAATAATTTCCAAACAGAGGTCTAAAATTTTCCTAAGTCAAATAAGACACCATACTTTGACTTGGCTGAATTTGAAAGTTTTCTATAGCCAGATTCTATTTTTCCCATTTATTTTCCAAAAAGGCCTATAATTTGAAAAATTCCAATAAGTGGTAATTTTGATTCCAAAAGTCCCAAAAATAATTCTAGGGGTGAAACATGCCCTAATGAATCACTGGAATTTATTGCATGGTTTTTGGGTGCCTCAGCTAGGCTAAATACACAATATACAATTTCTTGCTAATTGCACACCAAGGCCTAAATTAGCCAACACATGTACATGGATTAACCCATCATGCAGGGGTCCAATTGCTCTGAAATTTCTACCAGGCACCAATGATGCCCGTAAGGATGAGCCACCAGAATTTGGGGCCATTTGAAGTTAGCTAACTCCAAGAATCACCTAGTTAAGCCCTAGGGGTATTTTGGTAATTTCCTCATATTTTATTTTCCAATCAAGCCCATTTTGGGCAGGGCCTAAATGTGCCCTAATTATACCTCTGACCAAAATCTCAGGTCAAGGGGACTTCTGGTTTGGCTTGGGCAGCCAGTTAAAATTCTGCCAAATTGCTATTTGCAGCCCAAGCCAAAGCCTATTTTTACAAACTTGCAAGTGAGATTCCTCATCATGCAGTGAATCAATTTAGCCCAAATTTTAACCATGGGTCTAATAAACCCATGAGAGGGTGCCACCAAAATTTGGGGCCATTTGGAGTTGGAGAACTCCAAAAATCACATTTATTTACTTTTGGGTATTTTTGTAAACACTATAGCAAAATGTTCCCCAAAAATTCTGATTTTTGGGAAGGACCTAGATTTGACTAAATAAGCCACATGCCCAAAATCTCAGTCCATTTGGACTTAGGATTTGAGCAGGGCATCAATTTTAATTTCTGTCCTAGTTTAAGGGCAGTCCTAGCAAAATGGACCTACAGGGCAGAATACTCAACCAAATTTAATGAGTAATATGTCAAATCAAAGCTAACACAGAGATCTACAATATTCATGTTAGGCAAAAGTTCATCAGATGGCTATAAGGGCCTCAAAATCAACATGCAAGGTATCTGTTAAAGTGTGACAGAATAGTGTACTATTCATTTGATATTAATACAGAGATTTAATAAAACAAATGTTGCACGAATCTTAAAGGAATCTAACGGCGGCTGTATCCTCTTCCTCATGCACTGCATGCAGGGCCAACCCGGCACAGGCGGGTTTTGCGGGGCCATTCCCGGCCATCGCCGGCGGCGGGACCTCCGGCCAAGTCCTTCCCCGGCCTCACGGTGGTCGGGGCTAGAGCAGGCCGGCGACTGGGCGGCGGAGAGCGGCGGACGGAGGCGGCGCAACCAAGCCGAAAAGCTCCCAGGCCGCCATTTTTAAACCGATTTTTGAGCTTTTGATTCCTAACGTCGAGCTCGTTTGAGCTCGACCTCTAGCCTAGTGGATCTAGGATACTAGTACACTTGGAGGAGAAGGGATACTGACCCTTAATGGCGGCTGTGGCTGAGGGTGGCGGCGGATCTCCATTGCATGCACTCTCCGGCGATCTCCTCTATTAGCCATGCCAGCTGGTGGTCTCTGGCCTTCTCTCTCTATCTCAGGGGTAGGAGTGAGTGGAATGAAAGGTGTGGATAGGTTTGGGGGCTGAGTTAAGAGGGGGAGGGCGATTTCACCAAGGGAGGGGCGGATTCACCAAGGCTAGGGCTCGGGTTGGGGGGTTTGGCCGGCTAGGTTGCTTGGGAGTGGGCCCCACTGGTCCAAGTGGGCTGACTAAGCCTTAATGGGTCGGGTTGCCCAGGTTAGGGCTGAGTTAGGTGAGTGGAGAGAGAGAATTTCTCATACAAGTGGAATAGGCTATATTGGGCTTGGGTTGGGTTTAGGCTTGACCCAAGACTGCATGGTGGGGGTCCTACACCTCCTAATACCCATGCATGGTCAGCCAACCCATCATGGGTTGGTGGGATGAGCCCAAGTGGCCCAAAATAACTCCTAGGCACTTTCTCTCTCCTATTCCTCCTCTTTTCTCTCTCCTAGATAATTTTTCAAACTTACTATTGCTTGCCCCTATTTTTATCTCCCCTAGGGTTTATAGGGTCACTTTAGACCCACATGATGAATTTGGGTTGATTTGGGTGGACCCAACCCAGTGAATTGGGCTAGGGCACCATTTTCACTATTTAGGTCAAAGGTGTTGACTTGACCCATCATGGGTCAACTGGTTGACCCCATGGCCTACCTTAGGGTCCACTTAGATTGTATTTAGGGTTAGGGCATCATGGTGGGGTCATGGTGTGGCTAGGGTTCTTGTTTAGGCTAGTTTGACCTAGTTTGACTCTGGCCCCATGGTGGGCCCCACATGGCTACAATCCACTACCTAGGGTCAAACCTAGCTTATAACCCTAACACCCACCCCATGCCTAACCCAATCTAAGTTAAGGGGTCTAGAAGTAACATTGGGATGTTACAAATCCTATAAACAAAAGAAATAATTTCGTCCCCGAAATTTAAGTTTGGGTCTACGGGTTCCAATTGCCGAAACTTTAAGGAACTTTTTAAAAAGATATCATAGAGGGTACCTGATGTAAATAGTTCCGGATGGTGCTCCAGCATCAGATCCCTAGGTTCCCAGGTGTGCTCCTCCTTTCCATGGTTGGACCACAACACCTTCACGAGCGGAACCTTCTTTTTCCTCAACACTCGGACGGCTGAATCGTCGATCCGGATCGGCTCCAATCTAACTGAACGGTCAGGCTCTACCGGTCCAGCTGCAGTGGTGATATGCTGCTCAGGTCGAAGAAGAGCTCTTCGCAGGGAAGAGACATGGAAAACATCATGTAGGCTGCTCAGCTCCGGAGGTAGCTGCAGCCGGTAAGCCAAGGGGCCCACACGCTCCAAAATCAAGTAGGGTCCCATGTACCGGGGGCTGAGCTTCTTGTGTCTCCGTATCCGAGAAACACCGTGTACCGGTCGAATTTTCAGAAAAACTCTGTCCCCAACCTGGAACTCCACCTTCCGGTGTCGTGCATCATAATATTTTGCCTGTCTGCTCTGAGCCTCCAAAAGCCGATCCCTGATCAAGTGAATCTGAGCCTCCGTATCCTCCACAAAGTCTGACCCAAGGGCTCGAGTGTCCACATCCTGTACCCAGGATAGCGGAGTCCGGCATTTCCTCCCATAAAGCACCTCGTAAGGAGCCATCCTGATGCTGGCCTGGTGGCTGTTGTTGTATGAGAATTCGATCAACGGCAGTAGTCACTCCCAGGGTTTCCCTGTATCCAGAATACATAACCTGAGTAGGTCCTCCATAGTCCGTATCGTCCGCTCTGTCTGACCGTCGGTCTGCGGGTGGAAGGCAGTGCTAAAAGAAAGCCTGGACCCCAAGTAAGCATGCACTGCCCTCCATTCCCTGGAGGTGAAGCGACCGTCTCTATCTGAAACAATAGACCTGGGTACTCCGTGATACCGGATGAAATGCTCTACAAACAACCTCACCAACACAGCAACTGGGGTATCTTTTCTGACCGGGATAAACCGTGCTACCTTGGTCAACCTGTCCACAATGACCCAGACAGAATCGTGCCCAGAATGGGAGCGAGGGAGTCCGTGTACAAAATCCATGGAAATATCCTCGAACTTCCATTCTGGGACTGGCAGTGGCTGTAATACACCGCCTGGGCTCTTGTATTCGGCCTTCACTCGCTGGCAAGTCTCGCAGTGTGTCACAAGATATATGATCTCCCTCTTCATTCCTGGCCAATACATGGTCCGTCGTAAGTCAGCCCACATCTTGGTGATGCCGGGATGCACTGAATATCTGGAGTAGTGTGCCTCTCTGAGGATGTCATCCCGGATCCCACCTCCTGCTGGAATGTACACCCGACCACGAAATCGAAGAAGATCGTCCTCCAGCGTGTAGTCCTCATACTTGCCTCCTTCCAAAGCGCCAAAAATAGGCTCTAGATCAGTATCCAATCTCTGATGTGTAAGAATGCGCTTCTGTATATCATCATCGCTGACCAAAGAGTTCAGGTACTCTCGATAGATCACTGGCTCGGCTTCCGAAACCATGGTAATTTGCATATCCTCCATCATGCGTAGCAGCTCCATAGACATCACCCGGGGCTCCGGTCCAGAAGTGCCGGCTCTCCTGCTCAAAGCATCTGCTACAGTATTCGCCTTCCCCGGGTGATAGTGCATCTTATAGTCGTAATCGCAAAGGAACTCAAGCCACCTCCTCTGTCGCAGGTTTAGAACCTTCTGCGTGTCGATGTACTTGAGATTCTTATGGTCGGAGTATATATCACAATGAATCCCGTAGAGGTAATGTCTCCATGTCTTGAGGGCAAAGACTACGGCCCCGAGCTCGAGATCATGTACTGGATAGTTATGTTCATGCTTCTTCAGCTGTCGCGAAGCATAAGCGATAACATGTCCATGTTGCATCAGGACTGCACCCATCCCCTGATAGGAGGCATCTGTATATATCTGGAATCCTTCGCTCCCAGAGGGAAGTGTAAGGATGGGGGATGAAGTGAGCCGGTCCTTGAGCTCTTGAAATGCTGACTCACACTGCTCTGTCCAGTCAAATGCGGCATCCTTTTTCGTCAAGGACGTGAGGGGGAGGGCTATCCTCGAGAACCCCTCCACGAACTTGCGATAATAACCTGCTAGGCCCAAGAAGCTACGGATGTCCGACGCTGTCTTTGGCTGTGGCCAATCCCGCACCGCCTCTATCTTAGCCGGATCCACTGCTAATTCAGCTCCACTGATCGTGTGTCCTAGGAAAGCCACTTCCTGAAGCCAGAACTGGCACTTAGAGAACTTCGCATACATCTGGAATTCTCTTAACTTCTGCAATACCAGCGCTAGGTGCTCTGCGTGCTCCTCTCGAGACCGTGAGTAAATCAAAATATCATCAATAAAAACTATGACAAACCGATCTAGATAAGGCTCGAATACACAGTTCATGAGCGTCATGAACGCCGAGGGGGCATTCGTGAGCCCAAATGGCATCACCGTGAATTCATATAGCCCGTAGCGTGAGCTGAAAGCCGTCTTCGGTATATCTTCTTCCCTGATGCGGAGCTGATAATAACCCGAGCGCAAATCCAATTTTGAAAACCAGCAAGCTCCTTGAAGCTGATCGAAGAGCTCATCTATCCATGGCAGTGGATATGTATTCCGAACCGTCAATCGGTTCAGTTCTCTATAATCTATACATAGTCTCAGCGAACCGTCCTTCTTCTTTACAAATAAAACGGGTGCTCCCCAAGGCGAAGAACTTGGTCGTACAAAACCCGATTCCACCAGTTCCTGTAACTGTGTCCTGAATTCTGCCAATTCTCTAGGTGCCATCCTGTAGGGAGCCCGGGACACTGGTCTCGCCCCTGGCACCAACTGAATCCTGAAGTCCAAGTCTCGTGATGGTGGTAGTCCAGGTAACTTTTCCGGAAAGACATCAGCATAATCTCGTGCCACTGGAATATCGGCTAGGGAACTCTCTACTACTGCCATCTCGAAGCAAATGAGATATACCTCTTCCCCATGTTCATAGGCCTTGACAGCCTGTACTGAAGATAAAGAAAGGCGGGGGATGGAACGGATACCTTTAAGGGTGACGTAGGAGTCTCTGTGTCTGAGTGTGATCCTCTTCGAGGGGCAATCTATCTGCGCGTAGTTCCAATGAAGCCAGTTCATGCCTAGGATCAGATCAAAATCCGGTAGTCTCAAAACTGTTGCTGGAGCTTCGAACGCTTTGCCTCCTATCTCGACATCCATATTGCAGCAGTCTGTGGTTCGAAGTTCCGTACCATCAGGGAGTCGCACTCTCTTTTCCAAACCGGAAAACTTCTCCACTCCTTCTAATCCTTCAATAAACGAGTCCGACACGAAGGAGTGTGACGCACCCCTGTCGAAGAGGGTGTGAGCGGGCTTGCCGCTAATCATTACTATGCCTGGGTTTGTTTGAGTTCAAAGAATAGTATTACTTTTAATGTCTAAGGTACTCTTAAAATTTAAAATTTATAAATCTTACAAAATTTTAAGTACCTGTAATCACCTCCTCTGGGTCCCTCTGCTCCGTGAGGTCCAGCGCGTATACCTGCTCCCGGTCTCGGCCTCGGCCGTGATATCCTCGGCCTCGGCCTCGGCCTCGTCCTCGTCCTCGTCCTCGGCCTTGGTGAACTGGAGGGGCCACTGGAGGTGGTGGAGGAGGAAGAGGGTGGACCTGAAGCGGGCACTGCGTCCTGATGTGCCCAGGTTGGCCGCAACCAAAGCAGGTGATCTGCCTCTGACCTCGATCATCCTGTCTCATCGGTCCGGGAATCTGTATAGGTGGAGGAGCCAATGGTGGAGGAGGCCCCTGATCCTGCCTGTAATTGGGGCGACGATGTCCCCCACCTCTCCTGTATCCAATAGTCTTGCCTCTCTGAGATGATCTGCTGCTTTCCCCAAAAGACTGCCCATCCAGCGATCTCTTCCCTCTGCCTTGCACCATCAGCTGGTCAGCCTCCAGCTTCTTTGCCATCTCGATGATCTGCGCCATGGTACCGTGAGCAATGAACAGCAAGGGTTGCCTCAAAGAATCGCGGAGTCCGTGATAGAATCTCTTCGCATACTTCTGGTCATCCCAGTCATGGAAGCCTGCAAACCTAGCCAGGTGGGAGAATTCTCTCTGGTACTCGATGACTGATCGGCTCCCCTGTTGGAGGTTCAGAAACCTCGCCTCCAAAGCATCTCGGTCTGTGGAGGATACAAAGTGCTCCAAGAATACGTCACTGAACTCCTCCCAAGATATGTCCATCAGCTCCCTATCGGCGAATGTAGAGTCTCGCACCGACTTCCACCACCTCTTTGCATGAGCATCTAGTGCCGAGGTGGCAAGAGGAACTGCCTGTCTGACGGGGCAGCTGATGCCAGCTAGCAGCTCCTGGATGGTCTCCAACCACTCCTCTGTCTTCACAGCATCTTCTGTCCCGCGATACAATGGCGGAGACAGACTTTTAAACGCACTCAGCCAGTTCGACCCTGGGTTGGGTAGCTGTACCGGGGCTTGCTGATCTCTGAATGCGTCCAGGATTGCCGTCAGCGTTTGTCCCATCTCTGTCTGGATGAACGGAATAGCAGCCGGAGGGGGAGGAACCGCATCCTGTGGAGGCTGCATAAAGGTAAGATAATGTCAAAATTGGCCTAACTCATTGTTTTATGGACTGTTTTATGTGGCTTTTAAACATGGGCACACCATTGCTTCCGCTGCATAGTTTGTCCGCAAACTAATGCTCGCGCGGGGTGTTCCAGTGTGGTGGACTGTATTCTCGTATGATCGTGTGCATAGTTTGTAAGATCCTGTTCCTCAAGTCCGAGGCAACCCGGATCTTATGCCCAGAACCGCCGCCTTATGGTGACACTAACGCACGAGCTAGTCGTCACCGCAAGACGCCGATTTTGCCGGCTAGTACGATCATATCTTGTCGGCCAATATGAGAATAAAACATAATATCAGAGTAAACGCAGTAAAAGTCCACAGCCACAGCACATATATATATCAAAAGAGAATGAAACATCAGTCCGCAATGAGTACAACAAATATAAGTAAATAGGGCTTATGCCCAGTACATCATGATCACTCTCACTCTCACATACAGCAGCGGAAAAACTAAAACTCTCTCACATCACACCTGTAGACGTGCTCCGGTAGTAGTAGCCGGTATCTGCTCCTCAAGTCCTGCCTCCTCGACGTGCTGGTCCACCTCCTCGAGCTCCTAAAATAGTAAGGTCAACGACCATTAGTCAAACAGACTAAGTCGTATCCTCAGCACCTCCTCCTGCAACTCCTAGGCACCGTGCGGGAGGACGAAGCGGAGGACAACAAGGGGTGGCAAAAGAGAGCAGGTGACAGGAATCTAACAGGGTATATAATCAAGAAAATAATGAAATGTAACCTCCACTTATGCGGGTACGCATAAGCAAGGGATCTTTTGCAAGGCTCCCATTGTATAGAATGTCCCATACCATTTATACAATGGGGTGTCAGAGTCATAAGCATATATATAAAGGAAAACTAACCTTAACCTATAAACATGCCCACACAGGCTTATAGGCTAAGGGTTCGTATAGCAGGTCCTAATGTATAAGCGTCCCATACCACTTATACATTAGGTGTCTTAGGTTGTTATGTAGATTAATGTTATGCAACTATATGGTGGGTATGATATGAACATGCAGTGCAACACACACACACGACTCCGTGATCACAGACCTTTAGTTCCCACTTTTCGAGAGCTAGCATCACTCTCAGGTACCACCGTTGTGGCTACGGCAGCAGCGGAGCGGGCGTCTCCGCCTTCTAGGCGGGTATCACACTACCAGGCCTAGACCTCTCTTGTACGCCTCTGTACACCGACAAGTGCACTCTAGAGCCTCTGCGTACCACTTTGCTGACTACCTGTCAGTCTTGTTGGGCCGGGTGCGCGTTATTAGGAAAAGTCCTCCAGACTCCAGTGAAAACAACCTACTGGCCCATCTAACCCTCGCACCCGCCTGGTCCATCGTACTGCCGTCGGTGTGACGATCGTCCAGTACCGCATGGCCCGCCACTAGTATATGCACATGCAAGTATTATATATAAATCGAGCCTCCATCTCCAAGGACTATCCAGCCCCAAAACTCTCCAACCCGCCTGGGTGAGTATATATGAAACCAATCTCATCCTCCAACTCTGCACGGGTGAGCAAGTAGTCAAAGACTCCAAGTCCCTCCAACCCAGCACGAGTGAGCACATGTCCAGTTCACCTAACCTAATAGACTACTCTTGTCTACAGTTTATCATACTTAGAATCTTAAGGTTAATCCCAGGACTGCCCAAGGTATTCCCGGTGAAGGGCTCTCAGGGGCACTAGGAGCTACGATGGGCTGAATCCCAAAGCTCCCTTTCTCAAGGATATTTAGTTTAGTTGTTGCTTACCCCGAACTCCCTTTTCTCTTTCCTGTTACATAGAGTGACCTAGTGATTTAAGGTATGGGTTAAGGAGTGACGGTCTTCCGTCAACTCTACCTATGCATGACTAATGTTGCACTATTACTCTCATCTCTAGAATGCATCTGCCACCCAGGGTTATACTTCCGAACTTAAACTCTAACTCAGTTGTTGATTCATCTCCTGGCGGCCTGTAGTCCAGCCTACTCTTCCTATGCGCACCCCAAAACCTAACACCACCCTGAAACCGAACTTCTAGATTCTTGGTCCAACTGACTCCGAATATTTATCCTAGGGTAGTATGGACTACTAAAATGAATATGTGGATTTTCATGATTTTCCTAGGTTATTAAGGCCTTCAATTAAATCTTTTAAAATTATTCCCTAGGTCATTTTACACATGAAGTATCATCAATTAAAATCTTCTGACCTATGGGAATTTTCCTGAGTTGCATATGAGTAAAATATTACTGTCTACAAGATTTCATAATTTTCCTTTTAATATAAATATTTATCCCATAATTAATAGAATTTCTACACAAGTGTCATTTTCCAAATGAAGTACAAGAAATATATTCACCAAAATTCCAGGAACATTACTAAGCATTTATATTACTATTTTACGACTGATGGCAGAGTTTCGATCATTCCTGTACAGTGATGGCCTAACAAAACTCATTTCTAGTTATTTACCAAAATGCCATTTTCCTACCTTAATAATTATCAGTGTGTACAAAGAAATTCTAAAATAAATATGCAACACTAATATTACTATTATACATCTATAGAAATATTTTTACAATTTCCCCACATGTAATTCCACCAATCCATAAATAAATACAAAAGGGGTAAAATAGTAATTTCAAGGTTTTTGTTCCAATAATTTCCAAACAGAGGTCTAAAATTTTCCTAAGTCAAATAAGACACCATACTTTGACTTGGATGAATTTGAAAGTTTTCTATAGCCAGATTCTATTTTTCCCATTTATTTTCCAAAAAGGCCTATAATTTGAAAAATTCCAATAAGTGGTATTTTTGATTCCAAAAGTCCCAAAAATAATTCTAGGGGTGAAACATGCCCTAATGAATCACTGGAATTTATTGCATGGTTTTTGGGTGCCTCAGCTAGGCTAAATACACAATATACAATTTCTTGCTAATTGCACACCAAGGCCTAAATTAGCCAACACATGTACATGGATTAACCCATCATGCAGGGGTACAATTGCTCTGAAATTTCTACCAGGCACCAATGATGCCCCTAAGGATGAGCCACCAGAATTTAGGGCCATTTGAAGTTAGCTAACTCCAAGAATCACCTAGTTAAGCCCTAGGGGTATTTTGGTAATTTCCTCATATTTTATTTTCCAATCAAGCCCATTTTGGGCAGGGCCTAAATGTGCCCTAATTATACCTCTGACCAAAATCTCAGGTCAAGGGGACTTCTGGTTTGGCTTGGGCAGCCATTTAAAATTCTGCCAAATTGCTATTTGCAGCCCAAGCCAAAGCCTATTTTTACAAACTTGCAAGTGAGATTCCTCATCATGCAGTGAATCAATTTAGCCCAAATTTTAACCATGGGTCTAATAAACCCATGAGAGGGTGCCACCAAAATTTGGGGCCATTTGGAGTTGGAGAACTCCAAAAATCACATTTATTTACTTTTGGGTATTTTTGTAAAAACTATAGCAAAATGTTCCCCAAAAATTCTAATTTTTGGGAAGGACCTAGATTTGACTAAATAAGCCACATGCCCAAATTCTCAGTCCATTTGGACTTAGGATTTGAGCAGGGCATCAATTTTAATTTCTGTCCTAGTTTAAGGGCAGTCCTAGCAAAATGGACCTACAGGGCAGAATACGCAACCAAATTTAATGAGTAATATGTCAAATCAAAGCTAACACAGAGATCTACAATATTCATGTTAGGCAAAAGTTCATCAGATGGCTATAAGGGCCTCAAAATCAACATGCAAGGTATCTGTTAAAGTGTGACAGAATAGTGTACTATTCATTTGATATTAATACAGAGATTTAATAAAACAAATGTTGCACGAATCTTAAAGGAATCTAACGGCGGCTGTATCCTCTTCCTCATGCACTGCATGCAGGGCCAACCCGGCACAGGCGGGTTTTGCGGGGCCGTTCCCGGCCATCGCCGGCGGCGGGACCTCCGGCCAAGTCCTTCCCCGGCCTCACGGTGGTCGGGGCTAGAGCTGGCCGGCGACTGGGCGGCGGAGAGCGGCGGATGGCGGCGGCGCAACCAAGCCGAAAAGCTCCCAGGCCGCCATTTTTAAACCAATTTTTGAGCTTTTGATTCCTAACGTCGAGCTCGTTTGAGCTCGACCTCTAGCCTAGTGGATCTAGGATACTAGTACACTTGGAGGAGAAGGGATACAGACCCTTAATGGCGGCTGTGGCTGAGGGTGGCGGCGGCTCTCCATTGCATGCACTATCCGGCGATCTCCTCTATTAGCCATGGCAGCTGGTGGTCTCTGGCCTTCTCTCTCTGTCTCAGGGGTAGGAGTGAGTGGAATGAAAGGTGTGGATAGGTTTGGGGGCTGAGTTAAGAGGGGGAGGGCGATTTCACCAAGGGAGGGGCGGATTCACCAAGGCTAGGGCTCGGGTTGGGGGGTTTGGCCGGCTAGGTTGCTTGGGAGTGGGCCCCACTGGTTCAAGTGGGCTGACTAAGCCTTAATGGGTCGGGTTGCCCAGGTTAGGGCTGAGTTAGGTGAGTGGAGAAAGAGAATTTCTCATACAAGTGGAATAGGCTATATTGGGCTTGGGTTGGGTTTAGGCTTGACCCAAGACTGCATGGTGGGGGTCCTACACCTCCTAATACCCATGCATGGTCAGCCAACCCATCATGGGTTGGTGGGATGAGCCCAAGTGGCCCAAAATAACTCCTAGGCACTTTCTCTCTCCTATTCCTCCTCTTTTCTCTCTCCTAGATAATTTTTCAAACTTACTATTGCTTGCCCCTATTTTTCTCTCCCCTAGGGTTTATAGGGTCACTTTAGACCCACATGATGAATTTGGGTTGATTTGGGTGGACCCAACCCAGTGAATTGGGCTAGGGCACCATTTTCACTATTTAGGTCAAAGGTGTTGACTTGACCCATCATGGGTCAACTGGTTGACCCCATGGCCTACCTTAGGGTCCACTTAGATTGTATTTAGGGTTAGGGCATCATGGTGGGGTCATGGTGTGGCTAGGGTTCTTGTTTAGGCTAGTTTGACCTAGTTTGACTCTGGCCCCATGGTGGGCCCCACATGGCTACAATCCACTACCTAGGGTCAAACCTAGCTTATAACCCTAACACCCACCCCATGCCTAACCCAATCTAAGTTAAGGGGTCTAGAAGTAACATTGGGATGTTACACGTTGAGTGTGTTCTACTCACTCAACGCTATACAACTTTTTGCGTTGAGTGTTGCTGTGCCAGTCAACTCCACAGAAAAGTTGGGCAAAATTTTCACTAAGTCCATAGGCGCTGAGTGTAGCTTACTCACTCAACACCAGATAACAGAAAATTATGTTAAGTAGTTTGGCGTTGAGTGGAGCTTACTCTCTCAACGCCAAGGCGCAGAAATATTTGATAAGGAAAATAGCGTTGAGTGAGGTAAGCTTACTCAACGCTCTCAATGCTCTCAACGCTCTCAACGCTCTCAACGCCTTAGAGACGAAATTTGGCTAAGTACAAAAGAATGGATTGCTTGACTTTCGTTGAGCTCAGCTTCGTTGAACGGAGCTCAGCGATCGTCAAGCTTAGCCAAATTACTCAGTTTAGCCTGGAGTTCATCGAACTCAGTTTAGCCTTTCATCGATCCAAGTTTGCAACTGAACTTTTGCATTCGTCGAGTTGAGCTCGACATTTGTCAAACAGAGCTCAGCTTTCATCGAGCTCAATACTTAGATAGAATTTTGTCTAAGTGTTGTGGCATTAAGTGATACCTACTCACTCAACGCCTTTGGTTTTGTTGATTGAATTTTGTATAAGTCCAGAGATGCTGTGTAATGCTAACGTCAGTAAAGTCAAATTGTCAACAGAAATTCAAATGGTGCAGAATTACTGCCAGAGACATTAGCGGGCAGCTGTCATCATCTTCTGCACTTTCCAAGGAAAATTTCCAACTTATAGTGTTGGGGCCCACACACAGCAAGGATCCGTTAAATCAAATTTAAATGGAAGGGATGCGCTGGATGGCTTAAACTCAGCCATCAATCCTAGTGGTGGGGCCGACTGCTCGAATGGACTTCAGAGTATAAAAGGAAACAATCGGCCAGGAAAAAAGAACGAACACAACTAAAAGAACAATCTATTCCTCGTCTAGGTTTTTTGAAAATGAGAAGAAGGGCGGGAGAACATCATCTTCTTCCTCGCCATTTTTGTCGAGCCTGAAGAAGGAGTTCTACACAGAGAACCTTGCTAGGAAGGAGATAGCTGGAGCAATTACTATTCACAATAGCATGAGCAGAATTTGTTCTGAGGGAGCAGATCTATAAGTTCTGTAGAAGGAAGGTTTGTTGTTTGAAGAAAGAATCTACTGCCTACATCATTGTCTGCAACAACAAAAGGTTGGGCTGATATCTGCTCAGTCCAGGAAGAAGATGACACAGAGTTCTTGAGCTGGTGTATAATCATATAATCTTTCTCTATTTCTTTCTTGTGTAAAGATTCTTGGTGAATCTAGAGTTGTAAGCCTGTTTTATAAATGCTAAGGTCTTTGCGACCTGTGTTTGGCTTTGTGCAGGGTGAAAGGTCGTTATGACCCGAGGGTTGGCTTAGTGACTAATTATTAGGTCTGTGTGACCTGTGTGGTCCTACGGGATCTGTGCTGTAAGCTATTAAATAGTTGAGTTTTGGAGGAAGAGCTGAATCTAACACAATGTTAGATAGGCGCAGAGGGATAGTGGATGTACCCAAGATTGGGGAACCACTATAAAATTATTGTGTCATCTGTGAATGTTCTTGAAATCCGATAACTAACCTAATAACAGGCATAAAAATCTGATAACAAATTAGAAAAGGTAAAATAAAGACAAAAACCTATTCACCCCCTCTCTAGGTGTTTAGCTAACCTTGACAACAAGACTTTCAAGTGGTATCAGAGGGAGGTTACTCTTTAAAGGTCTTAACAATCTGATTATACCTCCAAGATTAGCAAGAAGTCTGTCTCCATAGGTTCAGGAATGACCAATAGGGAGCTGAGTGATGTGAGACTTCCAATCTGTAGGAAGGAAGATTTTGGAATCTTGAAAGCAAGGGTGAGGCAGTTTATGGAAGCTGGTGACCCTAGAATGTACATTACAGTTGAAGAAGGACCATTCATCCCAATGAAGGTCTCTACACTGGATGCTAATGTCAAAACCCCCAAGACATATGATGAGATGACCAAGGATGACTTGGCACTTGCCTCAATATACAAGAAGGCAAAGAATATCATCATAGGTGATGTTGATAATTCTACACTTCAGAACTTGATCCATTATACAACAGTAAAGGAAATGTGGGAAACACTTGTGATTTACATAGAGGGGTGATAACTTCCCAAAAGAAGTTATCTAGTACTTTATTTTGATTTATTATTCATCGTATTGGGAAACAAAAGAATTAAATAAGTAAAAATATGAGTAAATTTGTATTTATTTTGTTTGTGGTTAATATGTCTAATTTTTCATTATTTTCTTGCTAGAAAATCTGAAGGAATCGATCCGGAGAAGCAAAGCTGGAATTGTTTTTGACCTGTGCAGGTTGTTGCAACAACCTAAAAAAGTTGTTGCAATAACTGCTGAACGGATTTTTAATTTAAAATTAAAATTTTACGCCAAAAAGAAAATTGAAAAGAGGACTAGATTGGAAAATTTGAATCAACTAAACATGAATAATCAAAACAATGATGCTGAGGTTCATCAAGAGGGACATGACTTAGGAGGCCAAGTAGAGCATAACTGGCACCTAATAGAAAATAGGTGTACAACCTCGGGCTCGCATGAGCCAGAGGCTTAAGGAAGGGAGCTAAGCAAGACGGCCCAGGGCGGTCGTCAATTCGCAGAGCGAGTGGATCCTGGCAAGAAGGATTTAGGCGAAAGGGCCTAGACGAGAAGGTCTAAGCGAGAGTTGCGCCATGAGATGGGCGAGCATGTGCCAAGGGAGGAGGCAATCGCGGCTGAGTGGCCGACTCGCCATGCGAGAGGGCTCCATAAGGGAGCTCTTGCTAGCGAGACGGTGCTCTCGCCAAGCGAGAGAACCCTAAAAGGGAGTTCTCGCCAAGCACCGGTTCGGTTCAAAATCAGTTCAGGTAGGGTCGGGTCCATCTTTTATCCCCATGGGATCTTACGCTTTTGCCCTGGGTGGTCTGCATATAGCCCTTCAGAACAGCGGAGTTTGGCTGTTGGCAAACCCAACTAAGGGTATTATAGTAATTTCAGGACAGCTCCATTGTGTTATTGGCAGTCCCAGTTCAGGGGCCTATAAATAGACCGGTAAGGTGCTTTAGAAGGGAGGCATTCCTTACTCTCCTTCTCTTCTTCTAAGGCACCTGGCTCAACATTGGCTAGAGAGGTGAAGAATTTCCGATTTTTTCGGGTACGAGGTGGGACCTCCGCGCTGGAGCCCCCGATCTAGTCTTTCGAGAGCCTTGTCAAGAGGGTGGTCCAAAGAGAGTATGTGTGAGTTGCCCCTTTAGTTCTGAGCTTTAGGAGCGACCGACCTTGGTTGTTCCAATATTTTTTAGTGCGGTGAGCGTGGAACAGCAGCTTGCACAGAAGAAATTTGGGTTACCTCTTGGCGGGAGATCTTGAAGGAGATGGAGGCGGGTCCCCGAACCCAGGAGGATATGTTGGGAGGGCGGAGTTCATGACATCCATTGGGGGGATCATGGACATGCTGAAATAGATCTCGCAGAGAGGAGAATGCGAGACCCCTCTACCCAAGATGCTAGGTCTCATGCCCCGCGATGGGATCGAACCGGCAAGGATAGGCGAGGATGCGCCAGGAAGGCGACCGGGGAAGGAGGTAGTGGCGGAAGGGAGCCGGCGAGACGTGGAGGCAGAGAACTTTTCGCCAGCCCAGCGAGTGTCATATCGCCTGGAGGGATGGTCGCGCGAGTGGAGGTGGCGATACCCCTGATAAGAGGGTCTCCCTTCTGCGATTTGATTCTCTCGGCACCTGTCCCTGAAGGGTTCCGCGAGCCCGAGTTGACCTACTATGTGGGGAAGGACGATCCCCTCCAGTACCTGCAGTGGTTCGAAGACGCGGTCTCCATTAGACCAATGAAGAATGCTTTTAAGTACCGCCTTTTTGCAATCACCCTAAAGGAAAAGGCTAGGGATTGGTTCCACCAAATCCCAGCGGAGTCGATTTACGGCTTCGAAGACCTGAGCAGAAGCTTCCAGTTGCGATTCTCAACCTCTAAGAAGAGGAAGAAGAACCCGGAGTCCATTTTCTTGATCAAGCATAAGGCCGACGAGTCCTTGGCTTAATATGTGGACCGCTTCCAGGAGGAGATTCTAGACATCCAGGAGGTGCCCGATTTCGCTCTCCAGATGGCCTTCTTTGTGGGGCTGAAGGAGGGCTTTTTAAGATGAGCCTGACCAGGAAGCCGTCGTTGTCATTCAAAGGGTTGATGGAGAAGGCGGCGAAGGAAATAGCTATGGAGGCAGCAAACCCGGCCTTTGCTAAGAAGTTGGCGAGACTGACGGAGGTGGAGCAGAGGGAACCGGGAGGAGCAAGGCAGCAGGAGGGAAGGAGAAGGGAAGAGCCAAGAGGGCCGGTGCATCAGGAGTTGGGTTGGTAGCAGGCAGGAGGCCCCGTTCAAGGGCAGGGAAGAGGTTTCCCCCAGGGGGAAGGAACTACTATATGCCCAAAATAGACTACGTAATAACGCAAGTGCACGCGTCGCTCAAGTAATAAAGTGTGAGTGAGATCATTCCCACAGAGAAGTGATTACTTTAGTTCTTACAACTACTAGCTACCCAGTTTCTTCAAATTCAAGCAGATCTAATGAGATGATTTAGAACAGTGATGAAAATTCTAAATGATGATTTAAACTAATATACGAATTAGAGAGATACTTTTTATCAGTGGAGAGAGGAGTCTTGTATTTCAGATTTCCTATGTGAGTTGAAATTGTGCCTGAAACTAATATTTAGTAAGAATGTTTGAACAAATTATCCTTCAATAATTTGAAAGAAGAAATCTTCATTTCTCGAATCTCGGAAATTTTAATATCCTATCATCCCCTAGTTATCTCTAACTTAGGAAGAATGAAAAAAAATATTTTTTTAAGAGTAAAAATCGGATTTGCTAGCAAGAGGAGGGAATTTCTTCCTCTCTTCTTTACTATGGTGAACTTATGAGCGATTGTACTTCTCCACTCTTGAATCTCGAAATACAACAGAAGGGTGAAATAAAAACTCTTAGTTAAAGATCTACACCGCTCGTCTCTCAATTCTTGTGGTGAAGTAAGATAATCTTCAACCTAAATTTTGCCTCTCATCTCTCGAATCTTGATGCAAAATAGTAGATGAAAAAAAACCAAGAGTTTCTTTAATAAATTCAAAAGTTCCCCAAAGAAGATTTTGTCAAACAAACTTAGCATAAGAAAACTACACCATAAAAACAAACATAGTACTTTCTTCATACAAGACCAAGAGAATTTAGTTCATGACTGCGGAAGAACACCACAAAATAAGAAGGATCTTACAGCACATGATGAATGGATTCAAAATAGTGTAGGAAATTTCTCTCCAAGTCAGGCCCAAGAAGTCCTCCAAGATCCGTTCTGCCCTAGTTCTTTTTCTCCAAGCAATCTCCCTGATGAGGACCAGGGAGGTTCCATCAGCTGGGGTGGGGACATGGTCCTAGAACGCTCCCACCCCCGCCTTAGAAAGCTATGGCCTTTGGCCAGGGAAGAGGGAGAGGAAGAGAGCGTGGGAGAGAAGGAGCAGGGGTGGGGAGGAGGTGGAACCCCCAAGAAGGGAGACGGGATGGGGGAGCCGCCTTGCCGTATTGTGACTTCCACGAGGAGGAAGGTCACGCGACGGCTACCTGCCCAGAATTTCTGGAGTTGAAGAAGGGGAAGGGAGTAGGGGAGCAGCAGCTGCCAGTACGGATTGTTGAGATGACAGGAACTGGGGAGGAGGACCGGTGTGTGGATCGATCAGATACAGGGGATCGAGGGGTGATCGGGGTGATCCACGAGGGAGGGGGGTGGGGGGTGGGGATTGAGGCTACCCGTAAGGCCAGCCTCCACACCATGTACCGTCGGAGCGTCGCCTCGATATCGCAAGCCCCTCCCCCGGATGAAAAGATTACTTTTTCCAGGAAGGACCTACTAGATCACGAAGATCCTTTCTGTGATGCACTGGTGATTAGGACCACCAATGAAAACTTCACGGTGTCAAGAATCTTGGTAGATAATGGGAGTTCCGTAAATGTCATCTTCAAAAAGGCATTCAATGAGATTAGAGTGGAAGCCAGGAGAGTGTTGGCGGCGGATGAACCGTTGTTTAGATTCTCAGGAGAGCGGAAGGAGGTTGAGGGAGGAGTAGGGCTCCAGGTAACTCTGGGGGGGCTGTCCAGAAACTGTCGCTTTGTGATAGTTGATGCCCCCAGCAGTTACAACACAATCTTTGGGCCCCTTTGATCAGCGCCTTCAGATGCGTGCCATCCTCGTTCCATCAGTGTTTAAAGCTCAATTTAGGGGGGACTCAGATCAGGGTACGAGGAGATCCAAAAGCGGCCCGAGAGTGCTATGTGACGGCAGTGAACACCATCTCATGGAAGGGTGATGCAGAATAACTAGGGAGGAGGATGGAGCGAGAGCAGGAGGATAGAGAGGTGGCTGAAGTGGAGAGAGGCATTGCGGTGGAGCTAGAGATGGCGAGAGAGCAGGTGGATGGAGGTGAGCAGGAGGAGAGAGAGGTGGCTGAATTGGAGAGAGGCGTTGCGGTGGAGCAAGATGTTGGGTATTGTATCCACAATTACCTGGATTTGAGGAAGCCACCTGTCAAGCTAGGATGAATTCACAATGTATTTGATGAAATATTTTAAGTTGTGCTTGCAGTTATTCCACGCTAAGTACACACCAATGTCAGGGTGCAGTGGGTCAATATACACGGGTCTGCACGACGTAATCCCTCGTTGAGCAGATCAGTGTGTTGGCCTGCGTGTACTCTCTCTATTGGGGTGTACTTAATTTCAAGTACAGGGCTATGATAAAGCAAGAGAAGACAAGGAGCAAGGTTGGGCCAAAGACCAGCTCACGGAAAGAAAGAGGAGAAATCGCCTAAGTATAAATCGACGAGAATCACCATGTGATTCTCGCCGATTCGGCGAGAATCACTTATGATTCTCGCCGAGTCGCCAAGAATCACTAGCTGATTCTCGCCGGTTAGAGCCGGCAGTCTCGACACCGCCAGAAATTTCTCTAAGGCAGAATCGTCGAGAATCACTAAGTGATTCTCGCCGATTCGTCGAGAATGACTTTGCATTCTCGACGATTCGGCGAGAATCAAGTGTGATTCCCGACGTTTCTCCCCGGCTTCTATATCAGCGCAGCCAGAATTCGGCTAAGTAGGATTCGGCGAGAATCGTTGGTGATTCTCGCCGATTCGTCGAGAATCACCTACGATTCTCGCCGAATTTGACTTGGGCAATTTTTTGATTCTTTCTGGACCGGTCCACGTTACCTGCGGTATTTCGAACCGGACTTAGGTCTTATCGCTGGTGGGACCCACAACGGTCATATACTTGACCTAAGATATATATACCTCCGTATGTATGAACAGTAAAAAAAACCAGATACGTGAATTCAAAAAGGAACAGCCGCCGACGTGACCTAATTCGCGATTTTTCTCCATCGACCGTCTCCGCCCTCGAGCAGTTCGTCGCCGCTGTTGATCTCAAGTTCTTCCAGATCTCCGGCGACAGAAGCTTAGGCTAGCATAGCGTCTCACGCGTCTAACCAGAGATCCCTTGTCTCTTGATTCGTTGATCGGGAAAAACCTTCCCCTTCCAAATCGATCGAGACGACCGATCCTAGTGTGACCGTTGGAAGACCTTGCTTCCTTTGCTACGAAGTTTGAATCTCGATTGCACGGCAGCAGCTCTCCATCACCGCCGCTTATTTTGTGAACCTAGCCGCCGCTCCAAGCCGCCGCCGGTTTCGGGAAGGTTCAATCCAAGTGAGATCTAGGGTTGTGGACTCTTCATTGACTTCAAGAACACGTCGTCGAACGAAGAGGGACACCATAGTCTCCATACGTTGTTTGTATTTCTTACAAGCTATTTTCAATTTCTTTGTAAAGGACCAATTGGTCTCTAGTTGTAAGGGTTGAGTGCAACCCGTGTTGTGGGAGTGGTGACTCCTACGTGTGGAAGGGTTCCTTCCGTTAGTGCAAGGATTGGATTTCAATCCTGTTGGTGAAGTGACCGAGTCATCCCTGGTTGGGAGATAGGTCGAAGGGGGAAAGTGGACGTACCCAAATCGGGGAACCACTATAAATTGCTTGTGTCCTGTCTGTGTTGTGTTGTTTTGTTTTCTTATGCAGGTACAATTTTAATTCCGCAAATACGCTGCAAGACACCTATTCCCCCCCATAGGTGAAGCTAGTTGGCACTAGGTGGACTTTCAAGTGGTATCAGAGGGAGGTTACTCATCAAAAAGGTTCACACCTTGAGTAGAATCCTGCCACCAGTGTCAAAAGCATGGAGCTGGATTATCAGATCTCTCTGCTAAGACTCCCCACGTGCACAAAGGAGTATTATCCCGTCTGGAAGATGAGAGTGTCATTTCACTTGGAGGCTATCGATCCTCGAGTATCTATCATCTTGGAAGAGGGTCCATTCATTCCAATGAAGACCTCCGGCTCTGGAAAGGATATCCAAATCCCCAAGTGTATTACTGAGATGTCGGAGACTGAATTCTCACTATTCAATCTGGACAAGATGATTCGTCAGATCATCATGGATGTCTGGTCTGGACCTTCTCGATCTAGACTGGAAAAGTGTAAGTCGGCCAAGTCAATGTGGGTAACCATCTCAGATCTCATGGAGGGGTCAGAGAAAGCAGGGATCTGCTGTCAGCAAGAGGATGAAGCCTATGCGGGGGTCCTCGTCTCTGAAGATGAAGGCAAGGACCAATCGATCAGCATCAGGGCTCCGGTGTCCTTGTCAGAGACTGAAGAAGAAATTAAGGAAAGCAGTTCTGATGAAGCTGACTCAACAGTCTCTAGCGATATTAACAGTAACTCTGAAGAGCAGGTAACTTCTTCATCTTGCCCCTCTTCTCTTGAAGTTCCTGAAGACAGGGATAGTTCGGATGGCTGCCCTTTAGAAAATCCTGATTCCCTGAAGAGAGACCTTCAGAAAAGCAACCTACTTGTTGAGGAGCAAGCTCAGGAGATTTCTCGACTGAAGATCTTGTTGGAACTCCAATTGGCATCCAACAAGGTTAAGGAATCTAAAATCTCATATCTAGAGAGTAGTCTAGAGAATGAGAAGAGGATAGTATCCAAATTTTCCAAGGTTGATGCTATCAAGAGAAAGGGAGAAAATGGGTGGATCTCCCGAATTATCAATTCATGGAAAAATGGGGAAACGGTATTCAGACCCCCCACCCCAGGCAGGGTGGGTACTCGTCATGCCTTCAAGTATGACCACAGGAACAACCGTGGTCACTGCAAGGGTGATCAGCCCTCAAGTGGGGACACCCATAGTGCAAGGGCTGTCATGGCCACCCATGAGAGAATACCTAAGGCTCATTCTGAACCCTTTGTATTCTCGGCCACAGCCCCAACTCAGCATGAATCTGCTGGTATCAGCTCTCACTGCGCTTCTTACCACCCTAGGACACAGGAAAGGGGGGTTAGAAGTCATGCAGTTAGTGCTCATGGGGCCTCTGGAAGGGTGCTGACTGAAAGGAATGCACCACCTCCCAGGCCTCATGACGCTCGCTACATGCATTCCTTCCACCCTTCCAAGTGTCACGGTGGAAGAGGCAATTTTGTGAGCAGATCTGGCTCTATCCCGTTTAGACTTAGGACCATGACTACCTCAGTCACCGGATCAGGTCAGAAACGGCGATACAACATTCACACGTGTTGGTGTTGTGGCAAGGTGGGTCACTTTGCCATAGATTGTTGGCACAACCCCTCTGTGTCAAGGGCAAGGGCATATCCACCTCCTCTGGGCAGAGGTAGTCTTCCTGACAGGATTCCTGAGGGAAGGCATTCGAGTTTTTATGCTAACAAGAACCTAGGACCCAATACATATTGGGTTCCTAAGGAAAGGTAACACTCTTTTGCAAGGTAGTCTAGGTTCCCGTAAACCTAATGGGAACTAGACAGGAGATGTTCCAAGAATGACGTGGAATAAGTATCTGGAATAGGAGCAGTGCCATCAACAAAGGCACATTCAAGTTGACCACCTGGTGTGCCTTGAGCAGAAGATCTAAATGATACATATTTTAATCTCAGGTAATTGCAATCAGCTTCAATATATGAGCCATAGTGCATCGATTTTTACATATATGTATATATGTATGTCTACATATCCACACTAAGTCATGAATTCCCTCTCTCGAAAGTAAATGGTCATGTGTAGATTTACACTTATATGCTTGTACACCTAAGGAAAGATTAAAATTGTAAAAATAACCTTTAGATACATTGTTAAAGATTTATCTGCAAATACACTGGTAGATTCGAGAATGAACCTCAACAGGCATAAGTCAGCCCACTGAAAATTAAAGAAGATACGTCATTGGAAGTCACTAAAACTTACAACTGACATCAAGAATATTGTGTATATCTCGATCGAGAAATAACCTATTAAAGTTGCTTGCCACGGTTATTGTCTTGGGTATACCAAAGTTGATATGCCTCCCAACGCTGTGTGGAAAACTCCTTCCAAACCCTCAATAGATACATGTATTAAGAAATATATATATTCCGAAGATTGGTATTAAGAAATATATATTTAGAAGATGTCTAAACCCTTTGATATCAGAAGATTCCGAGAATCCACAATTACCTGGATTTGAGGAAGCCACCTGTCAAGCTAGGATGAATTCACAATGTATTTGATGAAATATTTTAAGTTGTGCTTGCAGTTATTCCACGCTAAGTACACACCAATGTCAGGGTGCAGTGGGTCAATATACACGGGTCTGCGCGACGTAATCCCTCGTTGAGCAGATCAGTGTGTTGGCCTACGTGTACTCTCTCTATTGGGGTGTACTTAATTTCAAGTACAGGGCTATGATAAAGCAAGAGCAGACAAGGGGCAAGGTTGGGCCAAAGACCAGCTCACGGAAAGAAAGAGGAGAAATCGCCTAAGTATAAATCGACGAGAATCACCATGTGATTCTCGCCGATTCGGCGAGAATCACTTAATCGACGAGAATCACTTATGATTCTTGCCGAGTCGCCAAGAATCACTAGCTAATTCTCGCCGGTTGGAGCCGGCAGTCTCGACACCGCCAGAAATTTCTCTAAGGCAGAATCGTCGAGAATCACTAAGTGATTCTCGCCGATTCGTCGAGAATGACATTGCATTCTCGACGATTCGGCGAGAATCAAGTGTGATTCCCGACGTTTCTCCCCGGCTTCTATATCAGCGCAGCCAGAATTTGGCTAAGTAGGATTCGGCGAGAATCGTTGGTGATTCTCGCCGATTCGTCGAGAATCACCTACGATTCTCGCCGAATTTGACTTGGGCAATTTTTCGATTCTTTCTGGACCGGTCCACGTTACCTGCGGTATTTCGAACCGGACTTAGGTCTTATCGCTGGTGGGACCCACAACGGTCATATACTTGACCTAAGATATATATACCTCCGTATGTATGAACAGTAAAAAAAACCAGATACGCGAATTCAAGAAGGAACAGCCGCCGACGTGACCTAGTTCGCGATTTTACTCTGCCGACCGTCTCCGCCCTCGAGCAGTTCGTCGCTGCTGTTGATCTCAAGTTCTTCCAGATCTCCGGCGACAGAAGCTTAGGCTAGCATAGCGTCTCATGCGTCTAACCAGAGATCCCTTGTCTCTTGATTCGTTGATCGGGAAAAACCTTCCCCTTCCGAATCGATCGAGACGACCGATCCTAGTGTGACCGTTGGAAGACCTTGCTTCCTTTGCTACGAAGTTTGAATCTCGATTGCACGGCAGCAGCTCTCCATCGCCGCCGCTTATTCTGTGAACCTAGCCGCCTCTCCAAGCCGCCGCCGGTTTCGGGAAGGTTCAATCCAAGTGAGATCTAGGGTTGTGGACTCTTCGTTGACTTCAAGAACACGTCGTCGAATGAAGAGGGACACCATTGTCTCCATACGTTGTTTGTATTTCTTACAAGCTATTTTCAATTTCTTTGTAAAGGACCAATTGGTCTCTAGTTGTAAGGGTTGAGTGCAACCCGTGTTGTGGGAGTGGTGACTCCTACATGTGGAAGGGTTCCTTCCGTTAGTGCAAGGATTGGATTTCAATCCTGTTGGTGAAGTGACCAAGTCGTCCCTGGTTGGGAGATAGGTCGAAGTGGGAAAGTGGACATACCCAAATCGGGGAACCACTATAAATTGCTTGTGTCCTGTCTGTGCTGTGTTGTTTTGTTTTCTTGTGCAGGTACAATTTTAATTCCGCAAATACGCTGCAAGACACCTATCCCCCCCCCCCATAGGTGAAGCTAGTTGGCACTAGGTGGTCTTTCACAAGAGATGTCGGGAGAGCAGGTGTATGGAGGTGAGCAAGAGGAGAGAGAGGTGGCTGAAGTGGAGAGAGGCATTGCGGTGGAGCCAGAGATGGCGGGAGAGCAGGAAGGTAAGAGGGAGGTAGAAGGTGTCGGGGGCAGGAAAAGGAAGATAGGGGAAATGAGGGAGTCGTCTGGAATTGAGACTCAGCCGGAAGGGAAGAAGGGATCATCGCCAGGAAGGAGTCCCGAAGAAGAGAGGGGGAGGAACTTGGATAGAGTGGCTGCGGTTAATGAGGAGCGGGAAGTGGTGGAGCGCCGGTCGAGGGAGCAGGAGGAAAACCCGAGGGAGCAAGAAGAAGAGGAGGAGCCTTCGAGGCTGAGGGCAGCAATGGAGGTTCTGGAGATGGACATCCTTACGAAGGATGGGAGAAAAGAGAAGATCAAGGTCAGCGGAGAGCTCACCCCCAGGGATCAAGAGGAGATCCGGAGGTGCATGCAAGAGAACATTTATGTATTCGCTTGGAGTGCAGCTGACATGTCGGGGGTCGACGCGGATGTGGCATGCCACCGTCTCAACCTCGACCCCAAGGTCCGCCCCATCCAACAGAAGAAGAGGGCCATCGATTCCAAGATGTCCAGACCTATCAGGGAAGAGGTGGAGAAGCTGCTCCGGGCAGGGTTCATATCTACAAGTAGGTATCCGGGGTGGGTGAGCAATGTTGTAATGGTAAAGAAAGAGGGGGGGGGGGAATGGATAATTTGTATCGACTTCTCTCTTTTAAATAAAGCATGCCCGAAGGATTGTTACCGTCTGCCTTGAATCGATGTGCTGGTTGATTCAGCCATCGGTTTTCCACTAATGAGTTTTTTAGATGCCTTTTAGGGGTACCACCAGATACGCATGCACCCCCCAGACATCAAAGACGTCACCTTCGTCACCGAGGATGGGTGTTTCAGTTACAATATGATTACCTTCGGATTGAAGAACGTAGGGGAGACCTACCAAAGGATGATGGACCGGATATTCCGGGAGCCAAAGGGGCGGAACCTCGAGGTCTACGTAGATGACGTGATGATTAAGAGTCGAGGCCTCGAGTCCCACGTCTTGGACCTGCATTAAACTTTTAGAACTATAATAAAATATAAAATGAGACTCAACCCTCTAAAATGTGTATTCGGGGCCAGCAAGGGGAAGTTTTTAGGGCACCTCCTCACCCCTTCAAGAGTGGAGCCTAATCCAGATAAGGTAAAAGCAATCCTGGAGTTGGAAATTCCAAAGGATGCTGAGGAGGTACAACGCCTTACCGGTAAGTTGGCAGGGTTGAGCAGGTTCCTCTCCATAGCAGGAGAGAGGTGTTCCTCCTTCTTTCGAACTCTGAGGGGAGGGAAGGAATTTGAGTGGACCCCCGAATGCAAGAAGGCCTTCCTAGCTTTGAAGCGACAACTCACCCAGACGCCGCTACTTCAAGGGCCGCGAGAGGGGGAGAGTTTTTTCCTCTACTTGCAAGTAGGGATAGGGTTATTTAGCTCGGTCCTCATGCGAGAAGAGGGTAAGAAACAGTTCCCTATATATTATATGAGCAGGGTTCTCAAAAAGGCGGAGCTAAAGTACCCCATCCTTGAAAAGCTAGACTTTGCCCTCATCGTTTCAGCCCGGAAGCTCAGGCCGTACTTCCAAGCCCATGCTATTGAGGTTATGACGGACCACCCTCTCGGCTGCATTCTAGTGGGGGTGGAGCATTCGGGGAGGTTAGCTAAGAGGTCAATAGAACTTAGTGAGTTCGACCTCGCCTACATCCCTTGGGTAGCTATCAAGGCGCAGGTGGTGACGAATTTCTTAGCAGATTATGTGGTTGAGGTCAGAGAGGCAGAGACATCTCCCGTGGTGGATTGGGAAATGCTCGTGGACGGGGCCTCAGGCAGAAGTTCTTTCGGAGGAGGGGTGGTCTTAACAAGTCCCAAGGGGACCAGAATCTAGCAGGCTTTGAAGATCCATTTCTCCCTCACGAATAACCAGGCCGAGTATGAAGCCATCATCGCCGGGATCAGGCTTGCTCGTGAGCTGGGCATACAAGACATCAGAGTCTCCACAGATTCTCTGGTGGTCGCGGGGCATATCAACGGAGAGTTTGAAGTGAGAGAACCGACCCTCCAATTATACCTGGTAAAGATAAAGGGTATCATAGGGCAGTTCCACAACTTATTAATCCAACACGTTCTAAGAGAGGAGAATACTAGGGCAGACCTGCTCGCTAAGCACGGCCCTCAGGCCGGAGGGACCATGACAGATCTCTTTAGACCTTCTATAGAGGAAGGGGAGTTAATGGAAGTGGACTAGGAAGGGTCCTGGATGGACCCATTGGTGACTTTCTTGTCGTCAGGACGTCTATCCGAGGGGGACCTTGAGAAGAAGCGGGTCAGGTACAAGTCGGCCAATTACTTGCTGAAGGAGGGGATTCTTTATCAAAAAACATTGTCTGGCTTACTAGCTCGGTGTGTGTCCAAGAAGGAGGCATCAAGGGTACTAGAGGAAGTTCACTCGGGGGAATGCAGAAGCCATTCAGGGAGTCGGACCCTGGAAGGGAGGGTGCTGAGGCAGGGCTACTTCTAGCCTACCCCCAGGAAGGATGCTTAAGAATTTTCAAGGAGATGCAGAAAGTGTCAGGAGTTCGCCCCACTTCAATACCTCCCGGCTCAGAGATTGCGCACGATTACAGTCCATGGCCCTTCTCCATATGGGGGCTGGATCTAGTAGGCCCGTTTCCCCAAGCCAGTGGTCAGAGGAAGTTCCTGCTAGTCCTGGTGGATTGCTTTTCAAAGTGGTTTGAGGTGAAGGCCTTGGCAAAGGTTACGTCGCAGGTGGTCAAGAACTTTGTATGGGGAGAAATTATCTGCCGGAACAGGATCCCTTTGGCCTGTCACTGATAACGGGCCACAGTTTGCTAATAGAGAATATATAGATTTTTGTGTCCAGCTAGGCATAAATCTTCGGTTTGCCTCCGTTCATCACCCCCGAAGCAATTGAAAGTGTTAAGTTGTCTACCTAAATCACCTAGAGGGGGGGGGGGGGGGTGAATAGGTGAATTGTGCGTCTATTTGCGGAATAAAAAATTTAAAAGAACTTGCACAATCAATCAAGCAATCACAGACGACAAGAAGATTTATAGTGGTTCCCCAACCTGGGGTACGTCCACTTACCCTCACCGATCTAGTAAATCACTAGATCCGGCTACTCCACTATCTCGGATTGAAAACCAATCCTACGCCTCGGAACCAAGTTCCTACAATCTCGATCCAAAGGGATCTACACTCGGAAGATGAAAACTTCCTACAACTCGGAGAACAATGCTCCTACACTCGGAGAATAATCTCCTACAAAATTAAAAGAGATTTGAAATACAAACAAAGATTTGTCTCAGATCTGGAAAAATTTGACTCTAGGTCTTCTTTTGAACTTGGCGACTTTTTCAGAATTTGTTGAAGAAGAACCTCTGTAAATCTGATCTAAGAAACTAAGGACCTACTCTATCAAGGAAAAGATGAAGATTCCTTGAGCAACAAGTCTAACTTGATCGAAAACAGATGTGTCGATCTTCACGTTGAGCGGCGGCGATGACTACAGTAAATCTTGTTCTTGGAGAGAGACGACCGATGCACAATAATAGACAGTACGGATTTCCACTTAGGGTTAGTCTTGATGAAAAGACATTATATAGGATTTCCCCTAACAGTTAGAATTGACATTAATGACGACACGTGGACCAATCACGATGTCTCATTTGAAAATCCCGTCGATCTGGACTTAAGTAAATTTTCTAAAAAATTTGACAACAGTTCTCGAGAAGTATGAATGAGTTCTCAAGAACAGGCTGACTTCTCGAGAACTAGACTGTCTGGACTTATGTTATTACTCGAGAACAAAAGGCGTTGAGTCTACTTAAGAATTAACTAGACTTCTCGAGAACCATTACTCGAAAGCCAAATCGTATACTCGAGAACTATGCCGACTTCTCGAGAACTAGAGACTAAGTTTTCGAGAACTATGATGGACTTCTCGAGAGAGGGACTTAGAATAATTTTTTCGGCTTTCTCCGACTACTCGACAAATATAGGCTGGGACTTCTCGAGAACCTTGACTGACCTTCTCGACAACTATAAGGATGTTTCTCGAGAACTAGTCTCAGCTTCTCGAGAACTAGATGAACTTCTCGAGTTCTGCTAACTCTACTTCTCGAGAACTATCATAGACTTCTCGAGAAGTGGACTTAGAGAAATTTTGGACTTTTTAAATTTTCTCTTCTCTTCAAGAATCCAATCTTCATTCCATGATCCAAGTGTTTTAATATGAAGTGTATCCCAATTGAGAGGCTACACATTAGTCAACACCTTGGATCACACAGTGAGGGATTACACTGTATGGTCCTATGTTCATGATCTACTGTAGACTGACATTGGTCTACACTTAGTAATGGTGATCTACAAACACACAACTAAACAAGGATATCAAATACAACTTAATTCATCTTAGTTCAAGGGTGACTTCATGCAAATCTGAGTTATTGTGGATGCAATACCCAACAACAATGGACAGGTAGAATCGGCAAACAAGATCATCGTGAACCTCTTAAAGAAGAAGGTAGAAAACTTGAGGGGAAGTTGGGTGGAGCAGCTCCCCTCCATTCTATCGGCTTTGAGGACTACGTCAAACACATCTATGGGAGAGGCGCTTTTCAAACTCTCCCACGACTCGGAAGCTGTCATACCTGTGGAGTTCAAGGTTGAATCCCCCAGGGTGGCAGCAACAAGGAGGGGAGATGAACAGTGGTAAGTGGACAATGAGGAGGAGAAAAGGCTCTCCGTTGACCTGGTAGAGGAGCTAAGGGAGCTAGCATCAATCTGGCAGGAGGAAGTACAACGCCGGATGTCCAAGTACTTTGATAAAAACATCAGGGGAAAAAAGTTCTAGAAGGGGGACTTGGTCCTCAAAAAGGTAGATTCCGCGGGCAGGGGGGCCTCTGTGGGGAAGCTCAACCCCAATTGGGAAGGTCCCTTTATTGTAAAGGAGGTCTTGAAGTCAGGAGGGTACCACCTCCAGGATGTGGACGGGATACCCCGGGATCGTGCCCGAAGCGGCGATGATATGAAGCGATTATACCCTTAATGTTATACCTTTTTGTACTTATTTAAACATGTTTCTAAGGATCTTCCTATTTGTATGCATGTCACGATTTCTTAATACAATGCACTTCGAGGTGACCTTCTTTGAGAGACTAGAATACGGTGGTTAAGGAGAGGAGATCCCGAGAAGACCCGCTGACAAGGCCCTCATCAAGCGGGTAGGGCTGTAGGCTCACTCGGTGGTTGGAGTAGGTTGAGGAGAGGAGACCCCGAGAAGACCCGCTGATCAGACTCCCATCAATCTGGCAGGGCTGTAGGCTCACTCGGTGGTTGGAGTTGGGGGTAGGAGAGGAGACCCCGTTAAGACTTGCTGACTAGGCTCCAATCAAGCTGGCAGGGCTGTAGGCTAACTCGGTGGTTGGAGTTGGTTGCGGAGAGGAGACCCCAAGAAGACCCGCTTACAAGGCTCTCATCAAGTTGGCAGGGCTGTAGGCTCACTCGGTGGTTGGAGTTGGTTTGGAGAGGAGACCCCGAGAAGACCCGCTGACCAGGCTCCCATCAAGCTGGCAGGGTTGTAGGCTCACTCGGTGGTTGGAGTCGGATGAGGAGAGGAGACCCCGAGAAGACCTGCTGGCCAGGCTCCCATCAAGCTGGCAGGGCTTTAGGCTCACTCGGTGGTTGGAGTTGGTTGAGGAGAGGAGACCCCGAGAAGACCCGCTGTCCAGGCTCCCATCAAGCTGGCAGGGCTGCATTCTCACTCGGTGGTTGGAGTTGGTTGAGGAGAGGAGACCCCGAGAAGACCCACTGGCCAGGCTCTCATCAAGCTAGCAGGGCTGTAGGCTCACTCGGTGGTTGGAGTTGGTTGAGGAGAGGAGACCCCGAGAAGACCCGCTGACCAGGCTCCCATCAAACTGGCAGGGTTGTAGGCTCACTCGGTGGTTGGAGTTGGTTGAGGAGATGAGACCCCGAGAAGATCCGCTGACCAGGCTCTCATCAAGCTGGCAGGGCTGTAGGCTCACTCGGTGGTTGGAGTTCGTTGAGGAGAGGAGACCCCGAGAAGACCGGCTTACCAGGCTCTAATCAAGCTGGCAGGGCTGTAGGCTCACTCGGTGGTTAGAGTTGGTTTGGAGAGGAGACCCCGAGAAAACCCGCTGGCACGGCTCTCATCAAGCTAGCAGGGCTGTAGGCTCACTCGGTGGTTGGAGTCGGATGAGGAGAGGAGACCCCGAGAAGACCCGCTGATCAGGCTCCCATCAAGCTGGCAGGGTTGTAGGCTCACTCGGTGGTTGGAGTTGGTTGAGGAGAGGAGACCCCGAGAAGACCCACTAACTAGGCTCCCATCAAGCTGGCAGGGCTGTAGGCTCACTCGGTGGTTTGAGTTGGTTGAGGAGAGGAGACCCCGAGAAGACCCACTGACCAAGCTCTCATCAAGCTGACAGGGCTATAAGCTCACTCGGTGGTTGGAGTTGGTTAAGGAGAGGAGACCCCGAGAAGACCCGCTGACCAGGCTCCCATCAAGCTGGCAGGGCTGTAGGCTCACTCGAGGGTTGGAGTTGGTTGAGGAGAAAAGACCCCGAGAAGACCCGCTGACCAGGCTCTCATCAAGCTGGCAGGGTTGTAGGCTCACTCGGTGTTTGGAGTTGGTTGAGGAGAGGAGACCCCGAGAAGACCTGCTGACCAGGCTCTCATCAAGCTAGCAGGGTTGTAGGCTCACTCGGTGGTTGGAGTTGGTTGAGGAGAGGTGACTCCGAGAAGACCCGCTGACCAGGATCTCATCAAGTTGGCAGTGCTGTAGGCTCACTCGGTGGATGGAGTTGGTTGAGGAGAGGAGACCCCGAGAAGACCCGCTGACCAGGCTCTCATCAAGCTGACAGGGCTGTAGGCTCACTCGGTGGTTGGAGTTGGTTGAGGATAGGAGACCCCGAGAAGACCCGCTGACCAGACTCTCATCAAGCTGGCGGGGTTGTAGGCTCACTCGGTGGTTGGAGTCGGATGAGGAGAGGAGACCTTGAGAAGACCCGCTGACCAGGCTCCCATCAAGCTGGCAGGGCTGTAGGCTCACTCGGTGGTTGGAGTTGGTTTGGAGAGGAGACCCCAAGAAGAACCGCTGACCAGGCTCTCATAAAGCTGGTAGGGCTGTAGGCTCACTCGGTGCTTGGAGTCGGATGAGGAGAGGAGACCCCGAGAAGACCCGCTGACCATTCTCCCATCAAGCTAACAGGGTTGTAGGCTCACTCGATGGTTGGAGTTAGATAAGGAGAGGAGACCCCAAGAAGACCCGCTGACCAGGCCCCCATCAAGCTGGCAGGGCTGTAGGCTCACTCGGTGGTTGGAATTGGATGAGGAGAGGATACCCCGAGAAGACCCGCTGACCAGGCTCCCATCAAGCTAGTAGGGTTGTAGGCTCACCCGGTTGTTGGAGTTGGTTGGGAGAGGAGACCCCGAGAAGACCCGCTGACCAGGCTCTCATCAAGCTGCCAGGGCTGTAGGCTTACTCGGTGGTTGGAGTCGGTTGTGGAGAGGATACCCCAAGAAGACCCGCTGACCAGGCTCTCATCAAGCTGGCAGGGCTGTAGGCTCACTCGGTGGTTGGGGATGGTCTCGGAGGAGACCCTGGAGGAACACGTTGACCGGGTCCGCCTAGCTCGCGAGGTCGTGAGTAGGTTTAGTAGCAATACAAATGATGAAATGTATCAAAGAAAAAAATCACTGTTGGTCGGCACAATGAGGGAGATCCCAGTAATGATGTATAAGAAAGTTTCCTGCCTAAGGAAAAAGAGGGGGAAACTTACCCATCAAGACCACCCGCGCCGGAAGGTATTTAGGAGCAAGGCGAGAAGAGGGAAAAAGTCGGCCCCACGCGCGAGAGCGACGGGGGTGCGGCGACTCGCGCCCTGAACAAGGCTTATACTTCCTCCCGGAGGCGAGACGAGGGGTGACCTTGTCTCGCAAGTATGAGTAGATCTTCAGATCATTTTGCAAATAGCCCAAACGAAAAGGAACCTACCTTGGAGCGACGCATTACAAAAAGGGAAATATGTATTACATATCACAGCCATTGGATGTAGTCCAGTATAAAATCAGGTCAATTACAAAAAGAGGCACATTAGAACGACAAAAAATATCATGTTCTAGAAGCTTGCTATTCTTTCTCGCTGGAAGGCGAGCCTTCTTCCTCATCGTAAACTTCCGGTACAAGGTCGCGGGCGGGGATGTCCTCGCAGTCATCCTTGACGACGCCCATCTCGCGCATCATCTTTAGGATCAGCTCGGCGGTTCTGATGTTCGCGTATCGGCAAAACTCCTCGACCGCCTTATTGGTGTAATGAGAAGGGGGGAGATGGGGGAATACCGAGCGATAGGTCGAAGGAGCGGCATCCTTGAGCTGGACGATCTGGGCCCTTAGCTCCTTCACCTCTGCCTCTAGCTCCGCTACGCGCGAGTGTAACCTCTCCGCCGTCTCGGCATCCTGCAAAAAGCCTTTGTTAAATTGGTGTCAGGAACATAGAATACGAGCTAAGGGAAAACTCACCACTCCGCCGCGAGCCTTGGCGAGAAGGTTCTCGACTACCTCTAGTTTCTTCGCGAGATCTCCTGACTTCTCACGCTCGGTTGCAAGGTTGGCCTCGAATTCTTTCCAGTTTTGGTTGTTATAGATTAGGCGGCGCGAGCGCCTGTGTGAAAGCTCCAAGGTGCATAGTTAGGAGTGAGTCGCCCTCAGGACCAGGTCTCGCGAGGAGGCCTTGTCAAGGGGATCCGGGCCTTGACCTCTGTAGAGACCAAAGCCTAGGGAGAAGGCGTGGCCTGTAGGCTGGTCCTTCTCCCTCCAGGAGGGGAGCAGGGTGGAGACTGAGACTCAGTGCGCCCCCTTGTCCCAAATCAGTGTTGGGTCGTTGGCGGCATCAGGGACAATGGGGCCCATGTTGAAGTTGAAGTGGGCAGACGGTGCGGGGCAGTGAGAAAGAGCCCCCTCGCGAGAGGGAGACCTGGATGGTTGTTGAGAAGAGCTGGCGTGTTGCGCGAGCAGTGGCGTCCCTTCAGATAGAGAGACAGCCTTGCGAGGAGAAACCCGAGGAGGGGATTAGGGGGATTGGGACCCTAGGGAAATGGGGCTTAGGGACCCCGACACCACCACCGTCTCCTCGGGAGTTTTCTTCTCTTCGGGTGGGAGAGAGACCACTTTCTTCACCTTCACTTTCATCTTCTTCGAGGGGCTGAGGCGAGACGAAGCGGAATCCTCGGCCCGCTTCTTTAGGGAGGGGGTCAACGATTCTTTAGCCGCCTCGGCCGCCATGTTTGCGAGAGCGACGCCCTTGGATGGCTTGATGTTGCTTTTATAAGGGGGTGAACTGGCACGTTCCTCTCTCCTGATAAAGATGAGACGGAGTGTTAAAGGTAGAAATCAACGAGAGGGAAGTAATAAAGGCGAGACCAAAAAGGAAGGTCGAGCATACCTTCACCAGGAAGCACGGGGAGGAGTGAGCCAAGACCACGCCTCAAATACCGGACCTCAAAGTTATTTCGAACGAAGTACTCGAAGAGGAGCTTGTCCATGCCGCCGACTTGGGGTGTTGCGTAGAAGACTTCGGCGGGTGAGAAAGGCACGAGCGGGACACTACCAAAGTTGTTGCGGATGAAGACGAATCGCGTGAGCTAATGATGGTTCTTGTTGGGCGTATCACAGACTTTGAGGCCTAGCCCTGTTAAGTAGGACACCCCGTCCTGATTTGCATGGTAGATGAACAGCTTGCGAAAGACAGTTAGGCTGAACTCTATTCGCTCTCGCCGCATGTAGCTCGCAAAGGCGACCATGACAGAGATGGCATTAGGGTTCAGCTGGGCTGGCACGGCGCCGAAGTATTACAAGACCTGCTTCACTTTCGGCCAGAGAGGTAGTCTCAACCCCGCCTCGAAGTGCGAGGCGGGGAAGGAACCCTCCCCAGGGTAGAACATGTTTATGCTCTCGCCGACTCTTGGGGGCGTGATTCGAAGCTTTCCGGCAAGTATTCATGAGTGAAGGCGTCGTACTCGTCTGCAGAGATACGCCTGGGGGGAAAATCGTGATCCGAGAATCACTTCCCACAGTGGCTGCGTCCCTCGCCTTCTTCAGCTTTTTTCTTCCCCATAATCATGCGAAACGGCCAGAATGGTTGGCAGAGGAGGCTGGCGAGGTGACCCTAGGGTGAGGAGGCGAGATGGCAGACGAACGGTCGGCACGCGAGAGGGACGAAGAAGAATGGGGAGGCTGAAGCGCAACGATTTATGAAAGCATGGGTCTGACCCCAGTGAAGGGGATATTTATAGCAATCATAGGGTTTGGGAAAAGAGTGTACGGACGGAAAAGTTGTGCGGGGGAAGGGGAAGAGGTGGTCGGCCTTTCCTCTCTTCAGGCCTCGATTTGCGCAGCCCTAGGTGGGCCCTCAGCACAGCCAATCGGCGGGAATAAATTAAAATTTTAAAAAATCGGTAGATCAAGAAAAATTAGCATAAATGCAGAATTTTAATACCGTTACAGAAAATCAAACAAATACAGAGAAGCGGACAATTATTAAATTAATAAAGTTCATCCCGCGCGAGATGGGCAGCAAGTTCACAGGGCGCATAATTTGCGCGAGATGGAGGCATATGTTGGTACCCTAGATGTGATTTGGCTTATGTAATCCCTTTCCAGCCCCTCTTGATCCATATAAAGATATATGATCATGTTTAGACTCTGTTTAGTCTCCCTAGGGCAGTTTATAAACTGACCTAGAGCTTAGGTTAGAAGTTCTAGATGTTTTTGTGGTTAAGGCTTTTCCGTTCGACCATCGTCGAACGAGGCCTCGCGATCGTCGATCATTGGTCGACGATAGCAGGGCTATTGAATCATTGAAGTCAAGACAATTATCGTCGACCGTTGGTCGACGATCTCAGAGCAAGCTTACTACGCTCTGAAGGTTGGTCGACGATCTGTCATCAACAGATCGACGATCGTGTTCTTGCTTCACGATTTCTGTCTCGACAGATATTTGCCTTTGCTGGTCGACTATCTGTTAGCCGGTCGACGATCTATTAGCTGGTCGACGATTTCTGGTCGACGATTTCTGTTCCGACAGATTCCTGCTATTAGTCGACGATCTGTTTGCAGGTCGACGATCATCGAACTCCTGTTCGACGATTTCTGTCTGCTTTTATCTATTTGTATTTATGCTATTCCTTGGTTTATTTCCAAGTGTGTTAGCTTGTGGTTAGAAAGATTTTCTGAAGTTATTTGTTGCTAAATTTATAGCTTAAATTCAAATGAATTATTTACAAAATATGTCAAGCATAAATCACGGGATTCAGTTTTCTTGATAAAGCATTTTGTCCTATTATACAAATTGCGTTGACTTTATCTTTCCAGCTTGTTTTCTAGCCGTTGGTACTATGTACTATTTCCAAGAATGGTACGTCTTTATGCTGAGATATTTTTCCCGCTTATTTTATTCCTTATTGGGACTGACAGAAAGTTAATAGGCCATTCTATTCCTATTGCTATATTCTATTTTGAGATAATCTGTTGCAGGGCTCGAGAATTCAAATCAATAGAGCCGTTCCAAAGGAAAAACGTGAAGACATATTTAAGAGAGATTCTTCTCTCAGCAAAAGAGAAGTCACAGACACAGAGAAATATTATTCATTCGCTCAAGCATCATCAGAGCAGCTCTTCACAATCTCACAACAAGAAGAAGAAAAGTTTTCCTAAAGCAAAAGCCCAGAGCAATCATCTTTCATTCTCAAGTCTCCTGAGCATCTGCTTAGAGTTTTCAAGACTTCAGAAAGAGCTCCAGTTCCGCTTCAAGTGCTCCAGAATCTTAAGACCTGATAAAAATCAGTCTTCAGATCTCTGAGGATTTAGTTTCAGTTTATCTGAAACTCCTTCATCCTGAAGCAAAGGCTTTCCCTGGACTTTCACTGAGCCAGGGGGAGACTTTGATTCTTTAGAGAATCCACAAGTCTTCTCTAATCTGTATTCACAACAGAGAAGATAATCTAACCCTCTCAACCCCTTTGTAAAAAGAGTTTGTTCACACCTCTTCAAAGTGAACGTTGGTGACAGGGCACCTTATCAACAACCTGTGGTTGAGCATCCTTATCAAAAGCTCAAAGGGTCTGTTTGATCTACCTGAATCAGATCATTGGTGGCAGGGCACCTTAGCAAAAACCTGTAGTGGATTCCTACCAGGGTGGTAGAAGAGTGGATGTACCTATTAAGAGGGAACCACTATATATCCTGTGTCCATCTGGTTATCTTGCTTATTCATCTTATTTTGTGGCTGTGATTGAACTACCTAGGATTGCTAGTTGCTGTGATAGGCTTATAGTTAAACTGAAATTTCAGTTAACTCTCTCACTTGTGCACTTCACTGTGTTAGGCTCTTAGGGTTCAAGTATCAGATTATTTTATTCCGCAAATCAACTCCAAGGGAGCTGACTAGTTATTCATAAAATTTGAATACTCTATTCACCCCCCTCTAGAGTAGTTTACAACTTATCCCCTCACTTTCAATTGGTATCAGAGGGAGGTTGGCTGTTCATACAGGCTAACACCTGAGTTAAAAGATCCTGTGATAAGTTGTTTCCTGATACCATTCACAAACACTTTCACACATGGCCCAGTCTAAGGATTATTCAAGCACCAGACCTCCTGTATGCAACTTGTCCAAGTTTGGCATATGGAAGGCCAGGATAAGACTATACATGAATTCTATTGATGAAGATATCTTTTCTTCTATCTTGACAGGACCACCTGCTAGGCCTGCTGCTGCTTCCACTTCTGCTGATCTCAGTGCTGTGCCACCACCTGACTACAATGAAACTTACAAGAAGGCAAAAGCAGCTGATGCTAAGGCAATGAATATCCTAGCTCAGACAATGTCTGATGAGATATTCCAGAAGCTGGCTGAATGCACCTCAGCCAAAGCTATGTGGGATTCCCTCAACCACATAGTTGCTGGCTCAGCTGATGAGAGGAAGGACAGGAGATCCAATCTCACCTCTCAGTATGAAAATTTCAAGAAGGATGATGCTGAAGACATTGACACAATGTACACAAGACTCAGTTCAATAATAAGTGAACTGAGGTCTTTGGACAAGGAGATAACTTTGTCAGAAGTAAATGACAAGATCCTGATGTGCCTTCCCATCTTTTGGGACTCAAGGATATGGCCCATCAAGGATGGAAGAAACACTGTGGAACTCTCCACAGAAGCTCTGTTGGGAAAGCTCAAGTCATATGAGCAAACTCTAAAGAGCAGAGCTGCTGCAATTGAAGTAAAAACTCCAACACCAACAAAGAAAAAGCATTCTCTAGCTCTTAAGGCTGCTGAGACTTCTGAAGGAAGTCAATCAAATGAGGAGTTACTGGCACTCATTGCCAAGAGGTTCTTCAACATGGGAAGAAGAGACCTCAAAAAGAAGTTCTCCAAGCATGAGGACAAGCCAAGGTATGACAAGACTCCATCTAAAGAAATCATTTGCTATGTTTGCAGCAAGCCTGGACACATTGCCCCAGATTGTCCAGAGAAGAAGTACAAGGAGAAGAAACATGAGAAAGAGTACAGGAAGCACCACTCCAAGTCCTCATCATACAAATACAAGAAGAAGGACAAGGGATTTGTGGCTGCTACCTGGAGTGAAACAGAAGAGGATACCTGCTCCTCTAGCTCCAATGATTCTGAAGAAGAAGAAGAGAAGAAAGCCAAAGAGGTCTGCCTCATGGCCATTGATGCCTGCAGCTCTCTGTCAGCTGCAGAGAATTCTGATGAAGAAGGAGACAATGAAGAAGATTCCTTTATGGAGGACCAGGTAATCGACTCATTTGACTTCTCATCTCCTGAGTTCAAACTAAAATTTAAAACTCTATGTTTAGATTTACTATTATCTGAAAAAGAAATTAAGTCACTTAGATTAAAAATAATGGAACTAGACATGGAAGGTATTGAAATAATCAGATTAGAAAAGGAATTAGAAAGCTTAAGAGAAGAAGTAATAGTTCTAAAATTAGAACTAGCTAAATCTAAGAGGCTAGAAGAACAATTAAATGGCAGAAGCCTTAAATTATCTGAAATAACCTGTATAGCAAACACTAGGGTTGGTAATGATAAACTAGGCTTAGGTGCTACACCTAGTGAACCCATCCTCCTCACAAAGGAGAGATTTAGCACTCCAGTAAAATTTGTTTCTGAATCAGGAATGAAGAATACTGAGGAAATTGAAAAATGCAAGAAAATTCAGAATAAGATTAAGAAAGAGAATAGGAAGAAAAAATTTCTAGCTTTACAAAAATCGTCGAACATTAATCGACGATCGTCAAACCAATCGTCGAACGACTATCGACGATCGCTGAACACCTACACTGAGTATAATAGCTTTGGTGCAGGAGGTCGACGATCTCATCTTGAGTCGTCGACCAGTGATCGACGATCGTGGAATCCAGAACATCGTTCTACCATAAATGATCGACGATATGGCTTGCGATCGTCGACCATTGATCGACGATCTGGACTTAAGCTGGAAAATAAAAATCAAACTTCCAGAACTTCAAATCCTAATCACCACCCCAGGTTGTTTAATCCTTCAACTGAATGGATTATCCCACCTAGGAGATCACACCCTTTAGGATATAAATCTAAGCCTGCAAAATCTTTTATATCTAGTTTTTCTTTTGTGAAGAATACTGGACCCAAGGTAACCTGGGTCCACAATGTATAACTGTTTTTTCTGCAGGTGAAGACCTATCCAGTCATACATGACAAATGGTATCTGGATAGTGGATGCTCAAAGCATATGACAGGAAAGAAGAAGAACCTGTCAGGTTTCAAAGCTAAGCTGGGACCAAAAGTTGTATTTGGGGATTCCAGCTGTGGACAGACTGAAGGGTATGACAGCCTCACCATAGGAGCTGTAACCTTCAAGAAAGTAGCTTATGTCTCAGGACTAAAGCACAACCTAATCTCTGTAAGTCAAATGTGTGATGCTGGGTACAAGGTATGGTTTACTGACACTGCTTGCAATATTTCTTTAAATAATACTGTTATGTTAGCAGGTATTAGAATTGGAAATGTTTATGTTGTAGACTTTAATTCATCCAAATCTGAAGTATGCTTATTTAATGAAGTAACCAGTAATAATACCCTTTGGCATAAGAGACTTAGTCATGTAAATTTGAAAAACATTTCTAGGTTGGCTAAATACAATCTTGTACGAGGCTTACCTTCTTGCCCCTACAAGAAGGAAGGCCTTTGCAAAGCTTGTCAATTAGGTAAGCAAACAAGAAATAGCTTTAAATCAGTTAATAAAAGTGATTCTCCCAGGATTCTGTACTTGCTATATTTGGATTTATTTGGTCCTATTGCTGTACAGAGTCTTGGAGGAAAGTCTTACACTCTAGTAATTGTAGATGACTTCTCTAGGTTCACTTGGGTATTCTTCCTGAGAACTAAGGCTGATAACTTCAAGGTTCTTACAGATTTTCTAAAGTGTATACAGAGTGAGTATTCTACTCAGATTGCCTTGATCAGAAGTGATCATGGTACTGAGTTTGAGTCTCTTCTTATGCAAGAATTCTGTGAGAAGGAAGGTATCAAACATAGCTTCTCTGCTCCTAGAACTCCTCAACAAAATGGAGTAGTTGAAAGGAAAAACAGAACCCTAATTGAAGCTGCAAGTACATTGTTGGCCGATGCTAACATGCCTCTGTCCTTTTGGGCTGAAGCAGTCAGCACAGCTAACTATGTATTGAACAGAAGTCTGATACATAAACTTAAGGGTAAGACTCCCTATGAGTTACTTAAGCAAGTGAAACCTAAAATAGACTACTTTAGAGTATTTGGTTGTGTTGCTTTTGTTCATAACAATAACAAAGAATACCTTAGAAAATTTGAGGCAAAAGCATCAATGGGAGTTTTTCTAGGATACTCTCAAGTAAGCAAAGCCTATAGGGTCCTTAATAAATCCTCTCTTAAGATAGAAGAGTCTGCACATGTCTCTTTTGATGAGACAGTCATGTATTATAAGGAGAAGGACTCTTCCTCTAATAGTACAGTGCAAGTCCTAGGAGTAAGTAAGGATTTGGAAGGTTTGAGACTCACACAGGAGAATCATCCCCAACAAACTCCTCAGGTTGCTCCCTCAGATTCTGAATCTGATGTAGAACTTCTTGAAGTTAAAGCACCTGCTCCAACAGTTGATCAAATTCCACATGAGGAATTAAATCTTGAAACTGTTGAAGATCAGATCATTGTTGAACCTACTGATCTTGTCACACTTAGAGATCACCCTGTATCTCAAGTGATTGGAGACATTTCAGCAGGAGTCCAGACAAGACATCAACTCAACAAAAATGTGATGTTTGCTTGTTTCCTTTCTCAGGTTGAGCCCCTAACCATTAAAGATGCTGAGCTTGATCCCCACTGGATTATAGCAATGCAAGAGGAGCTTAACCAGTTTGAAAGATGTAAAGTTTGGACCTTGGTTCCAAGACCAAGAGCCCAACGGATCATAGGCACCAAGTGGGTGTTTAGAAACAAGCTTGATGCCCAAGGCATAGTAGTTAGGAATAAGGCTAGGCTAGTAGCTCAAGGCTATAGACAGGAGGAAGGCATAGACTATGATCAGACTTTTGCCCCTGTAGCTAGACTAGAAGCCATTAGGATTTTCCTAGCCTATGCTGCCTATAAAAGATTTAAGGTCTTCCAAATGGATGTGAAGAGTGCCTTCCTCAATGGAGATTTAAAGGAAGAAGTGTTTGTTGAACAACCACCAGGGTTTGTTTCATCAACCTTACCCACTCATGTGTTCAAACTCCAAAAGGCTCTCTATGGACTCAAGCAAGCTCCTAGAGCTTGGTATGAGACCTTAGCAAATTTTCTTCTAGAACACAAGTTTGTGAGAGGTGTAGTAGATAGAACCCTGTTCATTAGACATCATAAGGACTCACAACTGTTAGTTCAAATCTATGTAGATGACATTATATTTGGCTCTACTGATCCCAAACTATGCAAGAGGTTCTCTGAACTAATGCACTCTAAGTTTGAGATGAGCAGCATGGGTGAGTTATCCTATTTCCTTGGTCTCCAAGTGAAACAGAGTGTTGATGGCATTTTCATTTCTCAATCAAAATATGCCAAAGAGCTGGTTAAAAGATTTGGAATGTCTGATGCTTCATCAATGAGCACACCTATGGCCTCAAATGCAGTTATTGATTCTGATGTTAATGGCAAGTCTGTTGATCAAAAGAACTTTAGAGCCATTGTTGGTTCCCTGCTGTATTTGACTGCAAGTAGGCCTGACATAATGTTTGCTACATGCCTATGTACTAGGTTTCAGGTCAACCCAAAGGAATCTCACTTAACTCTTCTCAAGAGGATTTTGAGATACCTTAAGGGATGCCCTAACTTAGGACTGTGGTACCCAGCTGAGTTAGGATTTGAATTAATTGGATATTCAGATGCTGATTATGCTGGTTGTAGAGTTGACAGGAAAAGCACCTCAGGGACTTGTCAGTTCCTGGGAGAGAGACTTGTCTCTTGGTTTTGCAAGAAACAGGCATCTGTGTCTACTTCAACTGCTGAGGCTGAATATATAGCAGCAGCTAGTTGCTGTTCACAGATCCCGTGGATTCAAAATCAGCTAGTGGATTATGGGTACACACACTCAAACACAAAAATTCTGTGTGACAGTACCAGTGCAATATCAATTGCTCAAAATCCTGTGCACCATTCCAGGACCAAGCACATTGAGATTAGACATCACTTTCTGAGAGATAATGTGGAAAAGAACAAGATAGCAATGGAATTTATATCCACAGACCTGCAGAGAGGAGATATTTTCACTAAGCCCCTTGATGAACAAAAGAATTTGTTCTTCCTGAACCAGCTTGACATGATTAATGGTTCAGAGTAGTGAAAATTTGGTTAGTTTTGTTTTCTGTCTAAAATCGTCGAACGACTGCTCGACGATCTTCGACCAGGTCAGAACTATCGTCGACCAACCGTCGACGACAGCTCGTTCTGTAGTAAGGCAGAAATCGTCGACCAACTGGTCAACGATCTCTCCTTAGGTATCTATCGTCGACCAATGGTCGACGACAGATTTTCTGTGCTGGGTGGAGAATCGTCGACCATCATTTATTGATCGACGATCGTGGTAATTGCGTGTAGTCGGTCGATGTTTACCGATTAGTCAAACATTGACTATCGTCGGTCTGTGTTCGACGACCGATCTTATTCCGGGATCGACGATCGCAGATTTGTTTCTAATAGTCGATTTAGGTCTGGAGATCGTCGTCCTTCCGCTCCGTCTTTTCATATTCCATCTTCCGGCTTAGAATTCGCTCTCGAACTCTAATCCCGCGCGATTCTCTTCTCCCCTGTTTTGCTTCTCGATTCGCCATCTTCTCTCAAATCCTATGGCGATTCCTTCTGCTGTTCTCTTCGGAATGAAGTTCGACACTGGATTCTGTGTCGACTTTGATTCTTTCAGCCGATGTGATCAACCAATCCAAGATATTCTGCAGCTGTGTGAAGACCAAGGCCTCAAGAAATTTATGTCGTTCTCTCCTAAGATTCATATACCAGAGATTCGTGAATGGGTATATACTTCGTCCTCCAGTGACGACGCCATGACAGGAAAGATAAATGGCGAGGAGGTCATTCTGACTCCTGAAGTATTGACTGAGCTGTTTGGACTGCCAACAGGAACTGAGGACTATGAGCAAACTGCAGAAGAATATGGGCCGCATGCTATCTGTGATGGGCCATGCTGAGGGTGTTCCAGCTAAGCTGCTAAAGATAAACCTGTCTCCAGAGTACAAGTTTCTGGCAGACCTGGTGGGCAAGGTTGTTTTGGGAAAACATTCTGCTCATGACAACATCAACAGGCAACAATTTGCCCTGATGTCAGCTTTGGTGAATAAGGCACAGATTGCCTGGGGAAAAGTTCTGTTTGACCTAATAAGGAGAAAGAACAATCAGAAAGAAGTAAATCTTGCCAGGGTATTGGGTGTGTTTCTATATGTGAAAGCACCCCTGCTGCTTGTGTCTGCACCCTCCGCAGTCAACGCCAGCAAGAGGTTGGACCCCTCTCTATTCAAGAAATCCCAAAGGATTATCAAGAAGTCAGCCAGGGTTGATCCTAACCCTCCTTCAGACACAAGGGCTGATTCGGCGGCTCTCCCGCTTACTGGGGAAGGCTCAGTAATCCCTCCTTCCTCCCTCTCTATCCATGCATCCTCTTCTCCTGCATTACTTTCCTCTACAACACCTGCAGTGCCACCACAACATGCATCCTTCATTCCACCTGCATCTCCACACCAGTCACCAACACCTGCATCCTTCATTCCACCTGCTTCAGCCAGTGTTGACATGGTGACTGCTACCATCCTCACGCATCTTTCTCAACATGAATCCCACACTCATGTTGATGTTCACCCATCTCCACATGACTCATTTGATCATGTGGCAGATCATCCTGCTTCCATTCCATCCACCTCCACATCATCAGCATTTCAGATAACTCCTGAATTGCTTGCACATATTGTCGAGCTCATTACTCCCTCCATCCAAAAAATGATTGAGGCTGCCAATGCCCCTCTCATTGCATCCATCAATGCCCTTACTCAAGCCATAAAATCATCTCATCCCTCTGCTGAGCCCTCTTCAGTAAGATGCATGACTCCAGTCCCCACTGAAGTCATGCAGGGGGAGATGTCTGTTGAAGTGGTCTCAGGTGATGCCCTGACCCTTCAGGACAATTCTTCTCTTCCCCTTCAAGGAACTGTAGAAGAACCTCAAGAGATTCCAGAGAAAGAACCAGAAGGTAAACCTTAAAATTCTTCCTCCAAAGGTTATAATCAGGACTTCAATTTGATATTTGTATCTAACAAAGACATTCACTCACTAGTGAATCTAGCTTCTGAGGAAGAAATTCCTGAAAAAGAAAATGAGGAAGTCCCCATGGACACCTGTGAGTATGATGCTGCTCAACCTGATGGTATAGCTTTATTTAAGATTCTAATTAATTCAAACTCCAACTTAGAGTTAATTTCTTATCCCTTCCTTTCCATCACAGCTGCTGATGACCTTACATCAGTATTGCAAGTTGATGCTGCTAAGTCCTTTGATTCTGATAAAGACTTGGAATCATTTCTTAACTCAGACTGTGAGTTCTCACTCACATCTACTCCTTTTGTTCTTCCTCCTCAAGAGATAGTGGTCCCTTATAGACCTGAGTACCTTGATGACCCCTTGGTCAAAGATACTCTTTTCTTTTCCTGTATGACACTCCTCTTGTGCCTTGCAGAGGTGTCTATCCCTGATGTCACTGAACATCTAGAAGGAATTATAACCTCCTTCCTAGATGCAAAGTGGTATCCTGTGTAGATCTTCAGGTAATCCTATCTATTACCTGTTGTTTGTTCACCTTGGGGGGAATATTTTATTCCCACTTGGTTGTTAACCTATCTTTCTTTGCATGCAGGCACAACCATAAATGCTGCTGCTGCTGAAGACATCAACATCCCTGCTGATGCTGCTGCTGAAGAAATTGAAGATGTGCAAGATAGGGCAGACAATGCTCCCAAGATGACTGAAATGGACTCAAGCTCAGGTACTCTAAACATTGACCAATATATAGCCTTTGTGGCTGAAAATATTGCCTCTGAGTACATTGAAGGGATGGCTAATTATCATCTGGATTCCCTAGCCATCTCTCTAGAGAAAGCATCTGCCCCTGCAGATATCGTCATCTTTTCTCCACCTATCCTTACCTATCCTCTATCCATTCCTTCTATTGCAGAACTGGTCCCCAAGACAGTTCCTGAGTTGTATCCAGAATCAGAACTCTGGAAGAGGTCTCCAAATGTGGATCTTGATGCCCTCCTTAGGCAAGATGCCATTGAGGAAGCTAAAGAGAAAGAAGAAAGAGAAAAGAAAGACAAAGCTGAACCTGCTGCCAAGGATCCTTCTGAACAAAACTTTGATGATTATGCTGGCAGAACCTCATCCCACTCCTCTGATGATGATGATCCTGAAAATTCTGATAGCTCCCAAAAGAAGAAAAAGGTTGTAGCCCAGAAAAGAAAGGCATCTGCTCCTCCTGCTGCTAATCCAGACAAGGATGTTCCCTATTTTATTCTGAAGGGAATTGATCCCAAGAGCAAAGAATTTCAGCCTTGGATGAGACTTTCAAAGAATCAGACAAGAGAGAATAAGAGAAGAAAAAGATATGACACTCCTGTTCAGAAATTCCCCCCCAGAGGTCCTCCTCCACCTCCTGGTGCTGGAGCCTCTGGAAGTCTCCCTTCTGCCCCCTCTGCAAGGTCAGCCAGTTCTAACACTTCTCAGACCTACCAAAGAAGGAGTAACCAAAGCCAGGGAGGCCAAGATGTATCAGGACAGGGAAGAAAAAGAAATGACAATGCTCTCGTGGAACAAATAAAGGAGATGACTTTTCAGCAACCTACCTTCTCTCCTCCTCTCTCTCCTAAAAAGAAAATTTCAGAATGGAAACCTTCTCCTCCCAGGAAAGGTCCATCCTCTTCTTCAAGAAAACCTGCTGCTGCTGAGACAACTGAATCAAAAGGAAAAAGAGTGATCCTTTCAAAGAAATCCCATAAGAAGTTCATTGAACTTGCTCCTCCAAAATCTCTATATGCTGAAACAGATCCTAAGAAGGCTGCACAGATTTATCTTGATTCAAAGAAAATAGTCACAGCTCTTCAAAGAAACATGGAGATTGCAGCTCAAGCTGATATTGACAGACCACCCTCTCCATCAGATATAACTGAAACTGAAAGGATTGCCTCTATGGCAAGATTTAAGGAATCTATTGCTCTAAGCATGATGGAGAGAGCCAAAGCTCAAGGACTAGACCCTACAGCATATACAACTATGTCTGAATTCAGAGAAAAGGAACTCAGTAAATTTCAAGTCAATCCAGAAGCTTTTAATACTGAAGAATACATGAAGCTACATCCTGCTGCAGTTCTACCAAGCTATGCTGAAAAGAAAATCATTGGTGAACATGACCTAATGCTATCTAAAAGACAAGCAGCAAATCCTAACAGAGAGATTATTTTCAAACCAGCTGTAACCCCTAAAAACTCATCTGATGCTAAAACCTCTGATAAATCTGCTTGATACTTTATAGTTCTGCTGATTTATGTTTTTTTTCTGTGGATTGCCTGTGTTTTATTTTGGTTAATATCTGTTTTTGTTGCTGTGTGCTTTAGTTTTTAGATTGGATTGGATAACATAACCCAAATAGGGGGAGATTGTTGGTACCCTAGATGTGATTTGGCTTATGTAATCCCTTTCCAGCCCCTCTTGATCCATATAAAGATATATGATCATGTTTAGACTCTGTTTAGTCTCCCTAGGGCAGTTTATAAACTGACCTAGAGCTTAGGTTAGAAGTTCTAGATGTTTTTGTGGTTAAGGCTTTTCCGTTCGACCATCGTCGAACGAGGCCTCGCGATCGTCGATCATTGGTCGACGATAGCAGGGCTATTGAATCATTGAAGTCAAGACAATTATCGTCGACCGTTGGTCGACGATCTCAGAGCAAGCTTACTACGCTCTGAAGGTTGGTCGACGATCTGTCATCAACAGATCGACGATCGTGTTCTTGCTTCACGATTTCTGTCTCGACAGATATTTGCCTTTGCTGGTCGACTATCTGTTAGCTGGTCGACTATCTGTTAGCCGGTCGACGATCTATTAGCTGGTCGACGATTTCTGGTCGATGATTTCTGTTCCGACAGATTCCTGCTATTAGTCGACGATCTGTTTGCAGGTCGACGATCATCGAACTCCTGTTCGACGATTTCTGTCTGCTTTTATCTATTTGTATTTATGCTATTCCTTGGTTTATTTCCAAGTGTGTTAGCTTGTGGTTAGAAAGATTTTCTGAAGTTATTTGTTGCTAAATTTATAGCTTAAATTCAAATGAATTATTTACAAAATATGTCAAGCATAAATCACGGGATTCAGTTTTCTTGATAAAGCATTTTGTCCTATTATACAAATTGCGTTGACTTTATCTTTCCAGCTTGTTTTCTAGCCGTTGGTACTATGTACTATTTCCAAGAATGGTACGTCTTTATGCTGAGATATTTTTCCCGCTTATTTTATTCCTTATTGGGACTGACAGAAAGTTAATAGGCCATTCTATTCCTATTGCTATATTCTATTTTGAGATAATCTGTTGCAGGGCTCGAGAATTCAAATCAATAGAGCCGTTCCAAAGGAAAAACGTGAAGACATATTTAAGAGAGATTCTTCTCTCAACAAAAGAGAAGTCACAGACACAGAGAAATATTATTCATTCGCTCAAGCATCATCAGAGCAGCTCTTCACAATCTCACAACAAGAAGAAGAAAAGTTTTCCTGAAGCAAAAGCCCAGAGCAATCATCTTTCATTCTCAAGTCTCCTGAGCATCTGCTTAGAGTTTTCAAGACTTCAGAAAGAGCTCCAGTTCCGCTTCAAGTGCTCCAGAATCTTAAGACCTGATAAAAATCAGTCTTCAGATCTCTGAGGATTTAGTTTCAGTTTATCTGAAACTCCTTCATCCTGAAGCAAAGGCTTTCCCTGGACTTTCACTGAGCCAGGGGGAGACTTTGATTTTTTAGAGAATCCACAAGTCTTCTCTAATCTGTATTCACAACAGAGAAGATAATCTAACCCTCTCAACCCCTTTGTAAAAAGAGTTTGTTCACACCTCTTCAAAAGTGAACGTTGGTGACAGGGCACCTTATCAACAACCTGTGGTTGAGCATCCTTATCAAAAGCTCAAAGGGTCTGTTTGATCTACCTGAATCAGATCATTGGTGGCAGGGCACCTTAGCAAAAACCTGTAGTGGATTCCTACCAGGGTGGTAGAAGAGTGGATGTACCTATTAAGAGGGAACCACTATATATCCTGTGTCCATCTGGTTATCTTGCTTATTCATCTTATTCTGTGGCTGTGATAGAACTACCTAGGATTGCTAGTTGCTGTGATAGGCTTATAGTTAAACTGAAATTTCAGTTAACTCTCTCACTTATGCACTTCACTGTGTTAGGCTCTTAGGGTTCAAGTATCAGATTATTTTATTCCGCAAATCAACTCCAAGGGAGCTGACTAGTTATTCATAAAATTTGAATACTCTATTCACCCCCCCTCTAGAGTAGTTTACAACTTATCCCCTCACTTTCAGCATAAACAATTTATTACAAGCCATAAAGGAAGGGAAGAGACGCGAGACGAGATGAGAACTCGTCAATTCTTGTGCCACCTCCAGTGCCCTCTATACAACCCCATATTCGCTGGGTGGCACCTAGAGGCATCAACGGTCGAGGTTGGACTAGCCTCGGGCTAGCTTGGGCCTAAAGACCAAAAGACCTCTCGTGCTGGAGGAGCTCCCGCCTAGGAGCAGGCGAGATCTCGCCCGTGACCAGAAGCGGACGAGAAGGTGTTGAGTGGTCTCAATGCCGCGTTGAGTGAGCTCCACTCACTCAACGTCGTGGTCAGCAGCAAGGGCGTAGGGTGAGCTCTACTCACTCAATGTCGTAGTAAGCAGCAAGGGCGTTGGGTGAGCTCCACTCACTCAACACCGTGGTCAGCAGCAAGGGCGCTGAGTGAGCTCCACTCACTGAACGTCGTGGTCATCAGCAAGGGAGTAGGGTGAGCTCCACTCACTCAATGCCACAGTCAGCAGCAAGGGCATTGGGTGAGCTCCACTCACTAAACATCGCGTCCAGTAGTAATAGCATCAAAATTAGAGGAGCTCCCGCCTGGAAACGGGCGAGAGTGTTCACCATCGGTCAGTCGGGACCCGCTTCCGGCAGAGTCAGCGAGAAGGATTGCCTAGGGGAGCTAGCAGAGCAAGGAGAGGGTGTCACAAAAGAGGAGGTGAGCCTAGGGGAGGCGATAAGGGAGAGCACGAAGGAGCAGGGAGAAGTTGAGCAAGAGGCTCGGAGGGGCGTGGAAGTCGAGCAGCAACAGGAGAGCCTGGAGGAGGCGATGGAGATAGAGGAGAAGCTAGCAATAAGAGTTGAGCAGGAGAGGCCAGAGGAGGTAGCAAAGGTTGAAGCTGGAAGGGAGGAGTTGGAGACAAAAGAAGAAGCATGGGTCGGCTGGGAGCAGGCACGGTTGGAGCCGGCCGAAGAAGTGGTGGAAATGGAGGTATTCACCAACGCAGTACAGGTGCGGAGGGTGCGGATCAGCGGAGGCCTAAGTCCCGAGGACCAGGAGCAAATGAGAGCTTGCATCCAGAGCAATGTCGACATCTTCGCCTGAAGCGCAACAGACATGCCAGGTATTGACGCGGATGTGGCTTGACATCGCCTGAACCTGGAACCCCAGACTCGACCCATACGCCAGAAGATGAGGACCATCGCCACCAAGCAGGAGGAGCCAATCCGCGAGGAGGTCAGGAAGCTCCTTGAAGCCGGCTTCATCTAAGAGATCCAGTATCCAGGCTGGATCTCCAATATGGTAATGGTTAAAAAGGGGGCGGGAACTGGCGAATGTGTATCGATTTCTCTTTATTAAATAAATCATGCCCTAAGGATTGCTACCCCCTGTCTCGAATCGATGCGCTGGTTGATTCAGCCGTTAGTTTTTCTGTTATGAGTTTTTTGGATGCTTTTTTAGGTTACCACCAGATCCGGATGCACCGTCCCGATGTCAAGGATGTCTCCTTCATCACTAGGTGTAAGATCCGTTTCCCCCTTTTCGGGGCTAACCCGGATCTTATGCCTAGAACCGCCGCCTTACGGTGACACTAACACACGGGTTAGTAGACACCGCAAGTTGCCGATTCTGCCAGCTAGTACGATCATAAACCTGTCGGCCAATATGAGAATAAAAGTATAAAACAAAGTAAATATAACAGTCCACAGCCACAGTACTAATCATATATATATCAAATGAAAAGTACATGAATATAGTCCAAAATGAGTACGAAAATGAAAGTGAATAAGGGCTTATGCCCAGTACATCAATATCAAATCACACTCTCTCAATCAAACAGTAGCGGAATCTAACATCTCAACTCATCACACCTGAACATGTGCTCCAGTAGTAGTAGTAGGTGGTATCGGCATCTGCTCCTCGATGTGCTGCTCCATCTCCTCGTGCTCCTAAAATGATATGGTCACCGACCATTAGTCAAAAAGACTAAATCGTTTCCTCTGTACCTCGCCCCGCAACTCCTAGGCACCGAGCGGGAGGACGAAGCAGAGGACAACAAGGGGTAGCAAAAGTGGAAGCAGGTGACAAGAGTTAACTAGCAGTTGTAATAAGTATTATTATCCTACTCTAGCAGTTCTAAGTATGTAGTACAGATAAGTAAAAACAGTACTAGTAAAAGAAAAGAACTGAAAGTAAGAGCAGGAATAAAGTAAGCTGAAATGTAAAGCTATTTATCATCACAGACGTACCTTAACTTATAAAAATGCCCATACAAATTTATAAGTTAAGGTTTCCAGGAATTGTAACTTATCATATAAAAGAGCCCATACTAATTTATATGATAAGGATCTATGAAGCGTATGTTCTAACATGAATGAATGTTATGATGCAAATTATGCAGCAGGCAAGTGCAACTCACACACAATGACTCCGTGATCACAGACCTTTAGTTCCCACTTTTCGAGAGCTAGAATCACTCCCAGGTACCGCCGTTGTGGCTACGACAGCAGCGGAACGGGCGCTTCCGCTTTCTAGGCGGGTATACACACTACCAGGCCAAGACCTCTCCTGTACGCCTCTGTACACCGACAAGTGCACTCTAGAGTCTCTGCGTACTATTGCTAGCTACCTGCTAGACTTTTAGGTCGGGTATTCGTCTTCAAGGATTGTCTGCCTGACCGCAGTATTAAAGTACATACAGGCCCTTCCACTCGTACACCTCACCCGAGTACCGTACTGCCATCAGTGTGATGATTGGCCCAGTACCGCATGACCCACCAACATTTATACACATGCAAGTATTTCATCTCGAGCCTCCAGCTCGTAGGATCAACCTGTCCTGATTCCTCCAACCCTGCCTGAGTGAGCAAGTAAACCAACACTTCCTTCCAACTCTACACGGGTGAGCAAGTAGTCAACAGACTCCAAGTCCCTCCAACTCGGCATGAGTGAATATATAACTCATCAATTCCCTCCAACTCTGCACGGGTGATCAAGTAGTCAATAGACTCCAAGTCCCTCCAACCCGGCACGAGTGAGAACAAGTACAGTTTACCTAGCCTATTAGCTACTCTTGCCTACCGGTTATTATACTTAGTGAATTAAGGTTAATCCCAGGACTGCCCAGAGTATGCCCAATGAAGGGGTCTCGGGGGAACTAGGAACCAAGATGGAATTAAAATCCATAGTTCCCTTTCGCAAGGATAATTACTTTTAGTTGATGTCTACCCATAATCCACACTCAACTCTCATTGTCACTCTTAGTTGACCCTAATGACTTAAGTTGTTATCGGGAGGGCGACGGTCTTCCGCCGACCTTCATTCCAGTGGTTACCCAATGACTTGCACTTTTACTCTCATCACTAAGACGATACTAACCACCAGGGTCATACTTCCAATCTGTTCTCTAGTTCAATCATCGATCTATCCCCTGGTGGGCATATAGTACAACCTACTTTTACTATGTGCAGCCCTTGACCTAACTCCACCCCGGAATCCAACTTCTAGATACTTGGCCCATATGTATCAAATTATTTATCCTATGGTGGTATGGACTTATATGTTGACCATGATGATTTTCATAATTTTCCAAATTATTTATATCACTAAATTAATTTCTTCAAATAATTCTTCAAGTCATTTAACACAAGAAGTATATCATATCATTATCCTAATGTTATGAGAAATTATCCTGACCTGTAACATAGTGAAATATCCTTGTCTTCCAAGATTTATAATTTTCCTTTAAGTATTTCTATTTATTCCTTAATTAATAAAAAATCATCATAATTATTATTTTACAAAGGAAGTATAAGAAATTCAACTACCAAAATTCTAGGAAAATTATAGAGCATATAAGGCATTAATTTAAGAATAATGGAAGAGTTTCATCAACTTATATAGTTTAATGGCCTATCAAATTCCATTCTTAAATATTTACCAAAATGCCATTATGCTAATTTAAGGATTATCAGTGCATGCAAAAATTCTGAAATAAATCTACATGACTAATAATACAATTATACAGAACTACAAATATTTCCAAATTTTTATGACATGTATTTCCATCAATTCATGATTAAATATAATAAGGGTAAAATGGTCATTTCAAGGTATTTTACTCTAGAAGTTCTCAAACAGAAAGATCAATTTTTACTAAGTCAAATATAACCTTCGTTTTAACTTGGCAAAGTTTGATTATTTTTGCTTGAGGGAAACCTATTTTCCCAATTTATTTTCAAAAGGAGCTATATTTTTAAAAATTCCAACTAATGGGATTTTTGATCCCAAAAATCCCATAATTAATCTGAGGGGTCAAATTTATCCTAATGATCCTATGGAACCACTTCCATGATATTTAGATGCCTCAATTAGGCTGAATACACAATATTTAAAATATTACTATTTGCACACCAAGGCTATAACTAACCAACACATGCAAGTGGATTAACCAACATGCAATGATCCAAATGTAGTGAAATTTTTATCACATACTTGTAATGTCCCCAAGGACCTGCCACCAAAATTTGGGGCCATTTGGAGGCTTAACACTCCAATTATACCATTTATTTAATTTTTGTTATTATGACCAAAACTATAGGAATTTTGTCCCCAAAAATTCCTAAACTTTGGCAGGGGCTAAATATGACCAATTTAGTCACATGCCCAAAATTTCAGGCTATGTGGTCATCTGGTTTGGCATGGGCTTCACTTTTAATTTCTGCCCTAGCCTAGGACCAGTCCTAGTAAAAATGCCCTACAGGCTAGACCACTAGACCAAAACCCAATTTAGGGTGGAATTTTAAAGGTAACACATCAGGCTACATTTTTCATTCAGAAGTCAAGATCTGGTGAAGCCTCTAAGTACCCCAAATTTCACATGCAAAACTACTGTTGAAATGTGACAGAAAAGAACTATTCATATCATATGAGTTAATACAGAATTAAATTAATTGTAAATAAATGAACGACACGAATCTTAAAGAAGTATGGATGGCATCCAGTCATCGTCCCCGATGGTTTAATGGCTGAGATCGAGCCGACCTGGGGGATATTGTGGGGCCGTTTCCGGCCACCTGAGGCGGCGCCACCTGAGGCGGCGCCACCTGAGACGACATCCAAGTGTGCCCATGTGCTAAAAGTCACGTAAAACAGTCAATTAAACAATGAGTTAGGCCAATTTTGACGTTTACCTTACCTTTATGCAGCCTCCACAGGATGCGGTTCCTCCCTCTCTGGATGCCATTCCCTTCATGCAGACAGAGATGGGACAAACTCTGACGGCTATCCTAGATGCCTTCAGAGCCCAGCAAGCCCCAACACAGCTGCCAAACCCAGGGTCGAACTGGTTGAATGCCTTTAAGAGTCTGTCTCCGCCAGTGTACCGCGGGACAGAAGATGCGGTGAATACGGAGGAGTGGTTGGAGACCATTCAGGAGCTATTAGCTGGCATCAGCTGCCCCATCAGACAGGCTATCCCTCTTGCCACCTCAGTACTGGAGGCTCATACGAAGAGGTGGTGGAAGTCTGTGCGAGACTCTACATACGCTGATAGGGAGATGATGGATATTATTTGGGAGGAATTCAGTGATGAGTTCTTGGAGCACTACGTATCCTCTACAGACCGAGATGCCTTGGAAACTAGATTTCTGAACCTCCAACAGGGAAGCCGATCCGTGATCGAGTATCAGTAATTAAAGTACCTGTAATTAAAGTACCTGTACCGAGATGCCCTGGTACCTGTAATTAAAGTACCTGTACTCACTTCCTTGGGATTTATAAATCTTGCAATAATTAAAGTACCTGTAATCACTTCCTCGGGATTCCTATGCTCTGTGAGGTCCAGCGCATACACCTGCTCCTGGTCTCGGCCACAGCCTGTAGAGAAGATAAAGATAGATGGGGGATGGGATGGCTACCTTCAATGGTGACACAAGAATCTCCATGTCTGAGTGTAATCTTCTTCGCAGGGCAGTCGATCTGGGCATGGTTCCAATGGAGCCAGGTCATGCCCAAAATCAAGTCGAAGTCTGGTAACTTTAAGACCGCTGCCGGAGCTTCGAATGCCTTGCCTCCGATCTCGGCCTCCATGTTGCAGCTAACCGTAGTCCGTAGCTCCAAGCCATCAGGAAGACGTACCCTCCTCTCTATGCCAGGGAACCTTTCCACGCCCTCTAGTCCTTCAATAAAGGTGTCCGACACAAAGGAGTGCGAAGACCCCGTGTCGAAGAGGGTATGAGCGGGCTTGCCGCTGATCATAACTATGCCTGGGTTTTGTTGAGTTCAAAGATAAAGATTATTTCTAAGGTTCTCAAGGTACTTATTAAAGTTGAAATTTCTAAATCTTGCAATAATTAAAGTACCTGTAATCACTTCCTCGGGGTTCCTATGCTCCGTGAGGTCCAGCGCATACACCTGCTCCCGGTCTCGGCCACGGCCGTAGTGTCCTCGGCCTCGGCCTCGACCTCGTCCTCGTCCTCGGCCCTGGTGAGCTGGAGGGTCCACTGGAGGTGGAGGAGGAGGAGGAGGGAGTGGGTGGATCTGATGTGAACACTGTGACCTGATGTGTCCAGGCTGGCCGCATCCAAAGAACGTGAGCTGTCTCTGGCCACGATCCTCCTGTCTCATCAGCCCGTGAGTCTGTAGAGGTGGGGGAGCCAGCACTGTAGGAGGCCTCTGCTCCTACATGTAGTTGGGACGACGACGTCCCCCACCCCTCCTGTAGCTGATAACCTTGCCCCTCTGGGATGCCCTGCTACCATCTCCGGATGACGACCCCTCTAGCGGTCTCTTCCCTCTGCCTTGTACCATCAGCTGGTCAGCCTCCAGCTTCTTTGCCATCTCAATGATTTGTGTAGTGGTGCCATGCGATATGAACAATAAGGGCTGCCTCAAGGTGTCCCGGAGCCCATGGTAGAACCTCTTTGCATACTTCCGGTCATCCCAGTCATGGAATCCCACAAACCTAGCCAAGTGGGAGAACTCTCTCTGATACTCGATCACGGATCGGCTTCCCTGTTGGAGGTTCAGAAATCTAGTTTCCAAGGAATCTCGGTATGTGGAGGATACGTAGTGCTCCAAGAACTCATCACTGAATTCCTCCCAAGTAATATCCATCAGCTCCCTATCAGCGTATGTAGAGTCTCGCACAGACTTCCACCACCTCTTCGCATGAGCCTCTAGTACTGAGGTGGCAAGAGGGACAGCCTATCTGACGGGGTAGCTGATGCCAGCTAATAGCTCCTGAATGGTCTCCAACCACTCCTCCGTCTTCACCGCATCTTCTGTCCCGCGGTACACTGGCGGAGACAGACTCTTAAAGGCATTCAACCAGTTCGACCCTGGGTTTGGCAGCTGTGCTGGGGCTTGCTGGGCTCTGAAGGCATCTAGGATAATCGTCAGAGTTTGTCCCATCTCTGTCTACATGAAGGGAATGGCAGCCGGAGGGGGAGGAACCGCATCCTGTGGAGGCTGCATAAAGGTAAGGTAAACGTCAAAATTGGCCTAACTCATTGTTTAATGGACTGTTTTACGTGAATTTTTGCACATGGGCACACCATTGCTTCCGCTGCATAGTTTGTTCGCAACCTAATGCTCGAGCAGGGTGTTCCAGTTTTGTGGACTTCTTTCTCATATGATCGTTTGTTCAAGTGATACCAGTTTGTAAGATCGGTTTCCCCCTTTCCGGGGCTAACCCGGATCTTATGCCCAGAACCGCTGCCTTACGGTGACACTAACACACGGGTTAGTCGACACTGCAAGTCGCCGATTCTGCCGGCTAGTACGATCATAAACCTGTCGGCCAATATGAGAATAAAAGTATAAAACAGAGTAAATATCACAGTCCACAGCCACAGTACTAATCATATATATATATCAAATGAAAAGTACATGAATATAGTCCAAAATGAGTACGAAAATGAAAGTGAATAAGGGCTTATGCCCAGTACATCAATATCAAATCACTCTCTCTCAATCAAGCAGCAGCGGAATCTAACATCTCAACTCATCACACCTGAACATGTGCTCCAGTAGTAGTAGTAGGTGGTATCGGCATCTGCTCCTCAAGTCCTGGCTCTCGACGTGCTGCTCAATCTCCTCGTGCTCCTAAAATGATATGGTCACCGACCATTAGTCAAAAAGACTAAGTCGTTTCCTCCGCACCTCGCCCCGCAACTCCTAGGCACCGAGCGGGAGGACGAAGCGGAGGACAACAAGGGGTAGCAAAAGTGAAGCAGGTGACAAGAGTTAACTAACAGTTGTAATAAGTATTGTTATCCTACTCTAGCAGTTCTAAGTATGTAGTATAGGTAAGTAAAAGCAGTACTAGTAAAAGAAAAGGACTGAAAGTAAGAGCAGGAATAAAGTAAGCTGAAATGTAAAGCTATCTATCATCACAGACGTAACTTAACTTATAAAAATGCCCATACAAATTTATAAGTAAAGGTTTACAGGAATTATAACTTATCATATAAAAGAACCCATACTAATTTATATGATAAGGATCTATGAAGCGTATGTTCTAACATGAATGAATGTTATGATGCAAATTATGCAGCAGGCAAGTGCAACTCACACACAACGACTCCGTGATCACAGACCTTTAGTTCCCACTTTTCGAGAGCTAGCATCACTCTCAGGTACCTCCGTTGTGGCTACGGCAGCAGCGGAACGGGCGCTTCCGCTTTCTAGGCGGGTATACACACTACCAGGCCAAGACCTCTCATGTACGCCTCTGTACACCGACAAGTGCACTCTAGAGTCTCTGCGTACTATTGCTAGCTACCTGCTATACTTTTAGGTCGGGTATACATCTTCAGGGATTGTCTGCCTGACCGCAGTATTAAACAACATACTGGCCCTTCCACCCGTGTGATAATGTATCTCAAAGTCATAATCGCAGAGGAACTCAAGCCATCTCCTCTGGCGCAGGTTTAGATCCTTCTACGTGTCAATGTATTTGAGATTCTTGTGATCTGAATAGATATCACAATGGATCCCATATAAGTAGTGTCTCCATGTCTTGAGGGAAAATACCACAGCCCCGAACTCGAGATCATGTACTGGATAGTTATTCTCATTCTTCTTCAACTGTCACGAAGCATAAGCGATAACGTGTCCATGCTGCATCAGGACATCACCCATCCTCTGATAGGAGGCATCTGTATAAATCTTGAATCCTTCACTTCCAGATGGGAGTGCAAGGATGGGGGATGAAGTGAGTCGGTCCTTCAGCTCCTGAAAGGCCGCTTCGCACTGCTCTGTCCAATCAAACACTGTATCCTTCTTCGTCAAGGACGTGAGGGGGAGGGCTATCCTCGAGAACCCCTCCACGAACTTGCGAAAATAACCTTCTAAACCCAAGAAACTGTGGATGTCTGACGCTGTCTTTGGCCATGGCCAATCCCGCACTGCCTCTACTTTGGCTGGATCTACTGCTAATCCAGCCCCGCTGATAATATGCCCCAGGAAACTGACCTCCTACATCCAAAACTGGCACTTCGAGAACTTGGCATACATCTGAAACTCCCTCAGTCTCTGTAAAACCTGTGCCAAGTGCCTGGTATGCTCCTCCTAAGTCCGGGAGTAAATCAAGATGTCGTCGATGAATACTATGACAAAGCGATCCAAATAAGGTTCGAACACACGGTTCATGAGCGTCATAAATGCTGAGGGGGCATTTGTGAGCCCAAATGGCATGACTGTGAATTCGTATAATCCATAACGTGAGCTGAATGCTGTTTTCGGTATATCTTCCTCCCGGATGCGCAACTGATAATAGCCGGATCGTAAATCTAGCTTAGAAAACCAGAAGGCTCCCTGAAACTGATCAAATAACTCATCTATCTGGGGCAACGGGTAGGTGTTCCGAACCGTCAACCTGTTCAATTCCCTGTAATCTATGCACAGTCGGAGGGATCCATCCTTCTTCTTCACAAATAAAACCGGTGCTCCCCACGACGACGAACTCGGCCGCACAAATCCCGAATCCACTAAATCCTGGAGCTACGTCCTGAACTTTGCAAGCTCCCTGGGAGCCATCCTATAAGGTGCCCGGGACACTGGTATCACTCCGGGCACTAGACGAATTCTGAAGTCCAGATCTCGAGCCGGTGGTAGTCCGGGCAATTTCTCCGGGAATACGTCGGAGAAATCCCGGACCACCGGGATATCGGCTATGGAACTCTCGACTGTCGCCATCTCGAAGCATATGAGGTACACCTCCTCCCCCTGCTCGTAGGCCTTGACAGCCTGTACAGAAGATAAAGATAGATGGGGGATGGGACGGATACCTTCGATGGTGACATTAACACACGGGTTAGTCGACATCGCAAGTCGCCGATTCTACCGGCTAGTGCGATCATAAACCTGTCGGCCAATATGAGAATAAAAGTATAAAACAGAGTAAATATCACAGTCCACAGCCACAGTACTAATCATATATATATCAAATGAAAAGTACATGAATATAGTCCAAAATGAGTACGAAAATGAAATTGAATAAGGGCTTATGCCCAGTACATCAATATCAAATCACTCTCTCTCAATCAAACAGTAGTGGAATCTAACATCTCAACTCATCACACCTGAACATGTGCTCCAGTAGTAGTAGTAGGTGGTATCGGCATCTGCTCCTCAAGTCCTGGCTCCTCGACGTGCTGCTCCATCTCCTCGTGCTCCTAAAATGATACGGTCACTGACTATTAGTCAAAAAGACTAAGTCGTTTCCTCCGCACCTCGCCCCGCAACTCCTAGGCACTGAGTGGGAGGACGAAGCGGAGGACAACAAGGGGTAGCAAAAGTGGAAGCAGGTGACAAGAGTTAACTAGCAGTTGTAATAAGTATTGTTATCCTACTCTAGCAGTTCTAAGTATGTAGTACATGTAAGTAAAAGCAGTACTAGTAAAAGAAAAGAACTGAAAGTAAGAGCAGGAATAAAGTATGCTGAAATGTAAAGCTATCTATCATCACAGACGTACCTTAACTTATAAAAATGCCCATACAAATTTATAAGTTAAGGTTTCCAGGAATTATAACTTATCATATAAAAGAGCCCATACTAATTTATATGATAAGGATCTATGAAGCGTATGTTCTAACATGAATGAATGTTATGAAGCAAATTATGCAGCAGGTAAGTGCAACTCACACACAATGACTCCGTGATCACAGACCTTTAGTTCCCACTTTTCGAGAGCTAGCATCACACTCAGGTACCGCCGTTGTGGCTACGACAGCAGTGGAACGGGCGCTTCCGCTTTCTAGGCGGGTATACACACTACCAGGCCAAGACCTCTCCTATACACCTCTGTACACCGACAAGTGCACTCTAGAGTCTCTGCGTACTATTGCTAGCTACCTGCTATACTTTTAGGTCGGGTATACGTCTTCAGGGATTGTCTGCCTGACCGCAGTATTAAACAACATACTGGCCCTTCCACCCGTACACCTCACCCGAGTCACCGTACTGCCATCGGTATGACGATTGGCCCAATACCGAATGACCCACCACCATTTAGGCACATGCAAGTATTTTATCTTGAGCCTCCAGCTCGTAGGATCAACCTGTCCTGATTCCTCCAACCCTGCCTGGGTGAGCAAGTAAACCAACACTTCCTTCCAACTCTACACGGGTGAGCAAGTAGTCAACAGACTCCAAGTCCCTCCAACTCGGCATGAGTGAATATATAACTCATCAATTCCCTCCAACTCTGCACGGGTGAGCAAGTAGTCAATAGACTCCAAGTCCCTTCAACCCGGCACGAGTGAGAACAAGTACAGTTTACCTAGCCTATTGGGCTACTCTTGCCTACCGGTTATTATACTTAGTGAATTAAGGTTAATCCCAGGACTGCCCAGGGTATGCCCAATGAAGGGGTCTCGGGGGCACTAGGAACCAAGATGGAATTAAAATCCAAAGTTCCCTTTCTCAAGGATAATTACTTTTAGTTGATGTCTACCCATAATCCACACTCAACTCTCATTGTCACTCTTAGTTGACCCTAATGACTTAAGTTGTTATCGGGAGGGCGACGGTCTTTCGCCGACCTTCATTCCAGTGGTTACCCAATGACTTGCACTTTTACTCTCATCACTAAGATGATACTAACCACCAGGGTCATACTTCCAATCATGTTCTCTAGTTCAATCGTCGATCTATCCCCTGGTGGGCCTATAGTACAACCTATTTTTACTATGCGCAGCCCTTGACCTAACTCCACCCCGGAATCCAACTTCTAGATACTTGTCCCATATGTCTCAAATTATTTATACTAGGGCGGTATGGACTTATATGATGACCATGATGATTTTCATAATTTTCCAAATTATTTATATCTCTAAATTAATTTCTTCAAATAATTCTTCAAGTCATTTAACACATGAAGTATATCATATCATAATCCTAATGTTGTGAGAAATTATCCTGACCTGTAACATAGTGAAATATCACTTTCTTCCAAGATTTATAATTTTCCTTTAAGTATTTCTATTTATTCCTTAATTAATACAAAATCATCATAATTATCATTTTACAAAGGAAGTACAAGAAATTCAACTACCAAAATTATAGGAAACTTACAGAGCATATAAGACATTAATTTAAGAATAATGGCAGAGCTTCATCAACCTATATAGTGTAATGGCCTATCAAATTTTATTCTTAAATATTTACTAAAATTCCATTATGCTAATTTAAGGATTATCAGTGCATCCACAAATTTAAAAATAAATCTACAAGACTAATAATACAATTATACAACACTAGAAATATTTCCAAATTTTTCTGACATGTATTTCAATCAATTAATGATTAAATATAATAAGGGTAAAATGGTCATTTAAAGGTATTTTACTCTAGAAGTTCTCAAACAGAAAGATCAATTTTTTCTAAGTCAAATATAACCTTCTTTTTAACTTGGCAAAGTTTGAGTATTTTTGCTTGAGGAAAACCTATTTTCCCAATTTATTTTCAAAAGGAGCTATATTTTAAAAATTCCAACTAATGGGATTTTTGATTCCAAAAAACCCATAATTAATCTGAGGGGTCAAATTTATCCTAATTATCCTCTGGAACCACTTCCATGATTTTTAGATGCCTCAATTAGGTTGAATACACAATATTTAAAATATTGCTATTTGCACCCCCAAGGCTATAACTAGCCAACACATGCAAGTGGATTAACCATCATGCAATGATCCAAATGTAGTGAAATTTTTATCACATACTTATAATGTCCCCAAGGACCTGCCACCAAAATATGGGGCCATTTGGAGGCTTAACACTCCAATTATACCATTTATTTAATTATTGATATTATGACCAAAACTATAGGAATTTTGTCCCCAAAAATTTCTAAACTTTAGCAGGGGCTAAATATGCCCAATTTAGTCATATTACCAAAATTTCATGCCATGTGGACATCTGGTGTGGCATGGGCTTCACTTTTAATTTCTGCCCTAGCCTAGGACCAGTCCTAGTAAAAATGCCCTACAGGACAGACCACTGGACCAAAACCCAAGTTTAGGGTGGCATTTTAAAGGTAACACATCAGGATACATTTTTATTTCATAAGGCAAGATCTGGTGAAGCCTCTAAGTACCCTAAATTTCACATGCAAAACTACTGTTGAAATGTGACAGAAAAGAACTATTCATATCATATGAGTTAATACAGAATTAAATTAATTGTAAATAAATGAACGGCACGAATCTTAAAGAAGTATGGACGACATCCAGTCATCGTCCCCGATGGTTTAACGGCTGAGATCGAGCCGACCTGGGGGATATTGCGGGGCCGTTTTTGTCCACCTGAGGCGGCGCCACCCCCGGCCAACGGTGCCATCACATTCACGGTGGTGGTGGCTATCCTTTGCCGGTGATGAGGCGGCGGCGATGGCGATCCTGAGCGGTAAGAAAAACTCCTAAAAATCTCCCATTCCTCACATGGCATCGGGCTTAATTGAGCCCGATATCTCCCCTAGTTGATCTAGGATTCTAGTACGGGTAGAGGTGAGGCGAAACGGACCTGGATTGAGGCTCGGCGGCGGTTTGGCATGGTGGTGGTGCGCCGGTGAGCTCCTGCTCAAAAGCTATATTCTCCACCGTTTTCCTTGCTCCAGCACTCGATTTCAACTCCTTTTCTCTCTCTGAAGCTGATGGAGGGGTTAATTGGGGCTAGGAAGGCTTATACATGGAGATAACTCCAAGGTGAGCTCGGGCTCACCTTGGATGCTTCACCAATTCCACCACTTGGCCACCCCAAGCTGCAATTCTTTTGGAATGATCCCCTGGGATCAGCCAGCAGGCCCTTGTGCAGAGAAAGCCAAGGCCAAGTGGCCTCACTCCCTCTTAATGTCATTTCTCTCTCCTCTTTTGGGTAAAATCTCCAAAATACCCTCTTGCATGTATTCTCTCTCTTGATTATGAGGGTTAGGGCTGGTCTTTGGTGCTTTGGCTGCTGGTGGGCTTCACTTTGTGGGCTTGGCCCAAGGGGAAAATGGCTTGGGCTAATTTTCTTCTTTTAGGTCAAATTGTTGACTTTGTTGACTTGGAGAGTTGACTTGGTCAACATGATAAGTAGGCTGACCCCACTTGATGGTCATGAGCCCAATAGCACCACCAAACTTGGGTTGGGTCAAGGGGGTGCCCTACTTAGGCTAATTGGGCCTATGAGTGTGGGTTTGACCAAATTAGGCCTAAGGTTGACTTTGGTCAACTGGGGTCAAAGTGTTGACCTAGCGACATGCCCTAGGGTCCACTTAGATTATTCTTAGGGTTAGGGCAATGTGGTGGGGTCATGGTGTGGCTAGGGTCCTTATTTAGGCTAGTTTGACTTAGTTGACTTGGTCCTATAGTGGGCCCACATGGCTACAACCCACTACCTAGGGTCAAACCTAGCTAATTTCCCTAAAACCCACCCCATGCCTAACACAATCTAAGTTAAGGGGTCTAGGAGTAACATGGGATGTTACACTAGGGAGGGGTGCTTCAGCTATAAAATGATGCCCTTTGGGTTGAAAAATGCAGGGGCTACCTACCAATACATGATGGATCGAGTCTTCAAGGGGCAAAGGGAGAGAAACTTGGAGGTCTATGTCGATGACATGATGGTGAAAAGCAAGTGTGTGAACTCGCACCTATGGGACCTAGAAGATACCTTCGCCACCCTGCGTAGATTCAAGATGAGGCTGAACCCCTTGATGTGTGTCTTCGGGGCCAGCCGCGGGAAGTTCCTTGGGCATCTCTTGACCCCGGCAGGGGTAGAGCCTAACCTGGATAAGGTGAAGGCCATTCTAAACTTGGAATCACCTCGCGATGCCAAGGAGGTCTAGCGTTTGACAGGCAAGTTGGCTGGTCTAAGCAGGTTCCTCTCCTGATCAGGGGACAAGTGTTCATCATTCTTCAAGGTGTTGAGGGGTAACCAAAGGTTTGAGTGGACCGCCAAATTTGAAGAGGCCATCCAAGGGCTGAAGAGACAGCTCTCCCATGCTCCTCTACTTCAAAGCCCAAAATAAGGAGAGGACCTGGCCCTGTATCTAGGAGTAGGATAGTAGGCCGTGAGCTCTGTTCTGGTCAGGGAAGAGGGGAAGAAGCAGTTGCCCATCTATTACGTGAGTCAGATTTTGAAGAAGGCGGAACTCCGTTACCCCATCCTGGAAAAGCTAGCATACGCTCTGGTTATTTCGGCAAGGAAACTTCGACCATACTTTCAAGCACACACGATTAAGGTGGTGACCGACCATCCTCTTCGTAAGATCTTTGAAGGGTTGGAGCACTCGGGAAGACTTGCCAAGTGGTCCATCGAACTAAGCGAGTTTGACATCTCCTTCGTGCGAGGCTCTCCATCAAGGCGCAAGTAGTGGTGGATTTCCTAGCAGATTATGTAGTTGAGGTCAAGGAGGGGGAACCGCAGCCGCAGGGGGCATGGAGGATGATGGTTGATGGGGCCTCGGGAAAGCTTTCTTTTAGGGGAGGAGTGGCGCTGATAATCCCCCAGGGGGTCGTCATAGAGCAGGAGGTGGCCTACCACTTTCTGGTAACCAACAATCAAGCAGAATATGAGGCCGTGATAGCCGGCCTTCGTCTGGCAAAGGAGCTTGAGATCTGAGACGTGGAGGCCTTCACAGACTTGATGGTGGTAGCATCGCACATTTGAGGAGAGTTTTAAGCTCGGGAGCCTACCCTCATAAAGTACCTATCCAAGGTAAGGGCAATCATCAGAGGTTTCTGATCATTCTCAATACAGCACGTCCCCCGGGAGGAGAGTGTGGCCGCCGACCGATTGGCAAAGTTTGGGCCTTGGGGAGGAGGGACCCTGACTGAACTGTTCCGACCAACGATCGTGGAAGGGGAGTTAATGGAGGTAGGTCAGCGATCCTCGTGGGTGGATCCGTTGGTAACCTTCCTAACCACGGGCGAGCTGACGGGGGAGGTTATGGATGCAAAAAGCTTCAGGCGTAAAGCGGCTCACTACCTGACGTTGGAAGGGGGGTTGCATCATAAGATGTTGTCGGGGCTCTTGGAAAGATGTGTGACCGAAGAAGAGATCCCGAGGATCCTGGGGGAGGTGCACTCTGGCGAGTGCGGCAGCCACTCGAGAGGAAGGATGCTGGAAGCAAGGGTGGTAATGCAGGGGTACTTCTGGCCGACCCTGAGGAAGGACGCAGCTGAGTTTGCAAAGAGATGCCAAAAATGTCAGCTGTACGCCCCCTCTATTTCTTGCCTGTTCAAAGGCTCAGGAGAGTTTCGTCGCCATGGCCTTTCGCCATCTAGAGGATGGACATGGTCGGGCCTTTCCCTCTAGCTAGTGGGCAGAGGAGGTTCCTCCCAGTCATGATCAATTACTTCTCAAAGTGGCTTGAGGTTAAGGCCTTGGCCAAAGTCACCTCACAAGTTATAGGGAACTTCATCTGGGGAGAGATCATATGCAGGCACGGTCTACCCCAAGAAATAGTGACAGATAATGGACCCCAATTTTCCAGCAAAGAGTTCATTTGCTTCTGCGCCCAACTAGGGATAGATCTTAGGTTTGCCTCTGTCCACCACCCCCGGAGCAATGGCCAGGTGGAAGCAGCAAACAAAATCATTGTGAACTTACTCAAGAAAAAAGTAGAAAATTTGAGGGGAAATTGGGTGGAGCAGCTCCCCTCAGTTCTATGGGCCTTGAGTACGACCCCAAACATGGCCACGGGCGAGACCCCCTTCAAGCTTTCTCACAGGTGTGAGGCAGTCCTGCCAGTGGAATTCGAGGTTCTATCCCCATGGGTCGCAGCCGCAGGGTAAGGAGATGAGGCTTGGAGGTTGGAAAATGAGGAAGGGTTGCACCTCTTGCTAGACATGACGGAAGAAGCACGGGATGTCACAACCATCAGGCAAGAAGAGATCAAGCGGCGTATGGCAAAATACCACAATAAGCATGTCAGGATCAGGCAGTTCGTCGAAGGAGATCTGGTATTGAAAAAGGTTGACGCGGCGGGAAGGTCAGCCCCTGTGGGCAAGCTCAACCCAAATAGGGAAGGGCCTTACATAGTAAAAGAGGTCCTTAGAACAGGAAGTTATTACCTCAAGGAGGTGGAAGGGAGGACCTTGAGCCACACTTGGAGCGGTGATGATCTAAAGCGCTTCTACCCGTGAGGGGGAGGAGTTGATTGTATTTTTGTATTCAAATGCTATCATAATATATCCCATACTTTGATCCATTGTCAACTCTTTTCATTTTAAAGATTAGGATAAGAATAAGGTGTGGTATGGAATCTTCATCAACACCCCGAGCTCAGCTCGGCCCCAAGTAAACCCGCTGCGCAGGCTCTCATCTTGCTGGCAGGTCCGAAGGCTCGCCTATGGGGGATAGGTTTTGGTTATGAAATCTTCATCAACACCCCGAGCTCGGCTCGGCCCCAGGTAGATCCGCTGCGCAGGCTCTCATCTAGATGGTAGGTCTGAAGGCTCGCCTATGGGGGATAGGTTTTGGTTATGAAATCTTCATCAAAACCCCGAGCTCGGCTCGGCCCCAGGTAGACCCGCTGCACAGGCTCTCATCTAGCTGGCAGGTCCGAAGGCTCGCCTGTGGGGGAGAGGTTTTTGTTATGAAATCTTCATCAACACCCCGAGCTTGGCTCGGCCCCAGGTAGACTCGCTGCACAGGCTCTCATCTAGCTGGCAGGTCCGAAGGCTCGCCTATGGGGGAGAGGTTTTGGTTATGAAATCTTCATCAACACCCCGAGCTCGGCTTGGCCCCAGGTAGACCCGCTGCGCAGGCTCTCATCTAGCTGGCAGGTCCGAAGGCTCGTCTGTGGGGGAGAGGTTTTGGTTATGAAATCTTGATCAACACCCCAAGCTCGGCTCGGCCCCATGTAGACCTGCCGCGCAGGCTCCCATCTAGCTGGCAGGTACGAAGGCTCGCCTGTGGGGGAGAGGTTTTGGTTATGAAATCTTCATCAACACCTCGAGCTCAGCTCGGCCCAAGGTATACCCGCTGCGCAGGCTCTCATCTAACTGGCAGGTCCGAAGGCTCGCCTGTGGGCGAGAGGTTTTGGTTATGAAATCTTCATCAACACACCGAGCTCGGTTCGACCCCAGGTAGACCCGCTGCGCAGGATCTTATTTAGCTTACAGGTCCGAAGGCTCGCCTTTGGGGGAGAGTTTTTGGTTATGAAATCTTCATCAACACCCCGAGCTGGGCTCGGCCCCAGGTAGACCCGCTATGCTGGCTCTCATCTAGCTTGCAGGTCCGAAGGCTCGCATGTGCGGGAGAGGTTTTGGTTATGAAATCTTCATCAACACCCCGAGCTCGGCTCGACCCCAGGTAGACCCGCTGCGCAGGCTCTCATCTAGCTGGCAGGTTCGAAGGCTCGCCTATGGGGGAGAGGTTTTTGTTATGAAATTTTCATTAACACCCCGAGCTTGGCTCGGCCCCAGGTAGACCCGCTGCGCAGACTCTCATCTAGCTGGGAGGTCCGAAGGCTCTCCTGTGTGGGAGAGGATTTGGTTATGAAATATTTATCAACACCCCGAGCTTGGCTCGGCCCCAGGTAGACCTGCTGCACAGGATCTCATCTAGCTGGCAGGTCCGAAGGCTTGCCTGTGGGGGAGAGGTTTTGGTTATGAAATCTTCATCAACACCCCGAGCTCGGCTCGGCCCCAGGTAGACCCACTTAGCAGGATCTCATCTAGCTGGCAGTTCTGAAGGCTCGCTTATGGGGGAGAGGTTTTGGTTATGAAATCTTCATCAACACCCCGAGCTCAACTCGGCCCCAGGAAGACCCGCGGCACAGACTCTCATCTAGCTGACAGGTCCGAAGGCTCGTCTATGGGGGAGAGGTTTAGAGTTTAGAAATGTTTCGACACGGATGTTCTAGGTTAGACAAAGGACACACCCTGAAGGCAGACCCAAAAGGATCTCAGCCAGGAGGTCTCAGCTGGGGGACCTCCCCAAATGTAGTTCCCGGTGGGTCTAGGCAAGGAGACCCGATCGATCGCGCAAGGTAAGGAGGGGCGGTCCTCCCTTAAAAGGCCTATGAACGACACCCATGACAAATGGATCTTGGCAAAATGCGAGAACTACATGTGATAGGCTTGAGCTCTCGGCAGGATCACACCTATTGACCGATAAGGGAGACTATCCTAGAGGAGGGGCTAGGGGCCTCGGCGGAAGCTTGCTTGAGCAACATTCGTTATCAACAAAAAAGAAAAAGGATGGGTATAAACACAAAAAATTTATATATTCAAATGTGATTACAAAAATCAGAGCATCTCGCTCATTACAGAAACAAAAAAAAGAGAAGGAAACCCATCAGGGAGAAGCACTGCATCTGCTCGAGCTCCCGTTTGAGCTTCTGTGGGAGCTCTCGCCCGAGCTCTCCCCGGATGTCTCGCCAGCAGCCATGGGGGATCTTGGTACATCCGGGGGCGGAGAGTTGGGTGCGCCTGGGGGCTTCGGGATAGGCTCGAAGAGCCAGGGAACAAGCTGAGGAGCGGTGATGATCTTGCCACTCTCGTTCAAACATCCCACATCTCGCAACATCTCAAGGGTTAGCCTGGCCGTTACTTGAGCGTTGGCCTACAGGAGCTTGTCGGTCTCATACTCCGAGAAGTGACGGCTCCTCAGCCTCTCGTTCAGCAATGGGGGAGACGGAATCACAGCCGTTTCCGTGCGCCGGAGCTGATCCTTTAGTAGGATGTTCTCGTATCTTAGCTCGATCAGCTCCGCGCGAAGGGCCGTATTCTGAGCGGAATCCTGCAGAAGGGAGAAACAAATCAACACCGATATGACCCGTGGATTACAGAGGCAAGAGCGAGTGCTTGAAAGATCTCGCTTACCTCCTCCGCTGGGCGCAAGGAAAGGCGTCCCATAACATCCGCCAGCTGTGCCTTAAGAACCTTCACCTGGGCCACTGCCTGGTCCCGCGCCTTGAGAATCTCGCCGAAGTTGCGGTCTATGGTGATGCTCCGGTGTGCGCACATGTGCGCAAGCTCGAACCCACGCATCAAAGCCCGGACGGAGTCAAAGGCCAGGAGCCGTGTGGGAAGCTGATCATAAAGGCCAGCGTACTCGCGGCTATAAAGACGTAGCCCAGCGTGAAGGCCTCGCCGGTGACATGGTCGCGCTCTACCCAGCTGGGGAGGAGGGTCGAGACAGAGACTTGGTTGGTCTCAGGGTCCCACCGCAGCAAGGGTTTCCCCTCCGCGTCAAGGCACTTCACGCCAAGGCCAAAATTCCTGTGCCCCTTTGGCACCTCCTTGGATGGAGACCGAGTGGAGGTCTCGGCAGATGCCCCCTCGCCACCAACCCCGCTTGCAGCTGGAAGGTTCTCGGCAGGTGCCCCGGCGCTATTCCTGGCATCAACGGTCATCTGACTGGCCACCTGCAGGACCTCTTCGAAGGACCGGCCTGGTGTGAGAGGTCGGGCGAGTGTAGTTGTCACGGATTTCCTTTTGTCGGCAGCGGTTGGCTTTGGTCTTTTCAGCGGCTAGGACAAAAAGGCGTTGGGCTTCCGCTTCCCGGCACTGGTCGAAGGAGGCGGGGAAGGCTCGCCCCGGCAAGCCTGAGCCGCGGATTTCGTGAGAGCCAGCGGATCTCTCGCAGCCTGGCCCTCGATACCCTGAGTCTCGGCAAAGGGTTGGTGCAGAGGAACTTCTCGCTCTCTTGCAAGGGCGACAATGGAATGTGTTGAAGTTTAGAATAGGAGTATCAGGTTGAAGACGAGACCGTACCTTCACCGGGAGGCACGGGAGGGAGAGAGTCGATGTCCCGTCGGAGGAATTGGACATCAAATTCCTTCGTCCCAAAGAACTCCAAAATGGTGCTCTCGCGCGATCCCAGGGTAGGCGGCGTCCTCATATTGCACAGGTGCAAGTGGGACACTGCCGAAGTTGTCAGAGACGAAGATAAACTTCTCGCCCCAATGATGATGCTTGTTGGCGAGACAGGTTATCTTGAGCAGTTGCCCAGAGAAGAAGACCACCCCTCCCTTCGCGCGGAAGATGATCAACTTTCTGAAAATCGAGAGGCTGAACTCGATCTTCTCCGATCGTATGTAGCAGATGAACGCTACAAGAATGGTGACCGAGTTAGGGTTTAACTGTGCGGGAACCACTCCGTAGTAACGGAGGGCCTGGCGCATCTCCGGCCAGAGGGGAAGACGAAAGACCACCTCGAAGTGTTCGAGGGGGATTGAGATCTCCCCCTCTCCCACGCTGTTTACCCTGTCTTAGTTGTCGGTGGGAATGTACTGGGAAGTGATCCGCTTGTACTCTTCAAGGGTTAGGTGACAAGTGGGGAACTGATGCTTTCGGAAGGCTTCCACGCAATGTGAACGTCCCTCATTTTCGCACGGCATTTTTTCGGGAGGATTGAAGATGAGATCGCAAATGAATGGGCGAGAGAGAAAGTTAGGCGAGAACAAGAGAAGAAGGAAGAAGCAACGAGAAGTTATTGGCAAGTCGCGAAAGGAACGAGGAGAGGAATGAGGGTTCCGGATCGGAGAAATAAATGCGTTTGGTGGACTCCTTTATTTATAGGAAACCAAGGTAATGATGACTTTTCTAAAAAAGAGAAATAAAAATAGCAGCGGCAGTACAAGCGTCATGCCCCAAGTCAGCAACGCCTCGGGTTCCGACTTGGGATGACAACGACCGATCGAAGGTTCAGACTCGCACAAAGCATTTCGAAATGGCCACGTGGAACATAAAGGAAAACCAAAGCAGGGATCGCTCTCGCCGAGCGAGAGCTACAAAGGGAAAAATAAATAATAATAAAAAGATTACAAATTAACAGTCCGAAATATAAAGAAACAGGGTACATTGCGAGAAGGTAAGGCCGAGAGGCGAGAAGGGGCGAGACTTCTTCAAATTAATACGGTTCCCAGCGCCAGCGCCATCGTCCTTGCTCCCACCATCTAGTCCTCTGGGGCGCCAACGGGTTGAAGTAGGAAGGCAGGGTGGTGCACCCTAGGTTGATCTGACGAGCCTGGTCTCGAATCTGCGCGATACATCTCCCGGGGGAAGACTCGGCGGAAGGCCCACCCGGCCGCCCTGTCTCGCCAAAACAATAGTCACGCTCAAGGGCCTCCAGCCTCTGCTCCACCATCTCGCGGAATTCTTTCGCCGTAGTGGCGCGGGACCGCTCCCGCCACACAAGCTTCGACAGGAGTACAACAATCTTCTTCCTTCATTTCTTCGCGCTCCCGGCGTCATTCACAATTTCCTCCATCTCGCAAAACGATGGAAGGAGGGAGCTCTCGCCATCCACGTCCACTCCATCTTCATCATCATATTCATCATCTTCATCGGCCCCCGTTCGCGAGTCCGGATCCTCTGAGAAACAGTTTCATAGTTATGGCGAGAGCTGAGTAAGAGCAATGGTAATGCTTCGCTTACCTGCAGCATGACGAGAGCCACTGATCTGCGGCTGGAGAGAAGGCTCGGGCCTCCCCCTCAGTCCCATAGAGGAGGTGGAGTTGATTTCCGCGTCTCGGGCGAAAAGTCTCATGTACAGTGATCCTGGCCTGGCCGGAAGCATGGGGGAAGTCGTTCTCTCACGTGAGATGGCTGACCTCCTTTTGGGCTATGGAGGGGTCGATAGACACCCCTCCCGCCAGTACGACGGGATTAGCCGCTTGGCCGAGCAGGTTATAAGCCATTAATTCACCCTCCCAGGTGGCGAGACCTGGGTCGGCGGAAGCTGAGGATGCGAGAAGTCAGCTTGACAGTAGGAGGGGCTACAAGTGAGATGGTCAGAAAGGGGTAACAGAGAAAAGTATACCCGCGGTTCTCAAAGAGGCAGCCGGAGGAGTGACCTCCGTGACCCGTGGTCTATCCTCGGGAGGGTGAGGCGACAGGTCCGGAGGCACCAGCGGTGACCCAGTGTCGTCACCTCGAGCCGCTTCCTGTGAAAGATATTGCGCCAGTTACCAACCCTTGCGCATAATCAGATCGTAATCGACTCGCAATCTTGGGGATCATCAAATCAGAGAGGCATACCTACTGCGGAGGGGAAGTATCATCCACACAATCGGGAGTCGGGGTAGGTGAGTACCTGTTCTCGCGGGAAAGGTCTCACTGAACCACCTTCGCCTTCTTTTTCTTCTTCTCTTTCTTCTTCTTTAGCGGGGAAGGATTAACGGCTGGTGACTTTTTCGCCAGCCAAGGGGCAACCACAGCGCTGTTCGCCAAAGCTCGCGCCTGGGCCGCGTTGATGCGGTCTTGGAGGTCTTGCGGCAGCAGTTTGTCAACACGTTTGGAACGCATGACGAGATCTCGCAAGAGCTCAGGCAGAGAGCGGCGACTCAAGAATAGTTTTACGGCCGTCTATCCACACATATATATATAACAATGGTATGGCCAACCAAAAGATTCTCCTTTTTTGAAATGACACGTGCCCAATGAATATTGCTGGGTTGGACGTGTCTTTTCGAGCGCTGGGCTAGCTCAAAAAGAGCGAGGATTGTGTATAACCCCATATTTGCTGGGTGGCACCCAGAGGCATCAACGGTCGGGGTTGGAACAGCCTCGGGCTAGCTTGGGCCTGAAGACCAGAAGAGCTCTCACACCGGAGGAGATCCCGCCTAGGAGCAGGCGAGATCCCGCCCGTGACAAGAAGCAGGCGAGAAGGAGTTGAGTGGTCTCAATGCCGTGGTCAGCAGCAAGGGCGTTGGGTGAAATCCACTCACTCAACGTCGTAGTCATCAGCAAGGGCGTTGGGTGAGCTCCAGTAACTCAACTCCGTGGTCAGCAGCAATGGCGCTGAGTGAGCTCCACTCACTCAACGTCATGTTCAACAACAAGGGCGTAGGGTGAGCTCCACTCACTCAACGCCGCAGTCAGCAGCAAGGGCGTTGAGTGAGCTCCACTCACTCAACGTTGCGTCCAGCAGCGACAACGTCAAGATTAGAGGAGCTCCCGCTGGAAACGGGCGAGAGCGTTCACCATCGGTCAGCTGGGTCCCGCTTCCGACAGAGTCAGCGAGAAGGATTGCGTCTCGCAGAAGGCGGGGGCTGGCTCAGCTTGAGACTTTCGACACTCCTTTTTAGCTCCCGCCAAATGAAGGCGAGAGGGTTCTCAGCATAGAGTTCTCGCCGAGTGGGGCCCAGGGTTCAGGGTAAAATTACCTAATCGCCCTCAGATAAAATTACCCATACACCCCAGGGGATGCATTTAGTACTTTACAAACTGTGGGATTTGGCTATTGGCAAACCATACAGGGGTATTTCAGTAACTTCAGGTCAGCAAAAGACTATAAATAGACCCACAAGGTCTCCTTAGAAAGCAGACTCTCATTATTCTCCAAATTTCTAATGCTTTCTGAGGAGCTCCTAGCCCAGCTTTTGGCTTTGGAGGGGAAGCTCTCAAAGATCTTTCGGGTGTTAGGTGGGACCTCCTTGTTGAGGCTTTGGGTCAGTCCTAGGTACTTAGTAAACAGTCGAGGGTCGAGACTTGAGAGAAGTAGGAGTTGGATGCACCCCTGTTTTGAACTCTTGTTTAGGTCAATTTTGGCTTCAACACCCTCCGCTGCGTGATCTCGCACAGGGAGGGAAGTTGGGGAGGTGGAAAGCATGAGCCGCGCCAACACCGCGGCGAGCGAGACGGAGCTGTTGGTCAACCTCACTCAAGATAGCCTGGGGGTCGGTCTTATCTACTTCAATATCATCATTGATCTCTGAAGACAGGCAGGCGCACTCCACCTCCAGCCAATCGATCCAATGGTCCGTAGCTTGCTTCCCCTTTTCTAGATCCTAAAGGATGCGCGCATGCTTCCTTAACATCTTTGTTACCCTACGCTTCATTTCCAACAGATCCATGGGATCGCCTAGGTAGTCTTCGATTTCATCTATGGGAGGAGGGGGCGAGACGACCATCTGTCTGGAGTAATATTCAACGGGCGAGTCCTCGGCCAACGAGTCCTCAGCATGCGAGTCGCACATACCTGCGTAAAAAATTGGGAAGGTAAAATGGAGAAATGGTAACGAAGAAAGGGCCGAAAGGAAAAATTTCTTACCAAAACGGCAAGAGGAACCCGCGATATTAAGAGGATCGTCCCTCCTCGTCGAGGGAGTAGATGAAGGAGTAGAGGGTTGTGGTGAGATGGACTGCTAGCGGTATTCAGAGATATTGATTCGTATGGTCTCTGGACGATGAGAAGGCATCGAGACATTCTAAATACGGCCAGAAAGTAAGAAGACAAGCGGGATGGAGATGAAGGCATGTCGATGTTGATAGATTTACCTCCTTTTCTCTAGGATTGGCCGGGGTAAGAGGGATACGCCTCCTCGAGATGGTGCGAGAAGGCTTCCCTGCCGAGAGGGGAGGATCAGCGGCTTTCGCCTTCTTGGGAGGAGAAGAGGATAATAGTAAGGAAGGGGGAGTGCGGACCGGGATCTTATTTAGAGCTGTCGTGGTCGCCTTATTCCTCTGGCGTACCGCCGCGATGCGGTCACGGAAACTTTGGTTGAGAGACATGGGGGTAGAGACTAGAATAGGATAGAGCGAAGGAAGCGCCCCCTGCAGGGAGATGAGTCCTATATTTATAGGTTGGGCAAGTGGCCCACCAAAAGATTCCCTCATAAATTCACTTTAATGACACGAGCCTCAGTTGGACTATCTTTCCGAGTTTGTAACAACCTCGAAAAGAGAGGGGATTATGTACAACCTCGGGCTCGTAGGAGCCAGAGGCTTGAGGAAGGGAGCTTAGCGAGACGACCCAGGGCGATCGTCAATTCGCAGAGCGAGTGGATCCTGGTAAGAAAGATTTAGGCGAAAGGGCCCAGGCAAGAAGGTCTAAGCGAGAGCTGCTCCATGAGATGGGCGAGTAAGTGCCAAGGGAGGAGGCACTCGCGGGTGAGTGGCCGACTCGCCATGCGAGAGGGCTCTAGAGGGGAGCTCTCGCTAGCGAGACGGTTCTCTCGCCAAGCGAGTGGACCCCAGAAGGGAGTTCTCGCCAAGCACCGGCTCGGTTCAAAAATGGTTCAGGTAGGGCCGGGTCCTTCTTTTATCCCTATGGGATCTTACGCTTTTGCCCTGGGTGGTCTGCACATAGCCTTTCAGAAAAGCAGAGTTTCGCTATTGGCAGACCCAACTAAGGGTATTCTAGTAATTTCAGGACAGCTCCATTTGGTTTTTGGCAGTCCCAGTTTAGGGGCCTATAAATAGACCGGTAAGGTGCTTTAGAAGGGAGGCATTCCAAACTCTCCTTCTCTTCTTCTAAGGCACCTGGCTCAGCATTGGCTAGGGAGGGGAAGAATTTCCGATTCTTCCGGGTACGAGGTGGAACCTCCGCGCTGGAGCCCCCGGTCTAGTATTTCAAGAGACTTGTTAAGAGGGTGGTCCAAAGAGAGTAAGTGTGAGTTGACCCTTTAGTTCCGAGCTTTAGGAGGGACCGACCTTGTTGGTTCCAACAATATGAGAACATGCCGTGATTATAATATGCCTTTTAGGGGAGGGGTACAATTTAGTATTGCTAGACCCGTTGTAGAGGCTAATAACTTTAAAATTGATTCCACGACTATGCAACTTGTCCAGAATAATAAGTTTAGTGGCAATAACCATGAAGACCCTAACTCTCATCTAAGAACGTTCATAGAAATCTGTGACATGTTCAAGAAATGGCGCATCTGAAGAAGCCATTAAATTACGATTATTTCCTTTCTCTCTAGAAGGGAAAGCAAAAGATTGGTTGGACTCGTTGTCTAATGGGTCTATTACTACTTGGGCTATATTGGTTGAAAAATTCTTGGCCAAATATTTCCCCCCATCCAAAACTGCTAAATTAATGAGAGATATTTCTACGTTCATGGAAGGGAATGGAGAAACTCTCTATGATGCATGAGAACATTTTAAGGAACTATTACGGAGATGCCCCCACCATAAATTTGCCATCCACCAACAAGTATGGACCTTTTACAATGGCCTCCAGACATCTACGATGATCCAAGTAGATGGAGCTGCAGGAGGGTCTCTCATGAATAAATACCTGGAAGATGCATTTGGAATCTTAGAAGATTTATCTTCTAACAACTATCATTTGATTGATCGACAAGGACATTCTTCTGCCACGGCGGGTTCTTACCAAGTGGACCAATTCACGTCATTTGCATCCCAAATGACGTCTCAATTTAATTCTATCAACAAGAGGTTAGATGCTTTGACTTTAAACCAAAACCAAATGACCCCACAAGTTAATAACATAATCACTCCCACGATCACACCTAATCCAACTCTAACAATTGAACAACTTGTAGGTAACAATGAAGAAGTAAACTATATCGGAGGTCATTATAAAAAAAATCAAAATTCTTATCTAAATCATTACAATCCCGAATGGAAAAACCATCCAAACTTCTCTTGGAAGAACAATTCATGGTTCTACCCCACCAAATTTATTTAATTCTAATCCTAATTCTCAAATCTCAACATCAAAATCATCATCCAAATTAAGCGGGACCTTCAAGAAAATTAACTGACGACTTCATTATGGAGTCAATACAAAAGAATGAAGCACGCTTCACTAGTTTGTAGGGTTCAATGCTGATGATTGAATCACAATTAGGACAAATAGCGTCCGCCTTGAGTATGAGACAACAAGGCACATTCACTACGGATACCACACCGAATCCTAAGGGAGATAATAATCATCAATGTAAAGCTGTTACATTACGGAGTGGAAAAGAGTTGGTAAGTGAACAAAACAATCAACTTGAGAATAATAGTGTTCAACATGAGGTGGAGAATGACGTCCCGAGTAAGCTTAATGACAAATTCACTCAAGAGTGAACCAATAATGATAAAGAGGTAGAAGTCATAAGAGAAAACATGAAAGCTAAGAATGTGATATCTTCAATAGAAAAAGAAAATACAATTATTTACCCACCTCCACCATTCCCTCAAAGACCAAGGAAGAGTAAATTAGATCAACAATTTCAAAAATTTCTAGAAATATTCAAGAAACTACAAATCAATATACCCTTCGCTGAAGCCTTAGAACAGATGTCAAGCTACGTCAAGTTCATGAAAGACATATTAAATAAGAAGAGGAAGTTTGGTGTAAATGAAACAGTAGCACTTACTCATGAGTGTAGTGCAATCCTCCAAAAGAAATTGCCACCCAAGCTAAAAGATCCTGGAAGTTTCACATCCCTTGTTCTATTGGATATCAATTTGAAGGAAAGGCCTTGTGTGATTTAGGCGCAAGTATAAATTTAATGCCTTTATCAATATGTAAGAAGTAGGGATTAGGGGAAATTACCAAGACATCGCTAACTTTGCAATTGGCTAATAAAACCCTCACTTTTCCAAAGGGGTTGTTTAGGATGTTTTAGTTAAGGTGGAAAAATTTATTTTTCCAGCATATTTTGTGGTGTTGGATATGGAGGAGGATAAGGAGATACCTATTATCGTAGGAAGGCCTTTCTTAGCAAAGGGGAGAACTTTGATTGATGTTCATAAGGGCGAGTTAACCATGGGGGTTAATGATGAACAAGTTACATTTAATGTTCTCAAGGCGATGAAATACCCTGATAGGAAAGAAGACCTTGTGGAGGAGGTAAATAGCATAACACTATTTGATTGTGAGCCGTATTATGAACATAATAGTGTTGATGAGGACTTACCATCCATATTGAACTTTGATGAGACTTCTGATGACGACAAAGAAACACAAGAGTGTGTACGTCTTTGTGAAAAAAAATCCATTATCCTTTCGCAGACCTGAACCTCTAGACATGCAAGAAAAATCACTAGCGGTTAGACCCTCCATTGTCAATCCGCCCACTTTGGAGTTGAAACCACTTCCTGAGCATCTTTCATACGTATTTTTGGGAGAGAATGATAGGTTACCAGTCATTATCAACTCAAATTTTCTACTGGAACAACATAAAAATTTACTAAATCTTTTAAAGCAATATAAATTAGACATAGGATGGACTATAGCGGACATTAGAGGAGTTAGCCCTGTATTATGTATACATAAAATTTTTCTAGAAGAATCATACAAAGGGTCTATAGAGCCACAACGATGTATTAGCCCACCTATGAAAGAGGTGGTGAAAAAGGAGATCATAAAATGGTTAGATGCAGGAATAATATATCCCATCTCTGATAGTTCATGGGTCTCCCCGGTCTAATGTGTTCCTAAGAAAGGGGGTATGACTGTAATTAAAAATGGTAAGGCTGAATTAATTTCAACTAGAACTATCACGGGATGGCTCATCTGCACGGACTACCGGAAGATAAAAAAGGCAACTCGAAAAGATCATTTCCCTTTGCCTTTTATTGATCAAGTTTTAGATAAACTATCGGGAAATGATTTCTGTTGTTTCTTATACGGGTATTACAGATATAATCAAATTACTGTAGATCCGGAAGACCAAGAGAAGACAACTTTCACATGTCCTTACGGAACATTAGATTTTAGGAGAATGTCATTCGGTCTATATAATGTGCCGACCACTTTTCAATGATGTACGATTGCTATATTCTCGGATATTATGGATAACAGTATAGAAATTTTTATGGACGATTTTTCCATCTTCGGAAAAACATTCGATGAATATTTGAACTGTTTGGAAAAAGTACTTTCTCATTGTGTTGAAACGAACCTTTTATTGAATTGGGAAAAATGCCACTTCATGGTGCGCAAGGGAATAGTTGTTGGGTATTGCATCCACAATAACCCAGATTTGCATGAAGTCACCCTTGAACTAAGATGAATTAAGTTGTATTTGATCCTCTATTTTAGTTATGTGTTTGCAGGACTTTATTGCTAAGTGTAGACAAAAGTCAGTCTGCAGTAGGTCATAAACACAGGACCATACAATGTAATTCCTCATTGTGTGATTCAAGGTGTTGACTCATGTGTAGCCTCTCTATTGGGATACACTTCATTTTCAAGCACTTGGATCAAGAGATGAGATGTTGGTGTTGAGATCAGTCAGAAGAAAAGTTTTCTTAAAAATAGAAATATTCTAAGTCCTTTTCTCGAGTAGTCTTTTAGTTCTGGAGAAATAGAAGCTTAGTTTTCGAGTAGTATTTTTTGAGAGTTCTCGAGTAGTCAGGAAATTTATTTGACTATTATACTTAGTTCTCGAGTAGTCCCTTAGTTCTCGAGAAACTAAGTTTAGTTCTCAAGTAGACTCTTTCTCTACTTCTCGAGTACTGATTTGTTATATCAGAAAATTTTCTAAGTGTAGTTCTCGAGAACAACTCTTAGTTCTCGAGAAATACTATTCCTAGTTCTCGAGAAACTTTCCTTCTCTCGATAAATCAATTCTCGTTCTCGAGTTATCCATTTCTTTGTTCTCAGGAAATTCAGACAGTATTCGAGTACTCAACAGTAAAAGCATTGAGAGCGTTGAGTGCTAAGACCTGACTCAACACCATTAACTGCCTTTTCTTGAGAAGCAATTCATAGTTCTCGAGTAGTATTCTTCTTTCTAGAGAACTGAAGTTCCGTTTAGCAGAAATGTTGTCTCGAGTAATCCTTGTCTTATTCTCGAGTAATAAACACTACTTCTCGAGAAATATCATTCTTCTCAAGAAACGTAATTCATTTTCTACACAAACTTCTGTTAAGTCCAGAATGATGGGATTTTCAAATCACTTGATATGACTAGTCCACGTGTACATCATTAAGACTAATTATGATTGTTAGAGAGATCCTATATAAAGTCATGTCAATCGACTAACCCTAATACCAAGAATACGAAGGATCTACACGCTGTCATAATTTCTCAAGTCGCTGAATCCTCTCTCTCTTTCTTTCCAAAATGAGACCCTCCGCCGCCGCCGATCTTCATCGTGCAAGAGTTAGGGTTTCCGATTCAAAGGATTCAGACAAAGATTGATTTCCTGATCAAGATAGTTTCTCCTTATCCATCAATGTTTCGATCGGGTGAAGTCAAAAGAAAATCTTCAGATCTAGTTCAATCCGTGAGTTCTTCTTTAACAAGTCTGATAAAGCCGCAACTCTTAAAGAAGAAGATCTAGCCAGAACATCTCAAGATTCGAAGATCATTTGTTTTTATTTTCAATTTTTGTTTATCAATTCTTGTAGGAGATTTTTCTCTGAGTTGTAGAAAGTTTTATCTTCTGTGTGTAGATCCATTTGGATCGAGATTGTAGGAACTTGGTTCCGAGACGTAGGATTTGTTTTCAATATGAGATAGTGGAGTAGCCGAGTCTAGTGGTTTACTAGATCGGTGAGGGAAAGTGGACGTACCCAAGGTTGGGGAACCACTATAAATCTTTTGTCGTCTGTGTTTGGTTGGTTGATTTGTGTGCAAGATCATAATTTTTTTTATTCTGCAAATAGACGCACAACTCACCTATTCAACCCCTCTAGGTGATTTAGGTAGAAAACTGAACTATTTCAATTGGTATCATAGGGAGGTTGGTCATTAAAAGGTTTACACCTTCATCAATTTCCCCTTCAGTCGTCTCTTGAGAATTTTCCAAGCATGGACACAGGTAAAGATTTTGCTAAGCTTCCTCTGTGCACCAAGAACAACTTTCCTATATAGAAAGAAAGGATTAAATTTTTCATGGAAGCTGTGGATCCCCAGATCTTCATGATTGTTGAAGAAGGTCCTCATGTTCCCATGACCATCTCCACTATAGATCCAACTAAGCAAGTACCTAAGAAATTAATGGATTTAGGCAAGGACGAGATTGCACTTGTCTCACTGGATAAGAAAGCTAAAAATATAATAGCAAGTACAGTCGATGACTCAATGCTGCAGAACCTGATTCATTGCCAATCTGCTAAGGAAATATGACAGTCTCTTGTCACCTTAATGGAAGGAATATAAGAGGTAAGGAGTGATAGAAGGTCCCTCCTGAATCAGAAGTATGAAGCCTTCCGGCAAGGGCCAAAAGACACCATTGCTGACACTTTTGAAAATTTCTTCAAGATAGTCAACGACCTAAGAGTGTATGGCCGGGTCTTCACTAATGGGGAGCTGAATGATAAGTTTCTGAGGTCTCTCACAAAGGAATGGGACAACAAAGTCTGTGCCATCCGGGAGTTTGGCAAACTAGCTGAGACAGACCCATAGAATCTCTTTGGCAAGCTAATGTCCTATGAACTGCAGATCAACTCCAAAAAGGATGAAGAAGAGAAAAGTCATTTCTCTTCAAAGGAAAAGTCCATTGCTCTAAAGGCAGACAGTTCAAAGAAAGGCAAAGCTGCCTCACCAGCACTAGCTCCAGAAGAAAGTGAAGTGGAATCATCTGAGCCAAGTACTTCAGGCTCAGAGCTATCTGAAGGAGAGTTCTCACTGCTCTCAAGACAGTTCAAGAAATTCTTGAACAAAAATAAGCAATGGAGAGACAAGGATGCCTCATACAAAAGATCACGATATGACGGTGATCGACGAAAGAAAGGCTCAAGTAGCCATGACAGGTACAATTCTAAACCTAACAAACATATTTCGACTGACATAGTTTATTATTGTTGTAACAAGCCAGGCCATGTCATTCCTGATTTCCCCCACAAGAAAAATGAGGGTGGTTAGAGAGAAGAAAAGAAGTCCTCATACAATAAAAAGAGGACAGGGAAGATCCTAATAGCCAAGAAGGGCAAAACTCTTAGTGACTCTTGGCAAAACTCTTAGTGACTTTGACTCATCTGAGTCGAGTGAAGAAGAAGAAGCCTACTTTGGGCTTATGGCTCAGACAGATGATGAACAAGAGCCCCAGGTCACTGGGAAGGTAAACTCTCACACTCCTCTTTTTGAATCTGAAGTCTCTGAGCATGATCATGAGGACAGCTCTTCTGACGATAAGTCTGAACTCATGGCCTAGTATAAGGAGTTGATCAAGGCATACGACAAATGTCGAAAGGTCGTGAAAACTCAGGCAAAAGAGATTAAGTATCTAAAGGCCGTAGAAAGCTCTCTAAGAGAGGAAGTCATTAAGATGGACTCACTCAGAGAAGACTTAGATACTGCAGTTGATGAGTTCAACAAGACTATCAAGCACCTTGATATTAAGGATGAAATCATCAAGGGGTTGGAAGAATTACTAGAAGCCGAAAAGAAATTTGTTGAAGGTTTCTATAAGCCCAAGGTAGTTCTTCCTCTTATTGCTGAGTTCTTTTCTCAGGCCAAGGGTGCTGGGCTAGGCCATATAGAAGCTCCTAGTAAATCTTCTAGGAGGAATAAGGCTCAGAGAAGGAATAAGGCTGCCAAGAAGGCCTTGGCCAAAGAAAAGGGGAAGGCCCCTCAAGATCAGACTATCTTTAAGAAAGTCATATTTCCAACTAATGAGTTTAATCTTGACTCATCCTACGACAACTTGACTAGGCCTACTTATGTAGAGCCAAAGTCTCGTTACCAAGGATGGACTCGCCCCAGAAACTTTGGTGAGAGTGTCTTTAAGGCACCTTATGAAGAAGTCATTCTTCAGGACTATGGTCCTTATGATCATGGTCATAACTTCAAGAAAGCACCAAAGGTAAAACCCATTGCAAAAAAGCCTGCGAAGGAGAAGAAATCATGTGATTTCCATTATCATGGAGTCTCCTCCTCCAAGACTGCAACCCCTGCTAGACCACTATCCCAAAAGGTCAAGCAGGAGTACCTAAGACAAAGATACAACAGTTTCGACTGTTGGTGCTGTGGCAGAATTGGTCATTTTGCCATCGATTAATGGTTTAATCCGAGAAATGTTGTAACTCCTCAGGTTAGCAACATGAGAATGACCACTCATAATGCTAATCCTCGTAGGGGGAGTGTTCTAACACGATACCAAGGACCCAAATATGTTTGGGTTCCTAAGGCAAACTTATTATGATTGCAGGGATGTCCAAAGGCCACTAAAATGCCTATCTGGTATTTGGACAGTGGATGCTCTCGGCACATGACCGGGACAAGAAGCCTACTTCAAAACTTTTCTCCACTATTGAACGGACAAAAGGTTATCTTTGGAGGTTCAGACCGAGGAATCACTAAAGGCTACGGTATGATAACTAACGGTAGTGTATCCTTTTCGAATGTAGCTTATGTCAAGGGATTGGAACACAATCTCATAAGCATAAGCCAACTATGCGACAAAGGATACATAGTTGAATTCTATGCTTACAAGTGCTTGATAAAGTCTGTTGATAATATGGAAACGATTCTATCTGGCACTCGAAGCAGGAATATATTTTGTTTAAATTTCATTTATATAGATTCTTCTACACCAGTTTATTTCTTAGTAAAAGATAGTGCGTCTCTTGTTGACCAATAACATAAGAGATTAACACATATTAAGTTTAAAACTATTAACAAATTATTTTCACTAAACCTGGTACGTGATACCTCAAAGGTAAAGCACGTCAAAGATAGACCTTGTCATGCTTGTGTGAAAGGCAAGCAAACGAGAACTACTTTTAAAAGCATTATTGGCAAAGATTCAAATAGATGTCTACATCTACTTCATATGGTCTTGTTCGGTCCACTGTAAATTAGAAGTTTGGGAGGCAAGGAATATACATTGGTTATTGTTGATGACTACTCGCTCTTTGCGTGGGTGTTCTTTTTAAAACACAAGTCAGATACCTTTGATGTCTTTCCAAATTTGGTAGGAAGATCCAGAATGAATACAATTATTCCGTAGTCAAGATCAGAAGTGATAATGGAACTGAATTCAAGTCTGGGGCCATGACAGAATTTTGTGGAAGCCTAGGTATATTTCATGAGTTTTCCTCTCCTCGTACTCCACAAAAAATGGAGTAGCTGAGAGAAGGAACATAACACTCATAGAGGCCTGCAGGACTATGTTGAGTGATGCTTCACTACCAGAGTACTTCTGGGCAGAAGCCGTCAATACTGTCGTCCACGTGCAAAATTGAGCACTCATAAATAAGAATCATGATAAGACACCTTACGAACTTTTAAAGGGCAGGAAACCAACTGTCTCATATTTTAGAATTTTTGGTTGTAAATGCTTCGTGCTTAACAATGGTAAGTATCACACTACCAAGTTTAGTGAGAAGAGTTTTGAAGGTATTTTTGTAGGATATAGCAGCCATAGTAAGGCATATAGGATATTTAATAGAAAAACTCTTGTTGTAGAGGAATCAATACATGTTGTATTTGATGAGACGAGCTTGCTGCAAAGAAACTCTTCTAGTGTGCTTATTGAAGATGCAAGTGCAAAGTTGAAAGAAATTAGCTTGGATGAACCAATCAAAGATAAAGGTGAAAAATTCATCAAGATTACCACTCCAACCCCTATTGGAGAGGTAGATGATCAAGATGAAGAAGTAGTCCAAGTTGATGAAGTCACTCCAGTGGTTGAAGTTCCAGATATAAGGACTCTAGAGCTCAGACATCTGAAGGATCACCCAATGGACCAAATTATAGGAGATCCCCTGGATGGTGTCAGAACTCGTAAAGGTACAACTAATGAAAATTATATTTTAGTTTCCTCTCACAGGTTGAACCAAAAATGTTCGAGGAAGCAAGCTGGGATGCATCATGGATCTTCGCCATGGAAGAAGAACTAAACTAGTTCAAGCACTGCAAAGTCTAGAAACTTGTTCCAAGACCCAAAGGTAAGAATGTCATCGGGACAAAGTGGGTCTATAGGAACAAGATGGACGAAAATGGAACAATCATAAAGAACAAAGCCAAACTCGTCTCCAAAGGATATCGTCAAGAAGAAGGAATCAAATTCGACCAGACATATGCTCCAGTAGCTAGGCTGGAGGCAATCAGGTTATTCTTAGCGTATGCTGTACTAAAGGGATTCACTGTCTATCAAATGGACGTGAAGTCCGCCTTCCTTAATGGTGACATAAAGGAAGAAGTGTACGTAGAATAACCCCCAGGTTTTGTTGATTCTAACCTACCTGATTACGTTTATTTATTATCTAAAGCGCTGTATAGTTTGAAACAAGCTCCTTGAGCTTGGTATGAAATGCTATCTAGTTTTCTCCTTGAGAACAAATTCACAAGGGGAAAGATAGGTAAGACATTATTTCTTAGGGAAATAAAAGGCAAGATTTTGCTAGTGCAAATATATGTTGACGCCATTATATTTTGCTCTACCGATGACAACCTCTGCAAAAAGTTCTCAAAACTTATGCAAGGGAAGTTTGAAATGAGCAGCATGGGAGAGCTGAAGTATTTCTTAGGGCTTCAGGTGAAACAATCTGAAGATGGAATTTTCATCTCCCAGACTAAGTTCACAAGAGAGCTAATTAAGAAATTCAGAATGGAGAACGCAACTTTTATGAGGAATCTAATGGGTTCTGCCATGTCTTTGGATAAGGATGAGAAAGGGAAACCTTTTCATGACACCAAGTGCAGAAGCATAGTTGGATCTTTTCTCTACCTTACTGTTAGTAGACAAGACATAATGTTCTCTACATGTGTCTGTGCTAGATTCCAAGTGAACTGTAAGGAATCTCACTACGCTGCTGCGAAGCGGATTTTGAAATACCTTAAAGGTACACAAAATCTTGGCTTATGGTACCCAAGAAGTAATGACAGTGAGCTGATTGGTTTTTCAGATGCTGACTTTGTAGGTAGTAAAGATGACAAAAAAAACACTTCCGGCACATATCAATTCCTTGGAAGAAGACTTATTTCATGGAGTAGCAAAAAGCAAAACTGTGTTGCAATCTCAATGGCCGAGTCAGAATACATTTCTGCTGGCAGTTGTTATGCACAGGTGCTTTGGCTAAAGAATTAGCTAGAAGACTACAATATGAAGGTCAAAAACATTCTAATGTTTTGCGAATCCTCCAATGCAATAGCAATTGCTAACAACCCAGTCTGGCATAGCCGAACAAAGCACATCGAGCTAAGATATCACTTCATCTGGGAGCATGTGGAGCAAGGGGATGTGGATCTGCAATATGTTCCAACAGATAGGCAAGTTGCAGATTTTTTCACGAAGCCGTTGGTCGAGGTCAAGTTCAACTTCTTCAAAACTGAACTTGGCTTGCTCAACAAGGAAGAATAGACAAGGTGGAATCATTTCAAGGCTTAGAAATCAAGGACAAGCCAAAAAGGTTAGAAGTTTCTCTAAGTGGACTTGGTTTCTCGGGAAACAGGATGACTTCTCGGGAAGTGCACTATAATTACTCGAGTACTTTTCTTCTTCTCGAGAAACAGAAATATCTCACTCGAGTATCATTACTCGAGTAATAACTTTGTTCTCGATAAATAAAATCATCACTCGAGAAATAGGTTCTGACTTCTCGAGAAGCAGTCATTCATTTCTCGAGAACTAAGTCTTACTCGAGAAATGACTCTTCAATTTTCGAAATTTTCTGAATTCTTCTTTTTTGCTCTAAGCTTGCTTTCCGCCCTAATCTAAGGCTTAATTTAGACCTAATCATCATTACTAGACTTATATAAATAGAGAACTTTAGATTTCGTTAAACCTACACGATTTCAAAATCCATTTATCGAGAAATCATTCGTCTTCCGTCGCGGAACCAGAGTTTTCATCGCCGTCGTCTTCCCTCTTCCGCTCATCTTTTTCTTAAAGAATCCATGGCGCCGGAATCCAAGATCGGTGTTGGAAGTGAGTTAGTTGTTGCGGGGATAGCAAAACTGTCAGGCGACTTTAAAAATTTGTTGATACTTCTCGACATCGCAGGTTTGTCATTTATTCTTCAAGAACCCTGCAAGATACTGTTTCCAAAAGTTGAAGAATTCTTCAAGAATATCAAAGTAAGGAGAAATGGCCAAGTCCTGAAATCTAAGGTTAAAGGTATTAAGATCAAGTTAAATAAGACCATTGTCTCTCAACTGTTAAGATTACCAGTTGTAGATGAAGAAGATGATTAGGTGCTGAAGAAAATGCCTGGGCTTGAAGTTACTGTGGAATCTCTACTGAAACCAATTTTGTTAGAAGACCAGATTTGAATGCAGAGAGCAAACTGCTGGTAGAAATCATTGGAAAAATCCTCTGGTGCAAGATAGGTTCTATAGGATTTATATCTAATGACTTATTTACAGTTCTCACAGCCATAGTGTGCAGGAAGAAATTTCAATTTAGAATGATGATCCTTGATAAAATAAGGGAGAGCATTAAGGCTCAAAATTTTGCTAGGATAATATCTCTAATGTTTCATGAGATAAATCCTCAAGTTTTTGATACTTCAAAGGGTACTCCCATCCACTATATGAAGAAAATTTCTATTGCTTCCATTCAAAGATGGGAAGTTAGATTAAAGAATCCATCTCAGGCTGCTAAGATTTTAGAAGCTGCTACCTCAGAGGTCAGGACCTCATCTCCCTCTCATCCTGAGATTGCTCACACTGATGGTGTAGTAATTGAGGGGGAGCCTGTCTCCTCTGCTCATGCTATCAGAATTCCTTCCTCCTCTCCAGTCAGATCTCCTCATCTAGACATTTCCACAGCACTTCATACAGATGAACAAGTTCAGGATACTCTCTTATCCACATCAGAAGATATTGATAGAATGATAGAGGAACTTACTGAAAAGGAGCCACCTTAGGTCCAAACTCTAGATAAAACTCCATCTCTAGCCCATGCTGCTTCACCAGTACAGTCTTCAAAGTCACCTCCTGCTGCCTTAGAATTGACTAATCAAGATAAGCAAGACACTGTCCTCCTCTCTGATGATGACCAAGGTTCTCCAGATTCAGTTGAACCAGCTTTGAGGAACTTAAATTTCTTTCTTGCTGTCTTTACTGATGAAGAAGAAGAAACTATTCCTGATCACTTCAAGAGAGCTCCAAGCTCTGTGGTAATTGAAGAAATTCCTCCATGGAAAGTTCCTACTCCTCCTGATGCTACCACTGCTACTTCTACTGATACTGCTTCTGTTTCTACCAGTTCTTCTGATATTTTAAGTAAAATTGAACAAATGTTGGCTGACCAAAGAAAGCATTTGATTATTCCTTGCTATCAGTGCAAACTCAAGTCACTGCTCTTGAAAAGGAGATGAGCAGAGGATTTGCAGAAATTCAACATAACACTTATCAACTAAAACATCTATTTCAGATTGGTGGGAAAGCCTTAGACCACACTATTACAAGTGTTGGTGAAGTGATGAATCAATGCATAAATCTGGCAAACAATCAGATTTTTCTTGAGAAGAAAGGCGAAGAAAATGTTATGAAGGTATGTGAGGAAGTTGGCACCTTTAAAGATGGCACAATAAGCTCTCTCTGTGTAGAAATAAGAAAGGGGGATACTCTAGTCAAAGAACATGTAGCCAAGCTTGTAGATGAATTCACTAAAAATGCTTATGCTATTTGGACTGAAAAGTTAACAGGAATCAACAAGGATGTGCTTGCTCAAATCCAGTCTGTCAAATTTCATACATATGATACAACAGTCTGGATGCACAATCAGATATTTCCAAAGTTTCAAGAAGATCCAAATATTATTCCTCATCATCTTAATCCTATTGCTGAAACTCAGTCTGCTCAATCTGCTCAGATGTATGTTCCTGCTCCTATGCCTACATTCTCTCCTAGACCTTTTGATGAGACTATTCCTCCAGATTCTTACACTCAAGTGTGGGATGATATTATTCCCCAGGACTTACCTGAAGTTCACATTCCTAAGAAAATAAAATATGGTGAAGGTCCCTCTGCCTCTAAATCAGCTCCTAATCTAGAGATAGAGAAGAGGAAAGCCCAAGAATATGCTGAAATCCGAAGCCCCACTTCCAAGACTTTGATTTTAGATACTTTGAAGCTGGTAATGGATTACAATGAAAATAGATCTACCCATTACAGTTCTACTGAATGGGACCTCTATGAGAAATCCATGACAAAGAGAACGATCTATGACAGAGAGTATGACATAAATAATCCCAAGGCACCACCAAGACCACCTAAGTATTACCCAAAGCCATTCAGTTATTTCAGGAGACAACAAGAGAAGTCTGAAAAGCTACATCATCAACAACATCAGAGTTAGGACTGTATTTTTTGATATTGAGAATATGGATTTAATTAATGTAGACTTGAAATCTGAAACTATTCTGATTATATAAACTCTAGTTTTGATAATTATGTGTCTATCTTTATTTCTTGCATTTCTTTATATTCTTAACTTTTCATCTCTAGTTCTTTTTATTGTCATATAATTCACCTTAGTGTAGAGGGTTCTGACTTAAATAAATAGGGGGAGATTATTGGGTATTGCATCCACAATAACCTCGATTTGCATGAAGTCACCCTTGAACTAATAAGATGAATTTTGTTGTATTTGATCCTCTATTTTAGTTATGTGTTTACAGGACTTTATTGCTAAGTGTAGACCAATGTCAGTCTGTAGTGGGTCATAAACACAGGACCATACAATGTAATTCCTTATTGTGTGATCCAAGGTGTTGACTCATGTGTAGCCTCTCTATTGGGATACACATCATTTTCAAGCACATGAATCAAGAGATGAGATGTTGGTGTTGAGATCAGTCAGAAGAAAAGTTTTCTTAAAAATAGAAATATTATAAGTCCTTTTCTCGAGTAGTCTTTTAGTTCTCGAGAAATAGAAACTTAGTTCTCGAGTAGTATTTTTTGAGAGTTCTTGAGTAGTCAGGAAATTTATTCGAGTATTATACTTAGTTCTCGAGTAGTCACTTAGTTCTCGAGAAACTAAGTTTAGTTCTCGAGTAGACTCCTTCTCTACTTCTCGAGTACTGATTTGTTATATCAGAAAATTTTCTAAGTGTAGTTCTCGAGAACAACTCTTAGTTCTCGAGAAATTCTATTCCTAGTTCTCGAGAAACTTTCCTTCTCTCGATAAATCAATTCTCGTTCTCAAGTTATCCGTTTCTTTGTTCTCGGTAAATTTAGACAGTACTCGAGTACTCAACAGTAAAAGCGTTGAGAGAGTTGAGTGCTAAGACCTGACTCAATGCCATTAGCTGCCTTTTCTCTCGAAGCAATTCTTAGTTCTCGAGTAGTATTCTTCTTTCTCGAGAACTGAAGTTCCGTTTAGCAGAAATGTTGTCTCGAGTAATCCTTGTCTTATTCTCGAGTAATAAAAACTACTTCTCGAGAAATATCATTCTTCTCGAGAAACGTAAGTCATTTTCTGCACAAACTTCTGTTAAGTCCAGAATGAAGAGATTTTCAAATCACTTGATGTGACTGGTCTACGTGTACGTCATTAAGACTAATTATGACTGTTAGAGAGATCCTAATATAAAGTCATGTCAATCGACTAACCCTAATACCAAGAATACGAAGGATCTACACGCTGTTATAATTTCTCAAGTCGCTGAATCCTCTCTCTCTTTCTTTCCAAAACGAGACCCGCCACTGCCGGCAATCTTCATCGTGTAAGAGTTAGGGTTTCCGATTCAAAGGATTCAGACAAAGATTGATTTCCTGATCGTGATAGTTTCTCTTTCTCCATCAACGTTCCGATCGGGTGAAGTCAAAAGAAAATCTTCAGATCTAGTTCTTGCTGTGAGTTCTTCTTCAACAAGTCTGATAAAGCCGCAACTCTCAAAGAAGAAGGTCCAGCCAGAACATCTCAAGATTCGAAGATCATTTGTTTGTATTTTCAATTTTTGATTATCAATTCTTGTAGGAGATTTTTCTCCGAGTTGTATGAAGTTTTATATTCCGAGTGTAGATCCATTTGGATCGAGATTGTAGGAACTTGGTTCTGAGACATAGGATTGGTTTTCAATCCGAGATAGTGGAGTAGCCGAGTCTAGTATTTTACTAGATCGGTGAGGGAAAGTGGATGTACCCAAGGTTGGGGAACCACTATAAATCTTTTGTCGTCTGTGTTTGCTTGGTTGATTTGTGTGCAAGATTGCAATTTTTTTATTCCGCAAATAGACACACAACTCACCTATTCACCCCCCTCTAGGTGATTTAGGTAGACAACTTAACTCTTTCAATAGTGCTTAGACATCATGTATCAAATGAAGGGTTAGAAGTAGACAGGGTTAAGATTGAAGTTATTAAGAAATTACCCCCTCCTAAGAACATAAAAACACAACTAAGTTTCCTTAGACATGTAGGTTTCTATAGAAGATTTATTAAGGATTTTGCTAAAATTACTAAACCTTTAAGTGGGTTATTAGAATAAGACATAAAGTTTCATTTTGATGATCACTGTCTAAATCCCTTTAATGAACTCAAAACTCGGTTAATGATGGCACCAATTATAGTGGCCCCTGATTGGGGAGAGCCCTTTGTGCTTATGTGTGACACTAGTAACAACGTCATTGGCATTGTGTTAGGACAAGTGCGAGAAAAGGTTTTTCATACCATAGACTAGCAAACTTTGATCGAGGCTCAAGTTAATTACACCACTACTGAAAAAGAATTATTAGGTGTAGTGTTTGCCTTTGAAAAGTTTAGGTCTTATCTTTTATTTACTAAAGTTATTGCATTCACCAATCATGCGGCTATTAGATATCTCATGGAAAAGAAAGATGCTAAACCTAGGCTAATTCGTTGGGTTTTGTTGTTACAAGAATTCGATTTAGAAATCAAGGATAGGAAAGGTGCTGATAATCCGGTAGCTGATCATCTCTCAAGGATTGAATCCGCCAATTCATCGTTCCAATCAAGAATTGATGAAAGGTTCCTTGATGAATGGATTTTGGAAATTTCTGAACATTCATTACCCTGGACACAGACTTCGTAAATTGTTTAATGAGTTGAGTTTTTCCACTTGATCTGCATTTTCAACAAAAGAAAAGATTTTTGCATCAAGTCCGATCCTATGTTTGGGATGAACTGTATCTCTTCAAAATAGGACCAGATGGTATGTTAAGACGTTGTATCTCGGAGGGAGAAATGAAGGTTATACTAGAAAAATGTCATAACTCCCCTTATGGAGGTCATTTTAAAGGGGACAGGACAACCATGAAAATATTAGAAGACAGATTCTTTATGCCCAGTTTATTTCGAGACGCTAGAGGGTTTGTCAAACAGTGTGATCGTTGTCAAAGGAGTGAAAATATTAAGAAAAGTGATTCTTTACCAATGAATACAATTTTGGAGGTTGAACTGTTTAATGTATGGGGCATAGATTTCATGGGACCTTTTGTGAATTCAAACAGTAACATATTTATACTCTTAGCTGTCGATTATGTTACTAAATGGGTTGAAGCAATCTCTACTACCAAAAATGATGCTAAAATAGTTTTGCACTTTTTAAAGAATTATATCTTTAATCAGTTTGGCATGCTAAGAGCTATCATAAGTGACAACGGAAGCCACTTCTGCAATTACCAATTCGCCAAGCTTCTAAAGAAGTATGGAGTCAAGCATAAGGTAGCTTTGGCATACCATCCTAAAACAAATGGGCTAGCAGAAGTCTCTAATTGGGAAATAAAGAATATCCTCGCAAAGACTGTTAGCATCAATTACAAAGATTGGTCCCAAAAGCTTAATGACGACGCATTGTGGGCTTATATAACTTCTTATAAGACACAAATTGGTCTAACCCGCGATAGTTTAGTATTCAGAAAAGCATGTCATTTTCCTTTAGAGCTAGAACATCGAGCCCATTGGGCTATCAAGAAGATTAACTTTGATTACCAAGATGCGGGAAAGAAAAGAATTTTACAATTGCATGAATTAGAGGAGATTAGGATGAATGCTTACGAGAGCTCCAGGATTTATAAAGAAAAAATGAAGTTGCACGATCAACGTCTGAATGACAAACACTTCGAGCCCGGGAAATTAGTCTTATTGTTCAACTCTCGTCTCAAATTATTCCCCAAAAAATTGAAAACTCGTTGGTCGGGACCATTCCGAGTGAAATAAGTACACCCGTACAGCGCAATCACCTTAGTTAATGATCAAGACAATTTTGAATTTAAAGTTAATGGCGAACGCCTAAAAATTTATCGGAACGGTGATAATGAACGATTGGTGTCATTCATTCATTTAAAATGAAAAAAATTGAGCCGAATACGTCCGACCGGGACATTTTAAATGAGGCGCTGGGTTGGAGGCAACTCATATCTTTTTATCCTATCTTAATTTATATATATATATAATTATTATTTACAAAAAAATGTATTTATTTTATTAGTATAGTTAAAATAAAAAAACATAATAAATCATACTAGGGTCTATTGAGAATCAGCTGATTACCTTAAATAATCCAAAATATGCAGAAAAAAATAAAGAAAGAAAACCGGTCTGATTTTGCCCAAAATATGCAGAGAAAAGATTGTTGCAATGCCCGAAAAGGCCGTTGCAACATTCATGTTGCTGTCCGCCTCTTGAGTAGAGCAGGGATTTCCGGTTCAACTGAACCAGTGCAAGCGTGCGGTTTGAGCCGGACCTCCAAGGTTTAATAAAAATTAATAATAAACAAAATTTAAAATAATAAATTTTAAATCCCTAACCTAAGACCCGACTCATCTTCCTCCTCTCTAAAACCCGCACCCCGCCTCTACACCGATCTAGGCACGACATTTTGAGAGTAGGCAGTGGAGGCAGCTCTGCATCCTGACATTACAGCAAGGAGCAGCGGTGGTGTTGGGTACACTGAAAAATATGTATCAGATTTGAAGAAGCCTCATCTTACTCAATGATATACATCAATTTGTATTTGATGGATGTTTGAGTTTCATTGTGCAAGTGTAAGGTTTGCAAGAAATGTTTCTAAGTACAAGTGTCGACACTTGTGAAGAATTTTGTCGACACCCAGAAGTTGTGTCGAAACTAGAAGCAAGGCTTGTGTCAACACCCAGGCAATTGTGTCGACACCTGAAGAAGAAGTTGTATCGACACCCAAAATTGTGTCGACACCTAAGACAGGAATTGTGTCGACACCTAAAGCAGAAGTTGTGTCGACACCCAAGAGTTATGTCGACACCAGAAGAAAGGCATGTGTCGACACTCAATAATTGTGTCGACACCTGAAGAAGGTTTGTGTCGACACACAGGACTTGTGTCGACACACACTCAATGCCATTTGTCTACATCAACTATGTCAAGACCAGAAGCAGTTATGTCGACACACATGACTTGTGTTGACACACACTCAACGATATCTGGATGACACTTAACTCCATCTAACAGCAACAGCTATACTGAGTCTGAAGACTTGTGTCGACACACAAGACTTATGTCGATACACAAGACTTATGTCGACACACACTAAACGATGTCTCGACACACACTCAACGATAGCTGGACATACACTCAACGCCATCTGTTAGCATCAGTTATGTCGAGACAAGGATAAGTTGTGTCGACACACAGGACTTGTGTCGACAAATACAAAAAGAAGCTGTGTCGAGTAGCAGAAGAATGACTATGTCAACACATGGAGTATTGTGTCGACATCATCAAGACTTATGTCGACACTTAGTCTATTTGTGTCAACACAGGTGAAGCAGTTTGCTGAGTGATTCATGCTGAGTTGTAAAGTCTTTGAGGAATCATTTGTCATGACTGGTTACTCGATAGCTGTCATAACCAATAGGTCTGACACCTTTGTCAGAACTGTCAGAAGGTTGTTACAAACCGGATCAGCCGGTAATAATGAGGAAACTCTATATAAGGGACTAATCCTTGACAACCACAACAATAACAGAACTAAGGAAGTAATCAAGCTATTACGGGAAAGAGATTCTGACAATAAGAAAAGGGGAAACCCTTAAGAAGGCAGATCCAGAGCAGTCTAGAAGAGAAGATTTAGATTTTATTCTGAATTCAAGGAAGGAGCTGACAGGAGATCAACTTCTACATCAAGTAAAGTTCAACCTTATTTTGTTCTATCAAGAAGCTTTGAAACAGCTAAGTCAGGTTGAATCTGCAGATTCAGTTTATTCAAGAACTGATCAAGAATCTCACGCCTATAGAGAGTTCTATCTGGTGATATCTTCATATCTCTTAAACATTCAATTATCTTGTAGGATCTTTGTAAGATCTGAGTTGTAAGCTTGTAATTATAAAGGCTGAGGTAGGGCTGAGTGCTTAAGGTGTATGGCTGGTAATAGTATGAGTTGTAAGCCTTGTGATAAAGGTTGAGGTAGGGCATAGGGCAGAGGTAGGATTATTGGGAAGAATCTGAGGTAAGACTTGTATAAGTCTGAGCTGTAGGAACCAATCTGGTTCTGAGTTATAAGATCTGTAGATCTGAGCAAGTGGAAGGAAGTTGGGCTTAATCCAGTTCTCTACTGGATAGGTGAAGGGGGAAAGTGGATATACCCATACCTTGGGGAACCACTATAAATCTGGTGTATGCTGTGCTGTATTTTCTGTACAATGATTTGCATTTTTTGTGCTAAGTAAGAACTAGTTAATTGCCTAAATTATTAAAGAAAATTAGAACCTATTCACCCCCCCTCTAGGTGTCTAGGATCTTGAAATAAGTCTTTCAAATGGTATCAAAGGGAGGTTGCTCAAAGATTGACCTAACAGTCTGAGTGAATCTCCAAGGCAATTAATAGATTTAAAGAATGGGTTCAAATGAGAACCAAAAGGAATTTGGATCTATGAAACTGCCTATCTGCAGGAAAGAATGCATTGGCATTTGGAAGGAAAGGGTCAGATTGTTTATGGAAGCTTCTAATCGAAGAATCTACATTATTATACAAGAAATACCCTTCATTCCAATGAAGGTATCAGATCTGGATGCAAATGTTAGAATTCCTAAGAACTATTCTGAAATGACAAAGGATGAGATCATCCTGGCAAACACTAGACAAAAGAGCACATAACATTATTGTAAGTGTTATAGATGATGCCACATTTCAGAATCTGGTGCATTGTAAAACCTCCAAGGAAATGTGGGACACCCTGATTGTCTACATGGAGGGAACTGAAGAAGTCAGAGAAGACAAGAAATCTATGCTGAATCAAGAATATGAGAGCTTTATACAAGCCAAGACTGACAACATAGCTGAAAGTTACAAAAAGTTCTTTAGGATAGTTAATGAGTTGATGACCTATGGAAGAGTCTTCAGCACTTATAAACTGAATGAAAAGTTTCTCAGGTCTCTGATAAAGGAGTGGGACACAAAGATATGTGCCATTAGAGAGGTGGCCAGACTTGTAGATACACCTCCTCCCACACTATTTGGAAAGCTATTATCATATGAAATGCAGCTTACTGCCAGGAAGGAGGAAGAGAAGAGCAGCAGGTCTGAGTACAAGGATGAATCAGTAGCCTTCAAGGCTGAAGGCACAATAAAGGGAATGAGAAAATCTCCTTCTCCACCCAGAAGGAGTGCTGAGGTAGAAGAAGGAATTCTTGATACTACCTCATAAGATAGCCACACCTCTGATGAGGACTTTGCTGTCTTTACAAGGCTGTTCCAAAGGTTCATGAAAAATAAGAAGTGGAGAAGCAGACCATCAAATCCTTTTGCAAGGATGAGTATTACAAGAAAAAGAAGACTCCCAAGGAGGACAGGTATGCCTCAAAACCTAGTAAACAAACCAATTCTAAGATTGTTTGCTATTATTGCAACAGGCCAGAACATGTCATAGCTGACTCCAGACAAGAGGACTGAATCTAAGGACAAGAAGAAGCATCAACTGAAGGGAAAGAAGGAGAAATCTTTTGTTGCTCAGAAATAGAAGAGTTTGACAGACTCTTCATCTTCAGTATCAAGAGAAGAAGATGATGTAGAAGCATATGTTGGGCTGTTCTCAAAAGAAAAGGATTCTAGGGAACTAGAATTCCTACAAATGCTGGACTCCATAAATGGAGTGGAAGACTATTGTTGTAGAGGGCTGATGGCCCTATCAGAAAATGATCAGTGCCAGGATTAGCCTGGTCCTAGTAAGGTATACAATTCTCCCTAAGAGTCTGATTATTTTACTGGATCAGAATCAGTAGCATCAACTTCAAGAGAAGTGTATTGTTCTGATTCTGAGGGGGTGTACATAAACTCATTAATGAGTATGGTAGGCTGTTGCAAGATCTAAAGAGGAGCATGGTTCTTGTCAAGGAGTAGGCCAAGGAGATTGAATCTCTTAAGCAGGCTATAACAGAATCAACCAAGCTGATTTATTTGAAATTGAAAGAGATTGCCAAACTGAAGAATATAACTGTCATTCAGATGGGCATAATCTCTTTCAAGGAAAATAACATCAAGAATCTGGAGGCAAAACTTCAGAAAGAAAAAGAGTTAGTGGCTAAATACTCTAAGCCAAAATCAGTCTTGCCCTTAATAGACAACTTCATTTCTCATAAAGGAAAGACTGGTCTAGGATTTAAGAGAAGAACAAGGGTCACCAATTCACATGGAAAAGGAAAGGCCCAAGTTCAACCACTAGCCTCTAAGCCCCTATTTTCTTTAGGAAGGTGATGCAACCTACAAAAAGGTATAATCATGAAATTACACATGGTCACTGTGTGTATGGATATCACATTGGCAAGTGTGCAAATGCTAGTAGGCCACTCTATAGGCAAGCCCATCAGGTTCAAAAGGAATTCATGGGGTTTGCTGCTCCAGCACCCACACTTAAAAGGACTGCTGACAACAAGGTTGTGAAGTCTATACCTAAGAAAAGGTACAACAAATTTGAGTGTTGGTGTTATGATAAGGTAGGACACTTTGCTATGGATTGCTGGTTTAACACAAATGTTAAAACTAAGAATAGTTTACCTATCAGAAAAGCTGTAGGTAAACATGATAATTTTCAAACTAACAAGAACCTAGGACCCAAAACTAATTTGGGTTCTAAGGATGAGTGATTCTTTATTTGATGCAGGTGAATCAAAGTGTCCATACCCCTATATGATACTTGGATAGTGGATGTTCCAGACACATGACTGGAACAAGAAAAATGTTGAGGGACTATGTACCCAAGAGAATGGACCCAAAGTAATCTTTGGTGGATCTGAAAAAGGAATCATCAAAGGATTTGGTAACATTTCTAATGATTCAATTACCATCACTAAAGTGGGTTATGTGAAGGGTCTAAAACATAACCTTATTAGCATAAGTCAACTTAGTGATCTAGGTTATGTCATCTCTTTCCTCAAAGGGGAGTGCCAAATAAGGAGGTTAAGTGATCAAGAGATCATTTTGACTGGCACTAGGAAAGGGAATGTATATTGTCTTAACCTAAATTGTGAGTTTAACAACTGACCCATTTGCCTAGTTGTAGGTGAGAAAGCTTCACTATGTGTCAAATGGCACAAGAGGCTAGCTCATTTGAACTACAAGTCTATAGGATAGCTGTTCAATATGGGATTAGTGAGGAATGGTCCTCAAGTCAAGTGCATTAAAGAGGGTGTGTGTTCAGCTTGCCAAAAGGGCAAACAGACTAAGTCCTCTTTCCATGCACTAGATACCAAAGACTCAATGAGATGTTTATATCTCTTGTATATGAATTTGTTTGGTCCTATGCCAATTCATAGTCTTGGTAGGAAAGTATACTCATTGGTTTTTGTTGATGACTATTCTAGATTCAGATGAGTTTTCTTCTTGAGGCCGAAATCTGAAACTCCTGCTATTTTTCAGACCTTTATTAGATAAATTCGGAATGAATTTAACAATTCAGTGGTCAAAATTAGAAGTGAACATGGAATTAAATTTCAGTCTGAATGTATGACAAAGTTCTGTGAAGAACTTGGGATTCATCAGGAGTTCTCCTCACCAAGAACACCCCACCAAAATAGTGTTGCTGAAAGAAAGAATAGGACTCTAATTGAGGCAAGTAGAACACTACTTAGTGACACTACTCTCCCTGAGTACTTCTGGTCAGAGGCAGTAAATACTGCATGTCATGTACTCAATAGAGCCTCCATCAATAAGAAACATAAGATGACTCCCTATCAGATTTTGAAAGGCATAAAACCAAACATTTTATACCTCAGAATCTTTGGTAGCAAGTGTTATGTCCTAGTTAATGGTAAGCACTACCAAACTAAGTTTGCTGACAAATCCCTAGAAGAGATATTTGTTGGGTACAACAATAATAGTAGGGCATACATGATCTATAACTTAACTACACAAGTTGTAGAAGAATCTGTCCATATTGTATTTGATAAGTCTAAATTGATTAACAGTAAATTGTCTAGTTCTTCAATTAGTTCTATAGGTCTAACAGACAGTCTGGACAAGCTGACTATCAATAATAAAGTTCCTGCTAGGCTGGATGAAGAAAAAGATGCATGCTGTCTAGTGGAGAACAAGACTCACTGGATCAAGAAGACAATGAGGAGCATCAGGTTGAGAAAAATGAAGAAGGCCAAGAGGTTGGTAAATTTCCTCCCACTAGAAGACACCTAAAGGATCATCCAGCTCATCAAATCATTGGTGATGCAAGTCAAGGTGTACTAACCAGGAGCAAGAACATGAACACAGTTTTATGTTCAAGTTTCTTGTCACAGATAGAACCCAGGTAATTTGAAGAAGCCATGCTAGACACAAACTGGATTGATGCTATAGAAGAAGAGCTGAATCAATTCAGAAGGTGTAAAGTCTGGGAACTGGTTCCTAAACCAAAGGATCACAACATTATAGGAACCAGGTGGATCTACAGAAACAAACTTGATGAGAATGGAACTATAATCAAGAACAAGGCCAGAGTGGTAGCAAAAGGCTACAGGCAAGAGGAAGGGATTGACTTTGATCAAACCTTTGCCCTAATGGCAAGGCTGGAGGCTATAAGGTTGTTCTTGGCCTATGCTGCCTATCAAGGGTTCAAGGTATATCAGATGGATGTAAAGTCAGCATTTCTGAATGGTGACTTAAAAGAGGAAGTCTATGTTGAACAACCCTCAGGTTTTGTAGATTCTCATTATCCTGATTATGTGTATAGGCTTAGGAAAGCTCTATATGGTTTGAAATAAGCCCCTAGGGCTTGGTATGAAACCTTGTCTGCTTTTCTTATTGAGAATAAATTCTCTAGAGGAAAGATAGACAAAACTCTATTCTTTAGGGAATCTAAAGGCAAGATAATCCTAGTCCAGATATATGTTGATGACATTATCTTTGGATATACTAAAAACAACCTTTGTAGAAAGTTTGCCAAACTTATGCAAGGGAAATTTGAGATGAGCAGTATAGGTGAGCTGAAGTTCTTCTTGGGACTTCAAGTAAGACAGATTGATGATGGATTGTCCATATCCAAGTCTAAGTTCACCAAGGAGTTGATTAAGAAATATAGGATGGACTCTTCCTCCACCATGAAAACTCCAATGGGAACAAGTATGCCTATAGGCAAAGATGAGACATGGAAACCTGTTGATGAGTCTTTGTATAGAAGGATAATTGGCTCCCTACTCTACTTGACTGTTAGTAGACCTGACATCATTTATGCTATATGTGTCTGTGCTAGGTACCAAGATTCCCCAAAGGAATCTCATTATACTGCAGTTAAAAGAATTTTGAGATATCTTAAAGGCACACCTCATCTAGGTCTTTGGTACCCTAAGAATAGAGATTTCTTACTAACAGGCTTCTCAGATGCAGACTTTGCAGGATGCAAAGAAGATAGGATAAGTACTACAGGAACTTGTCAATTCCTAGGTGGAAGGCTGGTGTCATGGTGCAGCAAAAAGCAAACAAGTGTAGCTATCTTAACTACTGAGTCAGAATATATAGCTGCAGGCAGCTGCTGTGCACAGTTGATGCGGATAAAGCATCAACTTGAAGACTATGATATCAAGGTAAGTAGAATTCCACTATTCTGTGATTCTACTAGTGCTATTTCTATTGCTAAGAATCATGTATCTCACAGTAAAACCAAGCATATAGAAATTAAGTTTCATTTTATAAGAGAACATGTGGAGAAGGAAGATATTAATCTAGAATTTGTAAACAGAAATAGTCAAATTGCTAATATTTTTACAAAACCTCTGGATGGAACTAATTTTAATTATTTTAAAATTGAATTAGGTATGTTGAACCTAGAATAGGTTAGCAAAAGGTTCCTTAAGTAGAATATGAAAGCATAATATTTCTAAGGAAATTTGGCTAAGTACCAAGTCAGTATGTTGTGTCGACAAAGAAAAAGGATGTGTCGACACAGAAACAGTATCTGTGTCGATAGAAGTATAGGAGTCGACACAACTATGTCGAGACTTTAAGTTAGATTATTTTTGTGTCGACACACAAAAATCAAAGTCGAAACTCTGTGTCGAGACATGACCAGTCCATGTAGACAGTGACATAAGAATGTTGACACTTAGACGTGTCGACTAAACCTAAGTATTGTCGAGACCTTGTATTATTACTAAGGTGCGTCTTTTGAACTCCCCTTTACACCAAGACTATAAATAGGTGAAGCAAAAATCTGGTCGACTACACTCTCAGAATTCTTGGCTCTGCATCTTGTGTCGACAAAGACCCTCTCTTCTTTTCACTTCCATCTCTCTCTCACTTCCGACAATGGCGCCACATCAGGATGACAAAGTGAACGAAGGCTATGAGCTGGTTCATGGTGGATTCATGACAGCATCGCCAGAAATCCAGGGTGTAATTACCCTAATTTAAGAAAATTGTTTGGAATTCTTGGTCTTAGAACCGACTAAGATCTGGAAGAAGGAAGTCATGGAATTTTATTCATCAGCCACCGTGGACATAGATGGGAAGAAGATCCAAGCCACAGTACAAGATTCTCGAGTGAAACTTACACTGAAGACAATTAGGAAATCACTCCAACTTCCTAAAGTTAAGGACATCATTCCATCAAAGACAAGAGATGCATTAAGCTGGTGCAGGCTAAACCCTAATACCAAGGTTGGATCATCCATCACCAGGAAAGGGATGAATTCACAAAGGAAGTTCCTGTCTGAAATAGTAGGGAAGTTGATGTTATGTAAAACAGGTGAACATGACAGAATTTCAGCCTCTATGTTCCATCTAATGAAAAGAATAATTTTCAGGCTAAAAATAGACTGGGCATCAATAGTCTTTGATAAAATACAAGAAGGTATAAAGAAACCAAATCTGGGAAGGATTCTGAGTTTATGTTTATCTTCAGCAATACCAGATATAATGAGCAAACTTCCAGGAACAAAAATCAACCATATGAGGAGAATGAACACCAGAATTCTATCTAGGTGGGATAGAGTATTAACCAAGGAGGTTTCTACTCCACAAAAACCGACCAAGAAAGAAAAGAAGAAGAAGGAAGTTGTTCAACAAGCAGAATTCTCTAGTGATTCTGAAGAGAAAGTGGTCTTCAGTTCAGATGAAGACATGCCACAAAAAGATGCTCAAGATCAAGTAGAGAGCAGTGTGCTCCCAGAGCAACAGGTAGTCACTACTCTAGGGGAGAAAATCCGGCAGCAGCAGCACAAGATACTGTACTTTTTGAGCTACCTGCTCAAGGGGGAGGAATTGATGCAGCTACTCTAGAGAGTGAGGATGCAGCTGATACAGTAATGGATATTGTATGAGATATAATTAAAGAAGCACAAAATGTGCAGATAACAGATACAGCTCAAGATGAGCAAGTAAGTATCTCTTTTATTGAGAAGGGCCTGGACAACAATCTGGATGTCCAGGGAGAACCTTTTGTTTTCCAAACTAACCTTGTTCCTCCTATACAGATGCAGCAAGAGGTAACTATGGAAGAGCTATTTCCTAATTTACCAGCTGCAAGGACTGAGGGGTTGCAATCACAGGTAGAAAAGGAACTTCCAAGAACTGAGGGGGAGGAGCTACTGAATGACCCATCTAATAAAGAAGCAGTTGATATAGAAAGCTCATCACAACCCTCTGATAATGAGGAAGCCTCTATGGATAAAAAGAGGAAGATAGTTGTAATCAAGAAAAAAAGCACAAGCTACAAAAAGGCCTTACAAACAGTCAATCAACCACCTGCTCCAAGCATGTACTTCAGTTCATTATTAGTCCAACTGCAAGTAAAATTGGATGAACAAAGGCAGTATTTAAAAAAGTATGTGGATGAGTCAAATAAAGAACTACAGTTTCAGCTTGCTCAGGACATTAAATCAATCAGATTTGAAGTCAATTTGCATAAGAAAGAGATGACAGATTGCTTCCATAAGGGAGGAAATGCTGTAGTATATTTGGCCGAGCAACAACAGCTACTGAAGACTAAGGTTGAGGACATTGCCACAAAGCAAGGGTATGTTTTATGAAAACCAATTTAGGTCTAATGAAAACCTCAAAGACTCCCATGAAGAAATCATCAAAAAGCTGGGAAGTATTTCCACTGATTTGAAAACTGAAATATCAAAGCAAATACAAGAAGATCTAGCTGCTATCCAAATAGATATTGGAGCCTCTCAAAAGACTATTTCTGATTACCTGGCTAAGTTCAAAACCTACTATTAAGAAGGTACAAAATATCTGGCTGATCAAATAAGGTTTCAAAAGAATGATCTGAGGGATCATATAACTAGAGAAGTAATAAAGGGGGAGAGATTATTAGTCAAAGCTGGCTCTGATCATGAAAAATGGGTCTCTAATTCCATCAGAGCTACACTTGGCTTTCCTCCTTTGTGTGATGATGACAATGTTTCTGAGTCTGGAGTGCAACCTACTAATATTGAAGGAGATCAGCCTGAAGTTCCACAGGTTATTTACCCTCCTGCTGACTTTGATATGGTTCAACAAAGAGTGCTGACAATGTACAACCCTCAACAGGAGGCAACAAATGTGATCATTGAAAAAGTAAACATGTCAGAGGCTGCCAAGGAAGCTCAGAAGGAAGCAGAACTATCTAAGAAAAGGTTCAGAGAACAGGCTGAGTTGAAGCCAGATTTTGAGCAATAGAGCCCTACTTCAAGGAATATTATTTTGATTGCCTGGAAGGCTATAAAGGATAAGACCTATGATAGGGGTAAATGGTATTCTGAGCAAGAGTGGAATAAGTATCAAGACAGGAAAGAAGTCATTCTTCAGTACAGAAGGAGTGCAAAAGCTGGGAAGTTAACTGCTAATGCTCTGGAGCCTAGCAGGTACTTCCCCAAGCCTTTTCACTATTTTGAAAGGCAAAGGATAAAGGCTAAAGAACTAAAGAAGAAGGATTTGAATAGAAAGAAACCTGCTGATGATACAGAACCTACTGTGCAGGCAAAGATTAAATTTGGAAAAGGCATTGTAATTAAGGAGCCTAGTCAATCCTAGGATAGATAGGCTTATGTATAGAACAATGTAACTTTTTGCTTTTGTTCTAAGGAAAAACATGTAAACCCAGAATTTTCTGATTATTAAATAAAATCAGCTTCACTATTAATTTTAGTTGTTTACATTATTTATATGTTATATTGTACTGAAATGTATGTACATCTAGTTTTATGTGCTTTATTATGAGTGATGTATATCTTTGACTAAGGGTTATGACTTCTCCAAATAGGGGGAGATTGTTGGATACACTGAAAAATATGTACCATATTTGGATAAGCCTCATCTTACTCAATGATATACATCAATTTGTATTTGATGGATGTTTGAGATTCATTGTGCAGGTGTAAGGTTTGCAAGAAATTTTTCTAAGTACAAGTGTCGACACTTGTGAAGAATTGTGTCGATACCCAGAAGTTGTGTCGACACTAGAAGTAAGGCCTGTGTAGACACCCAAGCATTGTGTCGACACCTGAAGAAGAAGCTGCGCCGACACCCAAAATTATGTCGACACCTAAGGCAGGAATTGTGCCGACACCTAAAGCAGAAGTTGTGTCGACACCAAGGAGTTATGTCGACACCAGAAGAAAGGAATGTGTCGACACTCAGGAATTGTGTCGACACCTGAAGAAGGTTTGTATCGACACACAGGACTTGTGTCGACATGCACTCAATGCCATTTGTCTACATCAGCTATGTCAAGACCAGAAGCAGTTGTGTCGACACACAGGACTTGTGTTGATACACACTCAACGACATCTGGATGACACTCAATGCAACCTAACAACAACAACTATACGGAGTTTGAAGACTTGTGTTGACACACAGGACTTGTGTCGACAAACACTCAATGACAGCTGGACATACACTCAATGCCATCTGTAAGCATCAGTTATGTAGAGACCAGGATCAGTTGTGTCGACACACAGGACTTATGTCGACACATTTAAACAGAAGCTATGTCGAGTAGCAGAAGAATGACTATGTTAACACATGGAGTATTGTGTCTACATCATCAAGACATGTGTCGACACTTAGTCTATTTGTGTCGACACAGGTGAAGCAGTTTTCTGAGTGGTTCATACTGAGTTGTAAAGTCTTTGAGGAATCAACTGTCATGACTAGTGAATCTACAGCTGTCATAACCAACATATCTTATACCTTTGTCAGAACTGTCAGAAGGTTGTTACAAATCGGATCAACCGGTAATCATGAGTAAACTCTATATAAGGGACTAATCCTTGACAACCTCAATAACAACAGAACTAAGGAAGTAATCAAGCTATTATGGGAAAGAGATTCAGATAACAATAAATGTGGAAACCCTTAAGAAGGCAGATCCAGAGCGGTCTGGAAGAGAAGATTCAGATTTTATTCTGAATTCAAGGAAGGAGATGACAGGAGATAAACTTCTACATCAAGTAAAGTTCAACCTTATTTTGTTCTATCAAGAAGCTTTGAAACAGCTAAGTCGGGTTGAATCTAAAGATTCAGTTTATTCAAGAAGTGATCAAGAAGCTCACACCTATAGAGAGTTCTATCTGATGATATCTTCATATCTCTTAAACATTCAATTATCTTGTAGGATCTTTGTAAGATCTGAGTTGTAAGCTTGTAATTATAAAGGATAAGGTAGGGCTGAGTGCCTGAGGTATAGGACTGGTAATAGTCTTAGTTGTAAGCCTAATGATAAAGGCTGAGGTAGGGCTGAGGCCTGAGGTAGGATTCTTGGGAAGAATCTGAGGTAAGACTTGTATAAGTCTGAGCTATAGGAACCAATCTGGTTCTGAGTTGTAAGATCTGTAGATCTGAGCAAGTGGAAGGAATTTGGGCTGAATCTAGTTCTCTACTTGATAGGTGAAAGGGGAAAGTGGATGTACCCATACCTTGGGGAACCACTATAAATCTGGTGTATGCTGTGCTGTATTTTCTGTACTGTGATTTGCATTTTCTGTGCTAAGTAAGAACTAGTTAATTTACTAAATTATTAAAGAAAATTAGAACCTATTCACCCCCCCTCTAAGTGTCTAGGCTCTTGGAATAATTCTTTCAGGTGGAGACTCGATCCTCCTGGAGGTTGTGTAGTGGGCGGCGGCTCCGCATCCCATCATTTTCGTAGTTGGCCGAGACTCTGTAGTCCGTCGATCTCGAAGCAGGGAGCAACGGAAAAATCACATTCCAGCGGCATCACGGTTTGGATTAATGACTCCACATCTCCATATATTCAATCAGCGGCTCTAGATTTTGTTTTGGTGGTAAATCTAGATCCAGTGGAAGGCAACCGGCAAACGATAACTCCACCTCTAGGTGATATCGCATCGGCGGAGCCTTCCGATCAGTAGTTGAAATATTTTGGGAGAATCCTGAGGTATAACTTCTAACCCTAGACCTAACTTGAGAAACGGAGTTTATCTCCAGTCATTTTAGATTAAATTTTCTTGTTTTATATGCATAGTCTAGATAATGGCTTCGAAGAGGAAAGATAAGAGAAAAGGTAAGGAGGTTCCTAGGAAAAATGACCGACGACGCTCGACATCGTTTTGAGAACCTAAAATTCATCCCCTTTATTTTCGAGTGTGGATTTAAAATGGAGACACGGGCTTGGAATGTGAAGTATATTTATTAAATAAAAGCCCTCCAGTGGGATTCCTTCTGCCATCTGAGATCTGAAGTAATACTTCCCTGGGTATATGAGTTTTACGCAAATGTTAGAGAGGCTGTGGGAGAGAAAGTGTTCGTGATGGGTAAGAGCATTTAGTTCTTCGCCATAGGATAAACAACTTATTCAACCTAGATAATAGCATCCAAGATTACTTCTTGAACATTCTCAACACAGTCTCAAGTGAAGAAATGACTGCAGTAGTTTGTTGCACACAAGAGCCGGAGTGGGCAAGCAAAACCAAAAAGTCTATGAAAGCCACGTGTTTATATAGAGATTCAAAAGTTTGGTTGCTCTTCATAAATGCTAGTGTGATGCCCGCATGTCATCTCATCACAAATACAATGGATAGAGTGGCTCTGATATATAGTATTTTTAGAGGGATTAAACTGAACATGGGACGAATTATCGCTACATGTATAAGACAAAAGATTAAGGAAGAAAAAGTACGCCAACTATGGTTCCCAACTCTAATTACAGAACTTTATCGGCTCTCGGGTGTTGTACAAGGAGATGATGACATGGTGACTCAAGTCGGGCACCCTATCACAGAGACAGTAGTGGCCGTGAATATCAAGATGGCTGTGGGAGCCTCAAAGAAGCAGGATCTGTTGCGCATTTTGGGAGCTGATCTTTCGGCTAAGCCACCACAGACCAACCCCTTTCATATCGACATTCCAGTGGCCGATCAAGGTTCCAATCCAGATGTTATGATGGAGCAGATTGAGTATATTAATGCATATCCTCGGTGTCAGCATCTCTACGAGAAGGAATAGTTTGAGAAAATTCACTCGAATCTGCGTAAGATTATGAAGAAAACAAAGATTCCAGTTTCGGAGCCGAGCTTCAGGATGACAGGCCAGTTCGAAGACGAGGGATATCTTCTGACATTGGATCGATCCAGAGTTTACCCAACTGCGGTTGCTGCAGAGCAGGATGACGAGGAAGAAGACAAGGAGGAAGACCACAAAGAGGAGGACGAATAGTTTTATCTTTATTACAGCTTTACTATTCCCTAGCTAGGCTTACATTTTGCTCCCAACTATATTTTTTTATATTATGCTATGGACTTTGTTTTGGGGGTATATATATTGTGATATGATATGATGGATGGTTTATTTTTTGTTTCATTATATAATGTATGATACCTTAAGATATTACTCATAGTTATTTTTATGTCTGACCTGATGCTGATTTGAAATTGATTATTACCATATGTTATATGTGTCTTGCTACGTCTCATTTATTCTGTGGTGAGTTGCACTTTGATGTCACTTGCTTTTCACTAACGTGAAAATGTTTCTTAGCCGTGATGCTGCTTATCCTATTATAATTAGTATGTTCTGAATTAAATATGACGGAATGATATTTGTTTTGCGTCCTGATAATGGTTTCTATAATAATCATCATGCAGATGTGATATATTTGTGTGATTTTTGATTTTACTCATTGATTCTAATAAAAATAGATCTCATGCCAATAACTAAGTATACTTTGAGGATGAAAGTTATGCAGACTAGACTAAATGACTGGGTTGCTGAGGATTATCGTATGATTGGAGTAACATGAGTACGTCAACTAGAAGCAAAGGACAACCACTCTATCACATCCATTTCATGGGAGTTATTCTAATTTCAAATTACTTGTTCCCACACAATTATATGCTTGTTAGTAACAATAATTTAGAGTATCCTCATGCTGAAAAAAATATATCTTTGCTAGAGACTAGCAAAGGGCGTAACTGTGGAGGTGGGGGTGTTATAACCCCTACCACTTGAGTGAAGAATGATGTATTTAAACATGAATTTAATGATCTTAATTCTTATTTTAATTAATCATTAGGCTATTCTAGACATATTCAATGATAATTAATTGTATGACTGAACAATCCAAAGAGTTCAATCCATGAATTTGAAGTTAGTAGGATTTTTTCTGATAAAGCTCGCTCAATCATTTATTTTATATACAAAACAATTGTGTACTTCTAAGGCAAAATTTTGATATTGACTTTTACAAATAGCATGAAGAGGTGAGCAAGAACTAAGTCAATGATGTAAGTCTAGACATGAGTTTAGGTAGTTTTCCTTTTGACCATCCACTAAAATATTTGAGTTTGAACTTTATCATACACATTATTTGAGTTTAGGTGTAGCTTAGTAAGTTAGCCATTTATGGGTGACGAATTTTTCTTAAAAGGGTTAAATTTCATAGTGATATGTGGCCTAGATATGTTTCTACATACTTAGAATGATCCTAACTATGATGAAAAAATAATGGGAAAAGAAATTTGCGTCATAGTGATATGCAGCCTAGGTATGTGAATGCATACTTAGAATGATCCCAATTATGATAAAAAAAAGAGAAAAGAAAAAAATGGTTGAAACATCATAGTGATATGTGGCCCGGGTATGTGCACTTATACTTGGAATGATCCCTACTATGAATAGAGTATGATAAAAAAAATGATGCATGACCCCATAATATGGTGAATTATTAAGATTACTAACTAGGAAACATCCTATTATTATCAAATCTATCCATAAATTCTTAACCTAGCCAAATACAATCTTATTTTCATTTGAACTACTAACTCTTGTGGAGGTTAAATCATAGACTTAGCTTATTATCATCCTCTCCAATAAATATGGAGATTCAATATAAAATTTTGCATGGAAGTAAACTATTTAAAGAAAAGCATGCACTGCACTAAGATACTTGTTTGAGCTTTATATTCCATCTAACTAATGGATTTGTGAATGTTTGAGCTCTTATAGATTGATAAGTTTATCAGTTAAGTAAAGTGAATTTCTTGAGTATGCTTCGATTAATTTTTTTTCAAGAACTAAAGATCATTTGAGTTCACATCTTATAACTTCTTCACTCATCCATTTATTATGAAATGTCTTTGCTAGGGACTAGTAAACGTTTAAGTGTAGAGGTGTGATACCTTCCCAAAAGAAGTTATCTAGTACTTTATTTTGATTTATTATTCATTGTATTGGGAAACAAAAGAATTAAATAAGTAAAAATATGAGTAAATTTGTATTTATTTTATTTGTGGTTAATTTGTCTAATTTTCCATTGTTTTCGTGCTATAAATGATGAAGGAATCGATCCGGAGAAGCAAACCTGGAATTGTTTTTGACCTGCGCAGGTGGTTGCAACAACATGAAAAAGTTGTTGCAATAACTGCTGGACAGATTTTGAATTTAAAATTCGAATTTTACATCAAAATGAAAATTGAAAAGAGTGAACTTTTGGAAAAGGGTTGCACGTTTTTAAGTGTACAATCTCATTCCATAAGGGAGAAGAGGATTAGAGAAGAGGATTAGAGAAGAGGATTAGAGAAGAGAATCAGAGAGCATCATCAGGGAGATTGCTTGGAGAAGAACTAGGGCAGACCGGATCTTGGAGAAGGACTGCTTGGGCCCGACTTGGAGAGAAATTTCCTGCACTATTTTGAATCCTTTCATCATGTGCTGTAAGATCCTTCTTATTTTATTGTGTTCTTCCACAGTCATGAACTAAATTCTCTTGGTCTTATATGATGAAAGTACTATATTTGTTTTGATGGTGTAGTTTTCTTATGCTAAGTTTGTTTGACAAAATCTTCTTTGGGGAACTTTTGAATTTATTAAAGAAACTCTTGGTTTTGTTTTCATCTACTATTTTGCATCGAGATTCGAGAGATGAGAGGCGAAATTTAGGTTGAAGATTATCTTATTTCACCGCAAGAATTGAGAGATTAGTGGTGTTGATCTTTAACTAAGAGTTTTTATTTCCCCATTCTATTATATTTCTATATTCGAGAGAGGAGAAGTACAATCGCTCATAAGTTCACCATAGTAAAGAAGAGAGGAAGAGATTCCCTCCTCTTGCTAGCAAATCCGATTTTTACTCTTAAATTTTTATTTCATTCTTCCTAAGTTAGAGATAACTAGGGGAGGATAGGATATTAAGATTTTCGAGATTCGAGAGATGAGGATTTCTTCTTTAAAATTGTTGCAGGATAATTTGGTCAAACATTCTTACTAAATATTAGTTTCAAGCACCATTTTAACTCACATAGGAAATCTGAAATACAAGACTCCTCTCTCCACTGATAAAAAGTATCTCTTTAATTTGTATATTAGATTAAATCATTATTTATAATTTTCATCACTGTTCTAAATCATCTCATTAGATCTGCTTGAATTTGAAGAAACTGGGTAGCTAGTAGTTGTAAGCACTAAAGTAATCACTTCTCCGCAGGAATGATCTCACCTCACACTTTATTACTTGAGCGATGCATGCACTTGCGTTATTACATAGTCTATTTTGGGCATATCAAGGGGATAGATGAGGTTAGAGATGATAGGAAGTCCATGCTCAACCAAGAGTATGAGGCTTTCAGACAATCCAAGGGGGACAACATAACCACCTGTTATGAAAAGTTATTTAGGATTGTGAATGAGCTAAAGACTTATGGAAGAGTGCTCAGTCACTATGAACTGAATGACAAGTTCCTTAGATCTCTCTCTGAAGAGTGGGACACAAAAATCTGTGCAATCAGAGAAGTGGCAAAGTTGGGTTACACTGCTCCTTACACACTCTTTGGGAAGCTGCTATCATATGAGATGTAGCTGGCAACAAGGAAAGAAGAGGAGAACAATAACAAGTCTTAGGCAAGAGACAAAACTATAGCTTTCAAAGCTAAAGACACCAGCAAAAGCAGAAGAAAGTCGCCCTCTCCACCAAGGAGAGATGTTGAATCTAATTCTGGAAGATCAGAGGGAAGTGCATCAGACTGCCAATGGTCTGATGAAGATTTTTCTACCTTCACTAGGCAATTCTAGAAGTTCTTAAGGAAGAAGCACTGGAGAGGAAGGCCTTCCACCTCCTCTCATCCTAAGGGTGACTACTACAAAGGCAGAAGAAAGTCCTCTAAAGAGGATAGGTATGGTTCCAAAACGAGTTAACAGGTTTCCTCTAACATAACTTGTTATCATTGTAGAAAACCTGGGCATATGATAGTTGACTGCCCAATCAAAAGGAAGGAACACAGTGAGAAAAAGGACCACCAGCAAAAAGGCAAGAAGGAGAAATCCCTCATTGCCAAAAAGTAAAGAAGCTGGACTGACTCCTCCACATCAGAGTCAAAAGAAGAAGAAGCCTATATTGGGATGTACTCTACTGAAGAAGAAGCTATAGAAGCAGACTACATCAAAAGGCTGGCTGCTTTAGAAGAAGAAGCTGATAAGGTTCATCCTGCTGTCAGGATTGAATTTAGGGCCCCTCTTTCACAATCTAATAATGATTAAGAGATGGATTCTAAAGATGATAGCTGCTGCCTTAGGCTGATGGCTAAGTCAGATGAAGAAATCAGCCAGGATTAGCCTGGTCCAAGCAAGGTAATTTCTGTTACAAGCTCTGCATATTCAGATTATGAATCAGTTCAAGATTCTTGTGCCTCTGCATCAAGTGATGATGATGGCTCAGAATCTGAGAGAGAATTCAATCAATTGATTGCTAAATATAGTGAACTTCTGTAGGGTCTAAAAAAGAGCAAGCTCCTGGCCAAACAACATGCTTAGGAAATTGTCTCTTTAAAGCTTGCTGCTTCAGAACTAGTAAAATTGTTGGATCTGAAGATGCAGGAAGTTAGTAAACCGAAGAATGTGACAATCATTAAGATGAGCAACATAACCTTCAAGAATAATCATATCAGGAATCTTGAAGGAAAGCTCCAAAAGGAGAGGGAACTAGTGGCTAGCTACTCCAAGCCTAGCACAGTGTTGCCCTTGATAGACTCATTCTCATCCCAAAAGGGAAAAAAGGGTTGGGATTCAAGGGAAGGACAAGAGATGCTAATCCAAAGGGAAAGGGCAAACCTCAAGTGGAGCCACTAGCCTCTAAGCCTCTTATAAAATTTATTAGAGTGCAATTTCCTTCAAACAGCCATGATCATGAGAGTATTTATGGTCACTGGAATCATGCTAGACCATCTTGTGTGAACAAAGATGTTCCACAATATGGTGGCAATTACAGAAAAGGTGCAAGTACCTATGAGAAAATATAAATGGCTCATCCTGTACCATTTGTGTTTGGTGCAATAGCCCCTTCAAACAAGGGTAAAACTACTGATTATTCTCAAATTTCTCCAGCCCACTCTAAGACAAAGGGGAAGGCTATCAGCAGACCTGACCTGGGCATCTCTGAGGACATCAAGGGTATGCTTTCTGAAAAGAAAGCTGCTGCTAGAAGGGCTCAAGATATCCCAAACACTTCTACTGCCAGACCCACCACTTATCAGACTGGGGCTCAAAGATCATGGAATAGGACTGCTGCTACTCCTTTTAGACACAGAGCTGTTATTAACACAACCACTATACCTGCTCCAAAAAGAAGGTACAATATCTATGAGTGTTGGTGCTGTGGAAAAGTATGCCACTTTGCTGTTGATTGCTAACACAATCATAGTGTGTAAAGAGCAAATGTCAGCTTGCCTGTCAGAAAAGCTGCAGGCAGACAAAACTATTTTCAGTCTAATAGGCACCAAGGACCCAATAAAAATTAGGGTCCTAAGGTTAACTGATGTGTGATTTGCAGGATAGTACAAGTGCTCATACCCCTATATAGTACTTGGATAGTGGATGTTCCATGACATGACTAGAATAAGGAGCATGTTGAAGGATTATGCTCCAATAAGGAATGGACCAAAGGTTATCTTTGGTGGATCTAAAAAAAGGAGAGACTAGAGGTTATGGTAAGATCTCTAATGACATAGTCACTATCACTAGAGTAGTCTATGTGGAAGAGTTGCAACACAACCTAGTAAGCATTAGCCAACTCTGTGATCTTGGCTATGACATAGTATTCCACAAGGATGAGTGCAGAAATAGGAGGTTAAGTGACCAAGAGGTCATCTAAATTGTCACTAGGAGTGGAAATGTGTACTGTTTAGATTTCCTATGTTCTAGCAAAGAATCACATGTATGTCTTGTTGCAGATGAGAAAGCCTCTTCCTGTGTCCAGTGGCATAAGAGGGTAGCCCATCTAAATTACAGGACCATAGGCAAGTTTTTCAGTAATGAGCTAGTTAGGAATGAGCCTAAGTCTATATGCACTAAGGAGGGTATCTTCTCTGCATGCAAAAAGGTAAAACAAAATAAGACCTCTTTCAAAAGCACTGGCACCAAAGACTCAGTGAGGTGCTTATACATCTTGTATATGGATCTATTTGGTCCTATGCCAATTCAATGTCTTGGCAGGAAAGTTTATAACCTTGTGGTTTTTGATGACTTTTTAAGATTTTCCTTGGTGTTCTTTCTAAGAAAGAAATCTGAAACCTTTAATGTCTTTCAAACATTTGTCAAGAAAATTCAGAATGAATTCAACAGCACTATGGTCAAATCAGATGTGACCAGGGTATTGAGTTTTAGTCTGAGTGCATGACAAGGTTCTGTGAAGAGCTAGGGATTCATTAAGAGTTTTCCTCTCCTAGAACACCCTAGTAAAATGGAATTGCTGAGAGGAAAAATAAGGACTCTCATAGAGGCTAGTAGAACCTTACTAAGTGACTTATCCCTCCCAGAAAAATTCTGGGCTGAGGCAGTTAACACTACAGGCTATGTCCTTAATAGGGCTTCTATCACAAAGAGACACAAGAAGACTCCCTATGAGATATTAAAGGGTAGAAAACCAAACCTTAGATATTTTAGGATCTTTGGTTGCAAGTGCTATGTGCTCAACAATGGAAAAGTCCATTTAACTAAGTTTGCTATAAAGTACTATTGTTAACCCAGAAATCAAGGATCCCTCCCAAGGTAGCCAGCTCGCAAGTTGCGGCTTGCTCCAGAAGGTCGCGGCCTGTCAACCTTTTCTTCTAAGGGTGGGAGAACTGACCTTTCAGTCCGCTCAGTCCGCGCGGCTAGGGAGGTCTCTCTAGCAAGACTGCTCAAGTCACGCAGCTCCCGGTCAGTCTGCGTGACTAGGGCGATCCCCCTGGTCTGACCGCTTATGTCGCGTAGCAGCCGCTCATTCTACAGGGGCTGCGGATTGCTTCCTAAGTCCGCTCCTGCAGGCCACGCGGTTAGATCGGTTAATCGTGTGGTGGTTCATTCTTCCTCAAGTTAAAACTACCAAATAATGTGGCGGACTCGCATTCCTATCCTCCTAGATTGTTCGATAGCGACGAGCTCAATAAGTGTCCGATTCAGTCTTCAGTGTGCCTAAGGGAGGCAGAACTGCTGCTACCTCCAGCTCTCCAACCCGCATTACATCTGGCGGACTCATCATAGGTCCGACAGGTTGCCAGCTTGTCGCCAAGAGCGACATGCCTACAGCAGGAGGCAACCTGCTAAACCTGTCCGCCACAAGTTGGGCGGACTCGTTCCGCAGTTCGCCAGGTTTGATTCAGCTCAGCAACCGATCGGGTACATCCTGGTCTCCACGGGCTGGGCGGACTCATTATCAAGTCTGCCTTTATTGATAAAGCCCAGCTCGGCAGCAATTCACCCTCATCCACAGCGGGCTAGGCAAACTCGCTCAGCAGTCCGCCAGCAGCAAGACCGTCCCAGACCGCGCGGCCTTGCGTGGACTCCGCAGACTCAGTATTCGTACTCGCACAACCCAGTGCGAGCTCAGTCAGCAACAGAGGCGGACTCATCCAAGTCCGCTAGTAGCAAGACCGTCCCAGACTGGGCTGCCTGGTGCGGACTCTGCGGACTCAGTATTTGTACTCGCACGACCCAGCGCGAGCCCACCCAGCAGCAGCCATCTCCAGTTCTAAGTCCCTAATCATGCGGCCTGGTGCGGACTCCGCGGACTCAACATTGTACTCGCACAACTCACCAGCTCACCAGGGGTGATGTTACCAAGACCGTTACCTCCTTGGGCCTATAAATATGCCCCCATACCTCTCATTCAGGAGACACGGCAAAGGCATCAAGGTCTCAACATCAGCTCCTACGGACTCGAATCCTCAGTCTGTGTGACCTGTCCCCCTTCACTCTGCTTGTTCAAGCAGTCCGCCCAGCTTAGTCCAGCAAGCTACCTGATCATTAATCGCGTGGCCTGCCGACCTCCCTTGGTCAAACTGCGCGGCCTCCGACATTCTTCTTCCTTAGCCGCTGGCTTCCCCCTTTGTACCCTTTACTACTTTCTCTTATAAAGGATCAATAGCAAGCTGTAATCTTATTTCTTGGTAAAAGGAAAAGCCCTCCGCAAGAGTGGCATTCAAGCCGTGGCGTGCGAAGTCTGTTGTTATCGCTGCTAGAGGCCACCTCTCTTCTTTTTTCCTCTCTCACCATCAACCTGCAAAACTAATCATCAAAGTAACCGTCTGCTCGACAGTGCCCGATCAACCTTCCTAGTGGCTCCCGCCAAACCTCTTCTCTATCCCCACAACCCTCTTCTTCTCCTAGCTTGTGATACCAAACAACCCGTTAATTAGAAGGCGTATTTTTTGCATCGACAGTTATCACGCGACCTTCAGATCTCAATCAGACAGTGAAATCAGCGGTTACTCATGGCAGACAATCAACCAGACGAAAGCCTTGCTCCAATTTCCAGTGAGGATTCTCTTTCGGAGGCCTTGGAGCAATCTCGCAGAGAGACTGCACAACAAATTCAAGCGATCAACCATACTCTAGCTGCTATCGCTTAATGATTGGAAGCACAATCTTCAACAGCACCAGCTCCTCCAATCAATCCGGCACCAGCATCCGAGACTCCTTCAAGTTTATCCACCAGCCTATCCGCCAGTCTATCCTCCTCTTTACACTCCAAACTTTCCGCAAGGGCTTGAAGCCCCTTTGTGGTCTCAGAATGATGAATTCGCAGCTCGTTAGAACTTCTTCCGAGAAGCTGCTCCCTGCAAGATTCCTTTTTCCATTACTGCTTGTAGCAAGAGGGCAAGGAAAGAAGCAGTCACCATTTATAGAGAATGTTCAGCATGAACCAACTCCAGTTAACTTCAGAGAGCCACGGTTGCCCATTTATACTGGAGAGACTGATCCAGTCAAACATATTCAAGCCTTTTAATCAGCCATAGCTCTCAAGACCCTCTTAGATGCTACCAAATGCAAACTTCTTGTAACGACCTTTGACGGTCAAGTGAGGGATTGGTTCTATGGACTTCGTGCTCAGTCCATCTCTTCCTTCGCTGATTTGCAAAGAGAGTTTCTTCTCAGATTTTCTACCTCTACAAAGAGAAAGGGCGGTCTAGAGGCCCTATTTGAGATCAAACAGCGTGAAGATGAGACTTGGTCTTATTTTGTAGATTTTTTTCAGAAAGAAATCTTAGACATTGAGATTGTCGATCAAGAATTATATCGAGTGTCTCTTATCCACGGACTGCGTGAAGGACCACTCAAGTTCGAGGCTAACGTCCGAGCACCGAGGACATATCAAGAATTGATTGGTTTAACCAACGCATACATCCGCGGTGAGAAGAGCAACCCTAGCTTCGTCTCCCGGCTTATAGCTAAGAAAAATCCTCCTTATAAGCAGCCTCCGAGGTCTCCCCGGAAAGATTTTTCATCCCACTCTCGGAAAACAAAAAAATTCCAGCATCATCATCGTCAACCCCCCTTCCCAGGCAAGGATCGTGCCTGCGAACGATTGCAACCGCTACCAGCCCCACCTCTGCAAACAGCTTTGGTGCATCAACCGTAAGATGATGACTTATCATACTCTGGACTTGATGAGGCGATGCTAGAAGTATGCCAAATCATGAAGGATAAGGAAAATTCCAAAAGGCCTTACCAGCCGACAAATCAAAAATCAAAAGATTCAGATCCATTCTGTGAATTTCACAAAGAAAGCGGGTATTTAACTGAAAGCTTCCGAGCGCTTCGTCAACTTGTACAAAGATTGCTGAAGCAAGGTAAGATGCACGATCTGTTCCCGAAGGATGGCCACTCTGATCCGTCAACCTCAAAAGGCAAAGGAATAATAGAGTTTCCTTGCAGCTCAAGTGGAGTGAATCAAATCAATACGTATCGTGACCTTGTCATAGGCTAGACCTTCGATGCCGATGACGTGGGCGCCCTTGGAAACCTATTCTAAAGCAAAAAAGGACATTGCAGCTCCTCAAAACCCCTTGAAACCAATAATAGTTACTCTTATTGTATCTTGCATATTTTCAAACATTCTCTTTCTAAACACTTCTAAGTATTCTTTCATTTTCATTCAATAAAGCTTACGTCAGAGATCCTATACTGATATAGTTCACTTTTTGTAATGCTTCTCCTCTATACTTTTTCTCTTTGCCAAAGAGATCGCTGAACCGCTGAGATATCGCCAAGTCTTGTTGTTCCCTCTGTGGATTGTCCTCCGGCGTAAGACCATAATGACTACATATGGTGAGGAGTTTTTTACATATGTACAGTGGGGGCCGTTCATTCTATGATGGTGGACTTCATACTTCGGATCCCGGTCGATGTCTAGTGCAGTGTGTGTGCCTAGGGGAGGCAGCCTGTGATAGTTCTGTCGTGCCTCTTTGAGGGATACGTTACAGTTACGATGATATATACGTGAAAAGGAATGGTGATCAAGTGTAGCCTTATATCTTCGATCATCTCACAACTGTGACGGCCGAACACTCATTGGTACTCTCAATTCATGCCTTCGCGGGACCCACAACTCCGCTGATCAATTCACAGACAAGAAATAGGCCACTTGGCGCATCAAGTCTAATTAATCAGCGATACTTGTAACCTGAGGCATGAGAGAAGCGTATCTGTTGATCCTTCTTAGGATTTCTTGTGCTTGCTTCTCTTGTGCCCTTTTCTAAAGGATGCGCATCAAGCCCATTTTGGGTAGACTACACCCTGGATGACTTTGGCAAGTGATGCATAAGGCCCACGGGTGCTCTCCTGTGGCAGCATTCAACCTTTTTAGATCATCCTCAGGTTATAGCCCTCCTTTGTCTTTTTGTATTCTTACAGGTCAACAGGTTGGATCCAACCTATTGTAAGGATCCGCAACATCTTTTTAGCTTACCATTATCTTATATGTGTTGCTTACATAAAGCTATATCAGACGATGATTTACGAAGTTCTTTACTATTCTCATTGGATATTTCTGGCACTAACTCGTAGCCATATTTTGATTCTCTTTATTGACAAGCCGTTCGGTTAAAATTCAGAATTCATTTCATCTGACTAATCTGGTTTTCAAATGAGAGATATCATACTTGACCGTGCAAAGAGATTGATGCAATGGATTGATCTTTATTTAATTCTGCTTGCTCGGCCACAATAGGATTGGATGGATATTTCTTCTGCAGTTTAATCATATTAATCTTATCACATTAATCCTCGGCATCGAGTTTATACATAATACTCCTCAGAGACTCGCAGATATTAGCAAGTCCTCTTCAGGTACTTGTGGTTTGGTTTTCTTTCATATCTGATGCTTACTCCTCTTTTGCAGAGATTAGTAGGTATTGGCAAGTTCTCTTCGGGTACTTGCAATTTAATTTTCTAACATATCTGCTTCTAACTCTTCTTTTGCAGAGATTAGCAGATATTAGCAAGTTCCCTTCAGATACTTGCACCTTACTTTTCTATCATATCTGCGGCTTATTCTTCTTTTGCAGAGATTAGTAGATATTAGCAAGTTTCCTTCAGGTACTTGCACCTTATTTTTCTATCATATCTGTTGCTTACTCTTCTCTTGCAGAGATTAGCGAATATTTACAAGTTCCATCCAGGTACTTGCATTTTAATTTCATTTCATATCTACTGCTCACTCTTCCCTTTGCAGTGATTAGCCGATATTTGCAAGTTCTATCTAGGTACTTGTAACTTAGTTTTATATCATACTTGTGATTTACTCCTCTTGCAGAAGTTAACAGGTGCTTGCAAGCCTCCTTCAGGTACTTGCAAGTTATCATTATTCTTTGCTTTCCCTTCTTCATTGTTTTGCAGAGCCCATTAGGAGACATTCATGTCTTCTTCATTTTGCAAAAGCAACCCAGGTACGCATAAGATGTACCTATTTCCTCCTATGGTAATTCTTTCCTTCACAGGAAAAAGGCAGGCATTAACAAATTTTCTCTAAGGAGAGACATCAGGTTCCGTCTCTCCTTACCCCTTCCTTTTCTCTAGGGAGGGATCACGATTTTCATGGGTCTCCTACTTTTTTGAAGTTCTCTTCAGAACTTGAAAAAGTGCGGGGATCATGTTAACCCAGAAATCGGTGATCCCTCCCAAGGTAGCCAGCTCGCAAGTTGCGGCCTGCTCTAGATGGTCGCGGCCTGTCGGCCTTTTCTTCTAAGGGTGGGCGAACTGACCTCTCAGTTCGCGCGGATAGGGAGGTCTCTCTAGCAAGAATGCCCAAGTCACGTAGCTCCCGCTCAGTCCGCGCGACTAAGGCGGTCGCCTTGGTCTTACTACCCAGGTCGCGCAGCAGCCACTCGTTCTGCAGGCGCTGCGGACTACTTCCTAAGTTCTCTACTATAGGCCGTACTATTAGATCGGTTAACTGTGTGGTGGTTCATTCTTCCTCAGGTGCAAACTGCCCAACAATGTGGCGGACTTGCATTCCTATCTTCCTAGACCGCTCGATAGTGATGTGCTCAACAAGTGGCAGTTTCAGTCTTCAGTGCGCCTAAGGGAGGCGGACCCGCTCCTCCCTCAACCTCTCCAACCCGCATTACATCCGGCAGACTCATATTTTGTCCGCCAGGTTGCCATCCCATCGCAAAGAGCGACAAGCCTCCAGCAGGAGGCGACCTTCTCAACCTGTCCGTCGTAAGTTGGGCGGACTCGTTCCGCAGTCCGCCAGGGTTGATTCAGCTCGGCAATCGATCGGGTACATCCCGGTCTCCGCGGGAAGGGCAGACTCATTATCAAGTCTGCCTTCATTGATAAAGCCCAGCTCGGCAGCCACTCACACTCATCCGTAGCGGGCTAGGCAAAACTCGCTCAGTAGTCCGCTAGTAGCAAGACCGTCCCAGACCGTGCGGCCTTATGTGGACTCTGCGGACTTAGTATTCGTACTCGGACAACCCAGCGTGAGCTCACGCAGCAGTTGAGGCAGACTCGTCCTAGTCCACCAGCAACAAGATCGTCTCGGACGCGCGGCCTGGCGCGGACTCTGCGGACACAGTATTTGTACTCGCACGACCCAGCGCGATCCCACCCAGCAGCAGCCATTTCCAGCTCCAAGTCCCTAACCGTGCGGCCTGGTGCGGACTCAACATTGTACTCGCACAGCTCACCGACTCACAAGGGGTGACGTTACCAAGACCGTTACCTCCTTGGGCCTATAAATAGGCCCCCATACCTTTCATTCAGGAGACACGGCAGAGGCATCAAGGTCCCGACATAAGCTCCTGTGGACTCGAATCCTCAGTCCACGCGACCTTCCCCCCTTCACTCTACATGATCAAGCAGTCTGCCCGGCTTAGTCCAGCGAGCTACCCGATCATTAATCGCGTGGTCTTCCGACCTCCCTTGGTCAAACCGCACGGCCTCCGACATTCTTCTTCCTTAGCAGCCGGCTTCCCCCTTGGTACCCTTTACTACTTTCTCCTGTAAAGGATCAATAGCAAGCTTTAATCTTGTTTCTTGGTAAAAGGAAAAGCCCGCCGCAAGAGTGGCATTCAAGCCACGGGGGGGGGGGGGGGGGGAGTCTGTTGTTGTCGCTGCTAGCAGCCCCCTCTCTTCTTTTTTCCTCTCTCGCCATCAACCTGCAAAGCTAACCATCAAAGTAACCGTATGCTCTACAGTGCCCGATCAACCTTCCCAGTGGCTCCCGCTAAACCTCTTCTCTATCCCCACAACCCTCTTCTTCACCTAGCTTGTGAGAACGAACAACCCGTTAAATAGAAGGCGCATTTCTTGCATCGACACCTATGAAGGGATCTTTGTTAGGCAAATCACTCATAATAAGGCATATAAAGTCTACAACTTAACTACCCAAGTTGTAGAAGAGTCAATGCATGTTGTATTTGATGAATCCAGCATGGTTAACTGTGAGCTGCCAAGCTCCTCCTCTTGTAGTATTACAGGTACAGAGCAATTGATGGACGAGCTGACCATCAAGGAAGCTACACCCATAGTCTAAGAAAATGATGATGGACTGCCTACTCCAAGAGAAGGAGATAACGTACCTGAAGAAAATGAAGACCAGTTAGCTAAAAAAACCCTGAAGATCAGCAAGCTTTAGCTAGATTGCCTCCAGCTACCAGGCATTTAAGGGGCCATCAAGTACACCAAATTATTGGTAATGCAAATCATGGAGTCCAGACTAGAAGAAGGAGCATGAATATAAGTCTCTACTCAAGCTTCCTGTCTCAAGTAGAGCCAAATAAGTTTGAAGAAGCAATTAGGGACCTGTTCTGGATTGGAGCAATGCAAGAAGAACTGGACCAATTTAAGAGATCTAAGGTCTACAAGTTGGTCCCCAGACCACAAGGACAAAATGTCAAAGGGACTAAGTGGATCTATAAGAACAAGGTTGATCAAGATGACATTATTGTCAAAAATAAGGCTAGGCTGGTGGCTAAAGGCTACAGGTAAGAAGATGTCATAGACTTTGACTAGACCTTTGCCCTAGTAGCCAGACTTGAAGACATAAGGATCTTCCTTTCATTTACAGCCCATCAGGGATTCAGAATCTATAAGATGGATGTCAAGTCAGCATTCCTGAATGGAGACCTAAAAGAGGAAGTATATGTGGATCAGCCACATGGTAGAAGGCTAGTTTCTTGGAGCAGCAAGAAGCAAACTAGTGTGGCAATATCCACTGCTGAGTCAGAATATATATCAACAAGCAGCTGCTATGCTCAGCTGCTGTGGATCCAACATCAGCTCAAAGATTACAACCTTTAGGTAAGTAAAACTCCTTTCTACTATGATTCTACAAGTTCTATTTTCTATTGCTAGGAATCCTGTCTCACATAGCAGGACTAAGTATATAGAAATAAGATATCATTTTATTAGGGAGCATATGGAGAAGGAATACATCAGTCTTGAGTTTGTCCCCACAAACAAGCAAGTGGCTGATATCTTCACTAATCCATGTGATGAAGCAAAGTTTAGCACCCTTAAATTTGAGTTGGGTATGTTGAACTTGGCATAGCTTAAGGCACTCCCTTTTGCATTTTTTGGTGCAGGTATTGTTCCTCTTGCTAGACATACAGACTCCCAAGTAGTATCAGTTCTCTGATGTTTCTACTGAGGGGGAGTAAGTTCCTCTGGAGAGAAGAGAAAAAGTCAGGCAATTGGAGGGCCAGCCCCATATGCCTATTCTACAGAAGTCAAAAAAGGGTAGAGAAGAGAGAAGGTCCTAGCAAGGGAGAGACATAGTAGAGCAAGGGGGAGACATAGCCATACATGCAGGAGATGGCAAAGGGGAAAGAAAGATATGTGACACTCAAGTAAGGACAACAACATTGCAGCAAAACAGGGGGAGTAAGTGAGGTACATTTACTTATAGCTTATCAGAATTTTGATTTTGATTTTGCTGTATAAGTTGTGTGTATCATTGACCAAGGAATGAAAACCTTTTTTATAAGGGTAGATAAGGGTTTTGACTTCTTAAAATAGGGGGAGATTGTTTGGTCCATTATTCCCAATGTACCTGAATTGTAAGAAGTCAAACAGGTCAATGACACACACATCAAATGTATTTAATGTGCATTTGAGGTCTTGAGTGTAGGTAGTCAATATTGAAAGATTGGGTAAGCTCTGAATAACTCTAGAAGGGGGGGGGGGGGGAATAGAGTTTTTAAAATCTTTTTTATTCTTGCAGAAATAAGAAATCTTTAACAAAATATGTTACTATGATATAAGTGTATGAGTGTACTAGTGCAGCAAGTGAACTAGAGAAAAGATAACTAAGCTACACAATAAAATATATCACAGCAAAGACAATTATATCATAGTATAAGCACACAGGAAAATTACAGCCACACAGACAACACAAGAATTTTATAGTGGTTCCCCAAACATGGGTACATCCACTCTTCTACCACCCTAGGTACGAATCCACTACAGGTTTTGATCAGGTGACTGCCACCAATGAGCTATTGATCAGGTGCTCAAAAACCAATTCAAGTCTTTTGGAAGGAGACTTGCAACCAGAATAATTTTGAAGGAAATTAAAACCCTTTACAGAAGTTGGGGAAGAGAGGTTGATTGAAGTCTTCTTTTCTCAAATCAAAATGAGAAGACTTTGTGGATTCTGTGATGTTGTCAAAGCTCCCCCTAAGACTTGAATGGTTCAGGAGTGGAAGCTTTGCAAAGGGTGAGTAGGCCTTCTGCTGTAAGATCTACTTTCTGAATTCCTTTGACTGATTTGAATGTTTTTGTCACTTGAGATCCCAGAAATCAAAGAAGGAGAAGAAAGACGCTTGATAGTGATCGTTGCTCTTTCTTCTTCTTTTTGAGAGCAGTTGATTTTTCCTCAGATAGCTGTATGCACCACACTTGTGGTTTTTCAAGAAGTTCTGTCTTCTAAAAGGTTTCTGGGTTGTGTTGTTGTTCTTTCTGGCTGAGAGATGATCCCCTTGATAACTGCCTCTTGGTCGAATTCAAAATCCTGCAATCAATGCTCAGCCGAAATCTCGGGAATGAAAACGGCAAGAATGCTGTCATATATTCTATTCTATGTCTGTCCCGAGATATAAGCAATTAATTCCATGGGGGATATTTGCAATTAATGCTGCCAGTAACGGCTCGAGTCAAAGGATATAAGAACATTGATTATCCAAGGAATTAACAACCTATAGTAGATATAAAATAAGGAGACAAAAAAAGAAAGAATAAATAACAATATGTCTTACAGTTTTCGTCGAGCTGGGATCAGCTTTTGTCGACCTGAGTTCTGCAAACAACTATACTGCATAAACTGACGGATACTGTGCTCTAAGTTCGTCGAGCTGAGAATGGCTTTCGTCGAGCTGAGAATAGCTGTTCGTCGAGCTAAGATCCAAGATCGTCAAACTCTGAATGCTGCTTGATAACTTTCTTCTTCTGTACATCATGTTCGTCGAGCTAAGTCTACAGTCTAGGACTTAGAATATTTTTTGGTGTTGAACTACTTCAATCAGAATTAGTCGATCAAAGATCAAAGTTCTTCTGGCTAATGTTCTTGGTTCGTCGACTGAGTGTTAGACTTAGAAGGTATTACTTCGTCGAGCTGAGGACTGAGTTCGTCGAGCTGGGCTCGACTTTCGTCGACTGGAGATCAACTAACATATAACTTCTTTTTCTAAGTCTTGAATTCTCTAAGTTTTGAGTCTTTAGCAGTGTTGAAGGCTGGTCCTTTGTACTGTTGACTCTAAGGACTTGATCTAGACTCTAGTACATGAATACTACCCTGATCTATACGTGTTGGGTCATATCTTAACTCAGTGAACCTAGCCAAAATCCAACTAGGGGTTCCAACACATATCATATTGATTGGATATGTGGACACACTAAGTGTTTGATGGACATACCAAAAATTGCCTAAGTCCACAGGCATTGAGTGGAGCAAGCTCACTAAACGCCAGAGGTATGGAATCAATAATATCTAATAGAAATTTGGCTAAGTATAAAAGCGTTGAGTGTAGTCTACTCACTCAACGTCATATAACATATAGCGTTGAGTCTGTCTCACCCTAACTAGAAGATAGCCAAAAATTTGGCTAAGTCCACTGGCGTTGAGTGTAGTCTACTAACTCAATGCCATACAACAAAAAGGCTGTGAGTCAGGCTAAGTCAGTATAAGCCTAGAAAATTTGGTGAAAATATGGCCAAGTCCAAAATCATTGAGTGTGGTCTACTCACTCAACGCCATACACCTTTTAGCATTCAGTGTTACTGTGCCAGTCAACTCCATAGAAAAGTTGGGCAAAATTTTCACTAAGTCCACATACATTGAGTGTAGCTTACTCACTCAATGCCAGATAACAGAAAATTCTGTAAAGTAGTTTGGCATTGAGTGGAGCTTACTCTCTCAACGCCAAGGCACAAAAATATTTGCTAAGGCAAATAGCGTTGAGTGAGATAAGCTCGCTCAACGCTCTCAACGCTCTCGACGCTCTCGACGCTCTCGATGCCTTGGAGCAGAAATTTGGTTAAGTACAAAAGAATGGACTGCTTGACTTTAGTCGAGCTCAGCTTCGCCGAACTGAGCTCAGCGATCATCAAGGTGAGACAAATTACTCAGTTTAGCCTAGAGTTCATCGAACTCAGTTCAGCCTTTCATCGATTAAAGTTTGCAACTAAACTTTTGCATTCATCGAGCTGAACTCGACGTTCGTCGAACGGAGCTCAGCTTTCGTCGAGCTCAATACTTAGATAGAATTTTGTCTAAGTGTTGTGGCGTTGTGTAACATCCCATTTCCGGCTAGACCCCTAGGAGTCGGTTGGTCGTGAGAGAACCCTAGAAGCCCAAGAATTGAACTACATCGACTGAGAATTCGGGTCACGAGTTGGTCACGCCCGTGACCTATGTGTCACGCCCGTGACATAGGGCGTGACTCCTTCGACGATCATCGATCTCCGTGAGACGATCGTCGAATTTGAAAACCCGGGCCTGTCACGCCCATGACCTATGTGTCACGCCCGTGACCTAGGGCATGACTCCTTCGACGATCGTCGATCTCCGTGAGATGATCGTCGAACTTGCCACCCGGGCCTGTCACGCCCGTGACCTATGTGTCACGCCCGTGACCTAGGGCGTGACCCATTCGACGATCGTCGATCTCAGCGGGACGATCGTCGAAGCGCAGAAATTGCGTCAAGGCCCTGTCACGTCCGTGACCAGGTATCACGCCCATGACCTAGGGTGTGACCCCCTTCGGCGATCGTCGATCTCAGCAAGACGATCGCCGAGCGCGGAATTTTCTTCTTGACCCTGTTACGCCCGTGACCCATGTGTCACGCCCGTGACCTAGGGCGTGACCACCCTTCGACGATCGTCGATCTCAGTTCGACGATCTTCGACCTCAGAATTTGCCACCCGGGCCTGTCACGCCCGTGACCTATGTGTCACGCCCGTGACCAAGGCCGAAACGCCAGCCAGACTGGAAATTTCGGTAACCGACGTCTTAATCAATTCTGAGTATGGGAATTGACAACAGGAGTATTTATGGGCCGTTTCCTACTCTAATTATTTAATAAAATAAGGAAATATTGGTCCAATAGGAAATCGCCACCTGGCAAACACCTCTTCGTTTCCAGCGTTTCAACTGCCTCTACCATAACCGAAACACCATTAAGAGGAGCCTTCATGACCATAATTGCTTACCTCTTTCCCCTCCCCACTTGCTGATCTATAAAAGACCCCTTGGAGCAAGAGGAGAAGGTTACACGATTGATTAAACAAATTCAGACTTTTGCTCTTGCTGTAGGAGAAGTTCGGCAAACGCCACCACTGCGCCATGGCACCCCGTCGTTCATCTCGCCTCCAAACCGCGAACAAGGTCCTCCTCTACTTCTTCTCTTATGGGTAGATCTTAGGATCTTAGAAATGAGGTTCGTGCTCAAAGGACCCGGACCTACCTCGTGTTTTCATGGAAAACCATGGAAAAATATTGTTTTGAGTTCGCCGGAAACCGCCACCTCCGGCGGCCAAACCACCGCCGACCGCTAGCCATCGCCTCGACGGAGGTGGTGGTGGTGGTGGGTGGCCAGGGAAATGGCCGGACGGCCGGCGATGGATCACAGAAAGGTTACAGGAAATATGGTTTTCTATGTTCTGTTTTCGGGTTCATGTAGAAGATGAACAGTAAAACCAGTTTATAATATATAAATAATGTATATAATAAATAGTGAAAATATATATTATTTGAGTATATTTAGAGGCTTCAAAATGAGGCACTTAGAAACCGATTTAGGAAAAATGACCTGTCACGAAAGTCGTAGCCCTTCGAGTCTAGATTAATTTAAAATTAGTTTCAACTTGTTTGGGTAAGCGGTTTGACCGCAACACTTGTTTTAGTGGGGGCTGTACCTAGAGTTGGGCAGAAATTAAAGTGGATGCCCACGATTCATCCCTTGTCTAAATGACCTGGAATTTGGGCAGGGGGTTAAACTTAGCTATATCTAAAGGCAGTCCAAAAATGGGAATTTTTGGAGATACTTTGCCTAAAGTTTTTGTTTTAATTTAATAAACTTAGAGGAAATTATTTAAGTAGTCAAATGACCTCCAAACTCTCCCAAATTTTGGTGAGTGGTCCCTGGCTACATAACTTAGCTCTGTACAAATTTCCAACTCACTTGGATGAGTTTTGGAAAGGGAGTCATCTATTCTTAACTAGAAAATAGTGAGGCATTTTTGAGTAAAAAGTGCACTAGAGTTAGAACGGTCATATCACCTCAACTAAGGCTAATATCTTGACCACTGACTTGGAAGGGTTATTATAACCAACTTGGAGAAAATGGTGTGGTTTAGGGTTGGTTTACCCTAGGATCAAAACTCAAACCCTAGATGGAGGGTTTTTGAGGGTTGTGAAGGATATGAAGGAAATTGCTCTCGTATTGCCTTGAAACTCTGTAGAGTTGATATTAGCATGATAATAATCGACTGGATGGAATCTTGGAGAATTTGGAGACAAGTAGATGCCTCAAAACTTTATTCTTAGCTTTAGGTTAAAATACTAATTAAGCACAATCAATCACTAATAATTATGTAAAGGCTGTGAAACTCTGGTAGAGTTAGTTTTGAAGTGGGTAGAATTTATAGAAATTTTACTAGAATTTTATGATGTTTATTTCCAGCACTTCGTTTGTAAAGTTAATTTTAACCCTAAATAATGTTTTAATTATTTGTACCTTTCTGTTCATGGAAATCTCATGAAACCTTGGAAATAAAGGTTTTAGGACAGAATGGTTACCCTTGAAATTTTGTATAATTTTTAGTTGAGTAAATCCAGTACTTCCTTCACAAATGTTAAAAAGGGGTTCTATGCTTTGAAAATTATTTAGGGATGATTCTATTATTGAAAAATTATGAAACTGGGCCAGTGCTATTTTTTTAGCCTTTATTTGCATATTATAAATTATTTATAATTTTTGGAAGAATATTCTCTGTACTTGGTTCATAAATAATGGAAGATAGTAAATATTGCTAAAATAGTTTTGTTGCCCTTTTGATGATAGAAAAATTATGATATTTTGGATTTCTCCTACTGAGATAACATACTATTTATCATAAATTTGCTGGACATCGTGCATGGGAACTTAGGGTAGTTCATGTTCAAACCGGTAGACCTTGGGATTTTCGAGGAAATTAATTAAATGCCAGATAAATTAGGAAAATTACCACATTCTGGACTTAGGCTATTTTTATCATGATAAGTCTCCAGTAAATAATTTAGGGCATTTGGATGAGTTTTGGGATCATTGCATAACCGGTTCGACATATAGTCTAGGTTGGTCTGCATATAGCAAATTTGTGAATTATAATAGGACATAGTCTGAGAAAGTCGTTGGAGTTAGTCATTTTCTCTGGGTGGACAATTGTGGATGATATCACAATAGGATGATATGAAGAGTGGAGAGAAGTAGTGATAGCTAGAGTTAAAAGGTGTTTGGGTTCGACGAAAGATCGTCTTTCCGAAGAGAGGAAGGTTAAAAATCACCCTAGGATAGTCTATCGTAATATGAGAAGGGAATGGGTAAAGGGGGTCAACCAATAATAATATGTGCCTTGCGAAAGGGAACGATGGGCTTCAGCTACCATCATAGTTCCTAGTGCCCTTTGAGAGCCCTTCACGGGGAATACCGGGGGCAGTCCTGGGTTAACGTAAACTGTAATAACAAACTGACAAGAGTAACTTAGTAATTAGGGCTGCACCTTTCACAAACACTATTGGCACAGGAAGATTGATGAGTGCTTCGGCTCTGTTGGATAAGAGACGGACGTTTTGGTCCGGGGAGCTTCGGCTCGGTTGGTTAAGAGACGGACGTTTTGGTCCGAGGAGCTTCGGCTCGGTTTTTGTGTGTTCATGATTAAACTTGCATGTGCATAAAAAGGAATGAAAATTAAGGTGGTGGGTCTTCGGTATTGGAGGGTCGATGCACCGACGCCAATACGCTGACTCGGCAAGTGTGGTTAGCACTTCGCCAATAGAAGTTCAGTGCGCCAGCCAGCAAGAGTACGCAGGCGTCCGCTTAGTGCACCAAGCGTTGAGGCGTATGATAGGTCTGACCGGCAGTGCTTTACTGGTTTAGAGGTGGGCGAGGCCCAACCCACTTCCGTCTGCCACTACGGAGGTATCCTGGGAGGTAACGACTCCGAAAGGGGGAACTAAAGGTCTGTGTGCACAGAGTCGGGTGTGTGAGTTGCACTTGCATGTTTCATCACACCCACTTGCATGTCATAGCATAATCGATTCATTTAACCCAGACACCTAAAGTATAAGTGGTATGGGACGCTTATACATTAGGACCTGCAAAACGACCCCTTGGTCTATAAGCTTGTGTGGGCAAGTTTATAAATTAAGGTTAATTTCAATATAAATATATGTTGCTGTTTGATAACCGACACCCCAACGTATAAGTGGTATGGGACACTCTATACGATGGGAGCCTTGCAGAAGATCCCTTGGCTTATGCGCTTTCGCACATAAGTTAAGGTTACCTTTCCTACTTTCTGTTTCTGTCATATTTATTATAGAATTGCTAGATTAGTTCCGCTGCCATCTGTTTCTTGATTAAATCTCCACCTTCATGTCCTTCCCTTTCTTCCTCTCCGCTCGGTACCTAGGAGCCAATGGGGAAGGGGTAGGGGATGATAGGGCTTAGTCTTTATGACTAACGGTTTTCGAACCGCATTATTTAGGGGATCGCGGAGCTCAGCATGGAGGAGCAGCCCCAGAGGCCGGTGCGCTTGGAGATGGGGCAGTCTAGCTCCAGAGTTCATACAGCCGGGACCGTGAGTCTCGACCCTAAGTAGTTTCTATTTGTTTGCTTCCGTATGAGAGATTGTAGTGAGGACATGATGTACCGGGCATAATCCCTCATTTATAGTACTCTGATTATTGTTATTCTGTGGACACTCCCTTCGTGGAGATTTTATTTTATATATGTGATTTACTTTCAGTGGACTTGCTCTTACTTCAATTGTTGTGCTACCTTTCTGTGATCGAATTTGGCCGGCAGAATCGGCGCCTTGTGGTGATGACCCTTCAGGACGTGAAGGTGTCACCGCAAAGCGGCGATTCTGGGCCTAAGACCCCAGGTTTTAAAAAGAAAAAAAAGGGGGTCTTACAAGTGGTATCAGAGCGAAACCTCGATCGGAAAAGTAGCAGTCCACTAACCCTGGGTCACCCCCGCTCGAGTTTAGTTTGGGGACAAACTAAGCAGCGGAAGCAGTGGTGTGCCCATATGGGGATCACATATAAATTGTCCACTTTTATTTAAGATTGAACGTTTTCTCAGTATGGGTTTTTGTTGCGCAGCCTCCAGCACAGCCTACGCCACAAGGCAGAGTTCAGCAGGCTCAGGGTGTTGCACAACCTCCACCGGTCCCCACTCCTTTCCTTCAGTCAGACATGAGACAGACTCTGACTGCCATCCTGGAGGCTTTCAGGGCCCAGCAGGTTCCGGTCCCACAGCCAAATCTGGGGGCCAAGTGGCTAAGCATCTTCCGAGGGCTGTCTCCCCCGTCCTACTTGGGGACAGAGTCGGCGGTTCGGATGGAAGAGTGTCTGAATATCATGTACGAGATGCTGACCGGGATACGATGTCCCTGGGAGGAGAGGGTGGCTCTGGTTGTCTCTTGCCTAGAGTCCCATGCCAAGAGGTGGTGGAATACGCTGTTGGATACGACATTTGCCGATAGGGAGGTTGCGGAGGTTACCTGGGAAGAGTTCAGGGCTGCGCTGCTGGAGCATTTCGTTCCGCAGTCGGCCAGGGATGAGTTGGAGGAGCGGTTCTTACAGCTGAAGCAGGGCACCCGGACGGTGGTGGAGTACCATCGGGAGTTCGACCATCTGGCTCGATACGCAGATTCCTACCTGCTGGACGAAGCAGGGTACATCAGGAGGTTCTATAAGGGCCTGCAGGAGGACTTGAGGGAGGCTTTGTTGTTTGTATCCGACGGGCCTATCTCCCGGATTTTGGAGATGGCAAAAAGGATTGAGGCTGATTGGCACACCACTCGGGGCCGGAAGCGGCCAGCAGAGGATCAGGGACGGAGAGGTAGAAATGACCATCGGCGAGGTGCTATACCAGAGGGGAGAAGGATAGAGGACCAGCCTCGTCAGGACGTGAGGCAGGAGCCGAGGGAACAGGTGATATTGGCCCCTCAACCTCTTCGGATGCAGGAGATGCCGAGACCCGGGGGAATGGCGTATCCCCCACCAGAATGCTTCCTTTGTCATTAGATATGGCACATTCAGAGGAACTACCCCATGAGGGGGGCACCACCTCCAGCACCACAGGGTGGCCCACCAGCTCAGCATTACGGAGGCCGAGGACGCGACCGCGGTCGTGGATACCAGGGGGGAGATCGTAGACAGGAAAGGGAGCAGGTATATGCCTTGGACCTTGCGCAGCCTCGGAATCCGGAGCAGGTCATAGCAGGTACGCTGCAATGCCTCTTTATTTTCATAGAATTTCCCTTTCAATTGTTAAAACTTTGAACCGCACTAGATATATTAGCAAGGAAGGTAAAACTCATTATAGAACCCTAAGACATCTAATCACCCCAGGTATAGTCTTCATCAGTGGCAAGCCTGCCCGCACGCTGTTCGATACTGGAGCTACTCACTCCTTTGTGTCGGAGACGTTCGTAGAAGGACTGGAAGGTGTGGAGCGATTCACAGGCTCGAGGATGAGGGTGCGACTACCGGATTGATCTAAGCTCCTTACCACGGATCACTGTAATATGGAGGCAGAAATTGGTAGAAAGGCATTCGAGGCTCCAGCGACGATTTTGAGGCTGACAGACTACGACTTGATCCTGGGTATGGTATGGCTGCATTGGAACCCTTCCCAGATTGACTGCCAGGCAAAGAGGATCACCGTGAGATAAGGGGACTCTTTCATTGTCATCGAAGGTATAAGACCTTCCTCTCGTATACTCTTATCTTCGGTACAGGCCGTTAAGGCCCATCTACATGGAGAGGAGGTCTATCAGATTCTATTTGGGATGGCAGAAGTTAAGGAGTCGGTGACAGACATCCCAGTGGTGCGAGATTTCGCTGACATCTTTCCAGAGAAACTGCCAGGACTACCTCCACACCGAGAGCAGGACTTTTAGATACATCTTGTGCCGGGGGCCAAGCCGGCATCTAGGGCCCCTTATCGGATGGCCCCGAAGGAGTTGGCAGAGTTTCGGACTCAGTTGCAGGAATTGGTTGAGGCAGGATTTGTTAGACCGAGTTCCTCGCCATGGGGAGCCCCGGTCCTATTCGTGAAGAAGAAGGATGGGACACTTCGCCTGTGTATCGATTATCGAGCACTAAACAGGCTGACCGCCCAGAATACCTATCCACTCCCACGGATTGACGAATTGTTCGACCAGTTGGAGGGAGCCCATTATTTCTCGAAGCTGGACTTGAGGTCAGGATACTACCAGCTGCGGATCCAGGAGGAGGATATCCCGAAGACGGCATTCAGTAGCAGATATGGCCTGTATGAGTTCACCGTGATGCCCTTCGGGCTCACGAATGCTCCGTTGGCGTTCATGAGCCTCATGAACTGGGTTTTCGAGGCCTACTTGGATGTGTTCGTCATAGTATTCATAGACGACATCCTGATCTACTCTAGGACGGAGGAAGAGCACACTCGACATCTGGCACTGACTTTGGAAAGGTTGCGGGAGCATCGCCTTTACGCGAAATTCAGCAAGTGTCAGTTTTGGTTGAAGGAGGTGGCTTTCCTAGGCCACATTATCAGCGGAGCTAGGTTGGCAGTGGATCCGGCAAAGATTCAGGCAGTCCGAGATTGGCCGCAGTTAAAGACAGCGACCGATGTACAAAGTTTCTTGGGACTTACCGGTTATTACCGGAAGTTCGTGGAGGGGTTCTCTCAAATTGCCCTCCCACTCACGTCTTTGACGAAGAAGGAGGCACCTTTCGTTTGGACCCCGCAGTGCCAGGCGGCTTTCCAGGAGCTGAAGGACCGACTCATCTCAGCCCCTATTCTGGCCCTTCCATCTAGAAAGGAAGGATTCCAGGTGTATACCGACGCATCATACCAGGGGATGGGAGCAGTGCTGATGCAGAACGAACACGTCATATCATATGCCTCCCGCCAGCTGAAGACCCATGAGAAGAACTACCCGGTGCACGACCTTGAGATGGGAGCGGTCGTTTTTGCTCTGAAGGTTTGGAGCCATTATCTTTATGGAGTCCACTGCGACATCTACTCCGACCACAAGAACTTGAAATACGTGGACACGCAGAAGGAGCTGAATATCAGGCAGAGGCGCTGGGTGGAGTTCTTAGCTGACTATCAGTATGAGATGCACTATCATCCAGGGAAGGCAAACTTGGTGGCCGACGCGTTGAGTCGGAGAGCTACCACTTCCGAAGCTGTGCCCCAGGTTATGTCCATGGAGATAGTCCGGTCATTCAGAGATATGCAGATATCCCTAGTGTCCGAGGATGATCCAGAGCTGTATAGGGAGTATCTGACATCAATGGTTGCCATAGATGATATTCAGGATCGCATTCGGGACGGACAGAGGAGAGATGCGTGGGCAGAGCCGATGTTCCGAGCCTTGGAGGAGGGTTCGACAGGAGATTATTCCCTGAGAGATGGATTGCTACATTTCAGAGGCAGAGTATATATACCCGCAGGAGGCCAGATCCGAGAGGATATTATGACGGAGGCGCATTACAGCTGGTACTCTGTGCACCCGGGGATCACAAAGATGACCGCTGATCTGAAGAAGACGATGTTTTGGCCGGGCATGAAGAAGGAAATTACGTACTTCGTGACCCATTGCGAGGCGTGTTAGTTGGTGAATGCGGAGTGCAGGAACCTCGCAGGATTGTTGCAGCCACTCCCGGTGCCGGAGTGGAAGTTTGATAATATAGCTATGGATTTTATACATGGTCTTCCCCGGTCTCGGACGGGGAATGACTCGATCTGGGTGATTGTTGATCGGTTTACGAAGGTGGCCCGCTTTATACCAATCAGGAAAGATGACTCGGTGGGGGTGCTGGTACAGAAGTTTATGGAGCAGTATATCCGATATCATGGCATGCCCCGGACGATAGTGTCGGACCGCGATGGACGGTTTACATCCAGGGAGTGGCGGTCAGTGCAGGCATACCTGGGCACCCGATTGACTTTTAGCACGGCCTTCCACCCTCAGACGGACGGGCAGACAGAGCGCACCAACAGGACGTTGGAGGATCTACTACGACTGTGTATACTGGACCGAGGGGAGCCGTGGGAGAAGATGTTGTCATTGGTCGAGTTCTCCTATAACAATAGCTACCAGTCCAGCATCAGGATGGCGCCTTATGAAGCCTTGTATGGAAGAAAATGTAGGACCCCGCTTTCTTGGGTTCAAGACGAGGATCCGAAGGTGTTGGGATCGGATTTTGTTGAAGACACTGAGGCTCAGGTGAGACTGATCAGAGATAGGATGTTGGAGGCGCAGAGCAGACAGGCTAAGTACTATGATGCCCGACATCGTCAGGTGGAGTTTCAGGTAAGGGACCGAGTGTTCTTGAAGATCCGGCCCATGCACGGAGTCTCACGGGTGCGCTGTCGGAGGAAGAAGCTCAGCCCTAGGTATATGGGCCCTTACCGGATCCTGGAGCGGATCGGGCCCCTAGCCTACAGGCTAGAGTTGCCACCAGAGCTGTCAGCTCTACACGACGTCTTCCACATTTCTTCGCTAAGAAGGGCTCTACTACGCCCGGAGCAGCGGATTTTGACCACCGAAGGGCCAGTAGCTTCAGACTGATCTGTTCACTTGGAGCCGGTTCGGATCGACGACAAATGAGTACGGATCTTGCGCCGCAAGAAGATCCCCTTAGTCAAGGTTCTGTGGAGAAACCACGGTCAGGAGGACCACACCTGGGAACCGCAGGACCTGATGAGGCAAAAATATCCGGAGTTGTTCAGTCAGGTATACCTCACCACCTCTTGGTGTACTATAAATTACCTTTTTGTACTAAACCGGTAGGACTGGAAAAGGAAACATTTAGAACCTAGGCATGCGCAGGAAAGTAGGGGCTAATCTTTTGTTTATTGGGGAGATTGTCTTCATTTATCAAACAAGTAGTCGCTTGAACCCAATAGAAAAATCGTATGGGATGTTACAAGTTTAGTTTATTTCGGTAGAAATCCCCGTAGGCTCAACCTCAATTTCGGGGACGAAATTTTTATTTTGTTTATTGGGATTTGTAACATCCCATTCCGGCTAGACCCCTAGGAGTCGGTTGGTCGTGAGAGAACCCTAGAAGCCCAAGAATTGAAGTACATCGACTGAGATTTCGGGTCACGGGTTGGTCACGCCCGTGACCTATGTGTCACGCCCGTGACACAGGGCATGACTCCTTTGACGATCGTTGATCTCCGTGAGATGATCGTCGAATTTGAAACCCGGGCCTGTTACGCCCGTGATCTATGTGTCACGCCCGTGACCTAGGGCATGACTCCTTCTACGATCGTCGATCTCCGTGAGACGATCGTCGAACTTGCCACCCGGGCCTGTCACGCCCGTGACCTATGTATCACGCCCGTGACCTAGGGCGTGACCCATTCGACGATCGTCGATCTCAGCGGGACGATCGTCGAAGCGCAGAAATTGCATCGTGGTCCTGTCACGCCCGTGACCTAGGGCGTGACCCCCTTCGGCGATCGTCGATCTCAGCAAGCCGATCGCCAAGCGCGGAATTTGCTTCTTGACCCTGTTATGCCCGTGACCCATGTGCCACGCCCGTGACCTAGGGCGTGACCACCCTTCGACGACTGTCGATCTCAGTTCGACGATCGTTGACCTCAGAATTAGCCACCTGGGCCTGTCACGTCCGTGACCTATGTGTCACGCCCGTGACCAAGGCCGAAACGCCAGCCAGACTGGAAATTTCGGTAACCGACGTCATAATAAATTCTGAGTATGGGAATTGACAACAGGAGTATTTATGGGCCGTTTCCTACTCTAATTATTTAATAAAATAAGGAAATGTTGGTCCAATAGGAAATCGCCACCTGGCAAACACCTCTTCGTTTCCAGCGTTTCAACTGCCTCTACCATAACCGAAACACCATTAAGAGGAGCCTTCATGACCATAATTGCTTACCTCTTTCCCCTCCCCACTTGCTGATCTATAAAAGACCCCTTGGAGCAAGAGGAGAAGGTTACAAGCTCGATTAAACAAATTCAGACTTTTGCTCTTGCTGTAGGAGAAGTTCGGTAAACGCCACCACTGCGCTATGACACCCCGTCGTTCATCTCGCCTCCAAACCGCGAACAAGGTCCTCCTCTTCTTCTTCTCTTATGGGTAGATCTTAGGATCTTAGAAATGAGGTTCGTGCTCAAAGGAGCCGGACCTACCTCGTGTTTTCATGGAAAACCATGGAAAAATATTATTTTGAGTTCGCCGGAAACCGCCACCTCCGGCGGCCAAACCACCACCGACCGCTAGCCATCGCCTCGACGGAGGTGGTGGTGATGGTGGCTGGCCAGGGAAGTGGCCGGACGGCCAGCGATGGATCACGGAAAGGTTACAGGAAATATGGTTTTCTATGTTCTGTTTTCGGGTTCATGTAGAAGATGAACAGTAAAACCAGTTTATAATATATAAATAATGTATATAATAAATAGTGAAAATATATATTATTTGAGTATATATAGAGGCTTCAAAATGAGGCACTTAGAGGCCGATTTAGGAAAAATGACCTGTCACGAAAGTCGTAGCCCTTCGAGTCTAGATTAAATTAAAATTAGTTTCAACTCGTTTGGGTAAGCGGTTTGACCGCAACACTTGTTTTAGTGGGGGTTGTACCTAGAGTTGGGCAGAAACTAAAGTGGATGCCCACGCTTCATCCCGTGTCCAAATGACCTAGAATTTGGGCAGGGGGTTAAACTTAGCTATATCTAAAGGCAGTCCAAAAATGGGAATTTTTGGAGACACTTTGCCTAAAGTTTTTGTTTTAATTTAATAAACTTAGAGGAAATTATTTAAGTAGTCAAATGACCTCCAAACCCTCCCAAATTTTGGTGAGTGGTCTCTGGCTACATATTTTAGCTCTGTACAAATTTCCAACTAACTTGGATGTGTTTTGGATAGGGAGTCACCTATTCTTAACTAGGAAATAGTGAGGCATTTTTGAGTAAAAAGTGCACTAGAGTTAGAACGGTCATATCACCTCAACTGAGGCTAATATCTTGACCACTGACTTGGAAGGGTTATTATAACCCACTTGGAGAAAATGGTGTGGTTTAGGGTTGGTTTACCCGAGGATCAAAACTCAAACCCTAGATGGAGGGTTTTGAGGGTTGTGAAGGATATGGGGGCAATTGCTCTCGTATTACCTTGAAACTCTGTAGAGTTGATATTAGCATGATAATAATCGACTGATGGAATCTTGGAGAATTTGGAGACAAGTAGATGCCTCAAAACCTTAATCTTAGCTTTAGGTTAAAATACTAATTAAGCACAATCAATCACTAATAATTATCTAAAGGCTGTGAAACTCGGGTAGAGTTAGTTTTGAAGTGGGTAGAATTTATAGAAATTTTACTAGAATTTTATGATGTTTATTTCCATCACTTCGTTTGTAAAGTTGATTTTAACCCTAAATGATGTTTTAATTATTTGTACCTTTCTGTTCATGGAAATCTCATGAAATCTTGGAAATAAAGGTTTTAGGACAGAATGGTTATCCTTGAATTTTTGTATAATTTTTAGTTGAGTAAATCCAGTACTTCCTTCACAAATGTTAAAAAGGGGTTCTATGCTTTGAAAATTATTTAGGGATGATTCTATTACTGAAAAATTATGAAACTGGGCCAGTGCTATTTTTTTAGCCTGTTTCTGCATATTATAAATTATTTATAATTTTTGGAAGAATATTCTCTATACTTGGTTCATAAATAATGGAAGATAGTAAATATTGCTAAAATAGTTTTGTTGCTCTTTTGATGATAGAAAAATTATGATACTTTGGATTTACCCTACTGAGATAACCTACTATTTTTCATAAATTTGCTGGACATCTTGCATGAGAACTTAGGGTAGTTCATGTTCAAACCGGTAGCCCTTGGGATTTTCGAGGAAATTAAATAAATGCCAGATAAATTAGGAAAATTACCACATTCTGGACTTAGGCTATTTTTATCATGATAAGTCTCCAGTAAATAATTTAGGGCATTTGGATGAGTTTTGGGATCATTGCATAACCGGTTCGACATATAGTCTAGGTTGGTCTGCATATAGCAAATTTGTGAATTGCAATACGACATAGTCTGAGAAAGTCGTTGGAGTTAGTCATTTTGTCTGGGTGGACAATTGTGGATGATATCACAATAGGATGATATGAAGAGTGGAGAGAAGTAGTGATAACTAGAGTTAAAAGGTGCTCGGGTTCGACGAAAGATCGTCTTTCCCGAAGAGAGGAAGGTTACAAATCACCCTAGGATAGTCTATCGTAATATGAGAAGGGAATGGGTAAAGGGTATCAACCAATAATAATAAGTGCCTTGCGAAAGGGAACGATGGGCTTCAGCTACCATCATAGTTCCTAGTGCCCTTTGAGAGCCCTTCACGGGGAATACCGGGGGCAGTCCTGGGTTAACGTAAACTGTAATAACAAACTGACAAGAGTAACTTAGTAATTAGGGCTGCACCTTTCACAAACACTGTTGGCACAGGAAGATTGATGAGAGCTTCGGCTCGATTGGTTAAGAGACGGACGTTTTGGTCCGGGGAGCTTCGGCTCGGTTGGTTAAGAGACGGACGTTTTGGTCCGTGGAGCTTCGGCTCGGTTTTTGTGTGTTCACGATTAAATTTGCATGTGCATAAAAAGGAATGAAAATTAAGGTGGTGGGTCTTCGGTATTGGAGGGTCGATGCACCGACGCCAATACGCTGACTCGGCAAGTGTGGTTAGCACTTCGCCAATAGAAGTCCGGTGCGCCAGCCAGCAAGAGTACGCAGGCGTCCGCTTAGTGCACCAAGCGTTGAGGCGTACGATAGGTCTGACCGGTAGTGCTTTACTGGTTTAGAGGTGGGCGAGGCCCAACCCACCGCTTCGGTCTGCCACTACGGAGGTATCCTGGGAGGTAACAGCTCTGAAAGGGGGAACTAAAGGTCTGTGTGCACAGAGTCGGGTGTGTGAGTTGCACTTACATGTTTCATCATACCCACTTGCATGTCATAGCATAATTGATTCATTTAACCCTGACACCTAAAGTATAAGTGGTATGGGACGCTTATACATTAGGACCTGCAAAACGACCCCTTGGTCTATAAGCTTGTGTGGGCAAGTTTATAAATTAAGGTTAATTTCAATATAAATATATGCTGCTGTTTGATAACCGACACCCCAACGTATAAGTGGTATGAGACACTCTATATGATGGTAGCCTTGCAGAAGATCCCTTGGCTTTTGCGCTTTCGCACATAAGTTAAGGTTACCTTTCCTACTTTCTGTTTCTGTCATATTTATTATAGAATTGCTAGATTAGTTCCGCTGCCATCTGTTTCTTGATTAAATATCCACCTTCATGTCCTTCCCTTTCTTCCTCTCCGCTCGGTACCTAGGAGCCATGCGGGAAGGGGTAGGGGATGATAGGGCTTAGTCTTTATGACTAACGGTTTTCGAACCGCATCATTTAGGGGATCGCGGAGCCCAGCATGGAGGAGCAGCCCCAGAGGCCAGTGCGCTTGGAGATGGGGCAGTCTAGCTCCGGAGTTCATACAGCCGGGACCATGAGTCTCGACCCTGAGTAGTTTCTGTTTGTTTGCTTCCGTATGAGAGATTGTAGTGAGGACATGATGTACCGGGCATAAGCCCTCATTTATAGTACTCTGATTATTGTTATTCTGTGGACACTCCCTTCGTGGAGATTTTATTCTATATATGTGATTTACTTTCAGTGGACTTGCTCTTACTTCAATTGTTGTGCTACCTTTCTGTGATCGAATTTGGCCGGCAGAATCGGCGCCTTGTGGTGATGACCCTTCAGGATGTGAAGGTGTCACCGCAAAGCGGCGATTCTGGGCCTAAGACCCCGAGTTTTAAAAAGAAAAAAAAGGGGGTCTTACACGTTGAGTGATACCTACTCACTCAATGCCTTTGGTTTTGATGATTGAATTTTGTCTAAGTCCAGAGATGTTGGGTCATGCTGACGTCAGCAAAGTCAAATTATCAACCAAAATTCAATTGGTGCGGAATTATTACTAGAGACATTGGCGGCCAGCTGTCATAATCTTCTACACTTTCCAAGGAAAATTTCCATCATATAGTGCTGGGGCCCACACACAGTAAGGATTCGTTAAATAAAATTTAAATGGAAGGGATGCGCTGGATGGCTTAATCTCATCCATCAATCTTGGTGGTGGGGCCTACTACTCGATTGGCCTTTAGAGTATAAAAGGAGGAAATCGTCCAGGAAAAAAAAGAACGAACACAATTAAGAGAATAATCTATTCCTTGGCTAGGTTTTCCGAAAAAGAGAAGAAGAGCGGGAGAACATCATCTTCTTTCTCGCCATTTTCGTCGAGCTTGAAGAAGGATTTCTGTACAGAGAACCTTGCTGGGAAGGAGATAGCTGGAGCGATTACCATTCGCAACAGCAGGATCAGAATTTGTTCTGAGGGAGCAGATCTACAAGTTCTGCAGAAGGAAGGTTAGCTATTTAAAGAAAGAATCTACTGCCTACATCATTGTCTTTAACAACAAAAGGTTGGGCTGATATCTACTTAGTCCTGCAAGAAGATGACACAGAGTTCTTGATCTGGTGTCTAATCATATATTCTTTCTCTATTTCTTTCTTGTGTAAAGATTCTTGGTGAATCTGGAGTTGTAAGCCTATTTTATAAAGGCTAAGATCTTTGCGACCTGTGTTTGGCTTTATGTCAGGTGAAAGGTCGTTGTGACCTGAGGGTTGGCTTACCGCCTAATTGTTAGGTCTGTGTGACCTGTGTGGTCCAGCGGGATCTTGCTATAAGCTATTAAGTAGCTGAGTTTTGGACGGAGAGCCGAATCTAATACATTGTTAGATAGGCGCAGAGGGACAGTGGATGTACCCAAGACTGGGGAACCACTATAAAATTATTGTGTCGTCTGCGAATGTTCTTGAAAGCTAATAACTAACCTAGTCACAAGCACAAAAATCTGATAATAAATTAGAAAAGGTAAAATAAAGACAAAAACCTATTCACCCCCCTTTAGATGTTTAGCTAACCTTGAAAACAAGACTTTTAGTTTTGACTTCGGTTAGGGACAGTGCGGACTCTGCGGTTAACAACCAGCGGTTAGCAGCAGGCCACGACTTGCGACCAAACGATTTTCTCTTCTGTAACTTTTTCCCCAATTCAATAAGTTGTCCGCTTTTGGCAGCTTGTTCAGTTCGGCAGCAGTGTTTGCAGCGGTCTGGAGGCTAGGAAACCTTGCAATCAGGCGTCTTGCAGATCAGCTGACAGAGTTCTTTTTCAGCATTCTTTATTACTTGTTCTTTTTGCTTCCATCAAGTACATCGAAGAATAATGTCTTGCCATGCATGCCTCTCCCTGTAAATATTTTTTGATAGTACAAGATTCTTGCTCTTTAGTTTGCATCTGGTTTATTTGTCTTCGGATAGGTTGAGTGTTTCTGTGCCTGGTTTCCCATTTTCTTCGATTCACAAATTTTTTACATGGTATTAGAGAGAATAGAGGCTTGAGTAGCGATCAACCGGTAGTTTGCTTTATTACTTCTGGAAGTCTAAGTGAACCATGGATAGTGCAATGGAAGGAGGATTTGCAAGGGGTCTTGGAATCGAGCTTCTTACATCGACTAACTTTAAGAAGTGAAAGTCATGAATGAAAACCTATCTTCTGGGCGAGGACCTGTGGGAGGTCGTCTCCGGAGATGACAGACAAGAATTTACTATTGCTACTAGAAATTTTGAAGCAATGATAGCTTGGAGGATTACAAACACGAAGGCAGAGTTTACTCTCAAGTGGGCTATCTCACTAGAACTCTTTGACCACATCATCAGATATCAGTCAGTTGTGGAGATTTGGACTTCCCTCAATGGGTTGTTCAATATGAAGAATGTAGCTCAGTTATTATTCCTGGAGAATGAGTTGGAAAGGGCCGTTCAAGGAGATTTTTCCATCTCAACATTCTTCTAGAAGATAAAGAATTTGTGCGATGAGATTTCAGCGTTAGACCCTAATGAGCCGATTTCAGAAGCAAAGCTAAAGAGGCACATAATCCACGATTTACGGAAGGAGTATGTGGACTTTGACACTTCTGTTAAAGGATGGGATACACTGTCATCTTTGCTGGAGATGGAGAACCTGCTAGCTTCGCAGGAGATCTTAGTAAGTCAGATGGCTGGAGTCACCATCTCTAGAGGAGATGGTGAGGCTCTCTTCTCAAGGAAGAAAAGGAGATGGGACAAGAAGAAGAAGTCAGATGCTAGTGCTGGTCCTTCTACATCATATTAGTAAGAGAGGAGTGTATCTCTTAAGCATGATTGGAAGAGGAAGGAAGGGACAAGGTGTTATAAGTGCAACCAGCCTAGCCACTTCAAGAAGGACTGTAAGGTTAAACTTCAGTCGGTAAACGTTGCTCATATAGGGAGTAAGGATAAGGACTTGGTTGGGCTATAAAAAAGTTCCTATGTTGATTGGATGAGGGCCAATGATAATGCAACTATTTGGCATGAAAGAATGGGACACATTGGGATGGACAAGTTGAAAGCGATGACAGTAAGAAGCCTTGTGAAAGGCTTTCCTAGGCTGTCATCCTAGGTGATGGTCATGTTTCCGCATGATGTCAATACTGTGAGGATCACCGCTTCACGTTTGATAAGTCGCAGATGAGGTGTACAACACCATAGGAGTGCATCCATTGTGATGTGTTGGGACTGACCGTCACCACCATTCTTTGAGGCAGCAGATACATGCTGGTGTTGATTGATGACTACACAAGGTACACATGGGTGTACTTTATGAAGGAGAAGTCAAATGCATTCCGGTTTTTTGTGGAGTTCAAGGATCTAGTGGAGGGCCAGCTTGGACTACAGATCAAGAAGTTTGGAATGGACAATGGAGGTGAATTTATTTCAAATGTGTTCTCTAACATTTGCAGGAAGTATGGAATCTAGAGAGAGCTTACTTGTGCGCATACTCCATAATAAAATGGAGTAGTATAGCGGAAGATATATCATTTGATGGAGACCTGCAAGTGTTGGCTTTATTCCAAAGGCATTCGTAGGGCCTTCTGGGTAGAAGGGATTGCCTATGTGGCATATGTCATCAATCAGATGCCTTTGAGTCAGATCAACATGAAGTCTCCTCATGAGCTGAAGTTTAAGGAGAAGTCCAGCGTGGAACACCTTTGGGTGTTTGGGTTGACTTGTTATGTTCATGTCCCGGATGCTCTCAGGACCTAGTTGGATGCGAAAGTTAGGAAACTTGTTTTCATTGGGTATGATGAGCAAAATAATGGATGGAAGTGTATGGATCCTGCGACGAAGAAGTTCGTCATGTCCAGAGATGTCGCCTTAGATGAATTGACGTCGTATGGAGGTAGCTCATTTGTGGAGCTAAAGGAGAGCAGGTCAGATAGTGGGCAGGAGGAGGCATCTATGGATCTTCTGTTGGAGCTGCCTGTGTCACCATGCGATGCTCTGAAACTCAAAAGAGGAACGGATTGAGTTTTTCAGGCCAGTTTGGGTTCTGAATAGGCTGACATGGCCTGTGATACGGGCGTATCACAGGCAGTGTCGTGCTTGAGATTTTTGGTAAATTTTCGGAAGGTCGACGAAATTGTGGTCGACGTTTGTCTGGGGTCGGACACATGGCCTGAGACACGGGCGTGTTCCAGGCCGTGTCTGCTCGGGCTGTTTACTGGGTTGTTTTGAGCTAGTTACACGGCCTGGGACACGGGCGTGTCCCAGGGCGTGCCTGGCACATGGCATGTGACACGGGCATATCACATGGCCGTGTCCTGTTTGGGATTCGACTGTTTCAATGTCGATTGAGGCACACTGCCCATGACACGAGCGTGTTATATGAGATACGGGCGTGTCCCAAGCTGTGTCACAAGCCGTGTCCTGTCCTGTAATCCTAGGTTTGTGGAAAGTGTGGAACACGGCCTTGGACACGAGCGTGTCGCAAGCCATGCTTGGCCCAGGAAAGTCATTTTCAGGGCAAATCGTGGCCGTTCGCTTCTTTTAAAAGTGATCCAAGGGCCCAAGCTAGTCTTGGCTGTGTTAAGGCTGGGAATAGGGTTTTAAACACTCATTTCACTTGAATCATTCTCTTTCTAAAGTTTAGAGAGAGGGGAGCGCAAGGAAGAAGATTGAGGAGAGTTCCAGCCGCCGGAGAAGCTTCGGAGCCCCATTTCTTGAGCCGAGTCCAGATCCGCGAAGGCAAGACCGTTGCGGTGTTGTTCATCCAACCAAGTTTTTCCATCGCTAGGAAGAGGGGTCGTAAGGTAACGACACTTCTCCTCTTGGTTTCTAGGATGCGCGTATAGCATCTTTTCTTTTCAAGTTTTTGGCCACCAGATCTATCAAATGAGAGGGGTTTGGGTTGTCATGGTTCAAAAGGAACCTCTGGGTCGATTGTGTACATCCCTGGCATGATTTTGCATTAGAGATCCTATCCATTAGTGTATTAGGCATTGTGGGTGAAGACGTAGTTGTGACCGTTAGTTCGACTCGGTGATGTTGTATAGCGAGCCTTAAGGATTCGGTAGAAATCCGTTGTGGCAAGATGCCATTTGTGATGTATGTGTTTTCCAACTTTTCTCGAGTGAGAACTTGTAGCCGGAACCGTACAAGGTTATCTTTGCATTGGAGGTAGATGGTTTCCTTGGTGCGCGGGAACGTTGTAGTACGAATGGTGGATTAGGGTGGGAAAGGTTATGGATTGTGATGTGCTAAGGCGTGGCTTTGTTTCCGTGGTCGGCTGGCTATCCCATGACGTGCAAGTCATGCGGGGAGAGTGTCCCGGCGAGACTAGTCCCCTTCTGTGAAACTGACAAGAATGCCAAGCATAGGACAAGCTCGGGAAATAAAGCCATGAGTGGGTGGGATCCAGCAAGGGTTCTTAGAATCAGTTTGTGTGTGAGATGGAATCCTGACGCGAGAAGTCAGAGTTTGCAGGCAAGCCTGGGTTTAAGACCCATGAGCGGGTGGGGCCTTGGCAAGATTTCTATGCAGCGGCTTTTAAGCCATTAGGGGCATTGTAGTCCCCTTTTGTTTGCGGCTTTACGCCGATGGGGAATAGAAAGTACCCAGTTATGATGATGATGTGCTAGTTTCATACGCGATAGGGTGCCTTCGGCAAAGCCCGGGACTGCATACATGCTGCATAGTAGCCCCCATTTATTCTGTGCTCAACATAGAGAACGTGTTTGTTTGAGAAATCCAAACCTATTTTTAAAAGCTTTACATGTTTATGTATATGGCATACGAAGTGCTGACTTGTAGGTTGGAGGGGTTCCCCAGGGTCCGTTAGGGGCGGCCGGGAGGAGATGTGTTGGTTATATAGTAGAGGTCAGCCTTTGCTGACCTACATTACTACAAATTTTTACAGGGCAAGGAGCCCAAGCAGGAGCAAGTGCGCCGGCAAAAAATCCCTAAGCCTCATGAAGTGTTTGTTGTGCTTACTAGCTCATTTTCTTCTTGACTGTATTGCTCTATGTTTTGGTATATTCTGGCTTGCATGCCGAGGTGGCCTAGGAGTGCTGTTGCACGTTGATGTTTGACCTTGTAGTCTTTCTGTTTTGGACATATTTGGTGTAAGGTCTTAAGGCTATTTTTATACTCCTGTTTAGTGGTCGATAACTTCTAGTTGTTTGGTATGTTTCCGATGTTACTTTATTCTAAGTTTTTAGATTGGGTAGTTAATATCATCTTGTAACACCAAAACAGTGGCGTCTGTATGTTGTGGGGCCCCGACCAGACCCGTATTATACTGTCATTATTACAGGGGAGGTGTTACACACCAAGAGCTAAAGGTTGTTCTATCTCTAGGGCAGAGTATTCAGTCTTAAGAAGAAGGGGGAGCAATGCTCCAAGTTCTTCTAATTTCGGGGTGGACTCTTCTTATTCAGGAAGCAGGGGAAGCGATGTTCCAAGTGCTTCTATTTCCAAAGTAGAGGCTTCTTATTCAGGAAGCAGGGGGAGCAATGTTTCAGGTGCTTCTAGTTCCAGGGCAGAGGCTTCTTATTCAGGAAGCAAGGGAGGGTAATGCTCCAGGTTTGCCCGGGAACGTAGCTTGTTCAGAAGGAGCAATAGAGGTGGTTAGTTATGATCTTGCTCTTTAGAGGTCGAAGAGGATCATCAACCCACCAGCTCGATATAACGAAGGAAACACGGTGAGCTCGGTCTCTTGTTTCTTCGTTGGCCCTCTTGTCGAATGAGTCCCTTCTAATTGTGAAGACACCACTAGAGTAAAGGAGGTGGATAACGCCAAGGATGAAGAGGTGACTGCCCTCAAAGGAAATGAGGCTTAGAAACTTGTGCCAAAGGTCATTGGTGTTACTCCTGTGATGTACAAGTGGAGGTTGAAGCTGAATAAGAAGGCGAAGGGAAGCATTACTCCTTTCGGGAGGTGTTGGAGGGATTCCATATGGATTTTGATATGTGGAGTGATGTCATGGACATCTTATCGAAGGAACTACCAGAGGGGCCATGTACACGATTATGGGGACTGCTAGAGCTGGTCTCCACTTATCACTTCAAGAGGGAGTGTTGAAAATTATGAAGTGAAAGTGGCAACTCGGGCGGCCTGAGCGACCTGTTTGCACAACTTGTATAGACAGGACTGGCGGTTATCTAGGTTGCAAAGGTGTTGTAGTTAGCTTGTTCTCTAGCGACCTTGGTGGTCTATTCGGGAAATTTATGTGGACATAAATGGTGGCTAGCCAGGTCGGCTTGTGGTCAGCCGGCAGGTTGATCCCAAATTTTATATAAGATCCCCCCAAAATACAAGACAGACCGAGTGGAGTCGTATGCCCACAATAGCCGCCTTATAATAGCGCCAACATACGGGTAGACCTATACTCCTAGGCAGCTGTTCTAGGCATAAGAATCCCCTTGGCTGTGTCTTGTGTTCTGGGAAGGGGGGGTCTTACAAATGGTATCAAAGCGAGGTGGTGAAACTCTCTTTGATATTCCGTCACAGATTTAGATCCTTGCTTAAACTGCAGGAATATTTCTTTAAGTTCTTCTCGAGCGGTCAAGGGAATGAAATGCTCCAAGAAAGCTACAGAAAACTCATTCCAACTGTACTCCGTGTACACTCGTCCTTAGAAAGTGGAACCCATGATGGACTTCCACCACCTCTTTGCATGCAAACCCAAGACTGATATCGCTAAGGTCACAGCTATATTGGCTAGACATCTGATTCCAGCCATTATCTCTTGCACAGTGTCAAGCCATTCTTCAGTATGGACAGCCGACTCCGTCCCAAGATAAGCAGGCAGGGAGAGGGCTCGAAGGGTGCTCAACCAGTTGGAGCCCGGAGCTTGTTGCTGCACAGGGGCCTGTTGAGACCTGAAGGTATCTAAGATCACCGTAAGTGTCTATCCCAACACAGACTGCTGGAACTGGGTAGGGATGGAAGGGGTGGGAGTGCCCTCTACTGGCTCTACACGCGCTGGAATCTACACATAAAGGTACAAACCTAAGGTCAGGTTAGCTAAACGTAGGGTAACGACTGGAAATACTTAGTGTGAATTATACATGGGAACACCACTGCTTCCACTTCAAGTCCACCAGCTACTAAGTATATTCCTCTTTCTCATGATTAGACCACAATACCTTCACCAAAGGAACACTCTTCCAAAGAAAGTTCCTTGTCTCGGTGTCCACTATCCTTATCGACTCTAATCGCATAGACCTATCGGTTTCCACTATTCCATTTGTGGTGGGGACGTGCTGATCGTGCCGTAGAAGTGCTTTCATAAGCGACAACACATGGAAGACATCGTGCGAATTTTCCAGCTTTGGTGGTAGCTCCAGCCGATAGGACTAAGGGTTAATTCTTTCTAATATAACATAAGGCCCCACATATCTCGGGATGAGATTCTTTCTACCACGCACTCGTGACACTCCATGCATCGGCCTGATCTTTAAGAACACTTTGTCACCAACTTGAAACTCCACCATCCTGTGTTTCGCATTATAGTACTTTGCCTGTCGACTTTAAGCTTCAAGCATGTAGTCTCGTATCAATCTAACGACTGCATCGGTATCATCAATATACTCGATTCCAAAAATCTTCGAGTCTTCATCCTGCACCCATGATAAAGGTGTTCTACACCTTATTTCATAAAGCACTTCATGGGGTGCCATCTCGATGCTAGCTTGATGACTATTGTATGAGAATTCCACCAGTGGCAAGAGCCTTTCCTACGGCTCCCCTCTATCTAATACACACAATCTCAATAGATATTCCATTGTTCTGATGGTCCTCTCAGACTGACCGTCCATCTGAGGATGAAAGTTCGTGCTAAATGTAAGGAGAGAGCCAAAATACGCTTGAATTTCCTTCCATTCCTTGGAGGTAAAGCAACCATCACAGTCAGAGACTGTCGTCATAAGCACTCCATGGTATCGTACAAACTATTCCACAAAGAGACGAACCAATACATCCACATGTGTATCTTTCTTCATTGGCATAAATCTGGCGACCATAGTCAAGCGATCCATAATCACCCAAACTGAGTCTTTCCCTGACCGTGATCGGGGAAGGCCGTGAACAAAGTCAATGGAGATATCTTCAAACTTTCACTCTGGAATGGGTAATGATTGTAACAATCCTCTAGGGATCTTGCACTCCACCTTCACCTTCTAGCAAGCCTCACAGTCTATAACAGAGTAGTTAACAACACTCTTCATTCCTGGCTAGAACATGGTCTTTTATAAGTCACTATACATCTTGGAAATATTTGGATGCATCGAATACTTAGAACAATGTGCCTCTCTCAAGATGACTTCCTGGATTTCACCTCCCTAGGGAATGTAGAGCCTTCCACGAAAATGAATGAGGTCGTCCTTCAGAGTATACTCTTCAGTAGATCCATCTTCCATAGATTTAATAACAAGGGCCAGAGCAGCATCCTTCCCTTGCTTTGCCAAAATTTTATCTAGAATGTCACAAATTATAATCATGGCAGTTAGATATTCAGTATATGTGTCAGAATAATCCTTACACACCAATCTGATCTCCATCTCCTCCAGCACTCGATCCAATTTCATACTCATCATCCGAGACTCAGGGATCGACTCTGATACTTTTCTGCTCAAAGTATCTGCTATGTAGTTTGCATTCCCGGGGTGGTAGTTCAATGTAAACTCGTAATCACACAAAAATTATAACCACTTCCACTGCCTCAAATTCAAATCTGTAGGGTACATTGGAAAATGTGTACCTTATTTGGAGAAGCCTCGCCTGACTCGATAATATACATCAAGTTGTATTTGATGGTGTATTGAGTTTGTTTGTGCAGGCAGAAGAATGAAGAAAATATTCTAAGTACAAAAGTGTCGAGACATTTATAATGTGTCGACATCTTTGAAGGAGCAGCGTCGAGATCAGAAGCAAAGTTGTGTCGACACATGAAATTTGAGTCGACAACAGTTGTGTCGACACTCAGGACTAGTGTCGACACACTTAGATTTGAAGTGCTTACATGAGTAGAAGGGCTTTGTCGACACACAGGACTTGCGTCGACATACAGAGTTTAAGTCTACTTCAGCTGTGTCGACACACATGACTTGTGTCGACATACAGAGTTTAAGTCTACATCAGCTATGTTGCCACATAGGAATTGTGTCGACATACAGAGTTTGGGTCTACATCAGCTTTATTGACAAGTTTCTGAAGTTTGTCGACACATTCTACAAAGAGAGTGTAGAAACTGGATGAAGAGCTTTGTCGACAATTTCTAAAAAGTGTCGACAACATCAAAGGAGTTGTGTCGACACATTGTATAAAAGCTGTGTCGACGGTTTCTATAGTTTGTCGACAACACCATAGGAAGTTTATCGACACTAGGGTAATTATGTCGATACATACTTCATCTGTGTCGACACATACTATCCTTGTGTCTCGACACATTCAGCTGAGTTAAATAACTCTAAGTGCCAGTTCTCCAGACATAAGACTTGACAGCTGCCAGAATTGTCAAGGCCTATTATACATGTCAGAACTGTCAGATGTCAGTCATCCACCGAATCAGCCGGTTGCCTCTAATGTGATCTATAAATAGAGTCGAGTAATCAAAAAAGAGGACACAGTGAGACAAAGAGAAAATTTTGAGAGAAGCCAAAAAGAAGGAGGAATACTCTAAGAAGAATTCAAAGAATTCTATACAGCAAGAAGGTTCTGATTTTAAATTTTAGGAGGAGACAACATCTCTTTGGATCTGTCAATGTTTGTTGAATCAAGTCAGCAAGAAGGAAGAAGCTGAGTCTACATTAACTTCTTAAGAAGATTCAATCCAGGTTCTCTCTTTCAAGAAGATTTGAATAAGCTAAGTAAGGTTGAATCTGATTCATTGAAGCATTGGTCTGAAGGAAGCAGATTAATCAAGATCTGATCAAGATTCCCTCACCCCTCTTTTCTCTCTATCTAGGTGAAGGAAGAAAAGTAATTCTTTATACAATTTTTGTAAGATCTATTTTTAGATCTGAGTGTACGAGATTTCAATCTCTGAGTTTTAAGCGTGTAATTATAAAGGCTGAGGTTGGGCTGTTTGCTTGAGGTAGGATATTAAGTTCTCTGATCTGTAGGCCTAGTGATAAGGGATGAGGTAGGGCTTGATAGTCTGAGTGGTAAGAGTGTGGATTCACTCTGAGGTAGGGTTCTTGATAAGAGCCTGAGGTGTTGGACTTATTGAAGTTTGAGTTGTAGGAATCAGTTTGGGTTCTGAGTTGTAAGATCTGAGGATCTGAGAAGGTGGAAGGAAGTTTGGCCGAATCTAGTGTATTACTAGATAGGAGAAGGGGGAAAAGTGGATGTACCCATCTCTTGGGGAACCACTATAAATCTGTGTGTCTACTATGATTGGTGTGTTGTATGTTGTGATTGCTTTAGAATTTAGCTATATTGTGAATAATCTATTATCTACCTAAGTAAAAAGAATTGAACCTATTCACCCCCCTCTAGGTGTTTAGACATTCTTGAAACCAATTCTTTTAAGTGGTATCAGAGGGAGGTTGCTAAAAATTAGACTTAACAGTCTGAGTATATCTTCAAGGCTGTAATAAGATAGCCAAGATGGATTCAGGTGAAAATTACAAGGAACTTAGATCCATGAAGCTTCCTATATTTAGAAAGGAAACTTTTGGCATATGGAAAGAGAGAGTCAGATTATTCATGGAGGCATCTGATCCAAGAATTTACATCACAGTTCTGGAAGGTCCATTCATTCTAATGAAGACATCAGTTCTTGATGCAAATTTACAAACTCCAAAGAATTATTCTGAGATGACAAAAGATGAGGTCATCTTAGCAACTTTGGACAAAAAGGCACAGAACATAATTGTCAGTACCATAGATGATTCTACATTTTAGAATTTAGTTCACAACAAAACTTCAAAGGAAATATGGGACACATCAATTATCAACATGGAAGGGAGAACAGAAGTAAGAGAGGATAGGAGGTATATGCTCAATCAAGAGTATGAAAGCTTCAAACAAGCCAAGACTGATAGCATAGTTATGTGTTATGAAAAGTTCTTCAGAATTATCAATGAGCTGACGACTTATGGAAGGGCAGTACTTATGAACTGAATGATAAGTTTCTCAGGTCATTAACCAAGGATTTGGATATAAAGGTCTGTGCCATCAGAGAAGTGTCCATACTTATAGATACTCCTCCACCAACCTTGTTTGGAAAATTGTTGTCCTATGAAATGCAGTTGATTGCCAGAAAGGAAAAGGAAAAGTGTAGCAGGTCTTATGGAAAAGATAAGTCTGTGGCTTTCAAAGTTGAAGCTACAAAGAAGGGCAGGAGAAATACTCCTCCTCCCAGAAAAGTTGCTGATACTGATTCAGAAAGTTCAGACACAAGAACATCAGAAGGCCATAACTCTGATGAGGATCTAGCTGCATTTTTAGGCAATTCTAGAGGTTCTTGATGAAAAAGGATTGAAGGAGAAGTCCATCCTCTTCTTCTTACTCTAAGGATGACTATAATAAAGGAAAGAAGAAAACCTCTAAAGAGGAAAGGTATGGCTCTAGACCCGGTAAACAAACTTCTACTGAGATTGTTTGTTATTGTAGCAGTAAGCCAAGACATGTTATAGCAGACTATCCTGTCAAAAGGAAGTAATCTAGTGAGAAGAAGAAACACTAGCATAAAGGAAAGAAGGAGAAAACTAATATGGCCCATAACTGACCATTTTTGTTTGGATCACCAGCCCCAACACTAAATGACAAGGTAGCAGCCAATTCACAAAGTCTGTCTGTCCATTATCAAGCTAAGGGAATATCTGGTAGCAAAGTAGGCTTAGGAATATCTGAAGCTATCAGGAGTATGCAATCTAAAAAGAGGGCAGCTATTAGAAGGGAACAAGATGTTCCAAGTACTTCTGCTACCAGACAAGTCCCTAAGCTTGACTTGGCTAAAAGACTGAAGAAAAGAGCTGATGAACTAGCTGGTTTAAGAGCTACAAACAACATTATTGATAAGCCAGTTCTTAAAAGAAGGTTTAATGTGCATGAGTGCTGGTGTTGTGGCAAAGTGGGCCACTATGCCATTGATTGCTGGCACAACAAGAGTGTCCAAAGGAGTAGTGTTGGCCTACCTATCAGAAGAACTACAGGTAGGCATGTTCAGTTAAGATCTAACTTGCACCTAGGACCCAATAAAATTTGGGGTCCTAAGGTCAGATAATAAATTTGTTGCAGGTCAGTCCAAGTGGCCATACCCCTATATGATACTTGGACAGTGGATGTTCCAGACACATGATTGGAATAAACATGCTAAAGGAATTCACTCCTATTGAGAATGCACCCAAAGTTATCTTTGGGGGCTCAGAAAAAGGGGTAACTAAAGGTTTGGGTAAGATAACTAATGGCATAGTAACTATCACACAAGTAGCTTATGTACATGGTTTGAAACATAACCTTATAATCATAATTCAACTATGTGATCTTGTCTATGACATTTCTTTCCTCAAGGATAAGTGTCAAATTAGAAGGTCAAGTGACCAAGGGGTTATCTTGACAGACACTAGGAGAGGGAATGTTTATTATCTAGACTTTGAGTGTGAAAATGGGGACTCTCTTATATGCATAGTTGTAGATGAGAAAGCTTCTCATTGTGTACAATGGCACAAGAGGCTGGCTCACCTGAACTACAAGACTATAGGCAAACTCTTTAGTGAAGAGTTAGTAAGGAATGGTCCTAAGGTTAAGTGCATTAAGGAGGGAATCTATTCAGCTAGTCAAAAGGGCAAATAGACCAGGTCTTCCTTCCATAGTCTTGATACCAAAGACTTAGTGAGGTGTTTATACCTCCTGCATATGGATCTATTTGGTCCTATGATAGTTCATAGTCTAGGTAGGAAAGTCTATACTCTTGTGGTGGTTGATGATTTTTCTAGGTTTAGTTTTGTATTCTTCCTAAGGAGAAAATCTGAAACCCCAGATATCTTCCAGACTTTTGTCAAACAAATTCAGAATGAACTTATTAGTTCTATGCTCAAAATAAGAAGCGACCATAGAACTAAGTTTCAGTCTGAATGCATGACAAAGTTTTGTGAAGGGCTTGGGATTCATCAAGAATTCTCCTCACCTAGAACTCCACAGCAAAATGGAATTGCTGAATGGAAGAATATAACTCTAATTGAGGCAGGTAGGACCTTGTTAAATGACACTTCCCTCCCAGAATATTTTTGGGCAGAGGCAGTAAATACTGCTTCTCATGTTCTCAATAGAGCTTCCATCACCAAAAGCCACAAAAAGACTCCCTATGAGATTCTTAAAGGAAAAAAACCAAATTTATCCTATTTTAGGGTTTTTGGCAGCAAGTGTTATGTACTAAATAATGGTAAGTCTCATTTGACAAAGTTTGCTTCCAAGTCCCAAGAAGAGATATTTGTTGGGTACAACAACAATAGTAGAGCATATAGAATCTATAACTTGACTATACAAGTTATAGAAGAATCAGTCCATGTTGCCTTTGCTGAGTCTAAGTTGATTAACTGTGAGATGCCAAGTACTTCTTCAAATTCTACAGGTTTAAAAGATAAGATGAAAAATCTTACCATCAGGGAAGATAAATCAGCATGCCAAGAGATTGAAGATGATAGATGTTATCCAGGGGGTGCTCAAGACTTATAAATTGAGAATGAAGAACAACCAGCTGAAGACATTGAGGATCAACAAGCTGAAAAAAGATTGCCACTAGCTATGATACATTTAAGAGATCATCCACCTCACCAAATCATTGGTGCAGCAAGTCATGGTATGATGACTAGAAGCAAGGGCTTAAATTTTGCACTATGCTCAAGCTTCCTGTCTCAAATGGAACCAAAGATGTTTGAAGAGGCTATCCAAGACTCACACTGGATTGGTGATATGCAGGAAGAGCTAAACCAATTCAAGAGATGCAAAGTCTGGAAACTGGTTCCTAGACCTAAGGGACATAATGTCATAGTGTCTAAATGGATCTACATGTAAGTTAGATGAAAATGACATTATTGTCAAGAACAAAGCCAGATTGGTCGCAAAAGGCTATAGGCATGAAGAAGGAATAAACTTCGATACGACCTTTGGTCCAGTAGCAAGGCTGGAAGCAATAAGGCTATTCCTTGCCTATGCAGCCCTTAAAGGATTCAAGGTCTTCCAGATTGATGTCAAGTCAGCATTCCTGAATTGAGATCTAAACGAGGAAGTATATGTAGATCAGTCATCAGGTTTTATAGATCCACACTTTCCTGATCATGTTTACAGTCTTAAGAAAGCTCTATATGGTTTGAAACAAGCCCCTAAAGCATGGTATGAGACATTGTCTACTTGTCTCATTGAAAACAAATTCACAAGAGGGAAAATAGACAAGACTCTATTCCTAAGGGAATCAAAGGGCAAGATCATCCTAGTTCAGATATATGTTGATGACATAATCTTTGGATTTACTGAAAATAACCTTTGAAGGAAGTTTGCCAAACTTATGCAAGGGAAGTTTTAGATGAGCAACATGGGTGAGCTAAAATTCTTCTTGTGACTCAAAGTAAGACAGACTGATGATGGACTGTCAATATTCCAGTCTAAGTTCACCAGGGAGTTGATTAAAAAATATGGCATGGAGAATGCCTCCACCATGAAAAATCTAATAGGATCAAGTATGCCTATAGGCAAAGATGAGGTAGGGAATCTTGTTGATGAGTCTTTGTATAGAGGGATTATTAGCTCCTTACTATACTTGAATGCAAGCAGGCCTGACATCATGTATGCTATATGTGTTTGTGCTAGATACCAGGCATGCCCTAAAGAGTCTTATTATTCTGCTGCAAAGAGAATTTTAAGATATCTTAAGGGAACACCGAATCTTGGTCTTTGGTACCCTAGGAATGGAGATTTTCTACTAACAGGTTTTTCAGATGCAGAATTTGCAAGATACAAGGAAGACAGGAAAAGTACAATAGGTACATGCCAATTTCTAGGTAGATGATTGGTGTCATGGAGCAGCAAAAAGCAGATAAGTGTTGTTATATCCATAGTAGAGTCAGAATACATAGCAGCTGGAAGTTGCCATGCTCAGTTGCTTTGGATACAACATCAACTTGAAGATTATGATATCAAGATAAGTAAACCACCTTTGTATTGTGATTCAACTAGTGCTATATCAATTGCTAGAAATCCTGCTTCACATAGCAGAACAAAGCACATTGAAATTAGATACCATTTTATTAGAGAACATGTTGAGAAAGAGGACAAAAGTCTAGAATTTGTTTCTACTAATAAACAAGTAGCAGACATATTCACTAAACCTCTAAATAAAAGTAAATTCAATTATTTTAAAATTGAATTAGGCATGTTGAACCTGGAATAGGATGGTAGATTAAGAAAAAAAATTCTTTCAAGTGGTTTTTTCTCGACACAAGTTATGTGTCGACAACAGTTGGTTGTCACACAGAAGTTGGTGTCGACACATAAAGTAGTCTATGTCGACACTCAGTAGTGGGTGTCGACACATAGAGTTGTTGACACTCAGATGTTGGTGTCGGCACATAAAATTGTCGGTGTCGACACAAAGATATTAGTATTGACACATAGGGTGGTCGAGACTCTAAACTCCCTGTCGAGATTTTAGTAGTCTGTGTTGACACAATCAAAATTGTGTCGACATACAAAACTCAAATTTCAGCCTTCCTTTTGACCTTCCCTATTTAGAAAAGTATAAATAGGAGGAAACGAGACCTTGTCGACTATGCTCTCAGAAATCTCGAGACTAAATCATCAGTGTCAACAAGAAATTATTCTTCTCTCTCTTCAACATCTACTTCTCTCATCTCCAATGGCACCCAAGATGGACAACAATATTAACGAGGGTTATGAGCTTGTTCGGGGAGAATTCGATGATGCAGAACATGATATCAAATTGGTGGTCAACCTAATACAGGAAGCAGGACTAGATTATTTAGTTTCAGAACCAACAAGGATATGGAAGAAAGAAGTTTTAGGATTCTATTCCAACGCTACAATGAATTCGAAGAGGAACAAGATTAAATCAACTGTTCATGTAGAAACAATAAAAATAACTTCCAAAAACCTGAGCAAATCCCTTCAACTACCAAGGTTTAAAAAAGAAATGGCGATTGATTCTACACTGACTGCAAAAGCCCTTAAATGGTGTGGGCTGACCTCAACCACAAACATTAGATCATCCATGACTAGGAAAGGGATGAACTCCAAGGGGAATTTTCTGTCTGAAGTTGTTGGGAAAGCTGTCCTTTGTAAAACTGGAGGGCATGATAGGATTTCCTCCTACATGTTCAGCCTAATGACCAGAATCATTTTAAAGGTAAAGACTAACTAGAGTACTATTTTCTTCAATAATATTAAGGAAAGCATTAAGAAGTCTAACCTAGGCAAAATACTGAGTTTGTATCTGGCTGCCAACATACCTGAGGTACTAAACCAAATAGCTGGCACAAAGATTAATCACATGAGGAGAATGGATACAAGAATCATATCTAGATGGGACAGAGTATTGTCCAAAGAAGATCCTGCACCACAGCAAAAGTCAAAACAAGTCTCACAATCAAAGAAAGATACAGAACAAGCTGAAGAGTCCTCTAGTGACTCATAAGAAAGGGTTGAATTTAGTTATGATGAAGATAATACTGAATTACCTAGGAAGTCTACCACTCTCACACCTGAAAATGAAGCTTAAAATTAAGGGGGAGACTGCCCCTCTGACAAATAATCAAGGGATATCAAACACAGGGGAGATATTACTGCAGCCAAGCTAGATAGTGAGACTACAAACCTCACTATTATGGCAGTGGTTCAGGAGATCAACAAAGCTGCTGAACCATCTGAAGGAGAGGCACAGGCTATGCATATTTCTGATGTGTTGGAATCAGAGCAACCTCAGGCTCATGGGACTGAAGTAATTCAAGAATTAGAGACTGACTTCCAGGGGGAGAAATGAGAGATATAGAAGGAAGATATTTCTACTGAGTTAGACACTATTGCAAGAATTGAGGGGGATGTGCCATACCTAGCCCCAAGACTAGATATAAATGTTCTAGGCACTACATTGGAACTAGAAATATCATCTGATTCTGAAAATGAGAAAGAAGCCTCAGTTCTTAAGAAAATAAAAATCATGGAGCCAAGAAAGAAGAGTTCAGGTTATAAGAAAGCCTTAAAGGATGGATCCTCATCTACTGCCCCTACAATGGATTTTAGTTCTCTGTTAGTACAGCTGCAAGTCAAACTTGATTAGGAAAGACTAATAATAGAAAAGTATGTGGATGAAAGACATAAGGAGATGCAGTTCATTCAGGCTCAGGACATCAAATCTATAAGATTTGAGGTAAATTTGCTCAAGAAAGAAATGACAGACTGCTTCCATAAGTGAGGAAATGTTGTGGTACATATTTCCACACAACAACAAACAACAAAAACTAAAGCGGATAATCTGGTTGTTCAGCAAGGTTATGTTCTAGAAAATCAGAAAAGGATGAATGAGAATTTAATGGAAATTCATTCCATCACACTGAACAAGTTAGCTGAACAAACCCCTGCCATAGAAACTCATATAGACACTAAAGTATCTACTATAGAAGCACAGATGAAACTGGATTTGGAAGCAGTTGATACTGCTATCAAGACTTCTGAGTCTGCAATTTCAGATCAAATAAAGAAATTTAAAGCCTACTATACAACTGGGAACTATCATGTAGTAGCTCAAGTCAGATTTTAAAAGAAAGAAATCAGGGATCATATTGCTAGAGAAGTCATAAAGGGGGAGAGATTGCCTATCAAAGCTAGCTCTGATCATGCTAAATGGGTATCCAACACTATCAGAGCTACCTTGGGATATCCACCCTCATGTGATGACAATGACACTACTGACTCTGGATGCCAACCTGCACTCTTGGAAGGGATGCAACCTAAAGTAGCTTAAGTCATATATCCCCCTCCTGAGTATGAGGAAGTTCAACAGGCAGTCCAGGATATGTATAACCCTCCACTAGATAAAGTGCTTTTAATTTCTGAAGAAGTAGAAATGGCTGATCTAGTTTTAATTAAAGAGCAAGAGGCTCAAATATCTAAGAAGATATTCATAGAACAGGCTGAGGCTAGGCCTGACTTTGAGAAATGGAGTCAAACCTACAGAAGCATCGTCCTAACTGCATGAAATGTAGTGGTTGAAAATCAATATGACAGGGGAAGTGGTACTCCCAACAGGAATGGGATAAGTATCTTGCACAATAAGTCATAATCTACAAATTCAGGAAGGACTTGAAGGCTGGTAGAATTCCTGCAAACTCCATAGAGCCTTACAAGTATTTCCTTAAACCATTCCATTACTTTGAGAGGCAAAAGTTGAAAGCAGCTCAACTTAAGGCTAAAGACATCATGGGGAAGAAGCATGTTGTTGGTATTGAAGCTGAATTCAAAGCTACTATTCAGTCAGGAAAAGGGATTGTAATCAGGGAACCTGATCAACCCTAATTTTAGACTGACTAGGTTCTAGAAGAACTATGTAGATCTTTTGTTGTTTTTTTTAAAACATAGACATTGTTATCCTATTTTGCTTATATGATAAAGACATTAGTGATTGCCAATAGTTTATATATCTATGTCTCTAAGTTGCATAGTTTTCTTATGATATTTTATGTTGAATATTTATGTGTAATATGCTAGATTTTCTCTTGAATAAATTTGAAATTGCTAAATACATCATGCTTATTTTTTTTCTTTATATATTGATGTATATCATTGACTATAGGTTATAACTTCTCCAAAAAGGGGGAGATTGTTGGGTACATTGGAAATTATGTACCTGATTTGGAGAAGCCTCACCTGACTCAATAATAAACATCAGGTTGTATTTGATGCGGTATTGAGTTTGTTTGTGCAAGTAGAAGATTGAAGAAAATATTATAAGTACAAAAGTGTCGAGACATTTATAATGTGTCGACATCTTTGAAGGAGCAGCGTCGAGATCAGAAGCAAAGTTGTGTTGATACACAGGACTTGTGTCGACACATGAAATTTGAGTCGACAACAGTTTGTTGACACTCAGGACTAGTGTCGACATACTTAGATTTGAAGTGCTGACATGATTAGAAGGGCTTTATCGACACACAGGACTTGTGTTGACATATAGAGTTTAAGTCTACTTCAGCTGTGTCGACACACAGGACTTGTGTCTACATACAGAGTTTAAGTCTACATAAGCTGTGTCAACACACATGACTTTTGTCGACATACAGAGTTTGGGTCTATAGCAGCTTTGTTGACAAGTTTCTAAAGTTTGTCGACACATCTACAAAGGGAGTGTAGAGACTAGATGAAGAGCTGTGTCGACAGTTTCTGAAGAGTGTCGACAACATCGAAAGAGTTGTGTCGACACATTGTATAAAAGCTGTGTCGATGGTTTCTGAAGTTTGTCGACAACACTAGAGGAACTGTGTCGACACCCAGGTAATTATGTCGACACATACTTCATCTGTGTCGACACATACTATCCTTTTGTCTCGACACATTCAACTGAGTTAAATAACTCTAAGTGCCAGATCTCCTAACAGATGACTTTATAGCTGCCAGAATTGTCAAGGCCTGTCAGACATATCAGAACTGTCAGATGTCAGTAATCCACCGGATCAGCCGGTTGCCTCTGATGTGATATATAAATAGAGCCAAGCAATCAAAAAATAGGACACAGTGAGATAAAGAGAAAATTTAAAGGGAAGTTAAAAAGAAGGAGTAATACTCCATGAAGAATTCACAGAATTCTATACAGCAAGAAGGTTCTGATTCTAAATCAGAGGAGGAGACATCATCTCTTTAGATCTGTCAATGTTTGCTTAATCAAGTCAGCAAGAAGGAAGAAGCTTAGTCTACATCAATTTCTCAAGAAGATTCAATCTAGGTTCTCTCTTTCAAGAAGTTTTGAATAAGTAAGGATGAATCAGATTCATTGTAGTAATGGTCTTAAGGAAGCAGATTAATCAAGATCTGATCAAGATTCCCTCACCCCTCTTTTCTCTCTATCTGGGTGAAGGAAGAAAAGTAATTCTTTATACAATTTTTGTAAGCTCTATTTTTAGATCTAAGTGTAAGAGATTTCAATCTCTGAGTTGTAAGCCTGTAATTATAAATGCTGAGGTAGGTTGTTTGCCTGAGATAGGAGATTAAGTTCTGTGAGTTGTAGGCTTGGTGATAAGGGCTGAGGTAGGGCTTAATATCCTGAATGGTAGGAGTGTGGATTCACTCTGAGGTAGGGTTCTTGAGAAGAGCCAAAGGTGTAGGACTTGCTGAAGTCTGAGTTGTAGGAACTAGTTTGGGTTCTGAGTTGTAAGATCTGAGGATCTGAGAAGTTGGAAGGAAGTTTGGTTGAATCTAGTGTATTGCTAGATAGGCAAAGGGGGAAAAGTGGATGTACCCATCTCTTGGGGAATCACTATAAATTTGTGTGTCTGCTGTGATTGGTGTGTTGTATGCTATGATTGCTTTAGAATTTAGCTATACTCTGAATAATCTATTATCTACCTAAGTAAAAAATTGAACCTATTCATCCCCCCTCTAGGTGTTTAGACATTCTTGAAACCAATTTTTTGAAAATCCTTTTGAGTATGAACATACTTCAAAATCTTATGATTCGAAAAGATCTCGCAGTGGACTCCATAAAAATAATTCCTCCAAACCTTTAAGGCAAATACCACTGCTCCCAACCCCAAATCATACACTGGGTAATTAACCTCATGCTTCTTCAATTGCCTTGAAGCATAAGTGATCACGTGTCCATGTTGCATCAATACTGCTCCCACCACTTGATAGGACGCATCAGTGTAAACTTGAAATCCTTCTTTCCCTAATAGAATAGCTAGGATGTGTGCGGTAGTAAGTAGATCCTTTAGCTCTTGAAATGCAGCTTCACACTGAGGTGTCCACTCATATGGTACACCTTTCTTTATTAGGGCAGTGAGGGAAGGGCTATCTTTGAAAATCCCTTCACGAACTTACGATAATATTCATCAAGTCCAAGGAAACTCCGTATATCGGTCACCGAATTCAAAGGCGACCACTACTTTACGGCACGCACCTTAGCCTGGTCTAATACGAATCTGGATGTTACATAGTAATTAGGCAGATAGCTTGTCTATCTGCGGAGTTTGCTAAGACCGACGTGCTGTAGACTCGTATGGAGTTCGCTGAGCCCGGGTTGCGGACTAAACTTGAGCTCCAGAGATATACATGGCGCGTGCCTTGATCTTGCTCTGGTGGCACAGTTGGTGGTAGTCAAGGAGTTCGCTGGTTAGTGCAGACTGGTGTTGGTGTCTGGTTGTTTGTGCGGACTAGCCCTAGTATCTGCTGGTGCTGGGTTCGTACCAGGGATGGCTGGTGGTGTGGACTTGGTCTTGATCAACACCAAGTCCAGGATTGATCAGTCTGGGAGATCGTGCGGGTTGCGCAGACTGGCTCTTTGTCCACCGAGCTCGACAGCAGTCAGTCTTGTGCTCTAGTTACGAGCTCGGGGTGTGTGGACTGAAGTAGTGTCCATAGTGGAGCATAGACTGGGGAAGTATCAGCAGTGTCCATATATATGGCGACCAAGTTTAGCATTGCTTTGGAGACAAGGATGTTTCTCTTAGTGATCGCCACGAGATAGGTTGGTTATCCTATCGGCTAGGGAAGTGATCACACTCCTCTCCGTACCTATAAATAGGACCCCCTGTCATATCAATAAACATTTGAATGAATAGTAAGTGAGCCCGGGTGGTTGCTGCGAATAGGTTTTTTGTGTTAGCGTGGTTTGAAGATTTGACCATTTTGTGATGTACAGGTTGTGCAGATAAGGCTGGAAATCCAGGGATTTGGTTCTGAATTCTGTCAGGGATAGTGCGGACTCTGTGGTTAGTAACCAGCAGTTAGCAACAGGTCAAGACTTGCGATCGGATGGTTTTCTCTTCTGTAACTCTTTCCTAATGTGAAGCTTTTGCTATTAATACAACCCATAAAATATGAATCTGTGTATCCAATTAGCTCCAATTGATCAGATCTCCTTAAGGTGTGCATGTAATCTTTCGTTCTCTGAAGGTATCATATCACCTTCTTGGAAGCCTTCCAATGGTCGATACCAGGATTGCTCAAAAACCTTCCAAGCATACCAACAACAAAAGTAATATCTGGACGGGTACAAACTTGAGCATACATAAGACTCCCAACTACTGAAGCATAAGGGACATCTTTCCTTTGCTCCAACTGAAGATCATTCTTAGGACGCTGGAGTAAACACCATTTATCTCCCTTAGTAATAGGTGTATCGCCAGATAAACACCCCTTCATGCCATATCTATTTAGCACTTTATCGAGATAGACCTTTTGTGATAAACCTAATATACCATGCGACCTATCCCGATGTATCTGAATTCCCATCATAAAAGATGCCTCCCCAAGGTCTTTCATCTTAAAGCTCTTTGAAACTTTGTCTCATGTAAAAGTTTTATATTGCTGCTCACTAATAGAATGTTATCTATAGATAGTACTAAGAAGATAAATCTACCCACTTTAATTTTATGGTAAATACATTGATCAACGATGCTTTCTTTGAAACCAAAACCAAAAATGACTTGATCAAATTTCATGTACCATTGATGTGATGCCTGCTTCAGATCATTATTGGATTTCTTTAATCTGCATACCAGATGTTTTAAACCCTTTAATTCAAAACCCTCTAGCTATACCATATAAATTTCTTCTTGAATATTCCTGTTAAGGAACACCGTTTTAACATCCATTTGGTGAAGCTCTAGATCATCCTGAGCCACTAGTGTTATGATGTCCCTAAAAGAGTTTTTAAAAGAAACTGAAGAGAAAGTCTCTTTATAGTCAATGCCCTCCCTTTGAGTGAACCCTTTTTTAACAAGACGTGATTTATATCATTCTACATTTCCTGTAGAATCCTTCTTGGTTTTAAAAATCCATTTGCAACCAATTGATTTCTTTCCTTTAGGCAATTCTACTAGATTCCAAACGCCATTATCATTCATGGATTTCATCTCATCTATCATAGCATTTGACCATTTGGCAAAGTGATCACTTAGTTTGGCCTCATTGAAAGATGTCGGGTCATCTTCTAGTCCTATGTCAAACTCATGCTCATGAATATATACTTCATAGTCATTTGAAATGGCTGATCTCCTTTCCCTATTGGATCACCTTAATGGCACTTGTGGTGGAGGATGTTTAGGTTCTACTACATTATGGGAGTTTAACTCAATATCTTGATGAGAGGTGTTTGCACCATGCAAAGGTATGAAAAGGGTATTTTGCAAAGGTACATCTACTTCACCGCTTCCAACATTAATCATGGGAATGATTACATGTTCTTCTTCAAAGATAAACTCTGACTAAATATCTCCCACTACTTTCAACATCCTCAAAGAACTTATCATTATCTGTCTCAATTATAATTTTAGTGGAAGGATAATAAAATTTGAAGCCGTTAGACCTCTAAGAGCATCCAAAAAAGTAACAACTAACGGTTCTGGAGTCCAACTTCTTCTCATGTGGCCTATAGGGTCGAGCTTCAACTAGACAACCCAAAACATGTAGATACCTTATACTAGGAAGTTTTCCAGTCCATAACTTATATGGGGTTTTAGGTACTACTTTACTGGGCACCCTATTAAGGAGGTAGACTATGGTCTTTAAGGCCAAAGCCCATACTGACTCGAGTGGGGAGGTATGAGCAATCATACTCCTAACCATATCCTTTAAGGTGAATTTACGTCTCTCAGTAACACCATTCTGACAAGGAGTCCCTAGTTGTGTATACTGAGGAACAATGCCACACTCTTCCAGAAATTTGGCAAATGGTCCTAGATATTAACCTGATCTGCCATTCCTACCATAGTATTCACCACCATGGTAGGATCTAACAGCTTTAATATTCTTATTTAGTTGATTTTCAACTTCATCTTTATAGAATTTAAATATTTCCAATGACTGTGATTTCTCCTGTATTAAGTATAGGTACCCATATTGAGAATAGTCGTCTATGAAGTTGATAAAATATTCATGACCATACCAAGAAGTTATAGGGAATGGACAACAAATATCTGTATGAATCACCTTTAAGATACCCAAACCCCTTTTAGCACCAAACTTCCAGATATTTGTATGTTTTCCCTTTGCACAACCTGTACAGATCAAAAGATCTTAGTAGTCTAAAGGGCCTAGATATCCACTAGACACAAGCCTCTCCACTCTCTCTTTCGAGATGTGACCTAATCGCCTATGCCATAAACTATATGAGTTCTCATTAATTAATTTTCGATTAGTGCCTCTATTATTCACATGCAAGGATTCATAACTTGAGGAATTCAAGTCTAATTTATATAAGCCATGAAATAAAGAGCCTACTCTAACAGTTTTAGAATCAAAAGAGATATTGAATACTCCATTATCAAAAGTGACAGTGAAACCAAATCTGTCTAATAGTAGAATAAAAATTAAATTCCATTTAAAAAATGGTACAAACATAGTCTTTTCCAAATCCAAAATAAGACTAGGCCCTAATTTAAGCATATAAACTCAAATGACCTCAACAATAACTTTGTTTTCATCACCCATGTAAATGAATCGTTCACTTTTATTGGCGATCTGGATGTTAGAAATCCCTGTATTAAGTTACTTATGTGAATAGTTGCACCAGTATCTAACCACCTAGAATTAGGTGACACTTCAGTTAGATTAATTTCAGAGCAAATAAAAATATAAGAATTACATTTCTTTTTGAGCTATTTTTGGTACCCATCGCAATCCTTCTTCACATGACCTGCTTTCTTGCAAAAGAAGCAGGTGACAACTTTAGCCTTCAACTTTTGCACTTTTGTCATCCCTGGATCAGCACTAGTGGTAGAAATTTCCTTCCCTTTTGACACATTCATTTTTCTTTTCTTTATGCCTGTATTGCTTTGAAACTCCAAATGAGTAATTTATGTCCTTTCATGTTTCATTCTCTCTTCCTCTTGCACATAGTGACTAATGAGCTTAGTAAGACTCCATTTATCCCTTTGAGTATTATAATTTATCTTAAAGAGATTAAAGTCTGCAAGAAGAGAGTTCAGAATAAGGTGCACCAGAATCTCTTCAGAGAATTCCAATTTAAGTGTCCTCAATTTGGAAACAAGATTGGACAATTAATAATGTACTCTTGTAACACATATTAACCAGTTTGCTAAGATGGGTACTGGCCTCAACCTTATCCAATTTTGTCAATCGGTTAGCTACTTCAGTAGGGAAATGTTTGCCATTTTCTTGATCAGGCATTGCACCCCTTATAGCTTCAAGAATGGAGAGTTTCTTGAGCATAAGACACATCCTATTGGACCTCTCCCACTTCTCATATGATTTATCATAGACAAACTTTTCTTTGGTTGTACTAGATGGAGGAAGAGCAATGGGTTCATCAGCCCTCAAAGCATAGTCTGTAAAACCCCATTTTTTCATTTTAAACCACCATGGTCTTATGCCCAGAATTGCCGTTTTGCAGTGGCACCGACACTCGGGGAGGCTGCCACTACAAAACGCTAATTTTGTCGGCCTTTTCGATCACAAAAGAAAGAGAAGTAAATATACACTGAATGTAAACATGTCCACGGAATCATATATAAATGAAAATCACAACAAGTCCATCAATATAGAAAGAAGAGAGTACTGTAAAAGATCAGTACAAATGAAATATAAACGGGCTCAAGCTCGGTACATCAGAGTCCTCAGTACATAACACTCATCGCGGAAGCTATAAGAAAGACTAATCACTCACGGAGCTGGACACAGGTGCTCCGAAACTAGACTGGCCCACCTCCATACGCACCGTACTCCGCTGGTGCTGGTCCTTGGGCTGCTGGTCCCTGTCTCCCATCCGGATCTCCTGTAATGTTGTGGTCCGAAAACCATTAGTCATAAAGACTAAGTCTTATCATCCCCTACCCCTCCCCCCACAGCTCCTAAGCACCGAGCAGAGAGGAGGAAAGAGAAGCTACAAAGTTGGAGAGTAAGCAAAGCAGATGGCAGTGGCACTAATCTAGCAGCTATTCATGTGGTATATCAGCTAAGTAAGAAAGGTACAATCTAGTAGTTCTACAATAGTGAGCAGTAAAGCAATCAAGTAAAATAAGCAGCAAATGTAATAAAAGACAAGGTAGAAAACAAGTAAGTAAGCTTAACTTATATGAATGCCCATACAAACTTATAAGTTAAGGGGTCTTCTGCAAGGATCCCATCGTATAAAAAGTCCCATACCGATTTATACGTTGGTGTGTCGGTTGTATGCAAATATGAGTATAGTAAAATTGTTATGTCATGATTCATGCAAGTGCAACTAACGCGCATGACTCTATGCACACAGAACTTTAGTTCCCCCTGTTCGGGAAGCTAGCTTCACTCCTAAGAGCCTCCGTAGTGGAAAACGGAGACAGTGGGTCGGGCCCCCCACTCCTAGGAGGGTATTCACACTACCAAGCCTAGATCTTACATATGCCCCTAGAAGAACACAACCTGGAGTATCCGCGTACTAATACTTGCTATATCCACCAGATTTTCTTTGGCTAAGTGTCCTACACCGCCGAGTCAAAGTATCGACGTCGGTGTGAACGACCGTCCAATATCGAAGACCCACCATCTTATTCTGTATCCAAACCCTCGAGCCCTCGACTCCCGGAACTATCCCGTCCGTGCATCTACCTTCCAGAGCTACCGTTCGTATGGCAATCAAAACAACCAAATCAACCTACCTAGCTACCGGGTGTGTGAATGTGAAACCCTAATTACACTAGTTGCTCTTGTAGTTTGTTACTCCTACGGTTTACGTTAGTCTAGGACTGCCCAAGGTATTCCCCGTGAAGGGCTCTCGAGAGCACTAGGAACTACGATGGGCTAAAAACCAAAGCTCCCTTTCGCAAGACACTTATTGTTATTAGTTAATACCCAATTCCTAATCCCTTTCATGTTAAGTTGGATCTAACCCTAATGTATTTGACACTTTCTCTCATACGGGGAAGACGATGTTTCGTCGTCCCCGAGCACCTCTAATCACTAGCAAGACTTCTCACTCCTCATCATGACTCCTCATTTCACTTACAGCCCATTACACTAATATCTCATCTCCCTAAGTTCATTTTGCACCATAATATGATTTCTGTAGTTTTTACTAAACGTAGACCATCCTAAGCTATATGATGTATACAAGGGGAAGTACTCAAAATATTTATCCCAATGACCTAAGTTATTTACCGGGAGTCTATCATGTCATAATTAGACTAAAACCATAAATTCACATTTTTCCTAATTTGTTTGAAAATTAATTAATTTCTTTCCAATCTAATCCATGCTTGAATTGAACATGATGTACAGTATTTTCTTAAGTAATAGCCACTAGAAATTTATGAACACTAGGTAACAAAGAATTAACAACAAATATCAAATTCCATGATTTTCCTTAAATGCTTTGGTTTCTAATTAATTAATCCATTGTAAATCCAACAACCATAGATAAAGAAGGAAGTACGTACTTCAATTTATCATCAGAAAATTATAGCTAAATTACTGAACCTTAAGGATGACAAAATAGGACCTCTGCACAAATATCATAATTTTTCAAGCTTGTTAGGTACAAAAATTAATTCAAACTGATTTACATGGAAAATTTCACTTTATGAAGCAACCCATATAAAAAGACTTTCAAAAATTCCATAAAAATCTACATAGATATATGACATTTTGAAAGGTCCTCTGACTAAATTTCATAAGATTCAAGTGAGTGGTTAATTCATAATAAATTTTTAAGTAGAAAATATAATCTGGTGGTTTATAAATGAAGTACTAAATTTATTTATTTAAAATTTATAATAAAATTATACAGATATGAATATAACTATGGAAACACTCGTGCCCAAGTTTGACTAAGAATCAAGGTCATATGACCCATTATAAAATTCCTAGGGTGTAAATACCTAAATATTTATTATGTGGTTTATGTGGGGTATTTGTGTCCAACCACTACCCAATCATTTCTTAGGGCAATTCACCACCCTACAATTACTTGTCCTAAATATCAAGTCCATACAAGGACATATCACGTTATGTCCTTCACAAACCCCCAAAGTCCAACCTTAGTGTTTGAACTAGGGTCCTAGTGCTAACCAACCCCAATCCATCTCAAACTCCATGAGAGGATGTGTTTACTGATCATGGGGCTCTGGCCAAGGTCCCATCCCATTTGGGTGAGAATTGGCCCTTCCATGCCCCAAATATTCGTTGCCCTAATTTATCCATTAGGAGACCAAATTTTGGTCACACCAAAACCTATTTAAATCAAACCCAATTGGGCTGAAATTTTTACCATAGCCTTATTATATCCCCTAAGATCACCCTCCAAAACATTGGGGGTTTTTGAGTTATTTAAGACACCTAATTAAATTGTATATGGATTATTAAAATTTCCAAAAACTATAGGAAAATATTTCCCAAAAATCCTCTTTTTTGGCTATGTTTTAGATATAGGTAATAGTGAACCCCATCCAAAATTTCAAGTCATTTGGATGGCTGGATTGGTGGAGGCACTCAAAATACTACCTGGTATAGCCAATATATAGACCCCACCAAACTGGGTGCTGTGGTAAAATCACTTACCCAAATGGGTCCAAATAAATTTTAACATAAACTATACTTCACAGCCTACAACTTTCATGTTGGTCATATTTCCGGTAGAGGAGACTACCTATTTTTGATATTTATTTCAAAACTACCCAGTAAACGGGACAGAAAATACAATAAAAGGAATTAATAATTTTACCCTGCACAAATCTTAAAGCAGATCTATCGTCTACTGATCATCTTCTTCCTCCTGCCAAGGGCCGTGATTAGCCCGACCTGGAGCGTATTCTAGGTGTTGTCGCCGGCCATCCAGCCACTTCCCTGGCCAGTCACCTCCACCACCACCTCTATTGAGGTGGTGGCCATCGCCGGGTGGCGGTGCAGCCGCCAGAGGGGAGGAATCCAGCAAACCCGACGATTCGTTTTTGCGGAAAAACCGGAAATAAAACCTCTTCCCGATCGGGCTCAGTTGAGCCCGATTCTTAATCCTAAGAGAGCTATGATCTACCCATAGAGAGAGAGGAGGGGAGGACCTTATTCGCGGGCTGGAGGCGTGCAGATCAACGGAAAGCCATTAGTGGTGAAGGTGTCGCCGACGGTCTTTAACAGCAGGCAGAACTCTCTCGTCTCCTTCAGGCAAAGTGTGGAAATGAATGCTTGAGGTCTAGGGAAGCTTTTAAACCAGTAATAGGTGGGAGGGGAAAGGTCTAACTACTGGTGGCCATTAATGGTCCTTTAAAGCTTTTTCGGCCATGGTGGTTGGGGGGCTGATTATGGCTGAAACCAGTAAGGTAACGACTGGAAACTCCTCCTCTTACCTAGAGGAGTTGAATCCAACCATTAAAAGAAGAGTGAAAGGTTGCCAAGGCATTCAAGCGGCATTAGTGGCCATGAAAACTGCCTCTCGGCCATGGTCGTGGCTCTTCCCTTTTCATAACCATCTCCACGTGGCATTTCCTCCACTTGACCGGTCAAAATTATTTAAATAAGACTTAATTAGGTCTTAATAAAAGAAACGGCTAATTTAAGACATCCTGGCCCACTTTCCGAAATGGCCTGGTTCAGCTGAACCAGCAAACATGCCAAAATTGGCAGGAAAATTCTAAGTAAAATGCCATTGAGTGAGCTCGGCTCACTCAACGCCATCCAGCTTACGGCATTGAGTGAGCTCAGCTCACTCAACGCCATTCAGCCTATGGTAATATGGCATTGAGTGCAGTTAGCGCACTCAACACTATTTAGCTTATGGTGTTGAGTGCACTCGACGCACTCAACACCATTCAGCCCAAGTAAGATGGCTGAGTGCAGTCAGTGCACTCAACGCCATTCAGCTTATGGCGATGAGTGCACTCAATGCACTCAACGATATTCAGCCCAAGTAAGATGGCGTTGAGTGCAGTCAGTGCACTCAACGCTGTTCAGCTTATGCCGTTGAGTGCACTCGACGCACTCAACGCCATTCAGCCCAAGTAAGATGGCATTGAGTGCAGTCATTGCACTCAATGCCATTCAACTTATGGTGTTGAGTGCACTCGACACACTCAACTTCATCCAGCCTTTGGAGTTGAGTGCACTCGACGTACTCAACGCCATCCATCCTTTGGCATTGAGCGCACTCGATGCACTCAATGTCTGCCCCAAAATCCTCCCTAACTATGATGGCGTGGAGTGCACTCGACGCACTCAACGCCATTCGGCCAATGGCATTGAGTGCACTCGACGCACTCAACACCCGAGCCCAAATCATGTTTTAAGTAAATTTTTGATCTACTATTTGCAGACCAAGGTGATTTTCACCTTGAGCCTGGGTCACTTGGTCTCCTTGGGCTTCCTAGGGTTTTGTCATGACTTGTTCATGACAAAACCACTCCTAGGGGTCTTGTCGGAAATGGGATGTTATAAATCCCAATATATAGAAATGAAAATTTCATCCTCGAAATTAAGGTTAAGCCTACGGGGGTTTCTACTAGAATAGAAGAAATTGTAACATCCCTATGGTTTAAGGTATACCTGACTCAAAGAGTTCTGGGTACTTTTGCAGCATCAAGTCCTGTGGCTCCCATGTATGCTCCTCCTCTGTCCTAGAGATAGATAAGGATGTCGTCGATGAATACAATAACGAAGACATCCAGATACTCTTCGAACAACCGGTTAATCAAGGTCATGAATGCCGAGGGTGCATTTGTGAGCCCGAAGGGCATCACAGTAAACTCATGCAATCCATATCTACCACTGAAGGTCGTCTTCGGGATGTCCTCCTCCCGAATGCGAAGCTGGTAGTACCCCGATCTCAGATCCAGCTTTGAGAACTACTGGGCTCCCTCTAGCTGGTCAAATATCCCGTCTATCCTTGGCAAGGAATAAGTATTCAAGACCGTCAACCTGTTCAGGGCCCGGTAATCTATACATAGCCGAAGAGTTCTGTCCTTTTTCTTGATGAATAATACTAGAGCTCCCCATGGTGAAGAGCTAGGCCGGACAAACCCGGCCTCAACTAAATCCTGAAGCTGGCTTTGAAACTCCACCAACTCCTTCGGGGCCATTCGATAAGGAGCTCTTGATATCGGCTTAGCCCCCGGTACGAGCTGAATCGGGAAGTCCTTCTCTCGGTGCAGGGGTAGCTCCTGGTAGCTTCTCCATAAATACATCGACAAAGTATCGCAATACTGCAATATCTAAAATTGAATCCTTGGCCACGACCGTCTCAAAAAGGACCTGGTAAACTTCTTCCCCATGTAGGTGGGCCTTGACGGCCTACACAGATGATAATAATATATAGGGGGTTGGTATGATACCTTCGATAACAATAAAGGAGTACCCGTTCCTCACGGTGATCCTCTTGTCCAAGCAGTTTATCTGGGCATGGTTCCAGTGCAGCCATATCATGCCCAGGATCAGATCATAATTTAGCATCCACAGGATCGTCGCTGGTGCCTCAACCACCTTCCCGTCGATCTCCACCTCCATATTGCAATGAGCAGAGGTCACTAGCTCTGATCCATCGGGTAGACATACCCTCATCATCTTTCCGGTGAACTGCTCCACGCCTGTCAGTCCTTTCACGAAATCTTCCGACACAAATGAGTGCGAAGCACCGGTGTCAAAGAATGTATGAGCGGGCTTGCCGCTGATGAAAACTATGCCTGAGGTAATTAAGTGTCTTAGTATTCTAGTTATAGTTTTTCCTTCTCTTGATTTCTAACTAGTCTATGTCTATGAAATCTAGTTCTTAGGAAGGAAATAATTAAATGTACTGGCATACATGCTATAATCTGCTCCGGGTTCCGGGGCTATGCCGGGTCTAGAGCATAGACCTGCTCCCTCTCTGTCCTGTGGCCTCTGCCCTGATATCCTCATCCTCAATCATGTCCTCGGCCACCAAACTCTCGGGGAGGTGGGGCACCCTAAAGTGCTGGTAAGGGTTGGGGAGCCAATACCCCATGATTCCTCTACTCCTGTCCAATCTCCTGACGGGGTTGATCCCTGTTTCTTATTTCCCTAATAACCTGGCCTCAAGGACGGTCTCTACGACCTCCAATCACTGCATCGTCAGCCGGTCTCTTCCGGCTCTTGACTGTAAGCTTGATCCGCTTCTCTTTTCTTGGCTATTTCCAGAATCTTGTCTAAGCTTCCTTCTAAGACAAAGAGGAGGGCCTGTCTCATGTCATCCTGCAGCCCCTTATAGAACCTCCTGGCATAGCCAACGTCGTCCAACTTATAAGCGTCCGCATAACGGGCTAGGTGAGTAAACTCTTGATAATACTCCAGCACTGTCCTGTTCCCCTATCTCAACCGCAAGAACCTATCCTCCAACTCGGCCCTCGCCGACTGAGGTATGAAATGTCCCAGGAGTGCTGCTCTGAACTCTTCCCAAGTGATATCTGCGCAATCCATACCCGCAAAAGTGGCGTCCAGCTATGACTTCCGCCACCTCTTTCCATGTGACTCCAGGCAGGAGACTTCCAAAACAACTGCCTCCTCAGTGGGCATCGAATCCCCACAAGCATCTCATAGATGGTATCTAACCATTCCTCCGTGCGTATTGCCGACTCCACCCCAAGTTGGATAGAGGGGAAAGTCCCCGTAAGACACTCATCCAGTTGGCCCCAGGGTTTGGCTGTGGAGTTGGGGCTTGCTGAGCTCTGAAGGCCTCCAGAATGGCCATCAGTGTTTGCCCCATCTCTGACTACTGAAACGGAGCTGGAGCCGGCGGAGGTGGAACCACATTGGAATCCTGAGGTGTCCCCTACTGTAGAGTAGGGTCCATCGCAAGCTACAAGGAAAAAATTCCATTTGTTAGATAGCGTACGAATGGAATAGAAGAAAGGCATAAAATGGACTTTTACATGTGATTTCTGTTATGGGCACACCACTGCTTCTGCTGCTAGTTTGCCCGCAAACTATGCTCGCGCGGGGGTGGCCTAAGGTTCTCGTGGACTACTTCTCTTTCGATCGAGGTCTCCTCTGATACCACTTGTACCCAATTTTTTTCTTTTTAAACAACCTGGGTCTTATGCCCAGAATTGTCGTTTTGCGGTGACACCGACACTCGTGAAGGCCGCCACTACAAAACGCCAATTCTGCCGGCCTTTTTGATCACAAAAGAAAGAGAAGTAAATATACACTGAATGTAAACATGTCCACGGAATCACACATAAATGAAAATCACAACAAGTCCATCAATATAGAAAGAAGAGAGTACTGTAAAAGATTAGTACAAATGAAATATAAACGGGCTCAAGCCCGGTACATCAGAGTCCTCACTACATAACACTCATCACCGAAGCTATAAGAAATACTAATCACTCACAGAGCTGGCAACAGGTGCTCCGGAACTAGACTGGCCCACCTCCATGCGCACCGTGCTCCGCCAGTGCTAGTCCCTTGGCTGCTGGTCCCTGTCTCCCATCCGGAGCTCCTGTAATGTTGTGGTCCGAAAACCATTAGTCATAAAGACTGTCCTATCATCCCCTCCCCCTCCCCCCACGGCTCTTAAGCACCGAGCGGAGAGGAGGAAAGGGAAGCTACAAAGGTGGAGAGTAAGCAAATCATATAGCAGTGGAACTAATCTAGCAGTTATTCATGTTGTATATCAACCAAGTAAGAAAGGTACAATCTAGCAGTTCTACAATAATGAGCAGTAAAGTAAACAAGTAAAATGAGCAGCAAATGTAATAAAAGACAAGGTAGAAAACAAGTAAGTAACCTTAACTTATACGAATGCCCATACAAACTTATAAGTTAAGGGGTCTTCTACAAAACTCTCATCATATAAGAAGTCCCATAATGATTTATATGTTGGGGTATTGGTTGTATGCAAATATGAGTGTAGAGAAATGCTATGCCATGATTCATGCAAGTGAACCTCACGCACACGACTCTATACGCACAAACCTTTAGTTTCCCCTCTTCGGGCAGCTAGTTTCACTCCCAGGAACCTCCGTAGTGGAAAACGGAGACAGTGGGTCGGGCCCCCACTCCTAGGCGGGCATTCACACTACCAGGCCTTGCCCTTCCGTATGCCCCTAAAAGAACACAACCTAGAGTATCCGCATACTAATGCTGCACCACCTTATCTTGTATACAAACCCTCGAGCCCCTAGCTCCCCGGACTATCCCGTCCGTGCATCTACCTTCCAGAACTACCGTCCGGATGGCAATCAAAACAACCAAATCAACCTCCCTAGCTACCGGGTGCGTGAATGTGAAACCCTAGTCACACTAGTTTCTCTTGTAGTTTGTTACTCCTATGATTTATGTTAGCCCGGGACTGCCCAAGGTATTCCCCGTGAAGGGCTCTCGAGGGCACTAGGAACTATGATGGGCTGAAGCCCAAATCTCCCTTTCGCAAGGCACTTATTGTTAATGGTTAATACCCAATTCCCAATCCCTTTCATGTTAAGTTGGATCTAACCCTAGTGTATTTGACACTTTCTCTCCTATAGGGAAGACGATGTTTCGTCGTCCCCGAGCACCTCTAATCACTAGCAAGACTTCTCACTCCTCATCATGACTCCTTATTTCACTTGACAGCCCATTACACTAATATCCCATCTCCCTAAGTTCATTTTGCACCATAATATGATTCCTGCAGTTTTTACTAAACGCAGACAATCATAAGCTATATGATGTATACAATTGGAAGTACTCAAAATATTTATCCCAATGACCTAAGTTATTTACCAGGAGTCTATCATGTCATAATTAGACTAAAACCATAAATTCACATTTTTTCCTAATTTGTTTGAAAATTAATTAATTTCTTTCCAATCTAATCCATGCTTGAATTGAACATGATGTACAATATTTTCTTAAGTAATAGCCACCAGAAGTTTATGAACACAAGGTAACAAAGAATTAACAACAAATATCAAATTCCATGATTTTCCTTAAATGCTTTGGTTTCTGATTAATTAATCCATTGTAAATCCAACAACCATAGATAAAGAAGGAAGTACTTCAATTTATCATCAGAAAATTATAGCTAAATTACTGAACCTTAAGGATGACAAAATAGGACCTTTGCAAAAATATCATAATTTTTCAAGCTTGTTAGGTACAAAAATTAATTCAAATTGATTTACAAGGAAAATATCACTTTGTGAAGCAACCCATATAAAAAGACTTTCAAAAATTCCATAAAAATCTACATAGATATATGACATTTTGAAAGGTCCTCTGACTAAATTTCATAAGATTCAAGTGAGTGGTTAATTCATAATAAATTTTTAAGTAGAAAATATAATCTGGTGGTTTATAAATGAAGTACTAAATTTATTTATTTAAAATTCATAATAAAATTATCCAGATATTAATATTACTATGAAAACACTCCTTCCCAAGTTTGACTAAGAATCAAGGTCATATAACCCATTATAAGATTCCTAGGGCGTAAAGACCTAAATACTTATTATGTGGTTTATGAGGGGTATTTGTGTCCAACCACTACTCAATCATTTCCTTGGGCAATTCACCACCCTATAATTAGTTGTCCTAAATATCAAGTCCATACAAGGACATATCACCCTATGTCCTTCACAAACCCCCAAAGTTCAACCTTAGGGTTTGAACTAGGGTCCTAGTGCTAACCCACCCCAATACATCTCAAACTCCATGAGAGGATGTGTTTACTTACCATGGGGCTTTGGCCAAGGTCCCATCCCATTTGGGTGAGAATTGGCCCTTCCATGCCCCAAATATTCCTTGCCCTAATTTATCCCTTAGGAGACCAAACTTTGGTCACACCAAAACCTATTCAAATCAAACCCAATTGGGGTGAGATTTTTACCAGAGCCTTATGATATCCCCTAAGATCACCCTCCAAAACATTGGGAGTTCTTGAGCTTTTTAAGACACCTAATTAAATTGTATATGGATTATTAAATATATCCAAAAACTATAGGAAAATGTTTCTCAAAAATCCTCATTTTTAGATATGTTTTAGATATAGGTAATATTGAACCCCATACAAAATTTCAAGTCATTTGGATGGCTGTATTAGTGGAGCCACTCAAAATACTACCTGGTCTAGCCTAGGTATAGACCCCACCAAACTGGGTGCTGTGGTCAAATCACTTACCCAAATGGGTCTAAATAAATTTTAAAATAAACTAGACTTCACGGCCTACAACTTTCGTGTTGGTCATATTTCCTGTAGAGGAGCTTACCTATTTATGATATTTATTGCAAAACTACCCAGTAAACGGGACCGAAAATACAATAAAAGAAATTAATAATTTAACCCAGCACAAATCTTAAAGCAGATCTATCGACTACTGATCATCTTCTCCCTCTAGCCAAGGGCCGTGATTATCCTGACCTGGAGCGTATTCCAGGTGTTACCGCCGGCCATCCAGCCACTTCCCTAGTCGGCCACCGCCACCACCACCTCTGTTGAGGTGGTGGCTATCGTCGGGCGGCGGTACAGCTGCTGGAGGGGCAGAATCCGGCGAACCCGACGGTTCATTTTTGCGGAAAAACTGGGAATAAAACCTCTTCCCGATCGGGCTCAATTGAGCTTGATTCTTAATCCTAAGAGAGCTATGATCTCTCCGTAGAGATAGAGAGAGAGAGAGAGAGAGAGAGGAGGGGAGGACCTTATTCGCTGGCTGGAGGCGTGCAGATGGGGAAGGTATCGCCGGCGGTCTTCAACAACATGCAGAACTCTCTTATCTCCTTCAGGCAAAGTGTTGAAATGAGTGCTTTAGGTCTAGGGAAGCTTTTAAACCAGTAAAAGGAGGGAGGGGAAAGTTCTAACTGCTGGTGGCCATTAATGGTCCTTTAAAGCTTTTTTGGCCATGGTGGTGGGGGGGGGCAGATTATGGCTGAAACCAGCAAGGTAGCGGCTGGAAACTCCTCCTCTTCCATAGAAGATTTGAATCCAGGAATTAAAAGAGGAGTGAAAGGTTTCCAAGGCATTCAAGCGGCATTAGTGGCCATGAAAACCGCCTCTCAGCCATTGTCGTGGCTCTTCCCTTTTCATAACCGTCGCCACGTGGCATTTCCTCCACTTGACCAGTCAAAATTAATTAAATAAAACTTAATTAGGTCTTAATAAAAGAAATGGCTAATTTAAGACATCCTGGCCCACTTCCTGAAACGGCCTAGTTCAGCTGAACCAGCAAACAGGCCAAAATCGCCAAGAAAATTCTAAGTAAAATGGTGTTGAGTGAGCTCAGTTCATGCAACACCATCTAGCCTACGACGTTGAGTGAGCTCAGCTCACTCAATGCCATTCAGCCTATGGCAAGATGGCATTGAGTGCGGTCAGCGCACTCAACACCATTCAGCTTATGGTGTTGAGTGCACTCAACGCACTAAACACCATTCAGCCCAAGTAAGATGGCGTTGAGTGCAGTCAGTGCACTCAACGTCGTTCAGCTTATGGTATTGAGTGGACTCGAGGCACTCAATGCCATTCAGCCCAAGTAAGATGGCGTTGAGTGTAGTCAGAGCACTCAATGCCGTTCAGCTTATGGCGTTGAGAGCACTCGACGCACTCAACACCATTCAACCAAAGTAAGATGGCGTTGAGTGTAGTCAGCGCACTCAAAGCCATTCAGCTTATGGCATTGAGTGCACTCGATGCACTCAACACCATCCAACCTTTGGCATTGAGTGCACTCGACGCACTCAATGCATGCCCCAAAATCCTCCCTAAATATGATGGCGTTGAGTGCACTCGACGCACTCAACGCCATTCGGCCTATGGTGTTGAAAGCACTCGACGCACTCAATGCCCGAGCCCAAATCCTATTTTAAGTCAATTTATGATCTACTATTTGCAGACCAAGGTGATTTTCACCTTGAGCCCAGGTCACATGGCCTCCTTGGGCTTCGTAGGGTTTTGTCATGACTTGGTCATGATAAAACCACTCCTAGGGGTCTGGTCAGAAATGAGATATTACATAGTCTAAGTCCATACATCCTAGAACGATCTTTATGTGGTCTTTCCACTTGTCAAAGTTAGACCCATTCAGATTGGAATACTATTCAAGCTTGCAGAAATTTATGATGCATTCACTATAGACAAAGAAACATAATATTAAAGATTGCATAAATATGAAAATCCTATCAAATAAGTATTGCAAATATGAATTAAGAGACTGCCAATATTGTTGAAACCGAAGAATCGGTCCCAGTGGAGTCCGACCCTTGCGGAAGGGGTGATCGCACACTTACTTCTCTACCCACAAGCCTAAGTGGCAAGGGAGAAGGACCGGGAACAGACCCAAGGCTTCAGCACGGAGGTCCCACCACACACTCGGAAGATCTTAGAGCGCTTCCCCTCCATAGCCAAGTGCTGAAGCTAAGGTACCTCAGAAAGTACTAGAAGACTGGGCACAAGAAAGCGTGTCCCCTGAGGTACCCCTTGGGTCCTATTTATAGGAAAAGATGGTCTGCAAATAACCAGGCGTCACTGTTTTCGAGGAATATAGGCAATCCAAAAAAAAAGAGGGTAACATGGTAAAAACACCCCACAACTGAAGGGCGAGCCGGCCCTGAGAAGAGCTCATTGAGTGGGCGTGGTGAGTACGGGCGCGAGAAGGCTCCCCCTGCACCGAGGTGAAAAGCGGCGAGTAAACTCGCCTTTCGCAGTGCCGTGGACCTGGCTCGCCTCGCCTCAAGCCTGGGAAAGTCGGGCCTGAATCCCCTGCTCGCCGATGATGGCCGCGCGGGTACTCGCTAACCTCGTGGCTCTACACGAGCATGTACTCGGCTGGGCCCACGATGAATGGCTTCCTCTCTTCGGGCTCAGCTCCACGATCTTCGAGCTCGGCTTCCTCTCATTGGGCTCAGCTCCACGATCTTCGAGCTCGACCCGACGATTGCCGAGCCCATACTCGGCTTGCTGGGCTCGGCATACCCTGCTGAACTCGCCTGGGGCTCGGGGGCAGTCTGGGCTGGCCGGATCGGCTCCTGTTAGCTCACTCGCTGGATACGGGGTTGTACACAATCCCCGATCTTTGCGAGGTTGGCACAAACTCGGAAAGAAACATCCAACCCACTAGGATCCTGTGAGTGGGACAGGAGCCAAAAGGAATCTCTTGGTAGGACCCACCGGTGGCTATATATACATGCCCTGCCTGCTCGACTGACCTCCGCCCCTCTCTTTACTTAAGCCATGTCGAGATGCCACTCCCAAAAGAAGTCATGGAACGACTCGCGAAATCCCGTGAGGAGACCGCCCTTCGCGCTGCGGCCCTGACGGATCTGAGTGCCCCGACTCGCTGTTTTGCTGAATTTGGCTCGGCCAAGAGGGCGAGACCTTTTCCTCCCGAGGCCGAGCACATCTTTACTAACCTAAAGAACACTTTGGCCAATGGCTCCGACTCTTCCAACCGTTCTGCCCTGGCCCCTCATGACAAAGACTTTGTGGATCTTACCGCCGAACAGGACCAAGGCGGCGAGGTCTCCACGCCAAGGGTCGAGAGTCTACCTGCCAAGGGGCCCGAGTCACCCTCTGACCCGCGCCCGCGAGACTCTCCCCTTGTGGAGCCGGACTTGCGGGGGCTGGTATCGTCGGCTCGCCTTCACTCTCAATAACCCTCCTCTACTCCTGCGGCTACCGGGGTGGATGCCGAGCACACATCTGCTCCCGCTTCCACCCGAGATCATGAAGGTATGTCCCTGACCCCCTCATTTTGTATACGATTTTAACTGACGCTCGCTCCTCCCACTCACTATCTCGATTTCCCTGTGTAGGCTTCCCTAACCGATCTGGGGATGATGACGCAGCCGAACAGGCCGTCTACTCGCCCCTTCCATCCTTCCTTCCTCCCCGCCTTCTTCTCCGGCCTCCTGCCCTTCCACCTCCTCCATCCTTCTCCCCATCTCCTCGGCCTCCTCCTGCCATGAAATGGAATTTACCGCCATCACGTAGCATTCCCGAGCTGCCTTGGGGTCGCCACGAACCCGGACCTGGATCCCGTCCACGTTGAACTTGAGACATTGATGGAAGGAGGAGTGAACGCATCGGAAGGCGCTGATGAGGGGCCTCCCAAAAATGGCGTTGTAGTTGCTGGGGGCCTCCACTATGACGAATCGACAGTTTCTGGACTGTCCCCCCAAGCTGACATGGAGTCCCACTCCCCCCTCTACTTCTTTCCTCTCCCCCGAAAAAACCGAAGAGAGGCCCATCGGAGGCCAGCACCCTCTTGGCTTCTACTTGCATGGCATCGAAGGGCTTCTTGAAGATGTTGTTGACGGAACTCCCATTGTCAATGAGGATCCGGGAGACTGTGAAATTCTCGATGGCTGTCTGGATGACCAGCGCATCGCAGAAGGGGTCATCATGACCCGGCATATCCTCCCTTGAGAAGGTGATCCTCTCCTCTGGGGGTGGAATCTGAGATGTGGAGCCGATGCTCCTTCGGTACATGGTGTGGAGGCTTGCCCTCCGGGAAGCCTCGACTCCCACCCCCCCATGGATCACTTCGATCCCTTCTCGGGTCCCCACATCGGCCCTGTCTTCGCAACGATCCCCCTCCGCCTGAGGTCGGACTTTCTCAATCCGCACCTCCTGATGATTCCGTTGCTGCCGCTGCTGCTCCCTATTCTCCCGCATCTTGAGGAACTCCGGACATGTGACCGTCGTGTGCCCCTCCTCTTGAAGGTAGTCGCAATAGGGCAGGTCTACCCTGAACTCCCTCCTCCTCCTTAGTTGCCATCTCCTTCGCCCCCCCAGGGCGATAGCCATGGCCTCCTCCTGGTCGGGAAGAGGCGGTCTTTGGCCCTGCCTCCCTCCCTGGGGGTAAAACTGGCCACGCCCGCCTTGGCGGTTGTCTCCCCCCTGAAAACCCCTCTGTGGCCCTTGATCCTGCCACTCCGGCCTCCAACCCAATCGGTTGTTTGGCTCCTAACGCCCCCACCTGTGCTGCTACAACTGCTTGTTCTCTCTGCCGGGGCTCGACCCTTCTCTCCTTCCTAGTCCCGACCTCCCCTTGGCTTTTCCTCCTCCACGGCCCACCTGGCCAACCTCCGAGCGAACTCTGGATGTGCTGCCTCCATGTCGGCCTCCCTTGCCGCCCTTTCCAGGAGCACTTCGAAAGACACCGGAGGCGTCCTCTTCAACTCCATGGCGAAGAACCCGGGTTGGAGACCCAGGGTGAAGGCTACCATCATGGTGTGCCCTGGAATCTCTTGTGCCTGAGACAGTTCTTCCTGAAACCTGTCCAGGTAACTTCCCAGGGTCTCCCTACTTTCTGCCTGACACGGAACAAGGACTCGACCTCCCTCTTCCTCTTCTTTGAGGTGGTGAATCTCAGCATGAATCCCCTGCGCAAATCCTCGAAGCAGTAGATGGAACCGGCCGGGAGCTGATGAAACCACTCCCTCACTTTCTCCCTGAGGGTGATGGCGAAGAGACTACACTTGAAGCCATCCGACATCTGTCGGATTGACACCACGTCTTCGAACCACTTGACATGCTGGATCGAATCTCCCTTCCCTGAGTAGTAGGACATCTCCGGCTCTCGGAACCCTTCTGGAACGGTGGCTGATGAAACGAACTCGCTGAAGGGACTTCCTCCTTCCGCCGGGCAAGTTGGGAACTCCCTCCCCACCGTCTCGCCAAATAGGTACTCGCCTGCCGAGCCTGGGAAGAGGACTCGCCCCCTCGGCTCGCACTCCCCCTCGCTCGCGACCTCCTTCCCCGCGCGTCTGAGGGGCGCATCGTTGCCTAGCGCTGGATCGGCGACCACGGGAACCGCTGGCGTCGTGCTCTCGGCTCGCATGCCGAGTGCGACCCTGATGAGTCCGAGCACTTCCTCCCTGAGCTCCGCGGACATCCCCGCCATCGCGGGAGGGGGAGGGGGTGGCGAGCTCGCCCTGCCTGAACCTTGCCCCTCGTCTCTTGCCATCGGTCCTGCGGAAGATTTTCTGTGCTGACCACGCTCCACGCTCACCGCACCAAAGTGTTGAAACCGAAAAATCGGTCCCAGTGGAGTCCGACCCTTGCGGAAGGGTTGATCACACACTTACTTCTCTACCCACAAGCCCAAGTGGCAAGGGAGAAGGACCGGGAACAGACCCAAGGCTTTAGCACGGAGGTCCCACCACACACCCGGAAGATCTTAGAGCGCTTCCCCTCCTTAGCCAAGTGCTGAAGCTAAGGTACCTCAGAAAGCACTAGAAGACCGGGCACAAGAAAGCGTGTCCCCTGAGGTACCCCTTGGGTCCTATTTATAGGAAAAGGTGGTCTGCAAATAACCAGGCGTCACTGTTTTCGAGGAATATAGGCAATCCAAAAAAAAGGGGGTAACATGGTAAAAACACCCCACAACTGAAGGGCGAGCCGGCCCTGAGAAGAGCTCATTGAGTGGGGGTGGCGAGTACGGGCGCGAGAAGGCTCCCCTTGCGCCGAGGTGAAGAGCGGCGAGTAAACTCGCCTTTCGAAGCGCCGTGGACCTAGCTCGCCTCGCCTCAAGCCTGGGAAAGTCGGGTCTGAATCCCCTACTCGCCGATGACGGTCGCGCGGGTACTCGTCAACCCCGTGGCTCTATGCGAGCACGTACTCGGCCGGGCCCATGATGAATGGCTTCCTCTCGTTGGGCTAAGCTCCATGATCTTCGAGCTCGGCTTTCTCTCGTCGGGCTCAGCTCCATGATCTTCGAGCTCGACCCGACGATTGCCGAGCCCATACTCGGCTTGCTGGGCTTGGCATACCCTGCTGAACTCGCTTGGGGTTCGGGGGCGGTCTGGGCCGGCCGGATCGGCTCCTGTTAGCTCACTCGCTGGATACGGGGTTGTACAAATATATTTAATTTCTCATATATGCAACTAGTCAAACTGATAGGGCAGCCAGTCAGACTCTCAGAGTAAAGTGTGTTTCTATATTGCCAATAATGGATCAGCCCAATATAAATATTTTAAGTCCTAGGTCCTATATGAAAGATAGTCTTCCTTTGGGCTGACAGTCGTTGCATATGATTTATCCCAAAATCCAAAATATTTATGTCGAACCATATAGGAGTGTGTGATCTAGGCCAAAATGACACCCTTCCTTGGGATTAGTGCTTCACGTATGGACCACACAAATCTACGCAACTAAAACTTTACTCTGTTGTCAAGCTAACTAGTGTGAATGTCGCAATCTAGGCCTTAAAGTGGTAGGGGCCTTCCTTTAGGCTTCCCCTTGCACCTCAAGTTGGTTACCAGATTAAAACATTTACATTGGTCATTTAACATTATTTATGGTCTAGTCAAGTGGATGTCTTCCTTTAGGGCCGACTACCACTCGCACGAGTCACAAACACATTTAGAGCCCCTTAATATGTATACAAAATTATAATTTTGAGATAGTGAATGTGGAGTTAGTGGAAGCGTAAATATACATTTTGAAATGACTTTACAATCTAAAGGAGAAAAAAAACTAATCACAAACAAAAGGAAGGTTAGACGATTTTATCCCTAAAGAGTGGACTGTATCCAAGTCCTCTGACGGCAATGGCAGTATTAGAGGACGGTGCATGAAGGAGAAATCGTGCATGCATGGAGCGGCGACAGTAGTTGGTTAGAGCGGCTACCCGACCCAAAAGGATGAAAAATGCCGCTCAGCCACAACGCCATCAGAGCTTTGTTGCTCGACAAGATTGCTGCCTGCAATATTATGAGAAGCCATCAGTGTATGCGGTGACCCTGTCTTAATGGCAGACTGCTGTCTACAACTGGATGGGAGGACTCCGTCGAGCAAGAAGAAGGGGGAAATGTTGCCGGATAACCGGAAGAAAAAAATTTCATACGAAGAAAACCGCATATAGAACATTCAGATCTATGAAAGAACAAATCTAGATCAATCATAAATGAAAGAAACCAAACTAATAAAAATATAAACATTAATCTGAGAAGAATGAAGGAAGAGCTCCATTAATCTAGGAACCTCTGATACCACTTATAAACTCGCAAGCGAAGGATCTCTTGCTGAATCTAATAGAGAGCAAGGATCTCCATACCTGTCGTCATGGATGAGATGCACTTGTTTGTGAAAGGATCTGGGAAGATAATCCTGAGTGGGGGGAGTTCTTCTTCCAGAAACCTAAGCCCCTCTTTATGATACTCTCAGCCGACAAGATTTTAAGAGAGAAAGTGATCTTAGGTTATTAAGGGGAACCAAACCCAAGCCTTATATATAACCATATCCTTAACCACCCATCACAGATCTATGGGTTACGATTAACTTAACTCAAGTTCTACACATAACTAAGTTGAGCACACATTTATATCCAACTACACCCTTGGCAAAGGCACAACGAAAACACAACTAGACCTTGCCATGATTACAACTTACTAGGTCACTTGCATGGTCAAAACATTAGATGGTGAACATGGTCAATATGACCCATGTTGGCCCACGTACAAGATAACGTCTAACAGTTGATTGTCTATAAAGGTGAACCAAATGATGATCTGTGAGATTAAACTACTCACGAGCTATGTGATGTTCCAAAAAAAGATAAATGCTCGGAATCTAGAATTCTATAAGGACGAAGAAATGAAGAATAATGAAAACTATTATCTGATGCAATGATACCTGCTCTGGCAGCTCTGTCTGACCACCACTGTAGTTTTGCTAAAGATTGGAGTATCTCGATTGTGCTCAAGGACAAAGAGGAAGAGGCCATAGGATGACACAACCACACAGGCCATTAGTGACAACGAAGGGTTTGACCCTCCGAGGGGAGAAATCTATGACTAAAATGTCAATCTCAAGCAAGTGCACACATAGGTGGAAGGCAATATAGGGATATTAGGGCCCATGAAACTGAAGTAAGCGGGGGAATCATTAAAAATGAAAGCCAGGATTTCATTTCCATCATTTACATGACCGGGTGTGTCTTCACCTAGTTTCGCTCGTGATTTCATAGGTTCTAAATAATACAACCCCTTAGATAACATGAGCCATGAATATTAATATATTCATACTATTATTTGCATAGGCTTCATTTGAGAGAGTGATTGCGGTTGTAAAAGGATATGTTGTAAATGAAGATTTGCAAATGAAGCTTTTTAATACTGGTTATAGGAAATAGAGATCTTTTTGGATAGTCTGTGTTTACATACCTTTAAAATCTCTCCTCCCGATAATTAAGCATGTCTGAGGGAAGATTTTATGCCCAGAAATGCCTCCTTACGGTGACACCAACATGCAGGTTAATCATCATCATAAGATGCCAATTCTGTCGGCTAGTACAATCATATCACATTGCCAATGAGAAAAGAAGTAAAATAAAATCAAGTCCACAATCACATCATATATATATATATATATATATATATATCAAAAGATAGATAATAGTCCACAATGAGAAAATAGTTGAAGAGTAATAAGTGCTTAAGCCCGATACATGTCCAAAGGTAAAAGCATATACTCTCTCTCTCTCTAGTACATCTAGCGGAAGCTAATCAAATGATCACACATCAACCTGTCATTTTGTAGTAGCGGTAGTAGTAGTAGTGCATGACAACAGCTCATCAAGACCTGTCTCCTCGTGTTGTTGGTCCTCCAGACTATATTTTTGCTGCGTCACCATGCACTCCTAAAAAGATATGTTCCACCGACTGTTAGTCAAAAGACGAAGCCATTGTCATCTTTGTCTTACCCCCACGACTCCCAGGTACCGCGCGAGAGGAAGAAAGTCAAGGACAACAAAGCAGAATGGAAAAACAGCTAACATGACACTATCAAACCGTTTATATATTATGCAGTAATTAGTAGAAGTAGTAACAGTGGAATCAGTAAATAAGTAAAAAGTAAGTAATAAGTAAAGTAAACAAGAACAACTATACTACCATCACAAAAGTGTACCTTAACTTATATGAATGCTCATACAAACTTATAAGTTAAGATTTCTAATTAAAATAACTCATCATATAAAAGAGCCCACACTAATTTATATGATGAGGATCTGCTAGGAATAAATGTTTAGATATGCAATGTAATGTTTATGATTCATGCAAGTATAACTCACCCACACAAGTCAACTCTATGCGCACAGACCTTTTGTTCTCACTCTTTTGAGGTAGCTAACCTCTCGGGCACCCCCGTCATGGTCAAAAGGTAGCTGGGGATAAGGAACCTCCCCACTCCTAGGTGGGTATACCCACTATCAAGCCTAAGCCCTATGTATGCGTCTATACCCATCTCTAGTGTACTATAGAGTCTCTGCGTACCCATTGCTGTAATATACCAGTCTTAATGGCCAAGTGATAAGTTTTTAGAAAAGTGTCACCCTCCAGACTAAGCTGGCCCTCTTGGCCTTATCGACTTGTCAAGTCTACGTACTACCGTCGGTAGGACCTAACACATCAAATACAAAAACAAAGTATCACTTGCATCCATTTGAGCCTCTAGCTCGCAGGACTAACCCGTCCTCATATCATAACCTTCCTGAGCCTCCAAATCGCAGGAATGATGAGTCCTGACCCACTCCATCTCATAACAAGGGACAAGGTTCATTTTATTTTTTACTCTCCTACTTAGACAACTCTTGTCTATTATTAAATATACTTAGGACATAAGGTGAATCTTGGACTTTCTGAGGTCTACCCGGTGAAGGTGTTGCAACAGTACAAGGAAATATGATGGGCTAAATAGCAAATCTCCCTTTCTCAAGATATTTACTATTGTTAGTGACTACCCATTATCAAACCTCTCTCATTGTTACTCCTGATCTATCATAAGGTGGGTTATACCTATTATAGGAGAGCAATGATATTTCGTCAATCTCTGAGCTTAACTACTCTCCTTAAAGTCCATGCACACTAACTTACATCACCTATTGGTAAATACCTTAGGACTCCAACATACATCAAATCATAATCCTAACCATATCCGAAACCTATATATATATATATATATATATATATATATATATATATATATATATATATATATATATATATATATATATATATATATATATATATATATATACATACCACTATGCTAACTTATTTGACTATAATTGAATTTCCTAAAATATTTATCACTAGAGGATTTGTACATTAAGTGTCACTTTCATGGGTCCAAATAGTATAAATTACTTTTTATAGGTTCACAATGGTAAATAAATGATCTGGACCAAATATAAAGATTTTCTAGTAATATTTACTTTTAAATTTCTAATTATTAAAATCTAATCCACAAGGTCACATTACACAAAGAGTAATGTAAATACTCATCCCATAATTTCAAAAAAATTACTAGAGGTCACAAATGTTAGAGGATTAGTTATTCCAGAGATTCATAATTTTCTAATTCAATTTGAAAACAAGTATTTCCATAATATGAAAGAGGAAAAATGGTAATTATAATAGCAACCCTAAGATCATAACATCCAAAAATTTCAAATACTTTACCAAGGGTGTACAATGCTAAAATAATGCTACTGACAAAATTTCATGATTTTTGCAACTATTCATGTTACATTAATTTCATTAATGCATAAGCGTAATAATATAAAAATAATTCAATTGCCATGCAGGTTCGACTCCAAATATTTTAAAACTCTCTGAGAAGGTGTGTTTTCACTAACTTTGTGCACGCCCAATTTTACAGAAATTTATCAAGGTGTTCTTGCTAAAATCACAAAAAATTATTTTTGGCTAAATGCACACCAGACTCCTTAAGCCTTGGCTCCTTGCAAGTTGAATTCACCAACATGTAGAGGTCAAATTGGCCGTAAAATTTTATCATGGTCTTTTAATGACCTAATGGACCTCCTAACCAAAACCTGAATCTATATGAGTTGTCTATTCACTTATATTTCAATAATTCAATTAATCAAATATTGAACAAAACTATTGAAAAATGTGCCCCAAAAATCTTATTTTTGGGAAAATAGTGTATCTAGAGTACATGCAGGTTTGGTCAAAATTTTAGCTCCATGCATACAACTATGTGAATGTTATTCACAATCAAAGTTCTGTCCTTCCTAAGGACCAGTCCCACTAAAACTTCCCTATAGGGATCTTTAGGGCTCCAAATTTGTTGATTTTAATTTCTAGAAAAAGTAGCCATATAGGGCTACAAATGTTGTCACTGACAACTTTTCCATATTTAGCCTCTGATGGCCCTAATTTTTTGTTTAAAAATCGATAAATAACTGTGATAAATCATAACATTAATATTATTACTATAATATATATAAAATGTTATATGCATAATATATATTATAATTTATGCACGAATCTTGAATAAAAATTAACTACATTCAATCTCGATTTCCCGGCCATACGGCCACCTCCCCAGCCGACCACCGCCACCACCACCTTTGTTGAGGTGGTGGCTATCGATTAGCGGTAGTTTGGCTACCGGAGGTTGTGGTTTTCGATGAACCCGACACCCACTATTTTTCCAAAAATCTACATTTTTCTCACATTGGATCGGGCTCAATTTAGCCCGATTTCTCTCCTGATTGTTCTAGGATGCTAACACAAGAGGAGAGGAGGATAAACAGACCTTTAAGCGGGCTAACAACGGGTGTTTTGATGGTGAGCCATGGAAGAGGTATTTTCCGATGAGCTTGCTCCAACCCATGATCCTGAGCCTGATTTCTCCAAGTAAAAGCTCCGCTCGACTGATTGTGAGGTGGGGAAGATGATGAAAGGGTCCAATGGAGCTAAGGAGGAGTATTTATGAAATAGCCATGAGAGGTGGTTCGTCCATGGGCATTGAATGCTACCCTTAATGGTGGTTGGCTGGAAGTAATGGGGAATTGGTCCCAAAACACTTGGGGAGTCCAGTGGTGGCTTTGGGAGATGAAAGGAGTGACTTATTGCCTCCCTCCATTAATTCTTCTTCGACCCATTAATATTTGGGGGAATTTTCCCATTTACCCCATTAAATACTATGGAATTCCCTTAATCATAATATTTTAGATGAAATTGTGTTAGTGGGTTGCAGGATAGGTCTTGGTTCAAGGCCTTAGCCAATTGGAATTGGTTGAGCCTTTATTTTTCTCTTTTAGGCTCAATTTTGACCATAGTTGACTTGGGGTGTTGACTTGGTCAACTGATGGGTTGACTAGTTCCATGAGTTAGTCTTGAGTCCTATGACACCACTCAATATGGGTTGTGCCATGGTGGGACCCCAATTGGGCCAATTTATCCAAAAGCTGTATGTTTGACTAAAATTTCCCTGGGTTTGACTTTAGTCAAATTGGAGAAATTGGTGTCCACTTGATGGGGCTTTTGAGTCCATTGGGTGCCTAATGATATTATAAGACTAGTGTTGAGGTTAATTTGATCATGTAAAGTCTAATTGAGCGAATTAGGGTTGAATTGACCTATGTTGACCTTCAGTTGACTTTGGTCAAACCCATGCAATTGGCCTACTAAATCATGAATTGACTGGTCAATTGTCTCCTCCGTAGGGTTAGGGATGTATTAAGATTAATTTGAGTTGGTGAACCCTATTTAAGGTGAATTAAACTAAGCTGACTTGTGCTCCTTGTTGTGCACTTAGTGATTTATCTTAGTTCAAGGTAACCTAGGATTACCTCCTTATCCTAACTCACCACTCAAGCACTAACACTATCAAGGGGTCTTGAAGGAATAAAGATGTTACAATACTTGTTCAGAATATAGAATCATTTGGCAAAATAGCTGTGTGTTATTATTGTTATAAAATCGTGATAGTGTTACAAATACAAATTTTATCAACTCGAAAAAATCCACACTTACACAAACAAAATAGAAAACCTATATACATCAACGTTTGCATAAACTCAAAATACATATAAATGCCAAAATATCAAAAACTCAAAATACATTTGTTTACTATGCAGATACTCCAAATACGTTCAAGCTCTGTGTTGTTGTTTGGCAATAGAGTCATGCAGTGACGACATCTCATTAACATCTACTTGAATCCCCCTAACATTATCTCAAATTGAGCTTTCATTAATTTGTCATGTTCTTCTTTGAAGGCCCACCGGGTAAATTAAATGTTCATCTTCATGACAAGCTCGAAAATGAGTGTCTGAGCAGATGTGTGCCTGCGAATATAATTATGCAAAATTGTTGTTGCAATCACAATGTCTCGTTGTTTTGTAAAACTATATGACAGCATATCCCTAAGTATCTTCCAATCTTTTTCCACACTCCGAAGGACCGTTCTAAAATTTGGTAAATGATATCTTATATAGGCCTACTGCCCCTTCTTAAAATTGGAAAATGATACCGTGTTCCTGAATATGGTTTTTAAAAAAACCACGTTGTACTGGATATCTGACATTAACTACATAATATTTACCTGCAAAATTTAATATTATTTATGTGAGAATAATGAGAGTACTAAAAATTTGGATTAAAAATTGCTGAAATCTCAAGATATAAACTTCTCATCTGGTGGCAGATACGAGAAATTATAACTCGGGTTCATAAGGGCACACTAAAATATATGGTTTTCATGAGTCAAACTCTCTCAAACTGCTATTACAATTATGAAACACATATTGAAATCATAAATCGCCAAAACATTTTGTGTTGTTATTTCATGCCGACCAATATAGGAAATATGTTGATCAGCAGGAACTCGAGCATCCACATGTGTTCCATCAATAACTCTTATATAGTCCTTAAAGAATGGTATGTATTAAGCATCATTCAATATTTTTGGGGGAATATCACTGAAAAGATGATCTACAAGCGTGATGACATCACAAGATAATCTCTTAATAGCAGTGATACCCTTTACAAAAAATATACTTATACTTTCAGTAGAGTGTTGGAATCATTTGCCTGCAAGTTACATTGGTACATTATGACCTAAAATATTCAAAGTAATTAAAAGACATCTCATGGTAGAATTCTCCTAGACCCTACAATCCATATTATTGCATGAGGAGTAGTAGCAAATCTCCAAATATTAGCTTCGACATTCTAAAAGATGAAATTATGAGGGTGTCCATTGAGAAGTTCACCATGCCATTTAACCTCGATTTGGCTTAATGTTATGCAAGCTATATTTGATGATCCACTAGCCCTGATTGATGTTATGCAACAACACCAATTCTTTTCATACCAAGTTTGCAACCACTAAGCTTTCAGTTCTCTCGAATTCTCATAAAAGTTTCTCGATTATGTTTCTCCATCAGAAAAATGGTGTAGTAGTTGTAGAAGTCATAACTGGAATCATCCATAACCTCAGGATCTCGAGTTCTATAATAGTCATAAGAATTCTATATAAAGAAGAAGATATCTTGATGTAACATCTCATTTCCTTCTAAACCCACTTAACACAAATTAGGGTAGGATATGCGGTGATTATGATGAATTAGTCTAGGTGGTGAACTTATGACCCAATGAGCTAGGGTGAACTCATATGGGGCCCACTATAGTGTACATGTCAACCTTGGTCAAACTAGACCAAATTGAACCCACACGTGCAAATTGACACCGCCACTATGTCCCTAACCCTAAAGGAGACTCACTTGACTGTAAGACCCATGGTGGGGTCAACTGATTTGCTAAATAGGCTAAAGTCAAACCTAGGTCAACTAAACCATAATTGGCTCAATTAGGCATCACAACTCACCCCACCACTATATTCCAAACCTAATAAGAGTGCATTGGACTGAAAAGCTCCAACACTTGGTCACCAAATAAGCCAAATTGACTAAAGTTAACTTTGGGTCAACATAACCCAAATTAACCCAATCAAGGATCAATTGGTCTTCAATTGGCCAAATTGACATAAACCCCAACCATATAACATCATTAGGGACTCAATGGACCCAAAAGACCCATCATTGGTCATCCAATTTGACCAAAGTCAAACTTGGCCAATTTTTGTCAAAATCACACCTTTTGAGTCAATTGGCCCAATTGGGGGCATCACCATGACCTAACCTACATTGGGTGGTATCACTAGACTCAATACCAACACATGGGACCAGTCCACACATCAAATGACTAAGTCAAACCCTAAAGTCAACTATGCTCAACATGAAGCCTAAAAGAGGAAATTGAGAATTAAACCCAATTTCAATGGGTTAAATTCATGAACCATGACCCAAACAGAGCCCAATAGCCTAATTACCCCTCATGCCCTCTAATTTTTGAGAGATATTACATGTGAGGGGGAAAATTGGATCCCCCCCCCAATTTTTATATGGGACAAAGAGAGATTTACGGAATGAGGGCCACATGGCACCTCACTCCTGAACCTGACCACCCTCAATGGAAACTTCATAAACACGTCTCCCTCACTCAGTCCAACCATTCCATTAGCTTCAGAAGGTGGAAGGAATTTGGATTAGTGCCCTGGATTGAAGAAAATGGCGAAGAATTTAGAGATCAAGCAAGCTCGCAGGAGAGGAGAAAATCCATGGCCAATCGCCGTCATTGGTCCCCAATCAAGGTATGTTTCTCCTCCTCTCTTTCTGTGCTAGTCATCTAAATCAACTAGGAGAGACATCAGGCTCAATTAAGCCCAATCCCATTAGAGGAAATAAAGAAATTCCATGGTTTTGTGAGTTCTCGGGTTCTCCAAAAACTTCCACCTTCGACGGCCAAGTCTCCGCCAAGCATCAGCCCCCACTTCAACATTTGGAGACCTACATCCCTTTGTAGGGTTGTTTTACAGAGATATTTCCTTAGGGAGGGACAGACACAAAAATAGGTGTACATATCATATAACAAATTGCATGGCCCTAGGATTCTAACCATACTAGTATATACCATAGACACACCCCCTTTCAAAAAATGAGAATTTTTTGAGAAAATATTTCTATAATTTTGTGAAAAATGTCATTTTTCATATGTTAATTAAATATGTGGTCAAATCAACTTCAATTGACCAAAATTTTGGATGAAATGCTTTTTAGGCCATAATAAGTCATTGGTAAATTTTCGAGTCCATTTGAACCTCTGCATCTTGGTGGATTCCACATGCACGACTTAGGGCATATATGAAATTAAATGTGTTTTAGTCAAAAATGTGTATTTTTTAAATTTAGCACAAAGGCCATGATGCATGTCAATTAAATTTTGTTTAGGCATCTGTTATGATAAAAGGAGTCATCGTTAGGAAAATTAGGATTTTTAGGATCAAAAATCCTAGGAAATTAATTATAATTCTTTTTATAACAAAAGTGTATTAATGAAATAAATGTTACTAAATGGCTTAGGAAAAATCCAAACATATTTCACATGGTTATAATTGATGTTTTAAATATCTGGAAATTTTGGTAGGATTTTTGGAAGTAATATTCATGGAGAATTCAAGAGGATGTAAATTATGACACATTTGTATTAATGAAATTTTTATGATCAATATTAACTAGAAAATTCTAAAATTTTGGCTAGGCTGTGTCTCAGTCATTCCAAAGCTACAGTAATTTTCTCAGAATTTTAGAATTAGTTATTTCAGTACTTACTGTATAATGTTACATATTCACCCTTTTAATTAAATGTGTAAATTATGGATATAAACTTTCTGTAAAATTGTGAAACTCTGTAAGTCATGATATTTATTCACTTAGTACCACTTGAAATTTTATTAGGGTATTTTGAGTTATGGATATGGCACTTCCTTTAAAAATTGATGCAAGTCAAGTATTTAATGAACTTTATTTATGGATAAATTAATTTGAAATTTTATGAAATTCTGTTCATTCCTTAATTTGGAATGATGAACCTATGGTATTAATTTTAGCTCAATTGGACATGATATAATGAAGGCTGCAACTTAAAGAACAAAAGTAGTTCAATTTCATTCTTGTCTGCAAATAGTATAAAATTGTTATATTAATTAGACCAACATGATCACTTAGGAAATTAATGAAATTTGAAACATAGCTATAATACAACATTTATATCAGCCCCTAGAAGTTGTAGAAGTTTTGGATAACTCTCATAATATACTTTTGAAATTAATTTAGAATCATGTCACACTTCTAAATAAATGAATAATTGGGGTCGTAATCATCTTGGAAAATTATGATAATCATTCAGGAAGATATTATAATTATGGTGCATCATTTGTGTGAGCTTTTAGGCATGTAGATAAATATGTAAGATTTGCTCCACACTTAGTGTGTCAGAGGTCTAAATAGTTAAGAAACATTCAAGGAAATCTTTTGCTTTAAGGGTAAGACTTGGAATGTTATTATAGAAGTCAATCTTGATTAAGTTAGTGCAAAATGAAAAACCATAGAATTCTGGTTGAAGTCTCAAGGCAAGTGAATATGGATACTAAGGGTAAGTATTAGTCTTGGAGTACGACGAAAGATCGTCACTCTCTTATAAGTATCATAAGACATTTAAGTTTGCTTAAGAGCAACAATGAGAGTGGGTTATTAGTAATGGGTAGCCACTAATAAAAGTAATTTTCCTAGAAAGGGGATTTGGGCTTCAGCTCATTATATTCCCTAGTACTACTACAAGCCCTTCACCGAGTAGCCCTCGGGTAGTCCAAGATTTAAGTTAAACTTCTAAGGATAATCATAATTAGATAAGAGTAATCTAATTAGAAGAATAGAAGATACAGTAAACCTCATACTGTGTTATGGGATGGAATGGTACATGACGGGTTAGTCCTGCAAGCTGAAGGCTCGGGAGATAGTAATATCATGATGGGTTTGTCCTGCGAGCGGAAGGATCCGGAGATAGTAATATAAGGATGGTTTAATCCTGCGAGCTGAAGACTCGGGAGATAGTAATATCAGGACGGGTTAGTCCTACGAGCTGAATGATTGAGTGATTATAATATCAGGACAGGTTAGTCCTACAAGCTGAAAGCTCAGGATATAGTAATAACATGATGTGTTAGTCTTGGGAGCGAAATGCTCGGGAAGTTGTAACATTAGCACAAGTTAGTCCTGCGAGATGGAGGCTCAAGAAGTTTTATATCAGGACGGGTTAGTCCTTCAAGCTGGAGGATCGGGTTGAGATAAACTTTCATGTGCATAGAAACAAATTTGTGGCCAGTCTTCTATATTGGGCCAGTCATTGCACTGATGATAGTACGTTAACTCTAGCGAGGTGTAAGGGTTTGAGGTGCCAATATGTTGTTTATACTATGGTATGGAGGATAATCTCCGAAAACGCACACTCAACCATAAAGACTAGTGGGATGTCCAGTAATTAGTATGCAGGTACTCTAGAGTGCACCTAGGTTGTGTACAGAGGCGTATGAAGGGTCTCGGCCAGATAGTGTGTATACCCGCCTAGGAAGTGGAGGTGCCCGCTCTACTATTGTCATAGCTATAATGGCGGTGCTATAGAGTTTAGCTAACTCCGAAAATGGAAAACTAAACGACTATGATCACAGAGTCGTGTGAGTGAGTTACACTTGTTTGAATCAAAACATGGCATAACATACATACATATATAAGACATACATAATGCAGATCTTTATCATATAAATTAGTATGAGCTTTTTTATATGATAATTTACAATTCCGAAAATCTTAACTCATAAGTTTTTATGAGCATTTATATAAGTTAAGGTACTCTTGTGTTGATAGTGTACTAGTACTTATTTAGTTTACCTGCGTCGCACTTACTTACTTTATATGATTCTACTATTTTATTCTTCAACTGATTACTGCTTCTAATATTTATTACTTCTGCTGTTTACTGCTTATATATATACTGCTAGTTAGAGCCTTATCACCTGCTTTTTTATACTACTTTGTTGCCCTCCTCTTTCTTCCTCCTGCGCGGAGCCTATTAGTCACGAGAGTGAGGCGAGGACAAATCAACTTAGCCTTTTTTGACTAACGATCAGTGGACCACAACATTTTATGAGCACATGGAGCCGCAACTGCAGTACCACGCGGAGGTTCAGCAGCTCGAAGAGGCAAGGCTTGAGGAGTAGTTGTCGCGCACTATTACTACCACTATAGGACATCACTACGATGAGTGTTTTGTTTTAGCTTCTGCTTAGAGATGTTGTGAGAGAGAGAGATTTTATACTTTCTTTTGGTATAAACCGGACATAAGCCCTTAATCTTTTTTGTACTCATTGTTGGACTACTATTTCATATACATATGATGATATGATGTGATTTGTGAACTTATTATTGTAGTTTTACTTATTTTCTCAAATTGGCCTAAAGGCTGCATCATGTAACACCCAATTATGTAGGATGTTTCAGTTATCTCATCCATCATCAAAATCATTGGCCTCTTATTTTTTATCTTACTTTTTCCCTTACCCTTCAGTTTTTTACTTGCTTCAGCAGAATTTAATAACTAATCCATGTTCTGTGTGTCATCTCCAACAGACAAGTCATCTTTGTCAATTAATTCGTGCTCAAAATTTCTAGGATTTGGGGCTCATGCAAGATCTCCAGTTACTGCGGCCTAGCTAAACATCATATGTAGCTTCTCTTCTAACTCAGGGGATATGCCAGAGAACTGAAACTTTCTTGTACTCGGAAGAACCCGACATGAAAATGAATATGCATTAGATGAATCATCAATAATTTTAGTATAGTAGAAATAAGAGAAATAAAAACAAGTTAATTACTTTGAGTTGTTATTTCCACCAATCTTCTGAAGCAGCAATAATTTTGCAAATAGGATCTCAACCCAAGCCTGCCTCACAACCTTTAAGCTCTCTCCATAACTTCCAATTTTTCTTTAATTGATCCCACTTGTTCTTCATTTGATTTCGAACAGATGACTTGCTGTGTGAGCAAAGAAATTAGCGAGCTTCGTTGGTTCTCATAAAGAAATTCTTGTACGAGCAAATCCACACGAGCAGCTCCACACGTTCAAGCAAAGAAATTACCATACGAGCAGCTCCTAATAGGCTTCTCCAGTGCTCGTTTGCTCTTAGCAGGCTTTGCCTGCATTTGAGCAGGTTGTGCCCGTATATGAGTACTTACTTTTATTCAAAACATATATGTATGACTACTTAAAATGACCGTAAAAAATATGAATCAGTATTTATATTTTTATTTTGTGAAAAAATGTTGATTTTTATCTAAAAATCAATTTCTCTCTCTCTCTCTCTCTCTCTCTCTATCCCTCCCTCATGTAGGGATGGGAGGGCTACAAAGATTCCCTCTCCCTACCTCCTCCTATCCCTTCTCTCCAAACTACTTTTTAATGTAGTTAAAGATATACATACTATATATAAAGATATTTATAAATATGAATAGTGTAAGTCCGTTGGGTGCGTGATGGCTGCTGCTTTATTAAATAAAAAATACCTTATATACCACCAATACATACCTCTAGTATATCTTTCTCCATCATAGATGGATCTCCGATTGATGCACGAGTGCTCGGAAGTGATCTGGGGTATTACAATGTGGGGCGGTTGATGTCAAACAAAAAATTAATATCTACAAAGGGCCAACATAGTGTCGCTATGAAGGAAGAAGCTGCCACGCCTTAACTGGTGTGTCACAACTTAGCGCGGTTCAAGAAAAACAAAAGGTTAGTATCTTTGCATGTTAGGAATATCATCACCATGGAGGAAGAAGTTGTCGTAACTATTCTGGGGCATCACAACTTAGGCGGTTGGCGGTAAACGAAAATTTAATATCAATGCATGACCGAAATAGTGTCACAGTAGATGAAGATGTTGTCGTGTTAGCTCATTGCATCAATTTACAAGCCAAAATCCAAAATTGACTGGGAGGAAGTAGAGATGGTGGTTAAATTGGTTGTCGTTGTCGCCACTAATGGCAAGATTAGATTTTATATCTATAAATGCAAGACATGCAATATATGTTGGGGTCCAGCCCCTAAGGAGGCACAAACCAAGTAGGTGTTGGAGGTGTGCTGCTCTGGAACTCGACTAGAAAGCTGTTTGGAATTCTACTTGACATCAACTAGATTCGGCTAGACATTAGCCCAAATTCAGCCATATTTGACTTGACATCAACTCGAATTCTACCATATTTGACTTGACGTCATCCCAAATTTTGGCCAAATTTTACTTGACATCGGCAAAAATTTCAACTTGATGGTCGGAGCCTGTTTCCCAAGTTCCACGATTTCAGACATCGGATCGCCTTAGGGGTTGATCTAAGGGGAAAAATTGCCTTGCCATTTTGCCGTAAATAGTTTGTGTGCTTGGCAAAAATCAATTACTCCAGATTTGAGTGGTCCAGAATTGAGATAAAAGGGTTCTTGTTTCGGGAAGAAGCTCTTGTCTCCATAATTACAGGAGAAAATTCTTCAGGAAGAAGAATAGAAGTTTCTCACAGATCGGTGTCTGGTCCCTGAAATGGTATCTCGCTCTTATCTTTTCTTCATTTTGTTGAGGAGAAATTTTGAGTTTGTGACCAATTTCTTGAAGAGAGAAGTTTTTTCACTGTGAGTTTGGAAGGGGATTCAATCTGTGAATCAAGGGGGATCTAGGTTGGGCAAACATAGAAGTTCTTATTGTAATCCTTATTATTTAATAGTGGATTTTGAGTACTCTGCCCTGTGGTTTTTCCCTCAGTGAATTGAGAGGGGTTTTCCCACGTAAATCTTATTCTTATGTGCTGTGTGATTTTTTTTTGAAATTGTTGTTTTTATCTTCTTGTGAGCTCGGATCGCCCAAACATAGTGGGATATTCTTCTTTTCTAACAAAGTGGTATCAGAGTCAGGTTCACTTGGACCATCGAGCTATTGGAGAAGATGGAGTAGAACAAAAGAATGGTTAGCATGAATGGTAAGAATGGGAGCATTTGGAAGTCGTGACTTGAGGGTCTTTTGTATTGCAAAGATCTCCACACTCCTTTATTAGGGAGGCCAATTAGTATGTTGGGCGATGATAAGTGGCAGAGGATGGATTGGAAGGCAGTTTGGTTCATTCTGTAGTGGCTTGATGATTCTGTTTTTCACCTTGTCTTCATTGAGTCATCAACCTAGGCTTTGTAGAAGAAGTTGGAAGCATTGTACGAGTGAAAGATGGTAGTCATCAAGGCTTTATTGATTAGAAAGCTTGTAAATCTAAAGTATAAGGAAGGTTCTCATATGAATGAACATCTGAATCTTGCCCAAAAAAATATTAATTAGTTGGACGCCATGAAGATCATATTGGGGGATGAGATACAAGCATTGATGTGTTGGATCTTACGACGCCCTCTTGAGGGGGGTGTACAAGGGATTTTAAATAATGTTCTGTTTTTAAGGGAAAGATTCAACCAATTTTAATTTTTTGTTCCTGTCGCCAGTGGTATCGATACTGCCAGACGTTAGTAACAAAGTTTCCCAATCTTTTTAAACTTACAATAAAGAGAGTGTGAACATACAAGGAGAGAAAAATAATAGATCCAATGTTACCTTTGCATCACAATCTTCTACTCTCTTCTCTTCTTCAGTCCATTCAGATCTTGGAATAGGTTACTTTGTGACATTTCCACTAACATCTCTCCTGAAGGGCAAATGTGGTTCTGTAAGAACAAATCCAACGATACATTTATTAATAAAATTTTAATTTTAACCTTATAGAGTGTAAACTTCTATAGCTTATACATTGGAGGTCTTGTAGATGCAAAACACTTAAAATTATTAGATTTCATTTATAAAATAGATTTCTAATTTAATATGTGTAACTTTACAACTGTTTAGATCTTTTTTATTAAGGTGTTGGCATTTATTTAATCAACATAGCTCTGATATCAATTGAAAGTGTGAATAGATGTATGAAAGTCATTTGAGAATTTTAGAGGGGGTGAATAGAGATTTTAAAATTTGATTTGATAATTAACTGATTTTAAACTTTTTTCATATTTTGTATTCACTATCAATTAACAAGAAATATTTTATAGTAAATAAAAACTTGACAGAACAAAATAAACACAGAAAAACACAAACACAGAAAACACCAAAGCTATAGTGATTCTCCAAAATCTTGATACACTCACTACCACCTTTATAGAAATACACTATCCCAATGCCCGAGTATTTTGATAAGGAGACTCTTAAAACCAACAACTAGATATTTTTACGAAGAGATCTTGAACTAACACAAACCGGGTCTTTTGATAAGGAGACACTCAGAGCTATAAACTGAATCTTTTGAAGAGGGATTCTAAAAACTCTTTACTCAATCAGTAAAAAAAGATATAAGAAAATATAAAAGATATGAAGAGTGAAGCCTTCAATGATTTGTCCTCTCTCAGTAGGAATTTGAGAAATATTGGCACTAAGTGTACCAGATCCCTTTGATATGATGAACCCATGATAAAAGAGAAGTTGCAGGGGTTATAAGACTTGGATCCAAAATTCTTCTCTAGTTATTCTTTTATAATATAAAGTTGTGGCAACAGAGAATAATGAAGAAGATGATGATCAACAAGAATCGACATTGTATTGTGTTTGTTGTGGATGCTTTCTTTTCTAACTCTTGTAAACATCTTCTAACATTTGAGTATATTATTTTGAGTAATTTTTAATTGTCCTCTTCATAGGAGGTTTCTCTAGGGGGAATAGTAATAATATCTTCTTCCAAAATTGCTTTAATAAATCTTGAAAATTTATTCATGATCTTTGTATAAAAACCTATCTGAATATGATGGAAATTTTTTTTCCTTTAACCCCCTTTTGACAGTTAGAAATATTTAAAATAATTCTATAAATTATTCCCTGAAAAAAGTGTGGAAAAATTCTCTAGAATTTCCATTTCAAGCTGCACTCGATGCTACGTCGACTTCATGTAAGAGTTACTTTGATAACTTCCTTCAGAGTGAAATCCTGTCAACTTAATTCTATAGTTGATGTTGCATCGATATACTATCGACGTAGGCATCAAAATTTGCCTTGAAGTAACATCAACTGATCTTTTCTTGTTACTCTAACTTCCAGTGAAAGTAACGTCGATTTTAAATCAATGGTGTGTCCACTACAAGTCGACGCATGTTAACTTTTCTTGATTTTCTTCTCTATTTCAGTGTGTCATTCTCATTCCCTTAACTCTTTTGACTTTCTAGAACATCTATGACCATATTACCCACATTATACAACATGAGCAATAATCCTAGGTTATAAAACCACTTATAATATAATTTATTAAGTTAAATCAAAAAGGTTCTTCCCAACAAGACTCCCCTTATGGGATCCTCCTAGCCCCCACCGGTGAATCACTCCAACTGCTCCTTTCGTTCCTTAAATGACCTCTTTGCGACCTCCTAGGTTGACTCGATCTTCATTCCTCCTCCTAACGGGAGCTTGAAATATTATCATGCCGACTAGGAATCTTGCCTCTACTACTGTCCTCCTCTTACTCCTACTTCCAACCTCCTCCTTATTTCTCAAAAATCAAGGCAAGTCATGGTCCCATGCCCTCCACTTAATGCAACTCGTAATAGAGGGAGATCTTTTCCTCCTGGTTCCTCATGGATGGTTCCTTCGGTGACGTCGACTCCTTTTTCAGGCATTGGTCATCGCCTCCTCATGTCCTCCTGCTTGAGCCCTCTCCTGCCGGTGGGCATCCTCCTTTCAGTGAAGAGCCTCCTTCCCTGGCCTTAGAATTAAGGCCTTCCTACCAACTTCAATGACGGCTAATTTACAGGGAACTAGAACCTCCACTCTTCTTACGTATTCTCTAGATCCACCATGAGCCTCTATTATTCCTACCTTCGAGGCCCCTCCTGCCTTTTATACTCGTCCCTCATCCTTAGCTCTTCCCTCTTCCTTTGTTCCTGCCTTTTACCAACTCTCTTCATATGTCTCCCTTTGGGCCCTCTCCTGAATGCTTCCTCCTCATCTCCCTCCTCTCGAGTTACCCTCTCCAACTTATCCAAAAAGTTGAAGTTCGTCGACTCCCCCTGCACGAACTTATTTCCTCTCTCGATTAGGTCTTCATAGGGCACTAGGGGATACTTGTAGATCTCCAGATTGAAGAGACCATGCCTTTATCCAAATTATACGGCTAGCTACAAGGTATTACCATCCACCTCTTAGATGTTAAGGACCTCCTCCTAAAAACAATCAATGTGATGACCAAGCGACTCATTCACCTCCTACTTCAAATGGAAGAGAGCATTTGCCTCCTTCTTCCTCTTCTTTGACGTTGCGAAACACATCATCAACCCTCGATGTAGGTCCTCAAAGTAGTAGATCAAGCTTCCTGACAACTAGTAGAACTAATCCTTAGCCTTTACCTCAAAGGTGATGGAGCAGAAATGCCACTTGAATGCATCTGTCATATTACGGATCAATAACATGTCTTCGAACCACTGAAGATGCCTGACTGGGTCATCTTTCCTTGAGTAGTATGATAAGACGGGCTTTCAGAAACCTTTTAGGATTGGGGCCAACGAAATATCCTCATTAAACGGAATCCTTACTCCTTGGTGATGATGGTATTTGACTTGGCGATAAACTCCCCCATACTCGCTACCTAGGCAAGCATCCTGGAACCTTGCATAGTTCTCTATATCTCAGAATCTAATGTCCTGAGAATTCGCCATGTAGAACTACGACTGCACTAGTTGCTCCAGCTCTTTTACTGTATGCTACTTTCCTAGTCTCTTGGAGGGACCACCATCCTCCGACAGATTCATGCGATTAAGTGAGGTCGTTGTAACCTCCACATAAGGGAGCAATGCTGCTCACAAGGCCCCCTCCATCCTCCATGAAAAATCTTCGAAAACAGACATGGTCACATAGTCGCCTCAACCTGCCGAATTGTTCACTATCTCTCCATGCTCGCCAGCATCCACCATCTTGCCTACTCGTAATATTTTCCTTCTTTGGATGTAATCCATTCTCACCACACTAAAGTGGTTAAGCTAGAAAATCCCTACTCCATAATTCGGATATAAATGCGGCCTAAGCTTACTGGTCCGACGGTCGGGCTTGATGGATTAACATGCACAAACAAAGAGACTAAGAAAGAATTATAGGTCCCCAAATGCTCCGATAGGGAGGTACCACTACATACCTAGATGCTTATAATAAGCTTCCCCAAGACAAACAAGAATGGTTGAGTAGGGTATGAGGATGAGTCTAACCTGGAAAATATCTAAGACTGATGGTCTGTAAGACCCCCCCCCCCCCCCCCCCCCCCCCGCCCGCTCCCGGAACACAAGACACGGTCGAGGGGAGTCTTATGCCCAGAACAGTCCCCATGCAGTTGCATCAACACACGGGCTAACCTGTACTACAAGATGCCTATCCTGCCAGATAAACCGATATCATTCATGCCAACCCAACATAAAGAATATACAGAAGTCAAAATCCACATAAGTATATAGTCCAAAAAAAAGTACAACAAAAATAAGAAGTAACAGCGACTTCTATAATATCAGAGTACACAAATTGCCCAAAGGGCTACAACATGAGTCTCTCAAAACTCACATCAATCACCGACAACAATGATGGTATCATCGTATCAGGCTCTGTCACCCTGGAATGGCTGCCCTCCTATATGACCTGTTGTTGCTGCTCTGTCTGGGGGATTTCCTATATATATATATATATATATATATATATATATATATAAGCAGTAGTACAAGCATATGGAGAATCTATATATCATGAGTAGTAATAATAGCAATATATAAAATTATTATCAACATTCCATTATGGAAATTATACACAAGCAATATCATTCTATTAGAGCATGTAAATCTACAATAGGAAAGTAACTTATCTTATAAAAATGCTCATACAGATATATAAGTTAAGGATCGTCTTAACAGTAAAGTAACTCATCATACAAGAGTGCTCATACAAACTTATATGATAAGGATCTTATGTAGTGCAATATAATGTTATGAATGCAATATGATGACTCACCCATGATCACACACGCGCACACTGTTATGTCGATATAGACTTGTAGTTCCTACTTTTCGAGCAGGTATCTAACCTCTAAGGCGTCATCTGTCGTTGCCAAATAATGATAGTAGAGCGAGCGAATCTACTACTAGGCGGGAATCCACACTACCAAGCCTAGGCCTCCGTACGCCTCAACACTAAGAACACAACAACGATGCTCCATGAGTAATATGACTCAGAGGGGTCTCTGGTAGATGTGCACCAAGAACATAGCCCAAACTGGCATATCGTGTGGCACGGAAGGAGCCTATGGGAGTGTATTACCATAAGACCAAGCCCAACCATCCACTTGGCACAGAAGGAGCCCCGGGAATGAGCACCGAGGACCAAGCCCAACTGCCTAAGGTCTATCTATCAACTCCCATTGCTGTGACGATTGGCGAGCCCGTAGACCTGCCACATTATCTTAAACTAGGATTATGACACCGCATGTCAACACACTCCGCATGCAACTCCACTTCATCGTGGCATGAAAGGAGCCCTGAGAATGAGCATTGAGGACAAAGCCCAACCATCCACTTGACACAGAAAGAGCCCTAGGAATGAGCACCGAGGACCAAGTCCAACCGCCCAAAGTCTCTTTTCATTATTACCCATCCAGTGCGATCAAACACACTCACTAACACCCTTTAGCATTCTCGTCCTCCAAAGCTCTTAAAGGTTCATCATAAACAAAGGTGGCATGCCACCTTTTACAACATACAATCTCACACTGCTACCCGTAGGGAGACATGACTCTAAGCAGTGGACTATACAAATCATCCCTTCCAATACTTGGGATCACAATTCAACATTTTTCATGACCATGAAAATTACCTCATCTGATTCCTTCCTTATAATCAAGCACTCACAAACAATTATTCTTTCATATATTTATCAAAATAATATATTAACACTTCACGTATTCATCAAGCATGATATTGTAAGTATAGATTACATATTCAATTATCAGGCACCACACCCTCTTTCAAAAAATTGTATCATTCATCAGATTACAATCACGTGCATTCTTATCAGATTTCACAAGTAGCCATTTGTACAACCAAATCTTATCAAACCGTTTGTTCACTAATTTCTCCAAACCATCTGTTTATTAAATTCCTCAAAACCATTTGTTTATCTCGGCTACATATTACTAGGCTCAACCAAACCTCAACAACATCTTGCTACGTTTCTCCTTCCTAGTCCAAAACCGGCTATACACTAACCCGAAAGCATCCTGCACATAAGTCGTTACCATACAGCAACTTCGACTGGACATTTCTGGTGTTACAAAGACCCTATGAAAACGTGTAACCATCCGTTGGAAAGGTATTTCTGAGGACTACAACTTTTGTGTTCAGCCCAAGACCTAAATCTGGCTGTATCACTCTCGTAAATGGCCTCGAAGTCTGCTGTGTGCAGAAAATAGATTTCTGCATGCATCTTAAAGCAAAACGAACGACATCGGTTCATCTTCTTCCAATAGCCATTTGTTCAAAACCACATATAGAACTTCCTCCTCCCTTATTCACCGTCAAAATACAATCCTTCTTCACAAAATCAAGTCCACCATCTTCGCAACGAAGAGAGGAGAGGTTGAAGACAGCTAATCCCTAGGACGAGGTCCTAGCATGGTCTTTTCCTAGGAGATCTTCATCACGCACAAGTCAAACTATTTTGAGTCGACATCTCTCCTATATCATAACTAAAGATCTTGCACTAAGGGAAGGGTAGGAAGCTCACCTCGTTTCTGACCATTGACCTTATTATCCTCCTTAGCGGCATGACGACGTCGGCTCTCGCTCTTCCTCCTCCGAGAGAAAGTCGGTGTGTTCCTTGTCCTTCCAATAAAAGCTCTGCACCCTTCGTTCTCTCAGGAAAATCGGAGAAGAATAATAACGGCTAAGTCTTGAACAACCGTATATAAAGGAAGAAACCAAAATAGTTAGGGTTTCCCGATTCGGGAGCTACGGCTGTGCGGTAGCACGCTACCGCCGCACAGTAGCCTTGAAATTAACTTCTGCTGCAAGCCATCGTCCAAAGTACCCACTCAGGTGCCGCCACCTATACGCTATCGGCATGCGGTACTCTTCCTACCGTCACGCGATAACCTACCGAGCTCCATGTCAAATAATTCAGCGGGGCTACGCCTGTTATATCATTAACGCCAAGAGATAACTTCCTGAGACATATGCCAATAAAACAATCGATTATCGCCGCGCAATATCCTGCTACCGTCGCGCGATAGCACTCGACGCTATCAACTCCTTTAGAAATTCGTCGTATATACTCAACGACTGCTACCGCCACGTGGTATACCGTTACCGTTGCGTGGTAGCACTCGACGATCATTAAGACCACTCGAAAATCACTCAACGCCTTCGAATCCAAGGGGGTATTTGTCGTATTTACTCGACGAAGGCTACCGCGTGCGGTACCTACTTCCGCCATGTGGTAGTGTCCAAACACTCACTTTCGAGTCAGCACTTCCCACGGCTCGAGTGCAGGCTTATCGACCAGCGCACTTCGAGCCCAAGTCCACTCTCCTGACTTTAAAATGCGCACGAGGAGTCTAGCGTGAATCGAGATGTTATATGGTCACCACGGGAGAAGTTAATGAACTCACGACCCAAGTATTTAGAAAAGTAATATGAATGCTCTGTCAAAACTCATCATTCTTGTTCCCATAGGGTCCTATTTATGTAGAAATCTAAGAGGTGGGGGCAGCTTATTTGTAGCTCACCCCCACCCGGCGACAATGCTACTATGGGTGGATCTCGTCTGTCTTGAGCAAGTATTCACCCTGGTCGCCTACCTGGTGAGTATATAATGGGTGCTCGTCCATACTCGCCCAGACCTTCTGTTCTGAATGTTGATTTTGCCTCTTATCTTGACCTTTTAACATTGACTTCTGTCTTGACTGGGTCCACCCTCGACGAATATGGGTTGTATACCTTGCACTGAAGTTCTCATGAATGGAGACTAGAATGAACCTCCTCGAGAGAGATAGTGTCTCTACCAGCAACATATGAATTTTCTAAAAAATAATATGAAGTAGGGATACTTAAGAAATAGGGTTGCATCTTCATCTTTGGCATGGAAATCCACGTTTTTCAGATCCATAAAGATGGAGTTCAAATAATCAAGATGCTCCTTCATGATCATACATTCCTTCATTCAAAGAGAGAACAGAAGTTTTTTCAACAATAATTTGTTGGTCAGTGATTTTTTCATTAGAGACTTTCTAACTTCAACCATAAATTGGTGGTCGTCTATTCGTCAGCTACCTTATAAATAACTTTATTTGTAGGACACAACAAGATCATTGAGTATGCTTTTCCATATTATTGTTTAAATTTTGAATCCTCCATCGATTCAGGTATCTTTCCTAAAAGCGGCGTCCAAATACTATGTTACTTAAACAACGTGCACATCTTGATGTTCGAGAGATTAGAACTATTCTTCCCCATGAACTTGTCAAATTTCATGAAATTGTTTCTCATCATTCTTCAAACTACAAACCGAATGAACATATCCTAAAAGAACGTGAAACCTAGCTTTGAGACCTGTTGCGGCCAAACTCAACTCTCCTAGTAGGCCAGACTAAATTTCACCGTCTTAGCCTGGGAGCGATCAAGTGTGCAAACAGTCAAAAAAATTAAAAGCTGACAAGGTAATTTTTGACGTGGAAAACCCCAAAATGAGGTAAAAAACCACGTGGCCGGATTTGTGCCGAACAAACTTCCACTAGTTTTTGTTGTGGTTACAGAGCTTTCTTAGAGAACTCAAGGGAGACAGGGTGCCTCTCGTTATAGTTTGAGAGAGAGAGAGAGAGAGAATGCTGAGCTTGGATGGAGACACGCCACCACTCATAGAGCTAATTCTTTTTCAGGCAATGACAGGGAGCTTAGCACTCTGGATATTTTAGAGTCTTTAACCGTTGCTTGGAGGCAGGAGCGACTTATTGAACTCATTATAATGTTTGAGGCTTGGGATCTCAGGTGGCGCTCTCTGTGTATCTTATCCTCTTCTACTTATCTCTAATTGTCTTTGGGAGAATACTGGTGCGGTTTCCCTTTTGACGGTCAAAACGATTATTATTGAGAGCACGGGAGGCTTGCCAGCGGAGAGCGCACGGTTAACTTTCTCGAATAGAGCGTATAGAGCGCTCTTTAGAGGAGAGCGTGTGGGGCTCTTGTTGTAGGAAAGAGGGATGGGAGCTTGCATTAGGAGAGCACGCAGGGAGCTATCTTGAGGAGAGTGTGCAAAGCTCTTGCTAGAGGACTGCGCATGGGGCACTTGTTGTAGAAGATCGCACAGGGCGCTGGATTGAGGAGAGCGTGCGAGGCACTTGGTAGATGAGAGCGCCCGAGGAGTTTGTTTAGAAGAGAGCATGCGGGGCGCTTGCCGAATCGCATGGGGAAGTAGCTCACGGGAAGACGCGTAAGTAAATGGCGTGCGCCGGAGCGTGCAAGGAGGTGGCTCAAGGAAGCGCTCAAGGATGTGGAGCACGCGGGAGTGCACAAGGAAGAGGCATGCGAGGAGGAGGTGCGTGAGGAGGAGGCGCGCGGGAGCACGCGAGGAGGAGGCGCGCGCCAGAGCTCGCGAGGAGGAGGCGCGCGCCAGAGCTCGCGAGGAGGATGCGCCCGCAGGAGCGCGCCAGGTGGAGGCGCGCGTGGGAGTGCACAAGTAAGAGGTGCGCGCGGAAGCGCTGGGAGGAGAAGTGGAGGGGAGAGAAAATCCATAGGAGGGGAGAGAAAATATGTAGGAGGATTTTCTCGGGAGGAGAGAAGATGAAAATCTTTGAAGGAAGCTGCGAAAACTAAGGAGATCTTCAAGGAGCGCTTGAAGATCTTCGAAGGGGGTGAAAGACATGAAGAAGGTGATGAAGGAAGGAGAGAGAATATCTATAGGAGGATTTTCTGGATGGAGAAGAGGATCCAAATGAAGGAGGGAATGAGTGTATTTATAGATTCCAAGATTGGGCAACCTTGTAATTTTCCCTGATAACTACCAGATGATTAATGGAGGTAGTGGGCGGTTTTTGGTTGATCAAAAAAATAATTGCCCCTCCCGCGAGGTTAGGGGCAACCGGTGAGGTCATAGGGAAGGAAGGAATGGTTGCCGGTTGGGAAGCTGGTTGTGAGCCTTGCGACTACGTGGGTGCGGCCGCTCGGCTCAACGATGACCGATCGGGAGGCCGACCTCGGGTAACGCAGCCACCGGTGGGCGGCCGCTTGGCATAATGACGGTCTGCGGGAGGCCGACCGCAAGCCTTGCGGTTGTTTGCGGGTGGCCACTAGGTGCGGCGGCGGCCAACCGATTGGCCAGCCGCTTGCGGGCGACCGCTTAACCCGGCGGCGGACGGCCTGGAGGACAGTCGCAAGCCTTGCGACCGCTTGGCGTAGGCGGCGGTCCGCCTGAAGGTCGGCCGCAAGCCTCGCGGCCGGGCAGCCGTTTAGCGTGACGACGACCGGTCGGGAGGCCGACCGGCGGGATGGTTGCGGTGATGTCGGTTGCGATGACAGTTTCAGTGCTAGTGGAATAGATTTGGTCAACCCCACTACCTTCATCAAAGGTGGGTCGTTGAGCTACCCGCAACCCAAATCTTTTTCAAGGAAACAGTATCAAAACAAAATTTTTGCGGAAATAAGAGTAGAATGAAGAACGAAACATAAATAAACAATCACAGACGACACATAATTATGTTGTTCACCCTAAGATGGGCTACGTCCATGAAAAGCAGCAGTTAGATTTTCACTATTTAGAATAGAGGCGATTACAGGCAAATGAGCGGATTTTCGAATTCAGATGGAATCTCAAACCTCTAGAACTTCTTAGTAAATTAGGGCACAAGATTGAATGCCCATGAATTTATATAACACTTTGTACAATAAAAAGGGATTAAAATGCCTTTGGCACACGCCCGCACGCCATAGGCATGTCCCCCATTAAGTGCGTCTTTTCATCAACAACCGTCAATCAACTATCACGGAACAGTTAAAACGGGACATGCCCGCAAGCCATGGACAAATGAATTCCTCCATTTTGTTAGAAATGAAGAGGATCTGGATGTATCAACCAGAGAATGAAAATAATGCAAAGAATAAACAATTGATGAATGATAAGTCTTATTATTCCACTCAGCTTCATAAGAAGATGCATCTATTTTTATGACGATAGATATATCAACTCTTGTGAGTACTTCTGCATCTATTACAGTTTTTTGATCTTCATTAATCCAATCTCTCTCACTTGAGTAATCAACACCAATAGTCAAAAAAGAGTAGACAATTTATTACCACTCACAAAGGACAATGAAAGCAAGATACAAACAATATCAATCATCTTAGTATGCTCTCCATCCACCGCCGCCGCCGCCGCCCCCGCCATAACCACCCCCGCCACCTCCTCCACCACCCCCACCACCATAAGGTCCCCATCCGCCGCCACCGCCGCCGCCGCCTCCATAACCCCCACCCCCTCCACCACCCCCACCTCCATATGGTCCCCAACCACCACCCCCGCCTCCTCCACCACCGCCTCCATAAGGTCCCCCGCCACCACCACCACCTCCTCCCCCACCACCGCCATAAGGTCCCCAGCCGCCGCCTCCACCCCCACCACCTCCCCAACCGCTCTACAAAAAAAATTATTTTAATAATTTCAAGAAAGAAGCAGAGCAACTAACTAATTTTTGAATTCTCAGTAGGGAGGGTAGACTCACCATTTTTTCTTTCAGAGAGGAAGCAGCAAGAACTAAATGAAATTAAGGAGGAGCTGATTGGGTGCCTATCTAAATTCTAATGCAGTTGCACCTACTTATAAAAGAGGCTTTTGTCTTCAATGTGTAAATATTACAAGCATGAGACCCCTTTTAGTAAACGGCAATATAATTAATATAAAATGACCGACTGCTTGTAAGTCTAGTCATCGACTTGACTCTGTGGGGCCTAATGAGCGCAACACGTTGCTTCCGTTCGCATGGATCTTCTATTACAAATTTGTAATTCAACGCGCTAGGCCAACGATTTCGGGAACTGCATGTTTACTGAAGTAAAACGCGATTAAAATATGTTTTTTACCTTTGGATGTTTTTTTTATATAATTTCATAACTTCTATTAAAAATTGTGTGTCTTGGTCTTGTTCTGTTGGCGCGGTTGGTGGTAAGCGCGGAGTTTGCCGAGTTCGCCGGATAGTACAGAATGGTGTTGGTGTCCGCCGGTTTGTGCGGACTTGCCCTTGTATCCGCTGGTGCTTGGTTCGCATCAGGGATGGCCGGTGGTGTAGACTTGGTCAGGATCAGCACTAAGTTCAGGATTGCTCAGTCCGGGAGATCGCGCGGGTTGCACAAATTGTCTCTTTGTCCGCCAAGCTCGGCAGCAGTCAGCCTTGTGCACTGGTTGCGGGCTTGGGGTGTGCGGACTAAAGCAATGTCCGCAATGGCGCGTGGACTTGGGAGGTATCTGCAGTGTCTGCATGTACGGCGACCTAGTCTGGCGTTGCTTTGGCGACAAGGCGATTTCTCTCAATGCTCGTCGCGAGATAGGGTGGTGATCCTATCGGCTAGGGCGGTGATCACACTCCTCTCCATGCCTATAAATAGGACTCCTTGTCACATCAATAAACATTCGAATGAACAGTAAATGAGCTCTGGTGGTTGGTGTGGATAGGTTTTTTGTGTTCGCGCGGTTTGAAGAGTTGACCGGTTTATGCTGTACAGGTTGTGCGAATAGCGTTGGAAAGCCAGGGATTTGGTTTTGACTTCGGTCAAGGACAGTGCGGACTCTGCGGTTAGCAACCAGCGGTTAGCAGCAGGTCACGGCTTGCGACCAGGCGGTTTTCTCTTCTGCAACTCTTTCCAATTCAATAAGTTGTCCGCTTCTAGCGGCTTGTTCAGTTCGGCAGCAGTGTTTGCAGCGGTCTGGCGGCTAGGCAACCTTGCGGTCAGGCGGCTTGCAGATCAGCGGACAGAGTTCTTTTTCAGCATTGGAATAACGGGTTGCCTGCGCGGCTAGGTTGCGGTCTTGCGACTTAGCGGCTTAAGCAGACTCCATAGGCAGCTCGGCAGGGTCGACGGCTTCTCATTAAGACAATGCAGATTGTTTGTTACTTGTTCTTTTTGCTTCCATCGAGTACATCGGCGAATCATGTCTCGCCATGCATGCCTCGCCCTGTAAAGATTTTTTGATAGTACAAGATTCTTGATCTTCTGTTTACATCTGATTTATTTGGCTTCAGATAGGTTAGTGTTTCTGCGCCTGGTTTCCCGTTTTCTGCGATTCACAAATTCTTTACATGGTATCAGAGAGAACAAAGGCTTGAGTAGCAATCAACTGGCAGTTTGCTTTATTGTTTCTAGAAGTCTAAGTGAACCAGGGATAGTGCAATGGAAGGAGGATTTGCATAGGGTCTTGGAATCGAGCTTCTTACATCGACTAACTTTAAGAAGTGAAAGTCATGTATGAAAATCTATCCTCTGGGCGAGGACCTATGGGAGGTCATCTTCGGAGATGACACGAAAGAAGTTACTGTTGCTACTGAAAATGTTGAAGCGGTGACAGCTTGGAGGATGACGAATGCGAAGGAAAAGTTTACACTCAAGTGGGCTATCTCACTAGAACTCTTTGACCACATCATCGGAGGTCGGTCAGCTGCGGAGATTTTTACTTCCCTCGATGGGTTGTTCAATAGGAAGAATATAGCTCAGCTATAATTCCTGGAGAATTAGTTGGCATGGGCCGTTCAAGGAGATTTGTCCATCTCAATATTCTTCCTGAAGATGAAGAATTTGTGCACTGAGATTTCAGAGTTAGACCCTAATGAGCCGATTTCAGAAGAGAAGCTGAAGAGGCACATAATCTGCGGTTTGCGAAAGGAGTATATGGTCTTTGTCACTTATGTTCAAGGCTAGGCTACTCAACCATCTTTGCGGGAGCTGGAGAACCTGTCAGCTTCGCAGGATATCTTAGTAAGTCAGATGGCTGGAGTCACCATCTCTAGAGGAGATGGTGAGGCACTCTTCTCAGGGAAGAAAAGTAGATGGGACAAGAAGAAGAAGTCGGCGGCTGGTGCTGGTTCTTCTACTTCATATTTGTAAGAGAGCAGTGTATCTCCTAAACATGATTGGAAGAGGAAGGAAGGGCCAAGGTGCTATAAGTGCAATCAGCCTGGCCACTTCAAGAAGGACTGTAAGGTTAAACTTCAGTCGGTGAACGTTTCTCATATAGGGATTAAGGATAAGGACTTGGTTGGGCTATCAATAAGTTTCTATGTTAATCGGATGAGAACCAATGATAGTGCAACTATTTGGCATGAAAGACTGGGACACATTGGGATGGACAAGTTTAAAGCGATGGCAATAAGAAGCATTGTTAAAGGCTTTCCTAGGTTGTCATCCTACGATGATGGTCATGTTTGCGCAGGTTATCAGTACGGTGAGGCTCATTGCTTTACGTTTGATAAGTCGCAGACCAGGTGTACAACACCATTGGAGTGCATCCATGGTGAGGTGTTGGGACCGACCATCACTGTCATTTATGGAGGCAGCAGATTCATGTCGGTGTTGATTGATAACTACATGAGGTACACATGGGTGTACTTCATGAAGGAGAAGTCAGATGCATTCCGTTTTTTTGTGGATTTCAAGGAGCTAGTGGAGGGACGGCTTGGCCTGCGGATCAAGAAGTTCAGAATGGACAACCGAGGTGAATTTATTTCAACCGTATTCTCTAACTTTTGCAGGAAGCATGGAATCCAGAGAGAGCTCACTTGTGTGTATACTCTATAATAAAATGGAGTAGTAGAGCGGAAGATACGTCATTTGAAGGAGACCTGCAAGTGTTGGTTTTATGCCAAAGGCATTCCTAGGGCCTTCTGGGCATAAGGGATGGCCTGTACGGCATATGTCATCAATCAAATGCATCTTAGTCCGATAAATATGAAGTCTCCTCATGAGTTGAGGTTCAAGGAGAAGCCCAGTGTGGTACACCTTCAGGTGTTTTGTTCGACCTGCTATATACATGTCCCGGATGCTCTCAAGACCAAGCCAGATGCAAAAGCGAGGAAGCTTGTTTTTGTGGGCTATGATGAGCGGAAGAAGGGTAGGAATTGTATGGATCCTGTGACGAAGAAGTTCGTCGTGTACAGAGATGCTGTATATTACGAAATGACGTCGTATGGAGGTAGCTCATCTATGGTGCTATAGGAGATCAGGTCAGATAATGGGCAGGAGGAGGCTGTTGTGGATCTTCCGTTGGAGCTGCCTGTGTCACTAGGAGCTCCATGTTGTTCTATATCCGGGGCGGGGGCTTCTGGTTCAAGAAGTAGGGGGAGCGATGCTCCAAGTACTTCTAATTTCGGGGTGGAGGCTTCTGGTTCAGGAGGCAGGGGGAATAATGTTCCAAGTGCTTCTAGTTCAAAGGTGGAGGCTTCTTATTCTGGAATCAGGGGGAGCGATGTTCCAGGTGCTTCTAGTTCCAGACCGGAGGCTTCTTATTCAGGAAGCAAGGGGGGGGGGGGGATGCTCCAGGTTAGCCCGGGAACGGAGTTGTTTCTGAAGGAGCAACAGAGGTGGTTAGCTGTGATCAGGCTCTTTAGAGGTCGAAGATGATCATCAACCCACCAACTCGATATAGCGAAGGAAACACTGTGAGCTCGGTCACTTATTTCTTCGCAGGCCCTCTTGTCGAACTAGTGCCTTATAGCTATGAAGAAACTACTGGAGTCAAGGAGGTGGATAATGCCAAGGATGAGGAGGTGACTTCCCTCAAAGGAAATGAGGCTTGGGACCTTGTCCCCAAGGTCATTGGTGTTACTCCTGTGACGTATAAGTGGAGGTTAAAACTGGAGAAGAAGGCGGAGGAAAGCATTACTTCTTTCAAGAGGTGTTTTAGGGAGTCCATATGGTTTTTGATATATTGAGTGAGGACTATATCATGGACATCTTATCGAAGGCACTATCAGAGGGGCCATGTACACGGTTACGGGGAATGCTAGAGCTAGTCTCCACTTCTCACTTCAAGGGGGAATGTTGAAAATTATGAAGTGAAATGGGCAACCTGGGTGTCCTGGGCGACCTGTTTGCACGACCTGTGTGGACAGAACTGGCAACTGGCTAGGTCGGCAAAGGTGTTGTAGTTAGCTTGTTCTCTACCGACCTGGGCAGTCTTTTCGGGCAATGTATGCGGACAGAAATGGCGGCCATCCAGGTCGGCTTGTGGTTAGCATGCAGGTTGTTCCCAAATGGTATGTAAGACCCCCCCTCCCGGAACACAAGACACGACCGAGGGGATTCTTATGCCCAGAATAGCAGCCTTATAGTAGCGCCAACACACAAGTCGACCTGTACTGCAAGGCAGCTGTTCTTGGCATAAGAATCCCCTCAGCTGTGTCTTGTGTTTCGGGAGGGGGGGGGGGTCTTACAAATGATATCAAAGCGATGTGGTGAAACTCCCTTTGATATTCCGCCACGGACTTAGATCCTTGCTTCAACTGTAGGAATCTTTCTTCAAGCTCATCTCGAGCGGTCAAGGGAATGAAATTCTCCAATAAAGCTACAAAAAACTCATTCCAACTGATCTCCATGTACACTCGACCTTGGAAAGTGGAATCCATGAGGGACTTCCACCACCTCTTCACATGCTATTCCAAGACTGACACTGCTAAGGTCACAACCATATTGGCTAGACATCTGATTCCAGCCATTAACTATTGCATAGTATCGAGCCATTCTTCAGTACGGATAGCTGAATCTGTGCCAAGATAAACAAGCGGGGAGAGGGCTCGGAAGGCGCTCAACCAGTTGGAGCCTGGAGCTTGTTGGTACACAGGAGCCTGATGAGACCTGAAGGCGTCTAAGATCGCCGTAAGTGTCTGTACTAACACAGACTGCTGGAACTGGGTTGGGACGAAAGTAGCGGGAGTGCCCTCTACTGGCTCTACACGTGCTGTAATCTACATATAAAGGTACAAACCTAAGGTCAGGTTGGCTAAACGTAGGGTAACGACTGGACAAAGTTAGTGTGAATTACACATGGGCACACCACTGCTTCCGCTTCAAGTCCACCAGCTCCCAAGTATATTCCTCTTTCCTATGATTAAACCACAATACCTTCACCAAAGGAACACTCTTCCGACGCAAGTTCCTTATCTCGGTGTCCACTATCCTTATCGGCTCTAGTCGAACAGAACTATCGGTTTACACTATTCCATTTTTTGGTGGGGACGTGCTGATCGGGCCGTAGAAGTGCTTTCCCATGTGACGACACATGGAAGACGTCGTGCAAATTTTCCAGCTCTAGTGGTATCTCGAGCCGATAAGCCAAAGGGCCAATTCTTTCCAATATAACATAAGGCCCTACATATCTCGAGTTAAACTTCTTTTTACCATGCACCAGTGACACTCCATGCATCAGCCTGATCTTTAAGAACAATTCATCACCCACTTGAAACTCCACCATCCTGTGTTTCGCATTATAGTACTTTGCCTGTCGACTCTAAGCCTCAAGCATGCAGTCCCATATCAATCTAACGACTGTATCAGTATCATCAATATACTCGATTCCAAAAATTTTCGAGTCTTCATCCTGCACCCATGATAAAGGTGTTTTAAACCTTCTTTCATAAAGCGCTTCTTGGGGTGCCATCCCGATGCTAACTTGATGATTGTTGTTGTATGAGAATTCCACCAGCGGCAAGAGCCTTTCTCATGGCTCCCCTCTATCCAATATACACAATCTCAACAGATCTTCCATTGTTTTGATGGTCCTCTATGACTTACCATCCATCTGAGGATGAAAGGTCGTGCTAAAGGTAAGACGAAAGCCCAAATATGCTTGAATTGCCTTCCATTCTTTGAAGGTAAAGTGACCATCATGGTCGAAGACTATCGTCTTAGGCACTCCATGGTATCGTACAAACTATTCCACAAAGAGATGAACTAATACATCTACATATGTCTCTTTCTTCATTGGCATAAATCTGAAGACCTTAGTCAAGCGATCCATAATCACCCAAACAGAGTCATTCCCTAATCGTGATCGGGGAAGGCCGTGAACAAAGTTCATGGAGATATCTTCAAACTTCCACTCTGGAATGGGTAACGATTGTAAAAATCCTCCAGGGCTCTTGCACTCCACCTTCACCTTCTGGCAGGCCTCACAGTGTGTAATATAGTACTTAACAGCACTCTTCATTCCTGGCCTGAACATGGTCTTTCATAAGTCACTATACATCTTGGAAATCTCGGGATGCACCGAATACTTAGAACAATGTGCCTCTCTTAAGATGTCTTCCCGAATTTCACCGCCCTTGGGAATGTTGAGCCTGCTACGGAAATGAATGAGGTCTTACTTCAGAGTATACTCTACAGTAGATCCATCCTTCATAGCTTTAATCACAAGGGCCAAAGCAGCATCCTTCCCTTGCTCTTCCCGAATTCGATCTCGAATGTCACAAATTATAATCATGGCAGTTAGATATTCAGTATATGTTTCGGAATAATCCTTACACACCAATGTGATCTCCATCTCCTCGAGCACTCGATCAAATTTCATACTCATCATCCTAGACACAGGGCTCGACTCTGGCACTTTTCTGCTAAAAGTATCTGCTACGGAGTTTGCTTTCCTGGGGTGGTAGTTCAATGTAAACTCATAATCACACAAAAATTCTAACCACCGCTGCCTCAATTTCAACTCCTTTTGAGTATGAACATACTTCAAATTCTTATGATCCGAAAAGATCTCGCAGTGGACGCCATATAAATAGTGCCTCCAAACCTTTAAGGCAAACACCACTGCTCCCAACTCCAAATCATGCACTGAGTAATTAACCTCATGCTTCTTCAAGCCTTGAAGCGTAAGCGATCACGTGTCCATGTTGCATCAATACTGCTCCCATCCCTTGATAGGACGCATCAGTGTAAACTTGAAATTCTTCTTTCCCTGATGGACGAGCTAGGATGGGTGTGGTGGTAAGTAGATCCTTCAACTCTTGAAATGCAGCTTCACACTTAGGTGTCCACTTATATGACACACCTTTCTTTGTTAGGGAAGTGAGGGGAAGGGCTATCTTTGAAAATCCCTTCACAAACATATGATAATATCTAGCAAGTCCAAGGAAACTCTGTATATCGGTTGCCGATTTCAAAGGCGACCACTCCTTTATATCATGCACCTTAGCTGGGTCGAGCACGAATCGTGACGTTATATAGTAACTAGGCTGATAGCTTGTCTATCCGCAGAGTTTGCTAAGACTGACATGTTGCAGACTTGTATGGAGTTCGCTGAGTTTGGGTTACGGACTTAACTGGATCTCTAGATATCGGTATGGAGTGTTCCTCCGATTTGTGCGGACTAGACCTGGTATCCTCTGGTGCTGGTTTCGCACCAAGGATGGCCGGTGGTGTGGACTTGGTCTGGATCAGTACCAAGTCCAGGATTGCTCAATCTGGGAGATCGCGTGGGTTGCGCAGACTGACTCTTTGTCCGCCGAGCTCGGCAGCAGTCAGCCTTGTGCTCTGGTTACGAGCTCGAGGTGTGCGGACTGAAGCAGTGTCCGCAGTGGAGCGTGGACTGGGGCAGTATCCGCAGTGCCCGCATGTATGGAGACCAAGTTTGGCATTGCTTTGGCTACAAAGCAGTTTCTCGTAGTGCTCGCCACGAGATAGGGAGGTTATCCTATCGGCTAGGGCAGTGCTCACACTCCTCTCCGTGACTATAAATAGGACCTCCTATCATATCAATAAACATCTAAATGAACAGTAAGTGAGCTCGGGTGGTTGCTGCAGATAGGTTTTTTGTGTCCACGTGGTTTGAAGAGTTGACCATTTTGTGATGTGCAGGTTGTGCGGATAGAGCTGGAAAGCCAGGGATTTGGTTCTGACTTCAGTCAGGGACAATACGGACTCTGCGGTTAGCAACCAACGATTAACAACAGGTCATGACTTGCGATCGGGCGGTTTTCTCTTCTACAACTCTTTCCCAGTTCAATAAGTTGTCCGCTTCTACTGGCTTGTTCAGTTCGGCAGCAGTGTTTGCGACAGTCTAGCGACTAGGCGACCTTGCGGTCAGGTGGCTTGCATATCAATAGATAGAGTACTTTTTTAGCATTGGAATAACGGGTTGTACGCGCGGCTATGTTACGGTCTGGCGACTTGGCGGCTTAAGGGGACTCTATAGACAACTCGGCAGGGTCGGCGACTTCTCATTGAGACCGCACGACTTGTTTATTACTTGTTCTTTTTTTGCTTCCATCGGGTACAATAGAGAATCATGTCTTGTTATGTATACCTCGTCCTATAAAGATTTTTTGATAGTACAAGATTCTTGATCTTCTGTTTGCATCTGGTTTATTTTGCTTTGGATATATTGAGTGTTCTTACGTTTGGTTTCCTGTTTTTTGCGATTCACAAATTCTTTACAGACCCCGCCATGATCAGAACATATTGGGTCACCTGCATGGTCAAAACTTTAGATGGTGAACATGGTCTATATGACCCATGTTGACCCACATACAAGATATTGTCTAACAATCTCCCACTTGGGCCAAATAGTTCATACTAAATATAGACTATGTAAACTTTATGACGTCAAATTATAATTAAACCGTCAAACTTGACCAACGTTTCCAAACAATCCGGTCCATTAAAAAAACAAATACGGGACATGGCGGTCGTTATCACCTCAAGTGGTGATAGGACCTTCCACATCACAGATATTAGTACCCTCAACGACATTAATCAAAATGGGGATTTGTGGTATGGAAATTACATAATATATGATTGTTTATGTCTATTTCCAACTGGTTCTTCTTTATGACTCCAACGAGTCCAACAATTAATCCTGCCAACTTTAAAAATATAAGTACTACTAAATAATAAAAAAGACAGACACAACTTTTATCTCAGAATCATAAATATAGAATGTGCACAAGGTTGTCTTTCGAGCTGAAAATAAGCAAAGAAAATTATAGACTCCCACTAAACTAGCACATTAGAAGGACTAGTCACACCCATACAAGTAACATACACCAAAAAGACTTTAGGTATCAAGCCCTTAGTGAGCGGATCTGCAATCATGAGTTTAGTGCTAATGTACTCAACAAACACTAGACGATTCTGAACCCTTTTCCTTAACGACGAGAAACTTTATATCAATATGCCTTGACTGTGTTGAACTCTTGTCGTTATTGGAATAAAGCTATGCAGCTTTGTTATCATAATACAACTTTAATGCATTCTCGACTATATCCATCACTTGAAGCCTGGATATAAAATTTTGAAGTCATATTACTTGATTTGAGGCCTCATAAAAAGTGATGAACTCTTCCTCCATGGTGGATGAAGCAATAAGTGTCTGCTTGAACTTTTCCATGAAACTGCTCCTCCTCCTGTCATGAAGATGAAACGTAATGTGGAACTCTTGCTATCAAGATAACTCACAAAATCTGAATATGTGTATTCAATCAGCTCCAACTGATCGGATCTCCTGTAGGTGAGCATGTAATCTCTCATTCTCTGAAGGTATCACATAACCCTCTTGGAAGCCTTCCAATGGTCGATACCAGGAATGCTCAAAAACCTGTCAAACATACCAACAGCAAGAGTAATATCTGGACTGGTACAAACTTTAGCATACATAAGACTCCCAACTGCTAAAGCATAAAGGACATCTTTCATTTGCTCCAACTGAAGATAATTCTTAGGACACTGGAGTAAACACAATTTATCTCCCTTAGAAATAGGTGTATCGCCAGATGAACGCCCCTTCATGCCATATATATTTAGCAGTTTATCGAGATAGACCTTTTGTGATAAACCTAATATACCATGCGACCTATCATTATGTATCTGAAGGCCCATCACAAAAGATGCCTCCCCAAGGTCTTTCATTTTAAAGTTCTTTGAAAGAAAAGCCTTGGTCTCATGTAAAAGTTATATATCGCTACTCACTAATAGAATGTCATCTACAGATAGCACTGAGAAGATAAATCTACCCGCTTTAATTTTATGTTAAATACATTGATCAAGAATGCTTTCTTTGAAACCAAAACCAGAAATGACTTGATAAAATTGTATGTACCATTGATGTGATGTCTGCTTAGAATCGTTAATAGATTTCTTTAATCTGCATACCAGGTGTTCTAAGCCCTTTGATTCAAAACCCTTTGGCTGTACCATATAGATTTCTTCTTGAGTATTCCCGTTAAGGAACACTGTTTTAACATCCATTTGGTGAAGCTCTAGATCATACTGAGCCACTAGTGCCATGATGAACCTACAAGAGTTTTTAAAATAAACTGAAGATAAAGTCTCTTTATAGTCAATGCCCTCCCATTGACTATCGTTCGACATTGCCTTTAGAATCCTTATTGATTTTAAATATCCATTTGCAACCAATTGATTTCTTTCCTTTCAACAATTCTACTAGATTCCAAATGCCATTATCTTTCATGGATTTCATCTCATCTATCATAGCATTTGACCATTTAGCAAAGTGAGCACTTAGTTTGGCCTCATTGAAAGATGTCGGGTCATCTTCTAGTCCTATGTCAAACTCATGATCATGAAGATATACTTCATAGTCATCTGAAATGGCTGATCTCCTTTCCCTATTGGATCACCTTAATGGCACCTGTGGTGGAGGATGTTCAGGTTTTACTGCATTTGTGGGGTTTAACTCAATATCTTAATGAGAGGTGTTTGCACCATGCAATGGTATGAAAAGGATATTTTTCAAAGGTACATCTACTTCACAACTTCCAACATTAATTATGGGAATGATTACATATTCTTCTTCAAAGGTAAACTCTCTGACTGAATTTCTCACACTACTTTCAACATCCTCAATGAACTTAGCATTATCTGTCTCAATTATAATTTTAGTGGAAGCACCATAAAATTTGAAGCCTATAGACCTCTAAGAGTATCCAACAAAGTAGCAACTAACGGTTCTGGAGTCCAATGTTTTCTCATGTGGCCTATAGGGCCGAGCTTCAACCGGACAACACCAAACATGAAGATGCCTTATACTAGGAAGTTTCCCAGTCCATAACTTATATGGGGTTTTAGGTACTGCATTACTGGGCACCCTATTAAGGAGGTAGACTACGGTCTTTAAGTCCTCAACCGATAATGACTCGGGTGGGGAGGTATGAGCAATCATACTCCTTACTATGTCCTTTAAGGTGAAGTTATGTATCTCAGTAACACCATTCTGACATGGAGTCCCTGGATGTGTATACTGAGGAACAATGCCACACTCTTCTAGAAATTTGGTAAACTGTCCTAAACATTGACCTGACCCGTCATTCCTATCATAGTATTCAACACCACGGTCGGATCTAACAGCTTTAATATTCTTATTTAGTTGATTTTCAACTTCAGCTTTATATAATTTAAATCTAGTGACTGTGATTTCTCATGTATTAAGTATAAGTACCCATATCGAGAATAGTAGTCTATGAACCTGATAAAAATATTCATGACCATTCAAAGAAGCTGTAGGGAATGGACCACAAATATCTGTATGAATCACCTCTAAGATTCCCAAACTCCTTTTAGCACCAAACTTCCTGATATTTGTATGTTTTCCCTTTGCACAACCTATACAGATCACAAGATCTGAGTAGTCTAAAGGGCCTAGAACTCCACTAGAGACTAGCCTCTCCACTTTCTCTTTCGAGATGTGACCTAATCGCCTATGCCATAAACTATATGAGTTCTCATTAATTAATTTTCGATTAGTGCCTCTATTATTCACATGCAAGGATTCATAACTTGAGGAATTCACGCTAATTTATATAAGTCATCAAATAAAGAGCCTGTTCCAACAGTTTTAGAATCAAAAGAAATATTGAAGACTCCATTGCCAAAAGTGATAGTGAAACCAAATCTGTCTAATAATGGAATAGAAATTAAATTCCGTCTAAACAACGGTATAAACATAGTCTTTTCCAAATCCAAAATAAAATTAGGCCCTAATTTAAGCATATATACTCAAATGGCCTCAACAATAACCATGTTTTCATCACCAATATAGATGAACCGATCACTGTCATTTGGCGATCTGGATGTTAGAAATCCCTGCATTAAGTTACTTATGTGAATAGTTTCACCGGTATCTAACCACCAAGTATTAGGTGACACTTCAGTTAGATTAATTTCAGAGCAAATAAAAATATGAGAATTACCTTTCTTTTTGAGCCATTTTTGGTACCCAGCGCAATCCTTCTTTACATGACCTATTTCTTGCAAAAGAAGCAGGAGACAACTTTAGCCTTCAACTATTGCACTTTTGTCATCCCTGGATTAGCACTAGTGGTAGCAATTTCCTTCCCTTTTGACACATTCATTTTTCTTTTCTTTATGCATGTATTGCCTTGAAACACCTAATGAGCACTTTCTATCCTTTCATGTTTTATTCTCTCTTCCTCTTGCACATATTGACTAATGAGCTCAGTGAGACTCCATTTATCCCTTTGAGTATTATAATTTATCTTAAAGAGATTAAACTGTGTAGGAAGAGAGTTCAGAATAAGGTGCACCAGAATCTCTTTTGAGAATTCAAATTTAAGTGCTCTCAATTTGGAAACAAGATTGAACATTTCCATAATGTACTCTCTTATGTTCCCTTTACCGTTGTAACGCATATTAACTAGTTTTCTAAGATGCGTACTGGCCATAACCTTATCCAATTTTGTGAATCGGTTAGCTACTTCAGTAAGGAACTGTTTGGCATTTTCTTGATCAGGCATTGCACCCCTTATGGCTTCAGGAATGGAGAGTTTCATGAGCATAAGACATATCCTATTGGACCGCTCCCACTTCTCATATGATTTCTCATTGACAACCTTTTCCTCGGCTGTGCTATATGGAGGAAGAGAAATGAGTTCATCAGCCCTCAAGGCATAGTCTAAGTCCATACATCCTAGAATGATCTTTATCTGGTCTTGCCACTTGTCAAAGTCTGACCCATTCAGAATTGGAATATCATTCAAGCTTGTAGAAATTGATGATGCATTCACTGTAGACAAAGAAACATAATAATAAAGATTGCATAAATATGAAAATCCTATCAAATAAGTATTGCAAATATGAATTAAGAGACTGCCAATATATTTAATTTCTCATATATGCAACTAGTTAAACTGATAGAGCAGCCAGTCAGACTCTTAGAGTAAAGTGTGTTTCTATATTGCCAACAATGGATCGGCCCAATACAAAAACTTTAAGTCCTAGGTCCTATATAACAGATAGTCTTCCTTTGGGCTGACATTCGCTGCATTGGATTTATCCCAAAATACAAAATATTTATGTCGACCATATAGGAGTGTGTTATCTGGCCAAAATGACACCCTTCCTTGGGCTGAGTGCTTCACGTATGGACCACACAAATTTACGCAACTAAAACTTTACTCCATTGTCAAGATAACTAGTGTGAATGTGGCAATCTAGGCCTTCATGTGATAGGGGCCTTTCTTTGGGCTGCCCCTTGCGCCTCAATTTGGTTCCCAAATTAAAACATTTACATTGGTCATTTAACACTGTTTATGGTCCGGTCAAGTGGAAGTCTTCCTTTGGGCCGACTACCACTCGTATGAGTAACAAACACATTTAGAGCCCCTTAATATGTATACAAAATTATAATTTTGAGACATTGAATGTGGAATTAATGGAAGCATAAATATACATTTTGAAATGAATTTACTCTCATAATGAGAAAAAAAACTAATCACAAACAAATGGAAGGTTAAATGACTTTATCACTAACGAGTCGACTGCATCCAAGTCCTCCGACAGTGATGGCAGAATTAGAGGACGATGCATGAAGGAGAAATCATGCATACAAGGAGTGGCGGCAGTAGTCGGTTAGAGCGTCTACCCGACCCAAAAGGATGGAAAAACGTCGCTCGGCCACAACGCCATCAGAGCGTTGTTTCTCGGGAAGATTGCCGCCCACAATATTATGGGGAGCAATCAACGTATGCGCTGACCCGATCTGAATGGCAGACTGCCACCCAAAACTAGATAGGAGGCCGCCGTCGAGCAAGAAGAAGGGGGAAATGTAGCCGAATAACCGAAAGAAAAAATTTGCATACGAAGAAAATCGCATATAAAACATTCAGATCTATGAAAGAACAAATCAAGATCAACCATAAATTGAATAAACCAAACTAATAAAAATATAAAAATTAATCTGAGGAGAATGAAGGAAGATCTCCATTAATCCAGGAACCTCTGATACCACTTGTAAACTCGCAAGCGAAGGATCTCTCGCTGAATCTAATAGAGAGCAAGGATATCCATACCCACCGTCATGGATGAGATGCACTCGTTGGTGAAAGGATCTGCGAAGATGATCCTGAGCGGGGGTGGGGGGGGGGGGTGGGGAGTTCTTCCTCCGGAAACCTAAGCCCCTTTTTATGATACTCTCAGCCGACAGGATTATAAGAGAGAAAGTGATCTTAGGTTATGAAGGGGAACCACACCCAAGCCTTATATATAATCGTATCCCTAGCCACCCATCACAGATCTTAGGGTTACGATTAACTTAACTCAAGTTCTACAAATAACTAAGTTAAGCCCACATTTATATCCAACTACACCCTTGGTAGAGGCACAATGAAAACGCAATTAGACCCCTCCTTGATCACAACTTACTAGGTAACTTGCATGGTCAAAACTTTAGACGGTGAACATGGTTTATAAGACCCATGTTGGCCCACATACAAGATAATTTCTAACAATTGATTGTCTACAAAGATGAACGAAATGATGATCTGTGAGATTAAACTACTCACGAGCTATGTGATGTTCCCAGAAAAAAAAGTAAATGCTCGGAATCTAGAATTCTACAAGGACGAAGAAATGAATAATAATGAAAACTATTAACTAATGAGATGATACCTGCTCTAGCAGCTCTGTCTGACCACCACTGTAGTTCTGCTGAAGATTGGAGTATCTCGGTTGTGCTCGAGGACAAAGAGGAAGAGGCCACGGGACGACACAGCCACACAGGCCGTTAGAGAGAACGAAGGGTTCGACCCTCCGAGGGGAGAAAGCTGTGACTGAAATGTCAATCTCAGGCAAGCGTACGCACAGGTTGAAGGTGGCATAAGGATATTAGGGCCCAAGCAACTAAAGCAAGCAAGGGAATCATTAAAAATGAAAGCCAGGATTTCATTTCCTTCATTTACATGCCCGGGTGTGTCTTCACCTAATTTCGCTCGTGATTTCATAGCTTCTAAATAATATCAACCCTTAGATAACACATGCCACAAATATTAATAAATTTGTACTATTATTTACATAGGCTTCATTTGAGAGAGTGATTGTGGTTGTAAAAGGATATGTGGTAAATGAAGGTTTGTAAATGAAGTTTTTGAATACTGGTTGCTGGAAATAGAGATCTTTTTGGATAGTCTGTGTTTACATACCTCTAAAATATCTCCTCTCTAAAACTGAGCATGACCGAGGGAAGATTTTATACCCAGAACTGTCGCCTTGCGGTGACACCAACATACGGGTTAGTCGCCATCACAAGACGCCAATTCTGTCGGCTAGCACAACCATATCACATTACCAATGAGAAAAGAAGTAAAATAAAATCAAGTCCACAATCACATCATATATATATATATCAAAAGATAGATAATAGTCTACAATGAGAAAATAGTTGAAAAAGTAATAAGGGCTTAAGCCCGATATATGTCCAAATGTAAAATCATATACTCTCTCTAGTACACATAAACCTGTCATCTGGTAGTAGCAGTAGTAGTAGTGTGTGGCAATGACTCCTCAAGACCTACCTCATCGTATTACTGGTCCTCCGGGACGTGCTGCTGCTGTGTCACCATGCACTCCTAAAATGATATGGTCCACCGACTGTTAGTCAAAAGACTAAGCCATTATCATCTTCGTCTCACCCCTATGACTCCCAGGTACCGCGCGGGAGGAAGAAAGTGGAGGACAACGAAGCAGAATGGAAAAACAGCTAACATGACACTATCTAACCATTTATATATTTTGCAGTAAATAGTAGAAGTAGTAGTAGTGGAAGCAGTAAATAAATAAATAGTAAGCAGTAAGTAAAGTAAACAAGAACAACTATACTATCATCACAGAAGCATACCTTAACTTATATGAATACCCATACAAACTTATAATTCAAGATTTCCAATTAAAATAACTCATCATATAAAAGAGCCCATACTATTTTATATGATGAGGATCTGCTAGGAATGTTTAGATATGCAATGTAATGCTTAAGATTCATGCAAGTGCAACTCACCCACACAAGTCGACTCTGTGCGTACAGACCTTTTGTTCTCACTCTTTGGAGGTAGCTAAGCTCTCAGGCACCCCCGTCATGGTCAAAAGGTAGCTGGGAATCTGGAACCTTTCCATTCCTAGGCGGGTATATGCATTATCAGGCCTAAGCCCTATGTATGCTATGCACCCATCTCTAGTGTACTGTAGAGTCTCTGTGTATACATTGCTGGAATATACCAGTCTTATCAGACAAGTGATAAGTCTTTAGAAAAGTGTTACCCTCTAGGCTAAGCTTGCCCTCTTGATCTTATTGACTTGTCTAGTCCACGTACTACCATCGGTAGGACCTACCACATCAAATACACAAGCAAAGTATCACTTGCATCCATCTGAGACTCCAGCTCGCAGGACTAACTAGTCCTCGTATCATAATGTTCTTGAGCCTCCAGATCGCAGGACTGATGAGTCCTGACCCACTCCATCTCATAATAAGGGACAAGGTTCATTGTATTTTTACTCTCCTACTTAGACTACTCTTGTCTATTATTAAATATACTTTGTACTAAAGGTGAATCTTTGACTTCCCGAGGTCTACCCGGTGAAGGTCTCGCAACGGTACTAGGAAATATGATTAGCTGAATCACAAATCTCCCTTTCTCAAGATATTTACTATTGTTAGTGACTACCCTTTATTAAACCTCTCTCGTTGTTACTCTTGATCAATCATAAGGTGGGTTATACCTCTTATAGGAGAGAGACGATCTTTTGTCGATCTCCGAGCTTAACTACTCTCCTTAAAGTCCATGCACACTAACTTACATCACCTATTGGTAAATACCTTAGGACTCCAACCAACATCATATCATATCCTAACCATATCCCAAGCCTATATATATGCAATTTTATATCGCTAATAACCATCATCCCATGACTTTGTTATATGTAGACCGTGCGATATGAGCCCAAGGATTGTAACCAACAAATATTTTTATCCAAATATCCTACAATAAATTCTAGGGAAATAAATACTCATTTATGGAATAAATCCAGAGTTTTACCAATATTCTATCTTTTTTGACTATAATTGAATTTTCCTAAAATATTTGTCACTAGAGGATTTGTACATGAAGTGTCACATTTAGGGGTACAAATAGTACAAATTACTTTTTATAGGTTCATAATGGTAAATAAATGATTTGGACCAAATATCATGATTTTCCAATAATATTTACTATTTAATTTCTAATTATCAAAATCTAATCCACTAGGTCACATTACACAAGGAGTAATGTAAATACTCAACCAATAATTTCAAAAAGATTACTAGAGGTCACAAATGTTAAAGGATTAGTTATTCAAGAGATTCATAATTTTCTAATTCAATTTGAAAACAAGTATTTCCATAATATGAAAGAGGACAAAATGGTAATTATAATAGCAACCCTAAGATCATAACATCCAAAAATTTAAAATAATTTACCAAGGGTGTACAATGCTAAAATAATGCTACTGACAAAATTTCTTGATTTTTGCAACTATTCATGTTATATTAATTTCATTAATACATAAGCGTAATAATATAAAATAATTCAATTGCCATGCAGATTCGACTCCAAATATTTTAAAACTCTCTGAGAAGGTGTGTTTTCACTAAATTTGTGCATGCCCAAAATTTTACAGAAATTTATCAAGGTGTTTTTGCTAAAATCACAAAATATTATTTTTGGCTAAATGCACACCAGCCCCCTTAAGCCTTAGCTCCATGCAAGTTGAATTCACCAACATACAGAGGTCAAATTGGTCGTAAAATTTTATCATGGTCTTATAATGACCTAATGGACCTCCAAACCAAAACCATGGTCTATATGAGTTGTCTATTCACTTATATTCCAATAATTCAATTAATCAAATATTGAACAAAACTATTGAAAAATGTGCCCCAAAATTCCAATTTTTGAGAAAATGGTGTATCTAGGGTACATGCAGGTTTGGTTAAATTTTCAGCTCCATGCATGCTACTATGTGATTGCTATTCACAATCAAATTTCTGTCCTTCCTAAGGACCAGTCCCACTAAAACTTCTTTATAGGGATCTTAAGAGATCCAAATAAGTTGATTTTAATTGCTATAAAAAGTAACCATTTAGGGCTACAATAGTTGTCTCTGACAACTTTTCCATATTGGCTTCTAATAGCCCTAATTTTTTGTTTAAAAATCGATAAATAACAGTGACAAATCATAACATTAATATTATAACTATAATATATATAAAATGTTATATGCATAATATATATATATAATCTTTTATGCACGAATCTTGAAAACAAATTGACTACATTTAATCTTGATTTCTCGGCCATTCGGCCACCTCCCCAGCCAGCCACCGCCACCACCACCTTCGTCTAGGTGGTGGCTATCAATTGGCGGTGGTTTGGCTGTCGGAGGTGGCGGTTTCCAACGAACCCAACACCCACTATTTTTCCAAAAATGTACATTTTTCTCATATTGGATCGGGCTCAATTTTGTCTGATTTCTCTCCTGATGGTTCTAGGATGCTAGCACAAGGGGAGAGGAGGATAAACTGACCTTTAAGCGGGCTGGCTGCGGGTGTTGTGATGGTGAGCCATGGAAGAGGTATTTTCCGATGAGCTTGCTCCAACCCGTAATCCTGAGCCTGATTTCTCCAAGTAAAAGCTCTGCTCGACTGCTTGTGAGGTGGGGAAGATGATGAAAGGGTCCAATGGGGCTGATGAGGAGTATTTATGAAAAAGCCATGAGAGGGGTGTTCGTCCACGGGCATTGAATGCTACCCTTAATGGTGGTTGGTTGGAAGTAATGGGGAATTGGTCCCAAAACACTTGGGGAGTCCAGTGCTTTGGGAGATGAATGGAGTGACTTATGGCCTCCCTCCATTAATTCTTCTTTGACCCATTAATATTTGGGGGAATTTTCCCATTCACCCCATTAAATACTATGGAATTCCCTTGGTCATAGTATTTTAGATGAAATAAAGTTAGTGGGTTGCAGGATAGGTCTTGGTTTAAGGCCTTAGCCCATTGGAATTGGTTGAGCCTTTATTTTGCTCTTTTAGGCCCAATTTTGACCATAGTTGACTTGGGATGTTGACTTGGTCAACTAATGGATTGACTAGTTCCATGAGTTAGTCTTGAGTTTTATGACACCACCCCATATGGGTTGTGTCATGGTTGGACCCCAATTGGGCCAATTTATCCAAAAGGTGTAGGTTTGACTAAAATTTGTTTGGGTTTGATTTTGGTCAAATTAGAGAAATTGGTGTCCACTTGATGGGGTTTTTGGGTCACTTGGGTCCCTAATGATATAATAAGACTAGAGTTGAGGTCAATTTAACCATGTAAAGTCTAATTGAGCCAATTAGGGTTGAATTGACCTATATTGACCTTAAGTTGACTTTGGTCAAACCCATGCAATCGGCCTACTAAATCATGAATTGACTGGTCAATTGTCTCCTCCGTAGGGTTAGGGATGTATTAAGAGTAACTTGAGTTGGTGAACCCTATTTAAGGTGAATAAAACTAAGCTGACGTGTGCTCCTTATTGTGCACTAAGTGATTTATCTTAGTTCAAGGTAACATAGGGTTACCTCCTTGCCCTAACTCACCACTCATTCCCTAACACTACCAAGGGGTCTAAAAGGAATAAGGATGTTACAATACCTGTTCAGAACATAGAATCATTTGGCAAAGTGGCAGTGTGATATTATTGTTATAAAATTGTGATAGTGCTACAAATATAAATTTTATCAACTCGAAAAATCCACACTTACACAAACAAAATAGAAAACATATATACATCAATGTTTGAAAAAACTCAAAATACATATAAATATCAAAATATCAAAAACTCAAAATACATTTATTCACTATGCAGATACTCCAAATACGTTCAAGCTCTCTGTGTAGTTGTTTGGCAATAGAGTCATGCAATGATGACATCTCATTAACATCTACTTGAATCTCACTCACATTATCTCAAATTGAGCTTTTATTAATTTGTCATGTTCTTTTTTGAAGGCCCACTGGGTAAATTAAATGTTCGTTCATCATAAGCTCGAAAATGAGTGTCTGAGCAGATGTGTGCCTACGAATATAATTATGCAAAATCATTTGTGCAATTACGATGTCTCGTTGTTTTATAAAACTATATGGCGGCATATCCATATGTATCTTCCACTCTTTTTCCACACTCCGAAGGATCGTTCTAAAATTTGGTAAATGATATCTTGTATATGCCTACTGCCCTTCTTAAATTTGGAAAATGATATCGTGTTCCTGAATATGGTTTTAAAAATACCACGTACTGGATATCTGACATTAACTACATAATTTTTACCTGCAAAATTAAATGTTATTTATGTGAGAATAATGAGAGTACTAAAAAATTGGATTAAAAACTGTTGAAATCTCAAGATATAAAAGTCTAATCTGGTGGCGGATACGAGAAATTATTACTCTAATTCATAAGGGAACACAGAAATATATGGTTTTCATGAGTCAAACTCTCTCAACTTGCTATTACAATTATGAAACACATATTGAAATCGCAAATTGCCATTCTTTAAGGACTCTATAAGAGTTATTGATGGAACACATGTGGATGCTCAAGTTCCTGCTGAACTTGAGCATCCACATGTGTTCCATCAATAACTCTTATAGAGTCCTTAAAGAATGGCATGTATCGAGCATCATTCAATATTTGTGGGGGAATATCACTGAAAAGATGATCTATAGGTGTGATTACATCATAAGATAATCTCTTAATAGCAGTGATACCCTTTACAAAAAATATACTTATAGTTTCGGTAGAGTGTTGGAATCATTCGCATGCATGTTGAAATGGTACATTATGACCTAAAATATTAAAAGTAATTAAAATATATCTCGTGGTAGAATTCTCCTAGATCCTTATAATCCATATTATTTTATGAGGAGTAGTAGCAAATCTCCAAATATTAGTTTCGATATTAGCAATAGACAACATTAAAATATTCCATAAACTGTATAAATTACACATATTAAAACATAAAATCCAACATTGCATCCAACATAACATAGTTCATCATAGAAAAAACATAAATCACCCAGAATAAATATCTAAAAAAACAATAACATAGTGCCTCACAGAATAAACATAAATTGCAACAACTCCAATTCTTTTCATACCGAGTTTGCAACCACTAAGCCTTCAGTTCTCTTGAATGCTCATAAAAGTTTCTCGATTATGTTTCTCCCCCAGAAAAATGGTGTAGTAGTTGTAGAAGTCATAACTTGAATCATCCATAACCTCAGGATTTTGAGTTCTGCTATAGCCGCAAGAATTGTATATAAAGAAGAAGATATCTAAATGTAACATCTTATTTCCTTCTAAACCCACTTAACACAAATTAGGGTCGGATATGTGGTGATTATGATGAATTAGTCTAGGTGGTGAACTTATGACCCAATGAGCTAGGGTGAACTCACATGGGGCCCATTATAGTGTACAAGTCAACCTTTGTCAAGCTAGCCCAAATTGAACCCACACGTGCAAATTGACATCACCACTATGTCCCTAACATTAAAGGAGACTCACTTGACGATAAGACCCATGGTGGGGTAAACCAATTTGGCAAAACAGGCCAAAGTCAAACCTAGGTCTACTCAACCCTAATTGGCTCAATTAGGCATCACAACTCACCCCACCACTATATTCCAAACCCTAATAAGAGTGCATTGGACTGAAAAGCCCTAACACTTGGTCACCAAATAAGCCAAAATTGGCCAAAGTTTACTTTGGGTCAACATGATCCAAATTAACCCAATCAAGGATCAATTAGTCTTCAATTGGCCAAATTGACATAAACCCCAATCATATAACATCATTAGGGACTCAATGGACCTAAAAGACCCATCATTGGTCATCCAATCACCCAATTTGACCAAAGTCAAACTTGGCCAATTTTAGTCAAAATCACACCTTTTGAGTCAATTGGCCCAATTGGGCGCATCACCATGACCTAACCTACATTGGGTGGTATCACTAGACATAATACCAAACACATGGGACCAGTCCACACATCAGTTGACTAAGTCAAACCCCAAAGTCAACCATGTTCAACATAAATCCTAAAAGAGGAAATTGAGAATTAAACCCAATTTAATTGGGTTAAAGTCTTGAACCATGACCCAAACAGAGCCACTTAGCCTAATTACCCCTCACGTCCTCTAATTTTGGAGAGATATTACATGCAAGGGGGAAAATTGGATTCCCCCCCCATTTTTATATGGGACAAAGAGAGATTTACGGAATGAGGGCCACATGACACCTCACTCCCCTTCCCAAGTATTCCTCTGAACTCCTCATAACTTTATCTATTATTTTGAAGCTGGAGAGATGTCAATTGGCACTAAGGATGAACATCCATTGTTGAACCCGACCACCCTCAAAGGCAACTTCATAAACACATCTCCCTAACTCATTCCAACCCTTCCATTAGCTTCAGAAGGTGGAAGGGAGTTGGATTATTGCCCTGGATTGAACAAAATGGCGAAGAATCAGGAGATCATGCAAGCTCGTAGGAGAGGATAAAATCTATGGCCAATCATCGCCAATGCCGTCATCGGTCACCAATCAAGGTCTATTTCTCCTCCTCTACCTCTGTGCTAGTCATCTAGATCAACTAAGAGAGACATCAGGCTCAATTGACCCCGATCCCATGAGAGGAAATCAAGAAATTCCATGGTTTTGTGAGTTCTCGGGTTCTCCGGAAACTGCCACCTCCGGTGGCCAAGTCACCGCCAATCGTCAGCCCCCACCTCAACGAAGGTGGTTGTGGTGGTGGTGGCCGGCTGGGGAGGCGATCGGATGGCTGGGAAATAGAGTTTGAAGCAGATCTAGGTTGGGTTCATCTAGACCGTCTACTTGAGGTTGAAGATGACGGGCTGCCCTTGGATGTACTGTACAAGATGATTAATATTGTATAGTATATTTTATATTAATTACATTTGAATAGACAAAGTTTTTCAAGCTTAACAATACACCTCTTATAGTTTGTTTTTGGAAAAGTTACAAGAGACAAAATTTATAGCCCTTTGGTTCTACTTTCCATAAAAATTTGAATTTTAACATTTGGAGACCTACATCACTCTGTAGGGCTGTTTTACTGAGGCATGTCCTTAGGGAGGGACAAACATAAAAATAGGTGTACATGTCATATAACAAATTGCATGGCCTTAGGATTCTGACCATACTAGTATATACCATAGACACACCCCCTTTTAAAAAATGAGAATTTTTGGACAAAATATTACTATAATTTTGTTAAAAATGTGATTTTTCATATGTTAATTAAATATTTGGTCAAATCAACTTCAATTGACTCAAATTTTGGATGAAATGCTTTTTAGGCCATAATAAGTCATTGGTAAACTTTCGAGTCCATTTGAACCTCTGCATGTTGGTGGATTTCACATGCACGACTTAGGACATATAGGAAATTAAATGTGTTTTAGTCAAAAATGTGTATTTTGTAAATTTAGCACAAAGGCCATGATGCATGTCAATAAAATTTTGTTTAAGCATCTGTTATGATAAAAGGAGTCATCCTTAGGAAAATTAGGATTTTTAGGGTCAAAAATCCTAGGAAATTAATTATTATTCTTTTTGTAACAAAAGTGTATTAATGAAATAAATGTGACTAAATGACTTAGGCAAAATCCAAACATCTTTCACATGATTATAATTGATGTTTTAAACATCTAGAAATTTTGTTAGGTTTTTTTGATGTAATATTCATGGAGAATTCCCAAGAATGTAAATTATGACACATCTGTATTAATGCAATTTTTATGATCAATATTATCTGGAAAATTCTAAAATTTTTGCTAGGCAGTGTCTCAGTCATTCTAGAGCTACGATAATTTTCTCAGAATTTTAGAATGAGTTATTTCAGTACTTACTGTGCACTGTAACATATTCACCCTTTTAATCATATATGGAAATTATGGATATAAACTTTTTGTAAAATTGTTAAACTCTATAAGTCTTAATATTTCTTCACTTAGTACCACTAGAAATTTTATTAGAGTATTTTGATTTATGGATATGGTACTTCCTTCAAAATTTGATGAAAGTCAAGTATTTAATGAATTTTATTTGTGGATAAATTAAAATTAAATGTTATGAAATTCTATTTATTCCTTAATTTTGCATGATGAACCTATGGTATTAATTTTATCTCAATTGGACATGATATAGTGAAGGTTGCAGCTTAAAGAACAAAACTAGTTCAATTTCATTCTGGTTTGCTAATAGTAGAAAATTGTTGTATTAATTAGACCGACATGATCACTTAGGAAATTAATGAAATTTGAAACATAACTATAATACAACATTTATATCAGCCCCTAAAAGTTGTAGAAGTTTTTGAGAACTCTCATAATGTAGTTTTGAAACTAATTTAGAATCATGTTACACTTCTAAATAAAGGAATAATTGGGGCCGTAATCATCTTAAAAAATTATGATAATCATTTAGGATGATATTATAATTATGGTGCATCATTAGTCTGTGCTTGGAGGATTGTAGATAAATATATAAGATTTGCTCCACACTTCGTGTGTCAGAGGTCTTAAGAGTTTAGAAACATTCAAGCGAATCTTTTGCTTAAGGGTAAACCTTGGAATGTGATTATAGAAGTCAATCTTGATTAAGTTAGTGGAAAATGAATAACCAAAGAATTCTTGTTGAAGTCTCAAGGCAAGTGAAAATGGACACTAAGGGGAAGTATTAGTCTTGGAGTTCGATGAAAGATCGTCACTCTCTTATAAGTATCATAAGACATTTAAGTTTGCTTAAGAGTAACAATGAGAGTGGGTTATTAGTAATGGGTGGCCACTAATAAAAGTAATTTCCTTAGAAAGAGGATTTGGACTTCAGCTCATTGCATTCCCTAGTACCACTGCAAGCCCTTCACCGAGTAGCCCTCGGGTAGTCCAGGATTTAACTTAAACTTCTAAGTGCAATCATAATTAGATAAGAGTAGTCTAATTATGAGAATAGAAGATACGGTAAACCTCATACTGTGTTATGGGATGGAATGGTACAGGACGGGTTAGTACTACGAGCTGAAGGCTCAGGAGATAGTAATACCATAATGGGTTAGTCCTGCGAGCTGAAGGCTCAGGAGATAGTAATATCAGGACGGCTTAATCTTGCGAGCTCAAGGCTCGGGAGATAGTAATATCAGGACCAGTTAGTCCTGTAAGTTGAATGCTTGTGTGATAGTAATATTAGGACAGGTTAGTCATACGAGCTGAAAGATCGGGATATAGTAATAACATGATGTGTTAGTCCTGCGAGAAAGAAGCTCAGGAAGTTCTAACGTCAGCATAAGTTAGTCCTGCGAGATGGAGGCTCGAGAAGTTTTATATCAGGATGGGTTGGTCCTGCGAGCTGGAGGTTCGAGTTGAGATAAACTTGCATGTGCTTAAAAACAAATTCATGGCCGGTCTTTTGTATTGGGTTGTTCGTTGCACCGATGATAGTACATTGACTCTGGCGAGGTGTGAGGGTTTGAGGGGCCAGTAGGTTGTTTATATTGCGGTCTAGAGGACAATATCCGAAAATGTAGAATCGACCTTAAGGACTAGTGGGATGTCCAACAATTAGTACGTAGGGACTCTAGAGTGCACCTAGGATATGTATAGAGGCGTACAAAGGGTCTAGGACTGATAGTGTGTGTAATGACCCAAAATTCAAGTACGACTCATAATATATTTAATTGCATTGTGACACGCTTATAATTATGGTTAATGAGAAGCTTGACACGATGAGTCCCATTTATTTTAAGCGGTGGAGTTGTAAGCGGTGGAGCTATATTATCGTACCGACCTTGTTATTATCCCGCGACTTACTTTTCTCTCACTTAGAACGCTATCGACTGGGCTGGACGCTAGGGTTCATGGGGGTTTTCACCTTCTTCCTCCTCTCCCTCTCTTGCGTTCATGAAATCATGGGAGCTTTTGAGTTTTGTTGAGATAAGGGTTTGACAAGATTCTCTTTGATCTGAACTTATCTGGATGGGTTCTTGGATCTGAAGTCAGTGCCCAAAGTTCTTCAAGTAGCACTAACTCCTTTATGATCATTGTGAGCCTCTTTCCCTTTCTTGTTTTATATTTGCTGAAATGCATTTTATAAAATGATGAGATTTGCTATATGTGTCCTGTTGTAGTCTTGTATATATATTTTGGGGCTTTCATCTCCTTCCTTCTCTCCCTTTCAAATATGTTAAAGACCAGATGAAATTTCTTATTTATTACTGGAATTAAGCTTTGGCAAGGTTCTGTTTGCTTGCTTACCTGGGCTTTTTCTTTGTACTACATCGGTGCCCAGTTTCTCAAAATCCACTGTAAGCATTCTCTCTGTTTATATTTGCTAGGGGAGTTTGGTGGTGATGTCAGAATCCTTACTAGACATGGAGTTATTGTTTAGTTTGGCCCTTGTTAAGTTAGGGTTTCTCTTGTTTTACTGAGTAGCTACGCTGGCATGTGGTTGTTGGCTGGCCGAAAAACTGTAGTTTTCAGCCTGGATCCCTGCTGTGCATACTGATTAGTACAGTGCCTGTATCTTTTTCAAGTGATTTTCTCACTGTTGTAGTTATGTTGAGGAGCATGGGTTTAGCTATATGACTGGAACTAAATAAAAAATGGAGATTCTTGGTTTTCTCTTTTGTATGGAGGGTTAAAACTGAGCTTAATAATTGATTTGAACTTATGTTCTGTTTTTGGTTATGAAAATGAGCCAAATGATGTTATCCGAATAGGCAATAGCATGCGTGAACGAGGTGCAACCCCGGTCAATAGATACCGTGCAGGATGGCTTCTCAAAACAAGCGTGACGATGATATGAAATGCTATAACAAGGAAAAACTGATGGTGAGACTTATCTTTTTAAGTTATGCTTAGTTTAAGTATTTAACCTATTTGCACAGGTTTTTACGCTATGAAAATGGGATTTATATAACATGTTGCATCATGAATTTATTGTACATCACTGATAATGATTCTCGCATAGTATGGCCTTTTATAAAGGCAAACATGCGATTAGCTTCTGCGGGGATTAAGAAATAAATGAATCCTAAGTATAGAAATGAAATGTACGACAAACATAAAGAAGAATGCATCGATGCAAGGTACTGATAAAGGTATAACTGAACATGAATGCGCATACAAATACTGATGATTTGCCAAACCAGTCGAGCTTGAGGGCATAAACGCGTGTTGTACGTACTGGTTTTGGTATACTGATGACCCGGAAGGGTCGGGCCCAAAGAATGAAATACTGAAATATGGATATTGATACTGATGTTATGACAGTTACCCTTAACAGTACCTAAAATAAAAGATACCATAACAATGTATTAGTTATACAGTTACATCGATAGATTACAACTGAACATGCGAACTGAGATAGTTTCACAGGTATAGTTACTGAACATGCATACTGAGCTAGTTTTACAGTTCATAGCTTTCAGAATTTCATTGCTTACCTTGTTTACATTGCTTATATGATACTTGTTTAGAGCTACTGATTCATATTAACCTATAACTGCTTATATGGTTTTGTGCATACTAATATGACAGAGATAACATTGATACACCGTTTCAGGACAGGTATGGGAACTGGTTAGTTTATGATATTGTTATAGCTTTTACATTATTTATCTATACAGCAGCTAATGAGGTATTTACCTCACTTAGTCATATTTTTATGACTAAGCCCATCGCCTTTTTTGTATAGGTACGAAAAGAACAGTAAGGATGAACGTGGAAAGATAGAAAAGACTCGTGGAAAGCTTCAAGTTATGAGGTACGTCTTATCTTATGTATTATTTTATACTCACTAGCCCTACTTCGTCCTGGGATAACTGTCTTGAACGTAGCTTAGATACAGGCATGTGTGGGATCCAAAATGGGGTCCTCACAATTGGTATCAGAGCCAGGTTTTCAAGAAGTTCGGCCGTAGTGAGTACAGAATATTGACACATTATATGACGTTACATGTATACATGTGAACATGATTTACCAAGGATTAACTGTTATAGGTCAACTGAGTATGATGATACGTAACCAAATTTTTGACGGGCATGAGGTATACGAATGAAATTACATGCGTACAAATAAAAATGATTGATATGAACGATCAGATGAACATGTATAAAGGGTGTGCAAATGACGAGTTATAAATTATTTATTTTCAATCGAATTGTTGTTTGTAAGACATGTAAACAAGATTTTCATAGGAAATGTTATATGGTACGTCGCCTCAGTATCACATTATTATCTACACCGAAATAGGAAATGATGGAAAGAAACTGCGATAAGCATGTGTTAAGATGAAGATAAATTAGATAAACTGTACTAACTTGTCATGGTAAAATCGAATATTGAAAATGATGCATGTAATAGAATACGAATACAGATCCAAACGCAACAATATATGTAAATCAAAACGAAGAAAAGCGAGCGAAGGTTATATAGTTAGATAAATAGTTTATGAAACAATTAAAAAGAAAATGAAGTATGCATTGGTTCTTGTGTTGGGGAAATGAATTTCAAAATGATGAAAGGACCTATAATGTGATATGTAATGATGATAAAGTTGAACCGTGAAAGAACTGTGATAACATAACATGGGAGAATGGAATTAATGTCATGAATAAAGACATTCTTCACTTGCACGCGATATATTGTATAAGTAAGCGTTTGTAAGGCATAGACATATGACGATAATTTGACTCAACACCCAATGCATAACATAGGATATTGTTTTGCGTAACGAGTTTCAAAGATTGAATATGATAAGACAACGACTTTGAAAACACACAGTCAATGGCAATGAAATTGTCTGGGTCAAGTAAGTTGCATGAAAGACGATAACACAAATGATGGGCAAGACTAAGAACATATTTCTTATACTAAGTTACGTTGACCTCATGATCGAATTGATAACATGTCCTGTTTTCGAGGACGAAAATTTTTATAAGAGGGGAAGAATTTGTAACGACCCAAAATTCAAGTATGACTCATAATATATTTAATTGCATTGTGACACGCTTATAATTATGGTTAATGAGAAGCTTGACACGATGAGTCCCATTTATTTTAAGCGGTGGAGTTGTAAGCGGTGGAGCTATATTATCGTACCGACCTTGTTATTATCCCGCGACTTACTTTTCTCTCGCTTAGAACGCTATCGACTGGGCTGGACGCTAGGGTTCATGGGGTTTTCACCTTCTTCCTCCTCTCCCTCTCTTGCATTCATGAAATCATGGGAGCTTTTGAGTTTTGTTGAGATATGGGTTTGACAAGATTCTCTTTGATCTGAACTTATCTGGATGGGTTCTTGGATCTGAAGTCAGTGCCCAAAGTTTTTCAAGTAGCACTAACTCCTTTATGATCACTGTGAGCCTCTTTCCCTTTCTTGTTTTATATTTGCTGAAATGCATTTTATAAAATGATGAGATTTGCTATATGTGTCCTGTTGTAGTCTTGTATATATATTTTGGGGCTTTCATCTCCTTCCTTCTCCCCCTTTCAAATATGTTAAAGACCAGATGAAATTTCTTATTTATTACTGGAATTAAGCTTTGGCAAGGTTCTGTTTGCTTGCTTACCTGGGCTTTTTCTTTGTACTACATCGGTGCCCAGTTTCTCAAAATCCACTGTAAGCATTCTCTCTGTTTATATTTGCTAGGGGAGTTTGGTGGTGATGTCAGAATCCTTATTAGACATGGAGTTATTGTTTAGTTTGGCCCTTGTTGAGTTAGGGTTTCTCTTGTTTTACTGAGTAGCTACGCTGACATGTGGTTGTTGGCTGGCCGAAAAACTGTAGTTTTCAGCCTGGATCCCTGCTGTGCATACTGATTAGTACAGTGCCTGTATCTTTTTCATGTGATTTTCTCACTGTTGTAGTTATGTTGAGGAGCATGGGTTTAGCTATATGACTGGAACTAAATAAAAAAATGGAGATTCTTGGTTTTCTCTTTTGTATGGAGGGTTAAAACTGAGCTTAATAATTGATTTGAACTTATGTTCTGTTTCTGGTTATGAAAATGAGCCAAATGATGTTATCCGAATAGGCAATAGCATGCGTGAATGAGGTGCAACCCCGGTCAATAGATACCGTGCAGGATGGCTTCTCAAAACAAGCGTGACGATGATATGAAATGCTATAACAAGGAAAAACTGATGGTGAGACTTATCTTTTTAAGTTATGCTTAGTTTAAGTATTTAACCTATTTGCACAGGTTTTTACGCTATGAAAATGGGATTTATATAACATGTTGCATCATGAATTTATTGTACATCACTGATAATGATTCTCGCATATGTATGACCTTTTATAAAGGCAAACATGCGATTAGCTTCTGCGGGGATTAAGAAATAAATGAATCCTAAGTATAGAAATGAAATGTACGACAAACATAAAGAAGAATGCATCGATGCAAGGTACTGATAAGGGTATAACTGAACATGAATGTGCATACAAATACTGATGATTTGCCAAACTAGTCGAGCCTGAGGGCATAAACGCATGTTGTACGTACTGGTTTTGGTATAATGATGACCCGGAAGGGTCGGGCCCAAAGAATGAAATACTGAAATACGGATATTGATACTGATGTTATGACAGTTACCCTTAACAGTACCTAAAATAAAAGATACCATAACAATGTATTAGTTATACAGTTACATCGATAGATTACTACTGAACATGCAAACTGAGATAGTTTCACAGGTACAGTTACTGAACATGCATACTGAGCTAGTTTTACAGTTCATAGCTTTCAGAATTTCATTGCTTACCTTGTTTACATTGCTTACATGATACTTGTTTAGAGCTACTGATTCATATTGACCTATAACTGCTTATATGGTTTTGTGCATACTAATATGACAGAGATAACATTGATACACCGTTTCAGGACAGGTATGGGAACTGGTTAGTTTATGATATTATTATAGCTTTTACATTGTTTATCTATACAGCAGCTAATGAGGTATTTACCTCACTTAGTCATATTTTTATGACTAAGCCCGTCGCCTTTTTTGTATAGGTACGAAGAGAACAGTAAGGATGAACGTGGAAAGATAGAAAAGACTCGTGGAAAGCTTCAAGTTATGAGGTACGTCTTATCTTGTGTATTATTTTATACTCACTAGCCCTACTTTGTCCTGGGATAACTGTCTTGAACGTAGCTTAGATACAGGCATGTGTGGGATCCAAAATGGGGTCCTCACAGTGTGTATACCCGCCTAGGAAGTGGAGGTGCCCGCTCCACTGCTGTCATAGCTATAATGGTGGAACTAGAGAGTTTAGCTAACTTCGAAAATGGGGAACTAAAGGATTATGATCACAGAATCGTGTGAGTGAGTTGCACTTGTATGAATCAAAACATGGCATAACATATCATAACATACATACATATATAAGACATACAAAATGAAGATCTTTATAATATAAATTAGTATGGGATCTCTTATATGATAAGTTACAATTCCGAAAATCTTAACTCATAAGTTTGTATGGGCATTCATATAAGTTAAGGTACTCTTGTGTTGATAGTATACTAGTACTTATTTAGTTTTCCTGTGTCGTACTTACTTACTTTATATGATTCTACTATTTTATGCTTCGAATGATTACTGCTTCTACTATTTATTACTTCTACTGTTTACTACTTATATATATACTACTAGTTAGAGCCATGTCACCTACTTTTCTATACTGCTTTGTTGCCCTCCTCTTTCTTCCTCCCACACGGTGCCTATGAGTCATGAGGGTGAGTCGAGGACGAAGCAACTTAGCCTTTTTGACTAACGATCAGTGGACCACAATATTTTAGGAGCACATGGAGCCGCAATAGTGGTACCATATGGAGGATCAACCACTCGAGGAGGCAGGACTTGAGGAGAAATTGTCGCGCACTATTACTACCACTACTGGACATCACGATGATGAGTGTTTTGTTTTAGCTTCTGCTTAGAGATATTGTGAGAGAGAGATTTTGTACTTTCTTTTGGCATGAATCTTGCATAAGCCCTTAATCTTTTTTGTACTCATTGTTGGACTACTATTTCATATACATATGATGATATGATGTGATTTGTGAACTTATTGTTATAGTTTTACTTCTTTTCTCAAATTGGCCTTAAGATTGAAATGATCGTACTAGCCAGCAGGATTGACATGATGCGGTGGCGAATAACCCGTAAGTTGGTGTCACCTTAAGGTGGCGGTTCTGGGCATAAGACCCGTGTAACTCTATGGTAAGGGGAGGGGTCTTACACTAGATGTGAGGGAGGAGGCTGCATCATATAATACCTAATTATGTAGGATGTTTCAGCTATCTCATCCATCATCGAAATCAATGGCCTCTTATTTGTCATCTTACTTTTTCCCTTACCCTTCATTTTTTTACTTGCTTCAGCAGAATTCAATAACAAATCCATGTTTTGTGTGGCATCTCCAACAAACAAGTCATGTTTATCAATCGATTCGTGCTCAAAATTTCTAGAATTTGGGGCTCATGCAAGATCTTCAGTTGCTGCAACCTAGCTAAACATCATATGTAGCTTCTCTTCTAACTTAGGGAATATGCCAGAGAACTGAAACTTTCTTGCACTCGGAAGAACCCGACATGAAAATTAAGATGCATTAGATGAATCATCAATAATTTTAGTGTAATAGAAATAAGAGAAATAAAAACAAATTAATTACTTTGAGTTGTTATTTCCACCAATTTCATGAAGCAGCAATAATTTTGCAAATAGGATCCCAACTCAAGTCTGTCTCATAACCTTTAAGATATCGCCATAACTTCCAATTTTTCTTTAACTGATCCCACTTGTTCTTCATTTGATTTTGATCAGATGACTTTCCCGTGTGAGCAAAGAAATTAGCGGGCTTCGTTGGTGCTCACAAAGAAATTCTTGTACGAGCAGATCCACACAAGCAGCTCCGCATGTTCAAGAAAAGAAATTCCCATACAAGCAGCACCTCATGGGCTTCTCCGGTGCACGTTGACTCTTAGCAGGCTTTTCCTGCATTTGAGTAGGCTGCGCCCGTATATGAGCACTTACCTTTATTCAAAACATATATGTATGAGTACATAAAATGACCGTAAAAATATGAATCAATATTCATATTTTTATTTTGTGAAAAATGTTCATTTTATCTAAAAATCAATTTGTGTCTCTTTATCCCTCCCTTGTGTAGGGATAGGAGGGCTACAAAGATTCCCTCTCCCCACCTCCTCCTATCTCTTCTCTCAAAACTACTTTTTTAATGTAGTTAAAGATATACATATTATATATAAAGATATTTATAACTATGAATTGTGCATGTCCGTCGGGTATGTGATGGCTGCTGCTTTATAAAATAAAAAATACCTTATATACCACCAAAACACACCTCTAGTATGTCTTTCTCCATCAGAGATGGATCTCCGATTGATGCGCGAGCGCCCAAAAGTGATCCGGGGTATTACAATGCGGGGCGATTGATGTCAAACAAAAATTTAATATCTACAAAGCGCCGACATAGTGTCGCCATAAAGGAAGAAGCTGCCATGCCTTAACTTATGTTTCACAACTTAGTACGATTCCCAGAAAACAAAAGGTTAGTATCTTTGCATGATAGGCATAACATCACCACGGAGGAAGAAGTTGTCGCAACTAATCTGGGGCATCACAGCTTAGGCGGTTAGCGGTAAATGAAAATTTAATATCAGTGCATGACCAAAATAGTGTCAAAGCAGAGGAAGATGCTGTCATATCATCTCGTTGCATCATTTTTTAAGCGAAAATCCAAAATCGTCGGGGAGGAAGTAGAGATGGTGGTGAAATTGGCTGTCACTGCCGCCACCAATTGCAAGATTAGATTTTATTTCTATAAATGCAAGACATGCAATATATATTGGGGTCTAGCCCCTAAAGAGACACAAACCAAGTAGGTGTTGGAGGTGTGCTGCTCTGGAACTCGGCCAAAAAGCTGTCTGGAATTCTACTTGACATCAACTAGATTCGGCTAGACATCAGCCCAAATTCAGCCATATTCGACTTGACATCAACCCAAATTCTACCATATTTGACTTGACATCAACCCAAATTTTGGCCAAATTTGACTTGACATTGGCTAAAATTTCAACTTGACGGTCGGAGCTTGTTTCCCAAATTCCAAGATTTCATACATCGGATTGCCTTAGGGGTTGATCTAAGGGCAAAAAATGCCTTGCCATTTTGCTGTATGTAGTTTGTGTGCTTAACAAAAATCAATTACTCCAGATTTGAGTGGTCCAGAAGTGAGATAGAAGGGTTTTGGTTTCGAGAAGAAGCTCCTGTCTCCATAATTGCAGGAGAAAGTTCTTCAGGAAAAAGAATAAAAGTTTCTCACAGATCGGTGTCTGGTCTTTGCTGAAAGGGTAACTTGCTCTTGTCTTGTCTTCATTTTTTTGAGGAGAAATTTTTGAGTTTGTGACCTATTTCTTTAAGAGAGAAGTTTTTTCACTATGAGTTTGGAAGGGGATTCAATCTGTTAATCAAGGGGGATCTAGGTTAGAAAAACATAAAAGTTCTTGTTGTAATCCTTATCATTTAATAGTGGATTTTTAGTGCTCTGCCCTGTGGTTTTTCCCTCAGTGAATTGAGAGGTGTTTTCCTACGTAAATATTAATCTTCTGTGTTGTGTGAATTTTTTTAAAATTGTTATTTTTATCTTTGTAGAAAATGGACAAAAGAGATAAATAAACCGCAAACTTTTATTGCCCAAAAAGATAAAGATTACAAAGGTATGCCCCTTATTTATAGAAACTAGGGGAGGATTGAGAGATTTATAACAAGCGATGTGGGACTAAATACAAGCCATGCAGCTTATGTGGTTTGACATGAGCAAACCACCAACTATACAAGAAATAAAACAACTAACTACAAAGCCGCAATCTCCTAGAGTCAGCCTCTCGAACTGACCGCCTGATCGTCTGCTGCAAGTTGTCAGACTACAACCACAGTCAGATCTCTACGGCTTCAAGCAGACCGCTACACTTTGCAAGACCGCTACGGCTTCAAGCAGACCACTGCGGCTTCTCTTAGCCAGACCGCTGTGGCTTCAAGCAGACCGCTGCGACTTCTCTTTGCCATACTGCCATAACAGACCGCAAGACTGCTGGAACAACTAGACCGCTACGGTTAGAAACCAGGCTGCCCGAACACTCCAAACTTTAACACTCCCCCTCAATCTGGAGCATATATATATCGACCATGCCCAGCTTGCAACAGACCTCCTCAGATGGAGTAACCGGTTTGGTGAAGAAGTCAGCTAGTTCTTTTTCTGATGTAATAAACGGAGTGCAAACCTGATTCTTCAAAATCTCCTCTCTAATGAAATGGCAATCAACCTCAATATGCTATGTTCTCTCATGAAAGACAGGATTCCTTGAAATATAAATGGCAGCTTTGTTATCACAGAACATAGAAAGAGGATTGTCATAGACTTCTCCCAAGTCATGCATAAGCGCCCGTAGCCATTTTAACTCGCAGGTAGTTGAGGACATGCTCCTATATTCTGCTTCAACACTTGACCTTGAAACCACTGCCTGCTTCTTGCTTTTTCAGCTAACCAGGTTTCCTCCTATAAAAGTGTAAAAACCTGATATAGACTTTCTATCCTCCTTGTTATCAGCATAGCTGGCATCAGAATATGCTTCAATCTTCAGATGACCATTCTTCTGAAATAATAAGCCCTTTCATGGAGACCCTTTCACAAACTCCAAAATTTTCATGGCAGAGCGTAAATGACACTCTCTAGGACTTTACATAAACTGACTAACCTTCCCAACTGCATAACAAATATCTGGCCGAGTAATAGTCCGATATATAAGTTTGCCTATAAGTCGCCTGTATATAGTGAAATCTGGGAGAAGTGGAGAATCATCAGTCCAGCCTTTAACATCACCAACAACCATTGGGCAACGAGCAAGTTTTGTGCCAAGAAGACCTGTCTCCTTTAGGAGATATAACGCATACTTCCGCTGTGAAAGAGCCACTGAGGTCCTCTTTCATAAAATCTCAATTCCCAGGAAGTACTTAGGCGGTCCCATATCCTTAGTGACAAAGTATTGTTGAAGATGTTGTTTGGCTAGATCAACACCCTCCTTATCATCACCAGTCAAAAGAATATCATCAACGTAGATAGCAAGAACTACAAGACCTTTAGTAGTCTTGCGTATAAACAAAGAATGATCAGCAAGGCTTCGACTAAACCCAATAAGAGAAACAATTTCACTAAACTTTTAAAACAAGGCTCGTGGACTCTGCTTTAAACCATAAATTGCCTTCTAAAGCTTGCACACCTGATACTCCCCCTGAGCAACATACCTAGGAGGTTGCTCCATGTATACCACCTCTTGCAAATACTCATAAAGGAAGGTATTATTAAAATCCAACTAAGACATTTCCCAGTCTCTATTAATAGCCACATAGAAGAGAATATAGATAGTGCTGATACGAGCAACAGAGAAAAAGTATCGAAAAAAATCCACCCCATATGTCTGAGTAAACCCTTTGGCAACAAGTTGGGCCTTATACCATTCAACAGAGCCATCTAGAAGATACTTAACCACAAAGACCCACCGACATCCAACCTCATCAATGCCCAGAGGTGGTGGAATAAGAGTCCAAGTTCCTCTCTCAGTTAACGTGCTCATTTCTTAATCCATAGCAGCCTTCCACTAAGGCAGAGCAAGAGCTTCTTGATACATTTTTGGAATGGCAGTAGAAGAAATAATAAGAGCAAAACACTTGGTAGTTGGGGAAAGCTGATCATAGGAGACAATCGCACCAATCAGATATTGAGTACATTGGCGAACACCCTTTCACAAGGCAATTGGAAGCTCGAGGTCACTGCTGACTTGAGGAGGCAATGTACTGGCAGAAGACAGAAGAGGCTCTGGAACAGGAACAGAGGGTTCCAAGGATAACCCATTAGGCTCCCGAGAAAGAGAAGGAGCAACCGGAGGAGATGCGGAAAGAACCGGCTCTGGCGGAGGTGCTAAGAGAATAGGTAGGGAAGGAGAAGTATCGCCAGGTATGCGAGAAGAAGGAGAGGAGAAATATGGAGTATATTCAAAGAAGGTAACATTTGCAGAAACATATTGTTTGCGCATGAGAGGATCAAAACATCGATACCCTTTTTGAGTAGGGCAATAGCCAAGAAATATGCATTTAATTGATCGGGGAGAAAGTTTGTCCCGTCCAGGAGAAGGGGCGTGAACAAAGGCAGTACAACCAAAGGTTTTAAGGGGAAAAGGAAATGGTTCGGCCTCTGGATATAAGACTGAAAAAGGAGTCTTGCCCTGAATAACAGACGATGGAATACGGTTAATGAGATAACAAGCAAGAAGAACCGCATGACCCCAATAAGAGTGGGGGACATTCATTTGCAAAGAAAGACTGCGAGCAACATCCAGAAGATGACGATTCTTGCGTTCAGCAATGCCATTCTATTGAGAGGTATACAGACAACTTGTCTGATGAATCAAACCCTTGTCCACACAAAATGAAGAGAACTGATGACTGACATATTCTTTGGCATTATTAGTATGAAGAATCTGAATGGGCACACTAAACTGTGTGAAGATATCATGATAAAAAGCAGAGAATACAGAGAATAGTTAAGAACGATCCTTCAAGAGATACATCCAAGTGCATCTGGAGAAATCATCAATAAATGTGACAAAGTACAAGCTTCTGCGACCAACCAAAGCAACGAGAGAAGGGCCCCAAATGTCATAGTGAACAAGCTCAAAAGGACGTGAAGAATAACGACCCATTCAAGCTTGGAAAGAATAGCGATGATGTTTGCCCTACTCACATGCTTCACAGTTCAAAGGAAAATCATCGAAAGGAAGGTCTCGAAGAATTTGATGAATAAGGCGAGGAGGATGACCAAGACGATGATGTCACAACTAAATTAAGGAATTTGAATGGGCACACTAAACTGTGTGAAGATCTCATGATAAAAAGATGAGAATACAGAGAACAGTTCAGAACGATCCTTCAAGAGATACATCAAAGTGTATCTGGATAAATCATCAATAAATATGACAAAGTACAGGCTTCCACGACCAACCGAAGCAACCGGAGAAGGGCCCTAGATGTTGGAGTGAACAAGCTTCAAAAGGACGTGAACAACAATGGACCATTCGAGCTGGGAAAGAAGAGCGATGATGTTTGCCCAACTCACAGGCTTCACAGTTCAAAGGAAAATCATCGAAAGGAAGGTCTGGAAGAAGTTGATGAATGGGGCGAGAAGGAGGATGACAAAGACGATGATGCCACAACTGAATTGAGGAAGAAGCAGAAAGAGCAACAACATTGTCAAGATAAAACAGGCCACCACCAACAGTACTAGTAGCAATTATAGCCTTAGAAACAGAATCAGAGAAAGAACAAGGGGTGCCAGTAAAAGTAACTATGCAACTTAACTGGGTTCAAAGAGCATGAACAAATAGTAAATTACATGGGAAAGTAGAGAAATAAAGAGTGTCCTCTAATAGCAAAGATGAAGAGAGATGCACAGTGCCAATACCATGCACAGGCACAGAGGTCCCATCAGCAACAACAATATGAGATAACCTGTTTGTCATCAAAGAGGAAAACAAATGAGATTTGTCAGTCATGTGACTAGCGGCACCAGAGTCAATAAGCCACTTATCAGAGGAGACTGCAAGAGCACAAGTTGTAGAAGAAAGAAGAGAAGTCATTTGAAAGAAGAAGCTGGAAAGCAAGTAAAATAATCGCTCAGCGAGAAACTAGCCGACACAAACAATGAAGAAGAATGAGAGACCAAGGAGACCGCCCGGTCAAAGGTACACAAACCAGCGGCTAGAATAAGTTGCGACCAAAAAGGGTGGGAAGAGAGTAAGAAACCAGAAGAAACCGGAAGAAACCAGACCAAGGAGCGGAAACCGCAGTGGGTAAATAAATGTCGGCGAGAAAAGAAAAGAAGAAGCAAGCGGTCAAGTAAAAAACAAGCCTCCCGGTCTCGGTGTCAACACACCAGCAACAAAACAAGAAAAGTTGCGACCCAAGGGCGAAAAAAAAACCGTGCATGAAGAAAGAACAGGTTGTAGAAGGAGACGGAGACCGCACGGTTAAGGTGTAAACACACCAGCGGTAAGGAACAAGCCGCAACCAAAATGCAGACTCACCCCAAAGAAGAGACAAGAGACTAGCAAAGAAGCAGCAAGAAGAGAAAAGAGCACGAGGCCGCCCTGTCAAGGCGAAAAACACACCAGCGACAAGGAAGAAACCGCGACCAAGGGAGAAACTCGCAACAGAGAAGAGACAACGCGGTTAGTAAGGGAAGCCGGGTGAACAGAAAAAAAAGGCCCGAGAGGAAGCAAGTCGCAAGCACAGGGATAAGCAAGGGAGGGAAGGGAGAAGAAAGAAGTCGCCCAAACTGGATGAAGCCAGTTGAAGAGGCCACGCGATTAGAGCAACAAACCGTGACCTTCTTAAAGCAAAGGATCAGTTTCCTCTGATACCATGTAGAAAATGGACAAAAGAGGTAAATAAACCGCAAACTTTTATTGCTCAAAAAGATAAAGATTACAAAGGTAAGCCCCCTTATTTATAGAAACTGTGGGAGGAGAGAGAGATTTACAACAAGAAATGTGGGACTAAATACAAGCCGTGCGGCTTATGCGGTTTGACATGACCAAACCGCCAACTATAGAAGAAATAAAACAACTAACTATAACCACGGTCAGATCTAACAACAACGGTCAGATCTCTATAGCTTCAGGCAGACTGCTGCACTTTGCCAAACCGCTGCGGCTTCAAGCAGACCGCTGCGGCTTCTCTTCGCCAGACCGCTGCGGCTTCAAGAAGACCGCTGCGGCTTCTCTTTGACAGACTGCCAGACCAGACCGCAAGACTGCTTGAACAACTAGACCGCTGCAGTTAGAAACCAGGCCGCCCAAACACTCCAAACTTTAACAATCTTCTTGTGAGCTCGGATCGCCCAAGCATAGTGAGATATTATTCTTTTCTAACAAAGTGGTATTAGAGCCAGTTTCACTTGGACCATCGGGCTATTGGAGAAGATGGAGCAGAACACAAGAATGGTTAGCATGAATGACAAGAATGGGAGCATTTGGAAGTCGTGACTCAAGGGTCTTTTGTATTGCAAAGATCTCCGCACTCCTTTATTAGGGAGGCTGACTAGCATGTCATGTGATGATAAGTGGCAAAGGATGGATTGAAAGGTAGTTGGATTCATTCGGTAGTGGCTTGATGATTCTATTTTTCACCTTGTCTCCATTGAGTCATCAACCAAGGCTTTGTAGAATAAGTTGGAAGCATTGTATTGTGAAAGATGGTAATCATCAAGGCTTTATTGATTAGAAAGCTTGTAAATCTGAAGTATAAGGAAGGTTCTCAAATGAATGAGCATCTGAATCTTGCCCAAAGAATTATTAATTAGTTGTAGGCCATGAAGATCACACTGGGGGACGAGCTACAAGCATTGATGTGTTGTATCTTACGACGCCCTTTGAGGGGGGTGTACAAGGGATTTAAAAAATGTTCTGTTTAAGGGAAGGATTCAACATATTTTAATTTTCTGATCCTATCGCCAGTGGTATCGATACTGCCAGACGTTAGTAACAAAAGTTTCCCAATCTTTTAAACTTACAATAAAAAGAGTGTGAACATACAATGACAGAAAAATAATAGAGCCAATGATACCTTTGCATCACAATCTTCTACTCTCTTCTCTTCTTCAGTCCATTCAGGTCTTGGAATAGGTTCCTTTGTGACGTTTCCACTAACATCTCTCTTGAAGGGCAAAGGTGGTTCTGTAAGAACAAATCCAAAGATACATTCATCAATAAAATTTTAATTTTTACCTTATAGAGTGTAAACCTCTATAGCTTACACAATGGAGGTCTTGTAGATGCAAAACACTTAAAATTATTAGATGTCATTTAGAAAATATATTTTTAATATGTGTAACTTTACAACTATTTCGATCTTTTTGATTAAGGTGTTGGCATTTATTTAATAAACATAGCTCTGATATCAATTGAAAGTGTGAACAGATGTATGAAAGTCTTTTGAGAATTTTTAGAGGGGGTGAATAGAGATTTAAAATTTTGGTTTGATAATTAACAGATTTTAAACTTTGTTCAGATTTTGTGTTCACAATCAATTAACAAGAAATATATAATAGTAAATAAAAACATGACACAACAAAATAAACACAGAAAAACACAAACACAGAAAACACCAAAGCTATAGTGATTCCCCAAAATCTTGATACACCCACTACCACCATGGTAGAAATACACTATCCTAATACTTGGGTCTTTTGATAAGGATTCTCTTAAAGACAACAACTAGATATTTTGACGGGGAGATCTTGAACCAACACAAACCGGGACTTTTGATAAGGAGACTCTCAGAACTATAAACGTAATCTTTTGAAGAGGGATTCTAAAAGCTCTTTACTCAATCAATACAAAAAGATATAAGAAAATATAAAAGAGATGAAGAGTGAAGTCTTCAAGTATTTGTCCTCTCTAAGTAGGAATTTGAGAAATATTGGCACTAAGTGTACTAGATCCCTTTGATATGATGAACCCATGCTAGAAGAGAAGTTGCAGGGGTTATAAGCCTTGGATCCAAAATTCTTCTCTAGTTATTCTTTTATAATATAAAGTTGTGGCAACAGAGAATAATGAAGAAGATGATGATCAACAAGAATCGACATTGTATTGTGTTTGTTGTGGATGCTTTCTTTTCTAACTCTTGTCAACATATTCTAACATTTGAGTATATTATTTTGAGTAATTTTTCATTGTCCTCTTCATAGGAAGTTTCTCTAGGGGGAATAATAATAATATCTTCTTCCAAAATTGCTTTAATAAATCTTGAAAATTTCTTCAAGATCTTTGTATAAAAACCTATCTGAATATGATGGAAAATTATTTCCTTTAACCCCGTTCTGACAGTTAGAAATATTTGAAATAATTCTATAAATTATTCCTTGAAATAAGTGTGGAAAAATTCTCTGGAATTTCCATTTCAAGCTGCACTCGACGCTACGTCAACTTCATGTAAGAGTTACTTTGATAACTTCCTTCAGAGTGAAATCTTGTCGACTTAATTCTATAGTCGATGTTGCATCGATATACTATCAACGTAGGCGTCCACATTTGCCTTGAAGTAACATCGACTGATCTTTTCTTGTTACTCTAACTTCCAGTCAAAGTAACGTCGTTTTTAAAATCAATGGTGTGTCGACTACAAGTTGATGCATGTTGACTTTTTTTTATTTTCTTCTTTATTTTAGTGTGTCATTCTCATTCCCTAAACTCTATTGACTTTCTAGAACATCTATGACCATATTACCCTCATTATACAACCTGAGTAATAATCTTAGGTTGTTAAACCACTTCTAATATAATTTATTAAGTTAAATCAAATATGTTCTTCCCAACAAGACTCCCCTTACAGGAAGCTCCTACCCCCCCCCCCCCCCCCCGCCGGTGAATCACTCAAACTGCTCCTTTCGTTCCTTAAATGACCTCTCTGCGACCTCCTTGGTTGACTCAATCTTCATTCCTCCTCCTAATGGGAGCTTAAAATATTGTCATACCGACTAGGACTCCTGCCTCTACTACTCTCCTCCTCTTGCTCCTACTTCAAACCTCCTCCTTATTTCTCAAAAATCCAGGCAAGTCATGGTCCCATGCCCTCTACTTAATGAAACTCGAAATAGAGGGAGATATTTTCCTCCTGGTTCCTCATGACTGGTTCCTTCGGTGACATCGATTCCTTTATCGGGCAATGGTCATCGCCTCCTCATGTCCTCCTCCTTGACGCCTCACCTGCCGGTGGGCATTCCGCCTTTCAGGGAAGAACCTTCTTCCCTGACCTTAGAATTGAGTCCTTCCTGCCAACATCCATGATGGCTAGTTTACAGGGAACTAGAACCTCCACTCTTCTTACGTATTCTCTAGATCCACCACGAGCCTCTATTATTCCTGCCTTCGAGGCCCCTCCTTCCTTCTATACTCGTCCCTCATCCTTGGCTCTTCCCTCTTACTTTCTTCCCGCCTTTTACTAACTCTCTTCATATGTCTCCCTTTAGGCCCTCTCCTGAATGCTTCCTCCTCATCTCCCTCCTCCCGAGTTACCCTCTCCAGCTTGTCCAAAAAGCTGAAGTTCGTCGACTCCCCCTGAACGAACTTGTTTCCTCTCTCGATCTGGTCTTCATAGGGCACTAGGGGATCCCTGTAGATCTCCAGATTGAAGAGACCATGTTTTAGTCCAAATGATACGGCTCGCTGTAAGGTATTACCATCCACCTCTTGGATGTTAAGGACCTCCTCCTAGAAACAATCAATGTGATGACCAAGCGACTCATTCACCTCCTGCTTCAAAGGGAAGAAAGCAGTTACCTCCTTCCACTTCTTTGACGTTGCCAAACACATCATCAACCCTCGACGTAGCTCCTCAATGTAGTAGATCAAGCTTCCTGGCAGCTAGTAGAACTAATCCTTGGCCTTTCCCTCAAAGGTGATGGAGAAGAAATGCCACTTGAATGCATCCGTCATATTATGGATCAATAACATGTCTTTGAACCACTGAAGATGCCTGATTGGGTCATCTGTCCTTAAGTAGTATGATAAGGATGGGTTTTCAGAAACCTTCTTATGATTGGGGCCACAACACCTCCTCATTAAACGGGCTCCTTACTCCTTAGTGATGATGGTATTCGACTTGGAGATGAACACCCCCATACTCGCTACCTAGGCGAGCATCCTGGAACCTTGCATAGTTCTCTACATCTCAAAATCTAATGTCCTGAGAATTTGCCATGTAGAACTGCGACTGAACTAGTCGCTCCAGCTCTTCTACTATATGCTCCTTGCCTAGTCTCTTGGAGGTACCATGTAACACCCCAAAAATCCCTAAGTCCCAAAATTGGTCAGGCTTGGTGACACGGCCTAGGACACGGGCGTGTCCCAGGGCATGTCCAGTGCACACGGCCTGGGACACGTGCATGTCCTAGGGCGTGTCCTTTACTGTAGATGTCGACTTGAGTTTTCGAGATGGCACAGTCGACGATCGTCGAGAGGTGACACGGCCTTGGACACGAGCGTGTCCAAGGGCGTGTCCTGCTTGGGTGAATACCCGGGTGGCGTTGAGTGGCGTTGAGTAGAATGGCATTGAGTGTGGAGCACGGCCTGTGACACGGGCATGTCAAAGGGCGTGTTTGGCACACGGCTAAGGACACGGGCATGTGCCTTAGCCGTGTCCTTCTCGGATAATTTGGTCTTGTGTTGAAAGAGTGACACAGCTAGTCACACGGCCGTGTGCTTTCTGACATGGGCGTGTTAGGGTTTTGACACGGGCGTGTCTAAGCCCGTGTTCTGGACTTGGTGAGTCGGTTCTGTAGATGCTTCAGGAATACAGGCCTGTGACACGTGCGTGTCACAACCCGTGTTCAGTCCAGGAAATCAGTTTAAGGGCTGACCTGATCAGTTCATTTTCTTTAACTAAGATCCAATGGTCTAGGATCATCCCTGGGGTGATAAGGCCGGCCTTGAAAAGGAGGAAGCTCATGTTTGAGTTGTGTCTTACTTTTTCTTAAGTAAAAGAGAGAGGAGAGCTTGAGGAGGAAGAATAAGAGGAAGCCGGCTTTCGGTGGTGCTACGGTGGTTCAAATCGCGAGCTGAGTTCGGATTTACGAAGGCAAGGCTGCTGTGAGGAAGTTCATCCATTTGCTTTTCTCCCCATGGCTCCAAAGCGTCTTCCAAGGGAAACGATTCCATTCTTGGACAAGTGAAGTCCTTCTTTCCTACATTTGCATAGGAATCGTCCACCAAAAGGTGGATGGCGAAGAGATTCCCTTGGGATTGGTGGTTCATCCCTTGTTGTAGTGCATTAGAACCGGAAGTGTGAGTACAGTTAAGCATGCTGTGTAAAGCCCATCCGGACATGTTGGTGATGAGTGATTATTTATACATGTTTTTGTCTATGTTTTAATATCAATTCTAATTTAAGGTTGTAATACTTCATGTAAAAACTTAAATAAATGGTTTGTTTTTAGTTTTATTCTTCAATTAGTTTGTTTGTCAATTTTAACAATCACTTTAATATACTATATTATAATAATGTTCATGGTCCTACCGGTTTGGACGGCCTGAACGGAGCTGAACCGTCATATTATTTGAAATATATATATAGGATCTAATAATCTATAGATAATGACAATAATAATACATATAAATTAATACATATAATAATAATAATGTAAAGAAAAAGAGTTAATATAATGTATATAAATTAATTACAATGTACTTATAAATTATAATATAATATGTTAAGTATAGTATTATTAATATTTAGTATTATTATATAAGTAATATTATGTATATTATCTTTTAAATAAAATTTTATTATGAATGTATAATATTATTTTATAAATGTTTTTTTTATATTGTAAATAATATAATTATATTTTAAAATAATATAAGATTGTAAGAATTATAGTATAATTCTGTAAATACATCAAAGATCAATTGGCCTAGTGGAGTGGTAGTTCTGTTGAGTTTCAACAGGTTCTGGGTTCAAGTCCAGGCGGTGGTCTTTTTGCGCCAATTAAAGCCTGACCCGCCAGCTGCCCAACCCGCCAAGACCGCTGCCCGACCCGCCAGCTGCCAGCCCGACCCGCTATCCTTATCCAGCCAGCCAAGTCATCTCCATCCTTATCCAAACTGCCACGTGTCAAGCTGTCCAATAGACAGCTGTCCCAAAAGCTGATTTTCAGCTTTTCCAAAAGCTGTTTGGCAGCTTTTCCATAAGCTGTTTGGCAACTTTTCCAAAAGCAATTTTATTTTTCTATAAATAGAGGGGCAGGGCTGAGTAGAATTATTGGAACTCCAGCAGCTTCCTTAAGAACTGTTAGGACTCCCCAGCTCTCTGACAAGGAACTGGTAGTAGCTTTCAAGTATTCTAAAGTTCTGTAAGTTGTAATATTTTCAGCTTTATTTTCAGCTTTTTAGAAAGTTGTAATAATTTTTCGGACTTTATAAAATAGACTATTTCAGTTTTAATTCTGAGTACTTTACTGCTTTATTTTTAGTTTTTACTTTCCTTTTTTTCATACTATCCCGAATGAAAGACGAAGCTCTGCTTATGTCCTGGATTAAGATAGCGTGAAACTGCTTTCAAAACTATTTTCAAAACCTTATTATTTCATACTATCCCGAATGAAAGGCGAGGCGAAAGCCTATGACCTGGATTAAGATAGTGCGGAAGTTCTGCAAAATTTTACTACCCTATCCCAAAAACAAAGGTGAAGCGAAAGCTTAAAACCTGGATTGAGATAGATAGGTAGATATTATTTTCTGTACTTTATACCGCCCCCATCCTGAGAAGAGGCTAAGAACCCTTAGCACTTGGTCAAGATGAGCTCTGCGCTGGATACTATTTTCAACTATTTCAACTCTACTTTCTAGTTATTCTAACTAGGGTTTTCTGTTAATTGATCATATACCAGGTGACGAGACACTACGTTTACGTTAACCCGTTTAAACGCAAGCCTTCCCGGTCGTACTTTCGAGTCAGTGATGCTACCAAAGGGACCCTCTTGTGAAGTTAGATAATTAAGAAATAAAGTTGTTCTTTAATAGCTGAATTAATATTCTCTCAAAGTAATTCTGAAATCGAGGACTAGTTTCTAAGTCCCTATCTTAATAAAATCACGTATATATATTTTTCTATCTTTAGTTTTTAAATATAAACTCCACTCCGTTCGTTCGATAAAATAATAGTCCGTTCTAAAAAGTAGAATAATTAACACCGATCCCAGGAAAAATACGACCTTGATATTTTCTACAAAATACTATACTCCTATGCGATAGGTACTCTTGCCTTAATCCACAGGATATAAGTAAGTAAACAAAGAGATAGACTTATATACGTAAAAGATTATATAAAACCAAATCTATCTTCTTTAAAACAAACTTTACTTATCAGTTGGTCTGGGTTGGTGATGCTTGTTTGCACATCGGAGAATACTCCGTGATTATTGATAGTATGCATGAAATATGTGGTGGATGCCTGTGGCTTAGTGCCGCAGGAAGTACTGGGGAAAGTCCAGGAAATGGTGAGAGTTGGGATCAACTCTTGTGGCCGTGAGTGCCATGTGGTATAAAGGGCTTAGTGCCGAACAGGAAAGGTGAAACATACCCGCGCCTGTAAGTTGGCCATGAGTACTTCGGTATTCCTTTGTGGCAAGGATATTTGAGCAATGGGGGGGTGGCTAATCTGTACCTGCGTTATGCCAGTTGTACAAGAGAGCGTCAAGTCATTGGGCTTTCGTCAGGGGCATAATGAGAGTCTTTTGCCTGGGTGCCATAAAGACTAGGAGTGCTTAAGTTTGACCGTCATGTCTGGGACCTCTGAATGGTGGTGGACCCGGTGTTTCCGGTACACCAGAATGTGCCCTGAGTGCACGGAATGTCGGGCCGTCGTGCCGGTATTTATGATATGTATTGTCTTAGTGGATGAAAATAAATATGTGTGTGATGTAAATTGCTATGTAGAGAAGGAATTCCGCTGCCCCGTGCCAGGGGCAGGGTCATTATAATTGGTCAGCTTAATGCCGACCGTTGCCCTATTTTCCACCGATTGGTGGATTAGTTCTTGCAGGTGCAGGTGGTGCTAGTCCAAGCGGGCTGAAGCCCAAGCTGCGTTGCTGCCCTCGAAGGACTTGTTTTGCTTAGTCTTGTTCATATATGGTCGGCCTGCATGCCGATGATTGTAAACCACACCGTATGTTCAGAGAAACTTGTAAATGCCAAAAGGCTGTGTACCTGTTGTGTATGGTTGTATACATTCCTATTTTGTTATAGAAGTAGACAATTCCTGTATTATTGAGTTCATGTTTTCAACCTTGAAGCTTCCGCTAGAATGCTCTGTGTTAGGGTGTGGTGATTCGTGGTATTATTTCGTGACGTCTCCGCTTGTTTGCTGAATATGGTGTGGGGCCCCGGCCAGACCCTCTATTATATCATGTTTGACGGGTAGAGGTGTTACAATTTGGTATCAGAGGGAGGTTTCGATCCTCCGACCTGTCAGTGCTGCCGTTATAACGCTTATATTCAACTCAATATTGTCCACTTAGGATGTACATACACTTGTTTGGTGAGCCTGTGTGTTCATTTTTGGTTTGTTTGCTATTTGTTTAGTCGCTAAATTGTGTTTCTACACATATAGGTTACTAGAAGTGTTGCGGGTCAGTCGGAACCTCAGCATTCTGTTGAAAGTGCGGCACCGGCTGAGGTACCCACACCTCCTCCATCTGCTGAAACTGTCTGTTTGATTACGAAGACAGTGATTGCGGTTATGAATGCTCAGCAAGCTGGGCAGGCTCGGCCTGCAGCGGTGCCAATTAATGCTGAGATAAGACAAGAACCAGTAGAGGCTGTAATTGATCCGCGGGTGACAGATCAATAATTGAAGTTGTTTATGAGCTTCAATCCTCCTCAATTTACTGGGGCGGGTTCCCAAGCCCAAGCGGAGGATTGGCTCTCAAGGATTAAGAGGCTCTTGATCGCTATCAAGGTAGAGGAGGAACAGAAAGTCACACTAACCACTTTCCTGCTTGAGCGAGAGGCTCGGTTGTGGTGGGAAGAGGTCGAACTGCATCACTTAACGGGCAGATGTTTGACGGGAGTCTCGATGGATGAGTTCTCTCGATTATTTTTAGCAAAGCATCTCCCGATACAGCAAAGAATTTCTATGGAGTTGGAGTTCCAACGTTTAACTCAAGAGGAGCATAGTGTGGATGAGTATCTGCATGAATTTACACGTTTGGGATGGTATGGGGGAAATATATTCGCCGAAGAGGAGCGTAAGACCAGTCAGTTATATGGGAGACTACGAGATGAGCTACAGTATTTTCTCTCGAGTTCTGTGAATCAGGGATTCCAAACGTTGGTCTGTACGGCTCGGTCTTTGGAAAAGGATATGAAAAGAGGACAAGCAATGAGGACCTTGGCTGTTGCGAAACATGAGTATAAGCTGCAGTGTCCGGAGAAGTCTGGATTCTGAAGGAGATGGAATAAGAAGTCCAAATCTATTGGAAAAGCTCCTTCAACGACTGTGACAGAAGCATCTTCTGGGTATGGATCTCGCGCTTGTTTTACGTGTGGGAAGTTGGGACACTTTGCACGTGATTGCCGAGTTGGCCCTCCGAAGGGTGAAAAAAAGACGGGAGCGTCTTATGCAGAGGAAGGGAAGACTGTGGTGGAGTCTTCTGCATCACACGCACAGCCCCGGGTCTTCAACCTTGGGCAACAGGAGGCTGTTAAGAAGGTCGATGTCGTCACAGGTGCGTGCAGTTTTAAATATTATTGTATGCTGTGTGCTGTGTTTATTTTAATCTTGGTATTATAGGTTTTGTCCTTATACGGGACTCTCCGGCACGAGCACTGTTCGATATAGGTACTTCACATTCGTTTCTGTGGGAAGATTTCATCTTGCGAATCGGGGTGCCTATACGGACCGTGACAGACAGCCTGAAGGTGTTACTACCTAACAGATGTTTGATGTGTGCGGATAAGTCTTGTTGTGTTGAGGTCAAGATAAGGAGTCGGGATTTCATGGTGGAAACATTGGTATTACCGATATCAGAGTTTGATATAATCTTTGGTATGGACTGGCTATCAGAGCAGCATGCTTGTATTGATTGCGCCTCAAAAGAGGTTATACTAGGAAAAAATACCGAACGAGAGGCCAAGTTCAGTGATATGCGAGGGATTAGTAGGGTATTGATATCTTCTCTCCAAGTCGTTAAGGCAGTTCGGAAGGGTGCGGAGTTATTCTTCACACTCATTGAGGCGGTGGAGCCGAAGGCCAGTGTAAGTGAGGTGCCGATTGTATCGAAAAACACTGATGTGTTTCTAAAAGACCTTCCAGGGTTACCACCCCAAAGGGAAATTGACTTTGCTATCGAGTTGGTGCCAGGTGCGAAACCTGTGGCCCGCTCGCCTTATCGAGTAGCGCCAAAGGAGATGGTGGAACTAAAGGTTCAGTTGCAAGAATTGCTAGAGCAAGGCTATATATGCCCAAGTCACTCGCCTTGGTGCGCGTCGTTTCTCTTTGTGAAAAAGAAGGACGATAGCTTGCGTCTATGTATTGATTATAAAGAGCTGATCAAACTAATAGAAAAGAACAAGTATCCAATTCCACGGATCGACAACTTGTTTGATCAATTAGTTGGCTCGACTGTATACTCCAAGTTGGATTTGAAGTCAGGCTACTATCAGTTAAGAGTTCGTGAAAGTGACATACCCAAAACAGCATTTGGAACACGCTATGGTCACTATGAGTTCACGGTAATGCCGTTTGGGCTGTCTAATATGCCATCGGTATTCATGGACTTGATGCATCGAACGTTTAGGGAATACTTTGATCTCTTTGTGATCGTCTTTATTGATGATATCCTTGTATATAACCAATCCGAAGAAGATCATGCAAATCACTTGCGGATGGTGTTTCACACTCTGAGGAAGAATAAGCCTACGCCAAGTTCTCTAAGTGTGAGTTTTGGCTGTCGTCAGTGGCTTTCCTTGGCCATGTGGTTAGTGGAGAGGGCATTGCGGTGGATCCTTCCAAGATAGTTTCTATATGGGAGTGGCCTGTTCTCTCTTCAGTAGCAGAAGTCAGGAGTTTTCTTGGGATTGCGGGCTACTACAGGCGCTTCGTAGAGAATTTCTAAAGAATAGCTTTGCCTCTCACCACACTGACGAGAAAGGATCAGAAGTTCATTTGGACGCCGGAGTGCGCTCGAGCGTTTGAAGAGTTAAAGAGTCGATTGACCGCGGTGCCAATCTTAACATCGCCATGTGGTCAAGACGGCTTTGAGGTCTATAGTGATGCATCAGGGAGCGGCTTAGGCTGCGTTCTTTTGCAATTCAAAAAAGTGATAGATTATGGCTCACGCCAGTTGAAGGTGCATGAACGGAATTACCCCGTCCATGATTTGGAATTGGCGGCGGTTATATTTGCACTCAAACTGTGGCGTCATTATTTATATGGCGTGAAAGTGGATATATTCACGGACCATAAGAGCCTGAAATATCTGTTGGATCAGAAAGATCTTAATATACGACAGGGAAGGTGGATGGAGTTTCTTGGTGATTACACCTTCTAGATTCATTATACTCCCGATAAAGGGAATGTAGTCGTGGATGCCTTGAGTCGTCGGACTCCGGCAAGGGCAAGTTGGCTTTTAAGGCATGATGAAAGCCTAATTCGAGAACTGAAGGCATTAAATATTTCTTGTGTTGAAAGGAATACCACTGCAGATGCGTGCTTAAACTGGACGAAGGTACAGTGTGACTTGGAGGACAGAGTTCGACAAGCAACAGAACTTGATGAAAGTCTACAACACTATGTAGCGAAAAGTGCGGACTCTAGATTTTCGTTTAATGACGGTCGTTTTCGCAAGGACGATCGTCTGTGTGTCCCAAGTAAGGGTAAGCTTCGTGAAGAGGTGATGTATGAAGGCCACTTCACCAAATATTCAGTTCATCCCGGGAGCACGAAGATGTATAAAGATATGAAGAAGCTATTCTGGTGGCCTGGAATGAAGAAGGACATAGCACACTATATCGCTAAGTGTCAAATATGTGCTTTGGTAAAGGCAGAATACAAAAAACCGGGTGGTTTACTAAAGCCGTTACCTATTCCTGAATCGAAATTTGACGATATTTCCATTGATTTCGTGCATGGATTGCCGAGATCTCAACGTTGAAATGATGCGGTATGGGTGATTATGGATCGGTTAACCAAGGTGTCACACTTCATCCCGAACCGTAAGGATGATTCAGTTGAGAAGTTGGCAAAGATGTACGTGGATACTATTGTACGATTGCACGGTGTGCCCCATAGCATCGTTAGTGATTGAGATGGGCGTTTCACTTTGGGTGATTGGAGATTAGTCCACGAACTGTTGGGTACCAAATTACATTTCAGCACGGCCTTCCACCCTCAAACGGATCATCAGACCGAGAGGACCAACAGGACGTTGGAGGATATGCTCCGAATGTGTGCGCTGGATTTCAGGAAGAATTGGGAAGATCATCTCGGTGTGGTTCAGTTCCCCTATAACAACAGCTACCAAGCGAGTATCCAAATGGCGCCCTTTGAGGATTTATACGGGAGAAAATGTCGTACACCTTTGGCGTGGGCGGAGACCGGCGAAACAAAGTTGTATCGGCGAAAAGAGTTAGATGATGCCAACTCAATTATACATTTGATACGTGAAAGACTGATGGTGGCTCAAGACAGGCAAGCTAAGTATTAAAATGCATAACATCGAAACGTGGAGTTCATGGTGGGCGATTGGGTGTACTTGAAAATCAAACCATTCAAAGGTGTGTCCAGGATACGGCGTCTGAAAAAGTTGAGCCCGAGGTATCTGAGACCGTTTGAAGTGGTCGAGCGTATTGGTGAAGTTGCCTATCGGTTAGCACTTTCGCAAGAGCTGAGTGTTCTACATGATGTGTTTCATGTCTCGGTGTTACGGAAGGTGGTAAGAGAGACAATCCAAGTTGTTGTTGCAAATCAAGTATCAGTCGACAGTGGGATAACGACGAAAGTTAGGCCTATTCGAATCGAGGATCGAGCCGAAAAGCAGTTGCGGAACAAGATGATCGGGATGGTCAAATTCCAGTGGGACAATTGTGGCCGTGAGGAGCTAACATGGGAGCAAGAGCAGACCATGCGAGCTGAGTTTTCCGAGCTTTTTGTGTAAATTGTTGACCGTGTACGTTCTGTTGTAACAAAACTGTTAGGGGCATAACATTGAAATGTTTGTTCCCTTGTTGCGTACAAATTTCGGGACGAAATTTATTTTAAGGGGGGAGGATTGTAACACCCCAAAAATCCCTAAGTCCCAAAATGGGTCAGGCTGGGTGACACGGCCTCGAACACGGGCATGTCCCAGGGTGTGTCCAGTGCACACGGCCTGGGACACGGGCGTGTCCCAGGGCGTGTCCTTTACTGTAGGCATCGACTCGAGTTCTCGAGATGGCACGGTCGACGATCGTCGAGAGGTGACACGGACTTGGACACAGCCTGTCCAAGGGCGTGTCCTGCTCGGGTGAATACCCGGGTGGCATTGAGTGGCGTTGAGTGGCGTTGAGTAGAATGGCGTTGAGTGTGGAGCATGTCCTGTGACACGGGCGTGTCACAGGAGCGTGTTTAGCACACGGCTAAGGACACGGGCGTGTGCATTAGCCGTGTCCTTCTCGGGCAATCTGGTCTTGTGTTGAAAGAGTGATACGGCTAGTCACACGGCCATGTACTTTATGACACGGGCGTGTAGAAGTTTGACACGGGCATGTCAAAGCTCGTGTTCTGGACTGGGTGAGTCGGTTCTGTAGCCGCTTTAAGAATACAGCCTGTGATACAGGCGTGTCACAACCCGTCTTCAGTCCAGGAAATCAGTTTAAGGGCTGATCTGATCCATTCATTTTTTTTCACCAAGATCCAATGGTCTAGGCTCATCCCTGTGGTGATAATGCCGGCCTTGAGAAGGAAGAATCTCATGTTTGAGTTGTGTCTTGCTTTTTCTTAAGTAAGAGAGAGAGAGAGAGGAGAGCTTGAGGAGGAAGAAGAAGAGGAAGACGGTTGTCGGTGGTGCTACGGTGGTTCAAATCGCGAGCCATGTTCGGATTTGCGAAGGCAAGGTTGCTGCGAGGACGTTCATCCGTTTGCTTTTCTCCCCATGGCTCCGAAGCATCTTCCAAGGGTAACGATTCCCTTCTTGGACAAGTGAAGTCCTTCTTTCCTACATTTGCATAGGAATCCTCCGCCAAAAGGTGGATGGCGAAGAGATTCCCTTGGGATTGGTGGTTCATCCCTTATTGTAGTGCATTAGAACCGGAAGTGTGAGTATGGTTTGGCATGCTGTGTAAAGCCCATCCAGACATGTTGGTCTGGGTTAGTGATGCTTGTTTGCACATCAGAGAAGACTCCGTGATTATTGCTAGTATGCATGAAATATGTGGTGGATGCCTGTGGCTTGGTGCCGCAGGAAGTACTGGAGGAAGTCCAGGAAATGGTGAGAGTTTGGATCAACTCTTGTGTCCGTGAGTACAATTTGGTATAAAGGGCTTAGTGCCGAATAGGAAAGGTGAAACCGACCCGCGCCTGTAAGTTGGCCATGAGTACTTTGGTATCTCTTTGTGAGGCGATTTGAGCAACGGGGGGTGGCTGATCTGTACCTGCGTTATGCCAGCTGTACAAGAGAGCATCAAGGCATTTGACTTTCATCAGGGGCATAATGAGAGTCTTTGGCCTGGGCGCCATAAAGACTAGGAGTGCTCAAGTTTGACCTTCATGTCTGGGACCTCTGAACGGTGGCGGGACCCGGTGTTTCCGGTACACCAAAATATGCCCTAAGTTCATGAAATATCGGGCCGTCGTGCCGGCATTTGTGATATGTATTGCCATGGTGGCCGAAAATATATATGTGTGTGATGTAAATTATTATGCAGGGAAGGAATTCCGCTGCCCCGTGCCAGGGGCAGGGTCGTTATAATTGGTCAGCTGAATGTTGACCATTGCACTGCTTACCACTGATTGGTGGATTGGTACTTCTAGGTGCAGGTCGTGCTTGTCCAAGAAGGACTTAGAGGGCTGAAGCCCAAGCTGCGTTGTTGCCCTCGAAGGCCTTGTTTTGCTTAGTCTTGTTCATGTGTGGCTGGCCTGTGTGCCGATGTTTGTAAACTACACCGTATGTTCAGAGAAACTTATAAACGCCATAAGGTTGTGTACCTGTTGTGTATGGTTGTATACATTCCTATTTTGTTATAGAAGTGGACAATTCTTGTATTATTGAGTTCATGTTTTCAACCCTTAAGCTTCCGCTAGAATGCTCTGTGTTAGGATGCAGTGATTCGTGGTATTATTTCGTGATGTCTCCGCTTGTTTGTGGAATATGGTGTGGGGGCCCCGACCGGACCCTCTATTATATCCTATTTGACGGGTAGAGGTATTACATACCACCATCCTTCGATAGAGTCACACAATGAAGCGAGGTCGTTGTAACCTCCACATAAGGGAGCAATGCTGCTCACAAGTCCCCCTCCATCCTCCATGCAAAATATTTGAAAACAGACATGGTCACATAGTTGCCTCAACCTGCTGAATTGTCCACTATCTATCCATGTTCCCCAGCATCCACCATCTTGCCTACTCGTAATATTTTCCTTCTCTGGATGTAATCCATGCTCACCACACTAAAGTGGTTAAGCTAGAAAATCCCTACTCTAAAATTCAGATATAAATGCAACCTAAGCTTACTGGTCCGACGGTCGGGCTTGACAGATTAACAGGCATAAACAAAGAGATTTAGATAGCATTATAGGTCCCCAAACGCTCTGGTAGGGAGGTCCTACTACATACCAAGATGCTTATAATAAGCTTCGCCACGATAACCAAGAATGGTTGAGTTGGGTACGAGGATGAGTCCAACCTGGCGAGTATCTAAGACTGATGGTCTGTAAGAACCCCTCCACTACCAGAACACAAGACACGGCCGAGGGGAGTCTTATGCCCAGAACAGTCGCCTTGCAGTAGCATCAAAACACAGGCTAACCTCTACTACAAGACACCTATCCTGCCGGCTATACCGATATCATTCATGCCAACCCAACATAAAGAATATACATAAGTCAAAATCCACACAAGTATATAGTCCAATAAAGTACAACAGAAATAAGAAGTAACAGCGGATTCTATAATATTAGAGTACACAAATTTCCCAATGGGCTACAACATGAGTCTCTCAAAACTCACATCAGTCACCGACAGCAGCGATGGTATCATCGTATTAGCCATGTCGCCCTGGCCTGGCTGGCCTCCTATATGACATGCTGCTGCTTCTCTATTTGTGGGATTTCCCCCTAAAATGGAAGACGTAGCAACCGTTAGTCATAAAGACTAAGTGGCTATCACATCCGCTCACCCCGACGGATCTTAGGCATCGGGCGGTCGAAGGATCAAGGGTACAATATATATATGTAAGCAGTAGTACAAGCAGGTGGAGAATCTTCATATCATGAGTAGTAAAAACAGCATTGTATAGCATTATTATCAACATTCCATTATGGCAATTTAACACAAGCAATATTATTCCATTAGAGCATGTAAATCTACAATAGGAAAGTAACTTAACTTATAAAAATGCTTATACAAATTTATAAGTTAAGGATCGGCTAAACAGTAAAGTAACTCATCATATAAGAATGCTCATACAAACTTATATGATAAGGATCTTATGCGGTGTAATGTAATGTTATGAATGCAATAAGATGACTCACCCATGCTCACACACACACACACACACTGTTATGTCGACACAGATATGTAGTTCCCACTTTTCGAGCAGGTAGCTAACCTCTTAGGCGTCATCTGTCATCGCCAGATGGTGACAGTAGAGTGGGCGACTCCACTACTAGGCGGGCATCCACACTCCCAAGCCTAGGCCTCCGTACGCCTAAATGCTAAGAACAAAATATCAGAGCTCCATACGTACTACGACTCTGAGGGGTCTCGGGTATATGTGCACCAAGAACACAGCCCAAACTGGCCTATCGTGTGGCACGGAAGGAGCCTATGGGAGCGTATCACCATAGGACCAAGCCCAACCATCCACTTAGTACGGAAGGAGCCCCATGAATGAGCACTAAGGACCAAGCCAAACCACCCAAGGTTTACCTGTCAACTCCCATCGGTGTGACGACTGGCGAGCCCATTGACCTGCCACACTATCCTTAAACTAGGATTATGACACTGCGTGTCAACACACACTGCATGCAATTCCACTTCATTGTGGCACAGAAGGAGCCCTAGGAATGAGTACTGAGTACCAAGCCCAACCATCCACTTGGTATGGAAGGAGCCCCAAGAATGAGCACCGAGGACCAAGTCCAACCGCCCAAAGTCTCTTTTAATGTTCAAACACACGCACTCACACCCTTTAGCATTCTCGTGCTCCCAAGCTCTTAAGGGTTCATCATAAACACAGGTAGCATGCCACCTCTTACAACATACAATCCTACACTACTACCCGTAGAGAGACATCTCTAAGCAGTGGACTATACAAATTATCCCTTCCAATACTTGAGATCACGATTCAACATTTTTCATGGCCATGAGATTTACCACATCTGATTCCTTCCTTATAATCAAGCACTCACAAACAATTATGCTTTCATATATTTATCACAATAATATATTAACTCTTCACGTATTCATCAAACATGATATCGTAAGTATAGATTACACATTCAATTATCTGGCACCACACCCTCTTTCAAAAACTTGTTTCATTCATCGGATTAAAATTGCGTGCATTCTTACCGGATTTAACAAGTAGCTATTTCTACAACCAAATCTTATCAAACCATTTGTTCACAAATTTCATCAAACCATTTGTTTATTAAATTCATTCAAACCATTTTTTATCTCGGCTATATATTACTAGGCTCAACATCATCTTGCTATGTTTCTCCTACCTAGTACAAAACTGGTTATACACTAACCTGAAAGCATCGTGCACATAATTCATTACCATGCAGCAACTTCGACTAGATATTTCTGAAGTTACAAAGATCCTATGAAAACGTGTAACCATCCTTGGAAAGGTCTTTCTGAGGACTACAACTTTTTTGTTCATCCCAAGACCTAAATCCGGCCGTATCACGCTCGCAAATGGCCTCGAAGTCCGCTGCGCCTAGAAAACAAATTTCTTCACGCATTTTAAAGCAAAATGAATGACATCGGTTCATCTTCTTCCATTAGCCATTTGTTCAAAACCACATACAACACTTCCACCTCCCTTATTCACCCTCAAAATACCATCCTTATTCACGAAATCAAGTCCACCATCTTCACAATGAAGAGAGGAGAGGTTTAAGACAACTAATCCCTAGGACAAAGTCCTAGCATGATCTTTTTCTAGGAGATCTTCATCACGCACAAGTCAAAATATTTTGAGTCAACATCTCTCATATATCAAAACTAAAGATCTAGCACCAAGGGAGAAGGTAGAAAGCTCACCTTGTTTCCGACCATGGACCTTTTTTTCCTCCTTGTCGGCATGAAGACATTGGCTCTCGCTCTTCCTCCTTCGAGAGAAATTCTGTTCGTTCCTTGTCCTTCCAAGAAAAGCTCTGCACCCTTCGTTCTCTTAGCAAAATCAGAGAAGAAGAATGACGGCTAAGTCTTGAACAACCGTATATAAATGAAGCCACCAAATAGAGTTAGGGTTTCTCGATTCGGGAGCTACCGCCGTGCAGTAGCACTCTACCGCCGCACGGTAGCCTCGAAATTAACTTCCGCCGCAAGCCACTGTCCAAACTACTCACTCAGGTGCCGCCACTTATACGATATTTCCGCGCGGTACTCTTCCTACTACCGCGCGATAACCTACCGAGCTCCATGTCAAATAATTCAGCGGGGCTACCTCCCGCGGTATCAATAAATCCATGCGATAACTTCCCGAGACATATGCCAATAAAACAATCGAATATCGTTGCGCGATATCCTGCTACCGCCACGCGATAGCACTCGAGTATCTTTGTCCACTCGATGCTCTCAACTCCTCCAGGCATTCGTCATATATACTCAACGAATGCTACCGTCGCACGGTATCCCACTACCGCCGCATTGTAGCACTTGACGATCGTTAAGACAACTCGAAAATCACTCAACGCCTTCGAATCCATGGGGGTATTCGCCGTATATACTCAACGAAGGATACCACGCGCGGTACCTACTACTGCTACGTGGTAGTGTCTAAACACTCATTTTCGAGTCAGCACTTCCCCCGACTCGAGTGCAGGCTTATCGACCAGCACACCCCGATCCCAAGTCCACTCTCCTGACCTAAAAATGCACACGAGGGGTCTAGCAAAAATCGAGACATTGTATGGTCGCCACGGGAGAAGTTCATGAACTCACAGCCTCAGCCTTCAAAAAAGTAATATGAATGCTCAGTCAAAAGTCATCATTCTTATACCCATGGGGTCCTATTTATGTATAAATCCAAGAGGTGGGGGGGGGGCTTATTTATAGCTCACCCGCACCCGGCGACAATGCTATTATGGGTGGATCTCGCCTGTATTGGGCGAGTATTCACCCTGGTCGCCTACATGGTGAGTATGCAATGGGTGCTCGTCCATACTCTTCTAGACCTTCTGTTCTGAATGTTGACTTTACGTCTTATCTTGACCTTTTAACATTGAGTTATGTATTTACTGGTCTACCCTCGACGAATATGGGTTGTATATCTTGCACTGAAGTTCCCGTGAATGGAGACTAGAATGAACCTCCTCGAGAAAGATAAGGTCTCTACCAGCAACACAAGAATTTACAAAAAATAATATGAAGGAAGTAGAGATACTAAAGAAATAGGGTTGTATCTTCATCTTTGGCTTGGAAATCCACGTTTTTCAGATCCATAAAGATGGAGCTCAAATAACCAAGATGCTCCTTCAGGATCGCACATTCCTTCATTCAAAGAGAGAACAGACGTTGTTTTAACAATAATTTGTTGGGCAGTGATTTTTTCATTAGAGACTTTCTAACTTCAACCAAAAATTTGTGGTCATCTATTTGTCAGCTACCTTATAAATAACTTCATATGCAGGACACAACAAGATCATTGAGTATGCTTTTCCGTATTGTTGTTCAAATTTTGAATCCTCCATCGATTCAGGTATCTTTCCAGAAAGCGGTGTACAGATACTATGTTACTTAAAAACCACGCACATCTTGATGTTTAAGAGAATAGAACTGTTCTTCCCATTGAACTTGTCAAATTTCATGAATTTGTTTCTCATCATTCTTCAAACAACAAACCGAATGAATAGATCCTGAACGAATGTGAAACCTAGCTTTGATACTTGTTGCGGCCAAACTCAACTCTCCTAGTAGGCCGGACAAAATTTCACCGTCTTAGCCTGGGAGCGGTCAAGCGTACAAACAGTCACAAAAAATAAAATCTGACAAGGTAATTTTTGATGTGGAAAACCTTAAAAAGAGGTGAAAATCACGTGTGTTGGTACCCTAGTTTGGATTTGAGTTCAGTCCTCTCTTTTAGTTTCTTGACCCAAGATTCATCTATGGTCAAAGGTTAGCTAATAGGTTAGATTCCCTTAGTTGTAGAATTGCTTATCCAGATGAAAATTTGGTTAAGTTGTTTTTTGTTCGACTATGGTCAAACACCGTTCGACTATCGTCTATCGACTGGTCGACGATCGTATATCAGTTGTTCGACGTTCGTCTGTCAGCAAATCGTCTATCTCTGAGTTAGTTAGACTCTTGTTAGCTCGACGTTCTGTGGAATCTGCCTCGCCGATCGTCGAACCCCGCTCGACTTCTTTTGTCTAGATAGATTTCTTGATAGTTCAACTATCTGCTTGGATAGTTCAACTATCTGGTAGTTCGACTATCTGTTTGATAGGTCAACTATCTGTGTTGCTTGATAGTTCGACTATCTATCTTGATAGGTCGACTATCTATTGTGTTTGATAGTTCGACTATCTGCTTGGATAGTTCAACTATCTGATAGTTCGACTATCTATTTGATAGGTCGACTATCTGTTTTCTTTGATAGTTCGACTATCTGTCTTGATAGGTCGACTATCTGTTGTTCTTGATAGTTCAACTATCTGCTTGGATAGTTCAACTATCTGATAGTTCGACTATCTGTTTGATAGGTCGACTATCTGTTTTCTTTGATAGTTTGACTATCTGTTTGATAGGTCGACAATCTGTTTTGCTTGATAGCTCGACTATCTATCTTGATAGGTCGACTATCTGATAGCTCGACTATCTGTTCTAATAGGTCGACTATCTGTTGTGGTAGTTCGACTATCTTCTTTAGTAGTTCGACTATCTGTATCGTTTGACTATCTGTTTGATAGGTCGACGATCTCTGTGCTTCGGTCGACGATCTCCGAGGGTCGTTCGACATTTTGCTGTATGTCTTTAGTAATTTTGTCCTCTTCTATTATATGATTTATTTCATATTTATTTGGCATATTATTTCAATAAATTTGTGCTATTATTTCCAGTCAATCTCTGCTCCATTCTTTATGCATGAGCCAATCTTTATCTAACAAAGTGTTTTGTCTTATTAGTTGAAATATATTTTCTGCTTTATCTGCCAGGCTGTCCTTTATAGCCGTTAGACTCAGAAAGTCTTCTCTGGCCGTAAAGAGTTCTTTTTGATGTGACTTTTTCTAGCCCCTTCTTATCTGATTGGATATGCAGCTTCTTAGAAAGCTTTATCCCCGTATAGTTTGTCTGTCTGCAGGATTTGTTTTTGCTTTATGCTTTTTGCAGCCCAGATTGCTGTTTCCAGAAGAAGACAAAGATTCAAACTCAAATTAGAGCCGTTGTAAAGGCTCATATATAAAGAGCTTCTTTTGAAAGAAGAAGATACCTAGAACACATACACTCAACAGCATAGAGAAAGAGAGAAAGCAAGAAAGTTTTACAGCTCTCAGAAATTCACATTCAACTAAGAAGAGCAAATCCTCTTCAGCATTCTTCTTCATCCTGAGTTTATCCTGCTTACAGGAAGACTTTCACTCAGAGGCTTTTGAGAAGAAGAAGAAGAAGAAAGGAAGCTGTTTGAAGAAGAACACCTTTTCCAAATCAAGAGTCTTCTTCAAGCTTCTCCTTCAGAACCTCAAGACAGTTCTTTATCTTAGTTCAGAAGAGTTCCTGCACCCTGAAGCAAGACTCCTTCCTGGATATTCTCTAAGCCAGGGGGAGCCTTGATTCTTTAGAGCTTCTAGCTCTATGCAATCCACTAGCTTCTCTAATTTGTTTAACAATAGAGAAGAAGCCTTAACTCTCTCAACCTCTTGTACAAAGGGTTATTACTCCCTTCAAAAGTGAACTCTTGGTGGCAGGGCACCTGATCAAAAACCTGTGTTGGATTTTGAGCTCCTGATCAAAAGCTCAAAGGGCCTACTTGATCTACCTGAAGTAGATCAGTTGGTGGCAGGGCACCTGGACAAAAACCTGTAGTGGATTCCTACCAGGGTGGTAGAAGAGTGGACGTACCTATTTAGAGGGAACCACTATAAAATTTCTTGTGTCGTCTGTGCTGCTTATTTAATTTATGGCACTGTGGCTGTGAGTAGAAATAACTAGGATTGCTAGTTGCTATAATAGGATCCCAAGCTTAACTGTAATTACAGTTTGCTCTCTCTTGTGCACTACACTTTGTGTTAGGCTCTAGGGTTATCAATATCTATAAACTAATTCCGCAAATTAATTCTAAAGGAGTTGAGTAGGGTGTCATAATTTTTGAATACTCTATTCACCCCCCTCTAGAGTTGTATCTATCATCACTTTCAATTGGTATCAGAGGGAGGTTGACTGACTGTATAGGCTAACACCTAAGTCACAAGATCCTGAAAAATACCAAGCTTATAGATATTCACTTCATGGCCCAGTCCAAGGATTACTCTAGCACCAGACCTCCAGCTTGCAACTTAGCAAAGTTTAGCATCTGGAAGGCAAGGATTAAGTTATATATGAACTCTATTGATGAGAGTATTTTTGCTTCTATTTTGACAGGACCACCAAGAGCACCTGCTGCAGCTACTGCTTCATCATCAACAGATATGAGTGCAGTGCCTCCTCTAGATTACAACGATGAATACAAAAAGACAAAGATAGCAGATGCCAAAGCAATGAATATTCTGGCTCAAACAATGTCTGATGAAGTATTCCAGAAAGTTGCTGACTGCTCCTCAGCAAAAGCAATGTGGGATACACTGAACCAGATTGTAGCTGGTTCAGCTGATTAAAGGAAGGACAGAAGGTCCAACCTTATCTCCCAGTATGAAAACTTCAAGAAAACTGATGCTGAATTAGTTGAAGCAATGTACACCCGGCTCAGCTCAATTATCAATGAGCTGAGGAATCTTGACAAGGATATATCATTGACAGAGGTCAATGATAAGATACTCATGTGCTTCCCCAGCACATGAGATCTTAGGATCTGGCCTATCAAGGAGGCCAGAAGTACAAATGAAATCTCAACAGAAGCTCTCCTTGGCAAGCTCAAGTCTTTTGAGCAAGTGCTGAAGACTAGGGAAGCTAAGGCTGAAGCAAAGACTCCAACTCCAGCAAGAAAAGAGCAAACTCTTGCTCTCAAAGCTGCTGATGCTTCTGAAGGAAGCCAATCTAATGAGGAGCTGATGGCACTCTTTGCCAAAAGATTTCTCAAGATGGGAAGAAAAGACTTCAGAAAGAAATCTTCAAGATATGAAGATAAACCAAGGTATGATAGATCTCCTGCTAAAGAAATCATTTGTTATGGTTACAGGAAACTTGGACACATTCTACCAGAGTGTCAAGAGGAAAAGAGCAAAGAAAAGAGAAAGGAAAAGGAACATCACAGAAAACACTCCAATTCCTCCTCCTACAAAAACAAGAAAAAGGAGAAGGGATTTGTTGCTGAAACTTGGAGTGATTCAGATGAGGAATTTTCCTCCTCAAGCTCCAGTGAGGATGAGGAAGAGAAGAAGGCAAAGGAAATCTGCCTTATGGCTATTGATGCCTGCAACAATCACTCAGCTGCAGAGAGTTCTGATGATGATGAAGAGATGCCTACAGAAGATCAGGTATTGTCTTCATATGACTTTTCTTCTTCTGAATTTAAAACTGAGTTTAAATCCCTTTGATTAGATTTAATTAGTTCAGAAAAGAAGATTAAAGAACTTAGAGATAAGTTAGCTGAATCAGAATCTATCTCCATTGAAAATGCTAGGTTAGAAGCAGAACTCACTAAATCTAGTGATGAAATAAAGTTTCTTAAAAATGAACTAGCAAAGTCCAAGAGATTGGAAGAATCATTAAATGGTAGAAGCCTTAAGTTGCTAGAAATCACCAGCATGACAAACACTAGGTCAGGCAATAATAAGCTAGGCTTAGGAGCTTCATCATGTGAACCCCCAATTATTCTTAAAAATCATCTTTCAACTCCAGTGAACTTTATCTCAGCTGATGGGATAAAGAACACTGAGCAAGTAAGAGAAGTTAATCAAGCCTTAAACAATGCTAAGAGAGAAAAGAGAAAACAAAAGTTTAAGGAAATACAAAAAACGTCGAACGCTGCTCGACGATCGCAGGCTCAGTGGTCGAATGAAGCTCGACGATCTGTGCATCCATCGTCGAACGTCGATCGACGTTTTCAATATGAATTTCAAAATTATAACCAGAACCATAAAAACCTTAATATGAATAGAAACCCTAGGTTTGTGGACCCATTAACTGCATGGAGCATCCCACCTAGGAGATCTTACCCTTTAGGTTACAAACCCCAACCTGCTTATTCTTTTATTTCTAGTTTTCATTATGTGAAGAATAATGGACCCAAGGTTACCTGGGTCCACAATGTTTAACTTAACTCACTGCAGGTGAAGACCTATCCTATCACTCAGGACAAGTGGTATTTGGATAGTGGTTGCTCTAAACATATGACAGGGAATAAAGAAAATCTTTCAAAGTTCAAGGCCAAGCTTGGACCAAAGGTGATCTTTGGGGATTCTAGCTGTGGTCAAACTGAAGGATATGGTAGGATTACCATTGGAGCAGTAACTTTCAAGAGGGTTACATATGTAACTGGACTGAAGCATAATCTTATCTCAGTAAGTCAGTTATGTGATGCAGGATATCAGGTATCGTTCACTAACACTCTTTGTAATATTACTTTAAATAGTAATGTTGTGTTAGTAGGTATTAGACAAGGTAATATTTATTTAGTAGATTTTAATTCAATCCATTCTGAAATCTGCTTATTTAATGAAGTAACAAATAACAACATCTTATGGCATAAAAGGCTTAGCCATGTTAACCTCAAGAACATATCTAGGTTATCTAAATACAACCTTGTTAGAGGTTTACCTTCTTGCCCCTATAAGAAGGAGAGCCTATGCAAGGCTTGTCAATTAGGCAAGCAAACCAAGAATTCATTTAAATCAATAAATAAAAGTGATTCACCTAGAATCCTGTATCTATTACATTTGGACCTTTTTGGCCCAATAAATGTACAGAGTCTAGGAGGGAAGTATTATACTTTAGTAATTGTAGACGACTTCTCTAGGTTCACTTGGGTGTTCTTTTTGAGAACTAAGACTGATAACTTCAAAGTCCTTACAGATTTTCTATTATGTGTGCAGACTGAGTACTCTACTCAAGTGGCCTTGATCAGAAGTGATCATGGTACTGAGTTTGACTCTCTTCTCATGCAAGAATTCTGTGAGAGAGAAGGTATCAAACATAGCTTCTCTGCTCCTAGAACTCCCCAAAAAATGGGGTAGTGGAAAGGAAAAATAGAACCCTGATTGAAGCTGCAGGAACACTATTGGCAGATGCTAATATGTCTCTCTCTTATTGGGCAGAAGCTGTTAGCACAGCTAATTATGTGCTGAACAGAAGTCTTATACACAAGCTTAAGTGTAAAACTCCTTATGAGTTTCTTAAAGGAAAGAAACCTAAAATAAATTATTTTAGAGTATTTGGTTGTATAGTTTACATTCATAATAATAATAAAGAATACCTTAGAAAGTTTGAAGCAAAAGCTTCAATGGGAATCTTTCTTGGATATTCCCAAGTAAGCAAAGCTTATAGGGTATTTAATAAATCATCTTCTAAAATTGAGGAATCTGTGCATGTGTCTTTTGATGAATCTTAGATGTTTTACAAGGAGAAGGAAACTTCCCCTTCCTCAAGTTCATTGCAGGTACAAGAATCTAATAAAGATGTCACTCAAGAGATTCTCCATCTATCAACTCTTCATATCACTGATTCAGACAGTGATGAAGACTTTGCAGAAGCTATTGCTATACCACCAATAGTAGATCAAATTCCTCCTGAGGAATTAATCCCAACTATTGCTGAAGATCACATCCCACCTGCTGATGTTGTCACACTTAGAGATCATCCTACATCTCAAGTGATTGAAGACATATCAGCTGGTGTTCAAACAAGACATCAATTAAGACAGGATGTGATGCATGCTTGTTTCCTTTCACAGATTGAGCCCCTCACCATTAAAGATGTTGAGCTAGATCCCCACTGGATCATTGCTATGCAAGAGGAACTCAATCAGTTTGAAAGATGTAAAGTATGGACTTTGGTTCGAAGACCTAAAGGCCAACTGATCATAGGCACCAAGTGGATGTTTAGAAACAAGTTGGATGCAAATGGAATTATTGTAAGGAACAAAGCTAGGCTTGTAGCTCAGGGCTACAAACAGGAGGAAGGAATAGATTATGACCAAACCTTTGCTCCTGTTGCAAGGCTAGAGGCAATAAGGATCTTTCTAGCCTATGCAGCTTATATGAAGTTTAAGGTCTTTCAGATGGATGTCAAAAGTGCCTTTCTAAATGGTTAGCTAAAGGAAGAGGTATTTGTTGAACAACCACCTGGGTTTGTTTCTTCAACTCAGCCCTCACATGTTTTCAAGTTGCAAAAAGCTCTTTATGGACTAAAACAAGCACCCAGAGCCTGGTATGAGACTCTAGCTAGTTTCCTGTTAGAGCACAACTTTGTTAGGGGAGTAGTTGATAGACCCCTTTTCGTCAAGCATGACAAGGACACAATCCTGTTAGTTCAAGTGTATGTATATGATATTATTTTTGGTTCCACTGATCCCAAACTGTGAAAAAAGTTCTCTGACTTGATGCATTCTAAGTTTGAGATGAGTAGTATGGGTGAGTTATCTTACTTTCTTGGTCTCCAAATAAAGCAAGATGCTGATGGCATCTTCATCTCCCAATCCAAATATGCCAAGGAATTGGTAAAGAAGTTTGGGATGGCTGATGCTTCAGCAATGCATACACTTATGACTACTAATGTAGTTATAGATTCTGATGATCAGGGTAAGCCTATTGATCAAAAGAATTATAGGGCCATTGTTGGTTCCCTATTATATTTAACTGCTAGTAGACCAGATATAATGTTTGCTACATGCCTATGTGCTAGGTTCCAGGCAACCCCAAGGAATCTCATCTGATTCTTCTCAAAAGAATCTTGAGATACCTGAAGGGATGTCCAAATCTAGGACTATGGTACCCAGCTGAGTCAGAATTTGAGTTAATTGGATACTCTGATTCTGATTATGCTGGTTGTAGAGTTGACAGGAAAAGTACCTCAGGAACTTGTCAGTTCCTGGGAGAGAGATTGGTCTCTTGGTTCTATAAGAAGCAGGCTTCTGTCTCAACTTCAACTGCAGAGGCTGAATATATAGCAGCTGCTAGTTGTTGTTCACAGATCCTGTGGATTTAAAACCAGCTTTTGGATTATGGGTACACACACAAGAACACAAAAATCATGTGTGATAGTACCAGTGCTATCTCCATTGCACAAAATCCTGTGCACCACTCTAGAACCAAGCACATTGAGATTAGACACCATTTCCTGAGAGATTGTGTGGAAAAGAACAAGATCAGCCTTGAGTTCATATCCACTGACCTTCAGAGAGGTGATATTTTCACCAAGCCCTTAGATGAACAGAAGCATCTGTTCTTTTTGGTTCAACTAGGCATGATTAATGGAAAAGACTAAGTGTGACGTCTGCCTTTGTTGAAACCTGTTTGAAGATCGTCGAACGACGTTCGAAGATAGTCGATCGGATCAAGTCTATCGTCGACCTATGGTTGATGATGGCTTATCTGCTTGAAGATCGTCGACCGATGTTCGAAGATCGTCGAACAGGTCGAGCCTATTGTCAATCTATGGTTGACGACAACTTGTTGTTTGTGAAGACAGAAATAGTCGAACGATTGATCGACTACTCTGCTTCAGGAACGATCGTCGAACGACCGTTCGACCATCGTCTCCAGTATCTTTTAAAATAGATCGACTATTGCTGTTTTAATATAAAACCGATGGTCGACCTATGTTAAGAGATCGTTCTTTTTATCGTCGACGGAGAGCGTCTTCTCGCATTCCGTCTTTCTGCTTGCTCCCTGTCTCGCGATTTCTGCCATTTCGCCTTCGCCGTCTCTCTCGTCTTCTCTAACCCCTTCGATGGCAATTGCTCCAGCCCTCCTATCTGTGGTGAAGTTCGATGCTGGTTTCAGCGTGGACTTTGATTCTTTCAGCTGCTGTGAGTCTGCAATAGTGGAAATCCTCAACCTCTGCAAAGATCAAGGATTGGAAAAGTTCATGTCCACAAGAATAAAGATAAACGTCCAGGAGATTAAAGAATGGGCATTCACTTCGTCCTCCAATGACGACTCTATGACTTGAACGATAGGCGGAGAAGAGGTAATTTTGACTCCCGCCGTTTTAACTGAAATTTTTGGATTATTGAATGGGGAAGAGGATTATGAGCAAGATACCCCTGAATTTGGGAGAATGTTGACTGAATTAGGACATGCCGACGACATTCCTTCTAAACTGCTAAAGGTGAATTTTCCGTTGAAGATAAAGTTCCTTGCTGAACTAGTCGGAAAAGTGCTACTGGGAAAGCACTCTGCCCATGATAATATAACCAGGCAACAGTTTGCCCTAATGTGTGCCATCGTGAACAAGAAGCAGATTAACTGGGCAGGAGTTTTGTTTGATTTGATAAGGAAAAAGAATAAAAAGAAGGAAGTCACCCTGGGTAGGGTGCTTGGGATATTTCTAAAGGAGAAATATCCCCATCTGTTGGTCTCAGTTTCTACTACCATCAATGCCAGCAAAAAGATGGACCCAACCCTATTTGTCAAATGGAAAAGGAGCTTTCTGAAGCCCGCTCCAGCATGGGTAGCTCCAGTTGCATCTGAGGGCACAAGGACTGCTTCAGTCACTCTCCTCCTTCAAGAAGCAGGCTCAGCCAATCTCTCCTTTCCATCCACTTCTTCTACATTACCCTCCACTGAAGTGCCACCATCTACTTCAGCTCCATCTACTTCAGTTGAAGTTCCATCTTCTGCATCTCATCTTCTTAATTCCTCCACAATTCTCCATGCATCACCACCAGCATCTCCTCTCCCTCCTCATCTTGCTAGGATATTTCATCCTAGTTTTGATTTATTGGCTTCTGAGCTATCCACTCCTCCTCAGTCACCAATTCTTCATTCAGATCATATTGATCTTCTTGCATCTACCCATCATTCTCCAGTTCACTCTCCATCTCATCAAGAATACACCATCCCTGCTGTTCATCCATCTACTGTGATTCCCCCACCTTCATTTGAAATCACCCCAGCTTTCATCTCAAGCATTGTGGAGTTAATTACTCCTTCAATCAAAATCATGATTGAAGAGGCAATTGCTCCCCTTGTTTCCTCCATCTCTTCTTTGACTGCCTCCATCCAAGCCCTCTCAAAATCTGCTGAGCCCTCTTCATCTAGGGGCCTGGTTTCAGTTTCCACTGAAATCAGGCAAGGGGAGATGCTTTATGAAGATGCCTCTGAACTGCTCCTAGGCTCTCATCCAGCAGATCCTCAAGCAGATACAGAAAAAGAGATAGAAGAAACAGTACCTCCACTGTCTGAAAAAGATATTTCTGATGCTATAATGAAATCTGAATTTGTTGTCAAAGTCTGCCTAGAAGAATTCTCCACTCCCCTGGTTGCCCTCTACCTAGAAGGAGTCATCACCTCCTTTCTAGATGATTTATGGGAGTTAGGACATTCTGAGGAAAATCCTAAAGGTAACTCGTTTACTCATTTTCTAGACTTGATCACTGACATGTTAGTATGGGAATACCTAGAAGGAATGATAAAATGTCATTTAGCAAATTTGTGTTCATAATACTACAGATATAATGGAAGAAGTATTAGCTGTCCAAGAGCTTGATCATCAACCTGCTCTAGAAGTTCAACCTGATCCAGAACCTCGTGTTTAAGATCTTGAGGCTGCTCAGCCAGCTCAGATAGCAGTGCAAGAAGAACTGGTCTCCCTGACAGTTACTGATGAACAAGAGAAGGTTTCAGAAATTCAAAAGGAAAAGTCTATAGTCTGGGATGATTCCCCTGGATTAGATTTAGACACTCTTCTGGCACAGGATGCCTTAGAAGAAGAGTTAGAAAAAGCTGCCTTAAAAGAGAAAGAGAAAGCTGTGCAAGAGGCGTTTAATCCTTATGATCATCCTCCTTCATCAAACTCTGAGGATGAGGATGATTCTGATGAATCTGAAGATTCCAAGAAAAAGAAATCTGCCAAGAAGAAAAGAAAAGCGGTGGCTCCTCCTCCTCCAAACCCTGATAATGATATCCCTTATTATATCTTGAAAGGAATTGATCCCAAATCTAAAGAGTTTCAGCATTGGATGGGATTTTCAAAGAATCAGCAAAAGTTAAGGAACAAGTCTAAAAGGTATGACAGTCCTGCTCCAAGATGGACTCCTAGAGGTCCTCCTCCTCCACCTCCCAGTGCAGGAGCCTCTGGAAACTTGTCTGCAAATCCTTCTGCTCCGTCTAATAGGTTTACCCCATCCCAGTCTTCTCAAAGGAAAAGCTATCAAGGATATCAAGGCAGATCGCAATCTGGTTACCAAAGACATGATGTTGATGCAAAAGAACAAGTGAAGGAGGTGGTTTATCAGAAACCAACCTTTTCTCCTCCTCCTTCCAAAGAAACCAAGAGCACATCTTCTCCAAAGCCAGATCATGCAAATAAAGCTGTTTCAAAAGGTAAAAGAGTTATTTTCTCTGAAAAATCGAGTAAGAAATTTGCTGAGTTTGCTCCTCCTTCTTCTCTAGTTATTCAGGAAAAAGAGCCAGCTGAAAGCTTGTTAGATCTGTCTATTAAATTTAAAGCTGTGAAACCTGTAGATCCAACTTGTGAAAATGTGTATGAAAGCCAAGAGCTTGATCCTGATTACAGGATGGCTAGATTTCTTGAGCTAGTTGGATCAGCCCAGATTAGGAAAGCCAAAGCTGAAGGTAAAGATACTACAGGATTAACAACTATGTCCAAATTCAGAAAGAAGGAGCTTGATAAATTCCAGGTTAGACCTGAGGTATTTGACCCTTCAAAATATATGGAAAAGCATCCTGAAGCAGTTGTTCCAAGGGCATCAGAATCTAAAATTATTGGAGAGCAAGATCTAAAGCTGTCAAAGAAAGAAGCTCTAGACCCTTTCAGGAAAATTACTTTTATTCCTAGTTCTTCTGAATCTAAACCAAATTCTGAAGCTTCTTAAATTTCATTGATTGACAGTTATTTATTTGTCTGTTTGATTGATGTTATCTGCTGCTTAGATATTTTCTTTCCTGTATTTTATTTATTTCTAGTAGTTGTTTTTGTGTATTTTGTTGTTGAGAGACTTAACTCAAATAGGGGGAGATTGTTGGTACCCTAGTTTGGATTTGAGTTCAGTCCTCTCTTTTAGTTTCTTGACCCAAGATTCATCTATGGTCAAAGGTTAGCTAATAGGTTAGATTCCCTTAGTTGTAGAATTGCTTATCCAGATGAAAATTTGGTTAAGTTGTTTTTTGTTCGACTATGGTCGAATGTCGTTCGACTATCGTCTATCAACTGGTCGACGATCGTCTATCAGTTGTTCGACGTTCGTCTGTCAGCAGATCGTCTATCTCTGAGTTAGTTCAACTCTTGTTAGCTCAACGTTCTATGGAATCTGCCTCGCCGATCGTCGAACCCCGCTCGACTTCTTTTGTCCAGACAGATTTCTTAATAGTTCAACTATCTGCTTGGATAGTTCAACTATCTGGTAGTTCGACTATCTGTTTGATAGGTCGACTATCTGTGTTGCTTGATAGTTCGACTATCTGTCTTGATAGGTCGACTATCTGTTGTGTTTGATAGTTCGACTATCTGCTTGGATAGTTCAACTATCTGATAGTTCAACTATCTGTTTGATAGGTCGACTATCTGTTTTCTTTGATAGTTCGACTATCTGTCTTGATAGGTCGACTATCTGTTGTTCTTGATAGTTCAACTATCTGCTTGGATAGTTCAACTATCTGATAGTTCGACTATCTGTTTGATAGGTCGACTATCTGTTTTCTTTGAAAGTTGGACTATCTGTTTGATAGGTCGACTATCTGTTTTGCTTGATAACTCGACTATCTATCTTGATAGGTCGACTATCTGATAGCTCGACTATCTGTTCTGATAGGTCGACTATCTGCTGTGGTAGTTCGACTATCTTCTTTGGTAGTTCGACTATCTGTATCGTTCGACTATCTATTTGATAGGTCGACGATCTCTGTGCTTCGGTCGACGATCTCCGAGGGTCGTTCGACGTTTTGCTGTATGTCTTTAGTAATTTTGTCCTCTTCTATTCTATGATTTACTTCATATTTATTTGACATATTATTTCAATAAATTTGTGCTATTATTTCCAGGCAATCTCTGCTCCGTTCTTTATGTATGAGCCAATCTTTATCTCATAAAGTGTTTAGTCTTATTAGTTGAAATATATTTTCTGCTTTATCTGCCACGCTGTCCTTTATAGTCGTTAGACTCAGAAAGTCTTCTCTGGCCGTAAAGAGTTCTTTCTGATGTGACTTTTTCTAGCCCCTTCTTATCTGATTGGATATGCAGCTTATTAGAAAGCATTATCCCCTTATAGTTTGTCTGTCTGCAGGATTTTTTTTTGCTTTATGCTTTTTGCAGCCCAGATTGTTATTTCCAGAAGAAGACAAAGATTCAAACTCAAATTAGAGCCATTGCAAAGGCTCATATATAAAGAGCTTCTTTTGAAAGAAGAAGATACCTAGAACACATACACTCAGCAACATAGAGAAAGAGAGAAAGCAAGAAAGTTCTACAGCTCTCAGAAATTCACATTCAACTGAGCAGAGCAAATCCTCTTCAGCATTCTTCTTCATCCTGAGTTCATCCTGCTTACAGGAAGACTTTCACTCAGAGGCTTTTGAGAAGAAGAAGAAGAAGAAAGGAAGCTGTTTGAAGAAGAACACCTTTTCCAAATCAAGAGTCTTCTTCAAGCTTCTCCTTCAGAACCTCAAGACAGTTCTTTGTCTTAGTTCAGAAGAGTTCCTGCACCCTGAAGCAAGACTCCTTCCTGGATATTCTCTAAGCCAGGGGGAGCCTTGATTCTTTAGAGCTTCTAGCTCTATGCAATCAACTAGCTTCTCTAATTTGTTTAACAATAGAGAAGAAGCCTTAACTCTCTCAACCTCCTGTACAAAGGGTTATTACTCCCTTCAAAAGTGAACTCTTGGTGGCAGGGCACCTGATCAAAAACCTGTGTTGGATTTTGAGCTCCTGATCAAAAGCTCAAAGGGTCTACTTGATCTACCTGAAGCAGATCAGTTGGTGGCAGGGCACCTGAACAAAAACCTGTAGTGAATTCCTACCAGGGTGGTAGAAGAGTGGACGTACCTATTTAGAGGGAACCACTATAAAATTTCTTGTGTCGTCTGTGCTGCTTATTTAATTTATTGCACTGTGGCTGTGAGTAGAAATAACTAGGATTGCTAGTTGCTGTGATAGGATCTCAATCTTAACTGTAATTACAGTTAGCTCTCTCTTGTGCACTACACTTTGTGTTAGGCTCTAGGGTTATCAATATCTATAAACTAATTCCGCAAATTAATTCTAAGGGAGTTGAGTAGGGTGTCATAATTTTTGAATACTCTATTCACCCCTCCCCCCTCTAGAGTTGTATCTATCATCACTTTCAACGTGGTCGGATTTATGTCAACCAAACTTCCACTAGTTTTTGCTGTGGTTACAGAGTTTTCTTAGAGAACTCGAGGGAGATAGGGCGCCTCTCGTTACAGTTTAAGAGAGAGAGAATGCTGAGCTTGGAGGGTGACACGCCACCACTCATAGAGCTAATTATTTTTCAGGAAATGACAGGGAGCTTTGCACTCTAGATATGTTAGAGTCTTTAAATGTTGCTTGGAGGCAGGAGCGGCTTATTGCACTTGTTCTAATGTTTGAGGCTTGGAAGCTCAGGTGGCGCACTCTGCACGTCTTATCCTCTGCGACTTATCCCTGATTGTCTTTGGGAGAAGACTTGTGTGGTTGCCCTTTCTATGGTCAGAATGCTTATTCTTGAGAGTACGGGGGGCTTGCTAGCGGAGAGCTCGCGAGGCACTTACTCGAATAGAGCGTATAGAGCGCTCTCTAGAGAAGAGCGTGTGGGGATCTTATTGCAGGAGAGAGCGCAGGGAACTTGCTTTAGGAGAGCACGCATGTCGCTAGCTTAAGGAGAGTGTACAGAGCGCTTGCTACAGGATTGCGCATGGGGTGCTTATTGTAGAAGATCGTATGGGGCGCTGGATTAAGGAGAGCGTGGGAGGCACTTGCAAGATGAGAGCGCGCAGGGCATTTTCTTAGAAGAGAGTGTGTAGGGCGCTTGTCGAATCGCATGGGGAAGTAGCTCACGGGAAGGCGTGTAAGTAATTGGCAAGCATGGGAGCGTGCAAGGAGGTGGATCAAGGAAGCATGCAAGGATTTGGAGCATTTTGGAGTGCACAAGGAAGAGGCGCGCAAGGAGGAGGCGCGCGCGGAAGCGCGCGAGGAGGAGGCGCGCGCGGGAGCACGCAAAGAGGAGGCCCGCGCAAGAGCATGCGAGGAGGAGGCGGCCGAGGGAGCATGCCAGTGGATGCGTGTGTGGGAGGGCGCGAGGAGGAGGCGCGCATAGGAGTGCACAAGGAAGAGGTGCGCGCGGAAGCGCTGGGAGGAGAAGTGGAGGGGAGAGAAAATTCATAGGAGGAGGGGAGAGAAAATATGTAGGAGGATTTTCTAGGGAGGAGGGAAGATGAAGATCTTTGAAGGAAGCTATGAATACTAAGAAGATCTTCAAGGAGCACTTGAAGATCTCCAAAGGGGGTTAAGGACATGAAGAAGGTGAAGGAGGAAGGAGAGAGAATATCTGTAGTAGGATTTTTCCGGATGGAGAAGATGATCCAAATAAAGGAGGGATTGAGTGTATTTATAGATTCCAAGAGGGGGCAACTTGGTAATTGACCCCGATAACTACCTGATGATTAATGGAGGTAGTGGGCGGTGTTGGGTTGATCAAAAAAATAATTCACCCTCCCGCGAGGTTAGGGGCAATCAGTGAGGTCATAGGGAGGGAAGGAATGGTGGCCGGCCGGGAAGCTGGTCGTGAGCCTTGCGACTACGCGGGTGAGGCTGCTTGGCTCAACGATGACCGGCCAAGAGGCCGACCTCGGTTAACGCAACCACCGGTGGGCGGCCGCTTGGCACAACGACGGTCGGCGGGAGGCCGGCTGCAAGCCTTGCGGCCACTAGGCACGGCGGTGGCCGGCTGGGTGGCCAGCCGCTTGCGGGCGGCAGCTTGAAGCGGCGACAGACGGCCTGGAGGCCGGTTACAAGCCTCGCTACTGCTTGGCATGGAGGCGGTCGGCCGTAAGACTCGAGGTCGGGCAGCCGTTTAGCGTGATGGCGACCGGCCGGGAGGCCGACCGACGGGATGGTTGCGGCGATGGATGTTAAACCCCACTACCTCCATCAAAGGAGGTGGGTTGTTTAGTTACCCGCAACTGAAAGTGAGGGGATAAGATACTTACTACTCTAGAGTGGGGGGGGGGGTGGTGAATAGAGTAATCAAAAAGAAAGAGACTCTAAACACTTCTCTTAGAGCTATTTGCGGAATAGAAAGATAAAAGCTTTAAACCTATAGCCTAATAGAGTGTAGTGAATAAAAGGAGAAGCTAACTGAAGTTTTAGTTGAGCTTTTATCCTAACACAACAATTAGCAACCTAGTTAAAACTATCAGAGCCACAGTGCATTAATTAAAATAAACAACCAGACAACACAAGAGCTTTATAGTGGTTCCCCAATTGGGTACATCCACTCTTCTACCACCCTAGTAGGAATCCACTACAGGTTTTTGATCAGGTGGCCTGCCACCAGTAGATCTGCTTCAGGTAGATCTAAAGACCCTTCAGGCTTTTGATCAGGTGCCCAAAAAACCAAACACAGGTTTTTGATCAGGTGCCCATCCACCAGAAGTTCCTTTTAAAGGGAGTAATAACCCTTTTACAAGGAGGTTAAAAGAAGGATTAAAAATGTCTTCTCTGTGTTCAGAGAAGCTAGTGGATTGCTCTGAGAATATCAAAGCCCCCCTGGCTTAGAGAATGTCCAGGAAGAAGCTTTGCTTCAGGGTGCAGGATTTCCAGATTGCTTTGAATGTCTTTCTGATGCAGCCTTGTAGAAGACTCAAGATTTTGATGAATGTTCTTCTTCAAAAGCTTTTGCAATCTGGGAGGTTTGTAGCAATGATGTTCAGCAATTTGGGAAGGTTCTTCTTCTTGAAGGCTTGAACTCTGAGTATTGGTTTTCCTGAAGACAGGATGAACTCTGGAAGAAGAAGAAGAAGAACTTTTCTTTCTCTTGAGATTTCTAATTCTGTATCTTTTGTTAGAATATTCTGGGTTGTATATTTTGAATTCAGCCGACTGCACTGCTAATATAGAGACCTATCTTCTTTTAATAATACCTCGAGCGCTGCACTTAAAAAAATCTTTCCAAATAATACACTAAATCAAATAAGGAAACTGCAGCTATAATCTTTTCTGTCATTTCCGAAAAGGAATTAAGGATATTAAAAATATCCTATTAATTTGACTTTACAAATTGGCACAGAAAACAGAGCCTAACAGCTATATTACAGCTGTAAATAATCCACGATTTACTATAATAAAACAAACGACATTATTTTGCCAAAACTCTTAATTAATGCATAAGGAGTATTGCAAATAAGCAAAAGAGTATAAACATTAAATTAAGCAGAATATCCTGAATAAAATATGTCTTAAACAAGAGGAAATAAAACAAGGGATCAAATGAAATGAATATTGATAATAGAATACATAAATCGTTGACCATAGATCGAAGATCGTCGATCTAAACAAGCCGATCGTCGACCGGAAGAAAAACTGTCTTAACAGAGATCGTCGACCAAGGCTACACGATCGTCGATCTGAATAAGCAGATTGTCGAGCCCACTTCAGATTTCATATAACTCTGAGATCATTGGTCAACAATCGAAGATCGTAAGGCGAGATTTGACTATCGTCGAACACATTTATACTTAACCAATTTTCATTTCTATCCTTTCTCAACTAACCTTTCTGGGTCTATTCTAACCTAACTTAAGGTAGACTAACCTTTAGTCTAACCAATTACCATAGATAATTCTTGGGTCAATTAAGCCTAACTGAGATGACATTGCCCAAATCAAAACTAGGGTACCAACAATCTCCCCCTATTTGGGTGATGTCACTCAAACAACAAAAAATCTAATACAAACACATAAGAAATAAAAAAAAACATCAATAGATATATCATCAAACATATTTGAATAAATCAGATAATCAAAACAAATATCACAATTATTTATTAACAGAATCTGGAGGGGGAATAGAAGCAGCAGGAGAGAAAATGATTTTTCTCTGAGGATCATATGCATCCTTCTTAGATAACTTCAAGTCCTGCTCTCCAATAATCTTTTGTTCTCCAGGCTTTAGGCACAACAGCTTCAGGATGTCTTTCCATGTACTTTGAAGCATCAAAAACTTCTGAACTAACTTGGAACCTATCTAATTCTTTCTTTTGGTACTTTGACATTGTAGATAATCCTGAGATATCTTGACCTTCAGCTTTAGCTTTTCTGATTTGAGAAGATCCCACTAATTCTAGAAGTCTAGCCATTTTGAAATTAGGATCAAGATCTAGACTTTCATAAGTATTTTAATCAGCTGGATCAAATGGACTTACAGTCTTAAATTTTACTGATTGAGCAAGAAAACTCTCAGCTTGCTCTTGAGATGGCTTGACATTTGAAACTTTTGGCTCTTGAATCACAAGGTTAGATGGAGGAGCACACTCAACATACTTCTTGCTTGAGTTATCAGAGTATATAACTCTTTTTCCTTTGGCATCTAATGGCTTAGCTTGAGATGGTTTCTCCTTTGGAGGTGAAACTTTACTTTTCGGAGGAGACTTAGGAGCTTGAGGAGGGGAGAAGGTTGGTTGATGATATACAACTTCCTTTACCTGCTCTCTTGGAATGTTTGAATGCCTAGACTGCCTCTGATTATAAGAACTGCTGGGAGGAGGCTTCCTGCCCTTCATTTGATAGATATATGATTGATTTGGTCTGGCAGGAGGAGAAGAAGATCTGGGAGCTACATTGCCTGATGCACCAACAGAGGGAGGAGGAGGAGGAGGACCTTTCTGAATCCCCTTGGGAGGATGAGAGTTCTTCCTGCTTTTCTTCCTTGCTTTCTGGGCATTTTTGGAATACCACATCCAGGCCTCAAAGCTTTTAGACTTAGGATCAATCCCTTTCAGAATATAATAGGGAAAATCATGGTCTGGGTTTGGAGGAGATGGAGCTACAACCTTCCTCTTCTTTTGAGCAATCTTTTTCTTTTTCTTATTTCCTTCTTAGTCATCAGAATCCTCATCCTCATCCTCAGAATGTGAGGATTGAGGTTTTGCATATAGATCATCAATATCTTTTTATCAAAGCTTCCTCTTTTTCTTTAGCTTTCTGAAAAGCCTTTTCTCTTTCTTCTTCTAAGATATCTTGAGCCATAAGAGAATCCAAGTCTTGACCTGGGGTGTCATCCCAGACAGTAGAGGGCAAAGGTGATTTAGCAACTGTAACTTTTGGAACAATTTCTGGAGCAGTAACTTAGACAGCTTCATCTGGTCTAGCAGATTCAAGATTTTCCTTAATAGCATTATTTGAAGATTCCACTGAAGTCCACTTAACTTCCAAGAAGGAGGTAATAACTCCTTCTAAATATCTGGCAATGACAAGAGCAGAAAGCTCCTCAAGGCTTCTCTTGAAAGCAGAAGCTGCTTCAGCTATAGTTTCAAAAATAATGAAACTATCAAAAATCTGAAGGCCCATTGGTCTTTGATAGCACACAATGGCCTGAAGGGGATCAAATACATAAGGGATGGACTGACTGATATAACAGTCTCCACAGGATGAGAGTGAAGACTCATCATTTGAATCCAGAAATGCATCCAGTTCATCTTCAAGAAATATTGGAGCATCTACAACTATCATCTGCACTGTATCTGGAATGACTTCATCTGATTCTGGAACTGCATCTTAATACATTTCTAACTCCATTGCTGCTGGAGATTTCACAACAGGAAGATCCCAAGCAGAGCCTTAAGCATCTCCATTGAGCATCTCCCCCTATCTGGGTTCAGTGGGAACTAAACCAAGACCCCTAGATGAAGAAGGGACTGAGAGGGCAGAAATGGAAGCAGCAAGAGATGTAATGGAGAGGGAAAGAGGTGCAATGGCTTCTGCTATCATGGTTTTGATGGATGGAGTAATTAGCTCCAGGATATTAGCAATGAATTCAGGTATAATTTGGAATGATGGAGGAATGATGGATGGAGGAACA